>JACYFF010031954.1:67066379-67168496 GCA_017589665.1 Selenicereus undatus | reverse complement strand
TATATATATATATATATATATATATATATATAAGTTTTAAAGCTTAAATAAAATTGAAAGGAACTTTTATAATTGAAATTTTTTATCGGCTTAGTTATACTTATACATTTACTATGAATTTTAGTAAGTTACAAGTACTCAAGTACAACCCATCCATGACCCTAGTCCCTATATCTTATATTCTTAATTTAAATGCAGTTATGCGACAACCGATGTGCAATTCTTTAAGAATTGCGGGCTGTTAATTGATGTGTCGTTGTTTCAAATATCTCAACTGAGGTCATGTTATGACAAAACTAGTGAACCAACTTAGTGCCAATCATGATTCATGATTCAATTGTCTCATTTACAAGGCTCAACGCCAAAACATATATACCTTGAAAAATGACCAATAAAAGAAAGAAAATAATAAAAGTTTTATTTTGGGACCCAGTGTTGGTTCATAACTTAACATTTGTCAATTGTCATATTTGAGTTGGTAAATAGAAACAGGTTGGTTCAAGTCATTATTTTCAATAATCGATTCAATGTTCTTTTGATAGCTCTTTAAGTGATCATATATCAAGATTGATTTGTCTTTGTGAGATCAAATGTCTATATGTGTTAATTATCATTACATTTATGTAATTGTGAATGTTGGTTGTCGAAACTCGAGACTCGGAATTCAGTTGTCTAAAATTCAAATGAGTCACACTACTGTGAGTCTATGAGATCATATGCAAACATATATTCTTAAATATGATTATGTAGAATTAAAATTTAAACATGTTATGAAGATAATTTAGGATTATAGATTGGTAATGCACTAATGTAGTATTTTTGAAGGAATGACGGTAGTCACAGAATGTTATTATAACTTTATAATCCTAACGTGCATTAAGTTATTAAGTGAATTAAATAGTAAAATGATATTGCTAGATCCTAATAAGTTTAATAATTTATTAATTTTGCTTGTCTGTTCTTAATTTATATTTTGACCAGATATTATATCTCTTGTATTTTTATTACATATCTATCAAATTAAAAATTAAAAACCATCAACTATTTTATTTTTTCCTCTTAAATTGTCTTTGATTTCATTTGTAAAATTTTCCTTTTAAGTCTTCAGTCATTTTTCTTTTTCCCTCCTAAATGCAACTAATTGGTTTTAATATTTTTATTACATATCTAACAAATTAAAAATTAAAAACTATTAAGTATTTTATTTTTTCCTCTTAAATTTTCTTTGATTTAATTTGTAAAATTTTTCTCTTAAATCTTAAGTCATTTTTCTTTTTCCCTCCTAAACTCAAGTAATTGAGTTCTAAAATTTCAAATTCTCGCCCCAAAGTCTAAAACCTAAAAAAAAAAATTCAATTTAGAGGGCCCCATCTACTCTCTCCCTCTCTATCTCACTTAAACTAAAAAACAAAACCCCTTCGTGCCAATTCTACCTCGCGTGAACCCAGACAAAAGCAAACCAAAACACCTCTGCCGTTTCTTCAATTTTCTTTGCTCCTTCAACTCTCTCTCTCTCTGTATCTCGCTGGCGTTGTTGCCCAATCTTCATGGGCTGAATTTGCTACTCCTTCTTCGTCCCTCTGCGTTTTGTTCCCACTGCCTGACTTTTCACCCCACAAGATTTTGCAATTTATGAGCTGAATTTGCTGCAGAGTTTCGGAGGATCTGTGGGTCGAATTTCGTTCAAAATTTCAGAGGCTAGTGTGCAGAAGTTTGAATTGGGTAAGGTAATTTCAGGTGTGGGTAATTTTGGGTCATGCTACAATTCGGGTTTCGTTCGGTTATGGATCGGTTTACTTCGGGTGTTTGGATTCAAATCAATTCACCCCATTTCGGGTGTCGGTTCGGGTATGAATCCAGGTTGTTTGGCTCGAGCTTTGGGTCTCGGGTCAGTTTTGCCAAGTCTACATATGGTGTTGTTGTGATTCGCCTAAAAGGAAAAGAAACCAGCCCATTGTTCAATGCTTAAGCATACCATCGTGTGCTGTGTTTGACTGACTTGCATCCTAGATTGCTCCACGGTCAGATCGTGGCAAGGGCCACGGACTGTGGCATGTGGGCAACTGTTTGTGTGCTCTATTTTATTGTAACGGTTTTTCGGTGAATGTTAGCTATTACTCTCAAGCATCATGGCTGCAAGTTATGACTTCTTTTATGGGTCTTTATGTGGATGTTTCAAGAGCATAAACTCAACATTGATGCATCCTTTTATGAGCCTTTATTGGTGAATAATGCTTCAACCCTTGGCCTCCTTCTCCTTTGCTATGGGAGTTTCAATTTGGGCATCCTATATATTAGGCATTTCTAGTAGGCATTCAGTGTGGCTAATAACCCACCATATGTGGCAATTGTCCCATCATAGTGTGGACATTTTAAGGCATTTTGGCATTCGAGAGTGCCTTTAAGTACGTCCCTCTCATGGCCATTCTATGAGGTGCTTGTGAGTCATTGTAGCCTGCTTTATTCCACATATCTTGAGTGAGAATTTTGAGAGGTTTTATTCTTTCGATCTCGTTTTAATATTCTCGACTATCTACATTCTTTCACACTTCCACATCTAGTTGCTCGAATTATTATGAAATTATTTTTCCTAACAAGTGGTATCAGAGCCAGGTTTCCATCAAATCCGGTTTTCGAGCATTTCATGAAGGATGTTCTCCATCGATATTGAGAAGTCTATGTACAAGATCAGTTTTGCCGTGCTTACCCATTTCCAGAATTTTAGCCCAAGGGGGAGTTTGTTGGGTGTATGTTGGCCCAAACTTCATTTCATGTGGTGTTGTTGTGATTCGCCTAAAAGGAAAAGAAACCAGCCCATTGTTCAATGCTTAAGCATATCATCGTGTGCTGTGTTTGACTAACTTGCATCCCAAACTGCTCCACGGTAAGATTGTGGCAAGGGCCACAGACCGTGGCATGTGGGCAACTCTTCGTGTGCTCCATTTTATTGTAACGGTTTTTTGGTGAATGCTAGCTATGACTCTCAAGCATCATGGCTGAAAGTTATGGCTTCTTTTATGGGCTGTTACGTGGATGTTTCAAGAGCATAAACTCAACATTCATGCATCCTTTTATGAGCCTTTATTGGTGAATAATGCTTCAACCCTTGGCCTCCTTTTCCTTTACGATGGGAGTTTCAATTTGGGCATCCTATATATTAGGCATTTCTAGTATGCATTCAGTGTGGCTAATAACCCACCATACATGGCAATTGTCCCATCATAGTGTGGACATTTTAAGGCATTTTGGCATTCGGAAGTACCTTTAAGCACGTCCCTCTCATGGCCGTTTTATGAGGTGCTTGTGATTCATTCTAGCCTCTTTTATTCCACATATCTTGAGTGAGAGTTTTGGGAGATTTTCTTTGTAATAGGTCTCTTTCTTCGCGTTTGCTTTGAGATCTTTATCTCACTTTTGTATTGATCTCTTTTGACTCATTTTTGAGATCGTTTTGTACTCACTCCTATCCTAATGGATCTTTGCATCATTGTTGCCGCCCGTGGATTTCTTCCGATTATGATTTCCACGTAAAAATCTTGTGCCTACTATTATCTTTTTGATCTTGTGTTAATATTCTTGAATATCTATATCCTTTGTTACGCTTTCGCATATATGATGTTCGAGTTTAGTTGATTATTTTTCCTAACACATTAAGAGAAGACGTTAGCGTAAGAAATCAAATGCACTATCAGAAAATATTTCTTTAACATATGAACTGCACTTGTCAACTGTTTAAGCTGTTGGAAAGATGTCAATCATTCTCTTGCTCCACCCCGCGCCCACCAAGAAAGGGCCTAAGCTTGAACTAAATAAGCATAACTATCATTGTCTTTGGAACAATAAAATAAGACACCAGCATTTAATAATTACTACAGAACAGCATGTGCAAATATTTACCAACTTGGGCCGTCGCATTCGTGTATTTATGCAAATCAGAAAATCGTACGAGACTCAAAGGAATTGTAATCTCATTCTCTGCATCAAGGATGAGTTCAGTAATTGATTTCTCTTGTGGCACAACTTAGCGTATGGTACCAGCTGGTGTCACAGTGGCATTGGAAATTTGATATTTGTGGGGCACTTTTAATGTATTAGCGAACAGGTCTATATCTGCGCCAAATATTGTTGCCCAAACTCTTGTGCCCAGTTAAAAAATATGAAATGATTAGAAAGTCATGGAAATAGGGAGAACTTATTACAACAGTATTAGAATAAGCAAGCATTACCATGAATAATAAAGCTATTTGCACTAACCTGTTTGTCTACAAGAACCAGTCGCTGATATCTCTTTGAGCTGCTTCTCACCAAAAAAAAAAAAAAAAAAAACTCTTTGAATTGCTTGTAGGTGTTCGTGGAAATGACTTATCTAATCCTCCCACTTGCACTGCCCAATCTCTTTTAGTTTCAGGGGTAATGTCATTAACAAGCTAAGCATATAATCTACAAGATGTGCCATGTCCTAATAATTTAATTTAAAGCAAGTTAATTAGACCATATTTAAAATAAAACCCTCATATAGTCATGTAAGATAATAATGCAGACTACAACTGTGCATTTGAGATAACATCAAGAGTTTTTTCAGCTTTAAATTATGTCGCATAATCTTTAAATGTTCTAAATAACATTAGAAGCTTTTTTCAGCCTTAGATGATTTGGTTAGATAATGTTAAATAAATGTTCGGTATTACCATGTAAAATACGTATAATAGAACCATGAAAGATATTGTAAAAATAAACAGCGTATTCCAATATGTAATATGAGTATCATATAATCATACAAGACAAGAGCATAAGCTGCAACCAAGCACTCTAAGTAATAACATCAGTTTTTTAAGCCTCAAATAATATTTCTTCATAAATGACATGTCTGGTACGCTTTTCTTCTAATTTTTCTGCGTTTGGTTTTAAAAGTAATTTGATTCAATCCACCTTTTTGCTATAGATGGTGCAACATACAATTGACCATTAGAAAATATAGGCTCTGGTAGGGAAATGCTCACATGCTTTAAAGTTTTCCCCTGTGCTTTATTTATAGTCATAGCAACGCACAAATGCACAATCATATGGGAAATTGAGTTCTTGTAAGGGCAATTGGGAACTTTTCAATTCTGATGGTTGCAACGGAATTCTGGGAAGAAAGACTCTTTCACCATGATTATGTCCAACAACAATTTCACAGTCAATGACATTTTCTGTTGAATCTATGATGTGTCCCATTGCAAAGACCTTTAGAAGGGTCCATGTTTCTTAATAGTATAACAGGACAATTTGGTTTAAGAACTAATATGTGTGGAGGAAATCCATTAGGTGTCTGACTATTAATGCCTTGATAACTTGGATCTTTTGTTTTATCGAAATTGTGATATTTTACTTGTTTTTAGGGAAATTTATTTGTTGACCGAATTAATGTGTAAGGTTTTGATGATAACAAACCAAATATACGTACTAGTCAATATGTTGTGCTTGAGTTGTGTGTTGAGACAGGATCCGGAAAATACTTGGAGCAGTTTGAATGAGCGTGGAGCATTAAAGTCGATACATGTGTAAGGAGTCCATCTGATAACAAGAGTCTTAGGTTTAGTATTGGTTTCATTCTTAGATTATTGTTAGTATGCCAATTAGAAGGTTCTTGACTTAGCGTTTGCTTTGAAAGGTTTTTAAGTACTTCAGAACACTGCCTCAGAACAGTTCTGAGAAGTCAGGTCTGCAGTGTTTTGAAAAGACAAAAACGAGTTTCAAGATTTTAAAATGATTTTTTCACTATCGAATTTCTTGAAATAACGAGGAGAAATTTTTCCTATGTTAGTTGAGACTAAAAAGATTTCTTCCTTTAAAGAAAATATTGAGAGATTTTAGTAGTAGAGTCTAAAAAGGTTTCTTTCCTTAAAAGATAATATTGAAAGATTTTATCCTATCCTTTAAGGGAAGAATATCAAGTAGAGAGATTGTTAGGGGCATGGCTGCTAAGTTGTTGAGTGGGATTGGACTTCTCTTTCCCCTACTCTTGCGACACATGCACCATGCCTATTTAGGCTGCCTCTCCCCTGAAGTTTTTTTTAAAGGTTTTCCAAGGGTTAAAAAGTGTCTTTGTGAGTCTGAATTTTCTGTGAGAAAACCTTCAAAGCGAGTGCTAAATCGAGTCTTCAACATTGGCATAATAAGGATTTCATTCTACCTTATATTCAACTTTTTTAGAAGCATTCAAGTAAGGTGTTTTTTTTTCTCTCTCTTTTCCATCAATGAGATAAGAGAGTGTCCAAGTCTTGGGAGACAATGGATGTGGTTATTGTAACAAGGGTCTCGGGGTAGACTAAGTTACGTGGTGTTTGTGACGAAGGTCTTGGGGTAGACCAAGTTATGTGTGTGACTGAATCATGTGTTTTACAGTTGTAACGTGTTCGGCCCATCTAGTGAAAGTGTGTTGAAATCCTATAGTGGTAGGTCGTGGTTTTTATGCCTCAATTGGGTTAGAGGTGGTTTTCCACGTAAAAATATTGTGCCTCCTTTATTATTTCCGCAATTAGCTTTGTTTCTGCTTCACTCCAAACATGCAATCCAAATAGTTTTCACTAGTGTTCTGAAACAATCGAAAAAATTTGGTAGACACAATTCACCCCCCTTCTTGTGTCCTTATGCCATTAAATCTAACAAGTGGTATCAGAGCAGAGTTCTCATACCTAGGTTAACACCTTGAGAGATCCTGAAAAGATGAGTGCACCACAAAGAATTTTGGAGGGTCAATTTGTGATTCGACCACCATACTTCAATGGACAACATTACAACTAGTGGAAGAATCGTATAGAGAATTATATTCGGGCTGATGACTACGAGCTGTGGATGATCATTGACAATGGTCCTTGTATTCCAATGAAGACCACAGAAGATGGCAAGACCGTCCCTAAGAAGTCAAATGAGTTCGACTCGGATGATTTCAAAAAGATGGAGAAAAACGCTAGGGCCAAGAAGCTGTTGTACTTTGGCCTTGGACCAGATGAGTACACTCGTATTTCAGAGTGTGAATCTGCAAAGGAGATATGGAATGTCCTCCGCGTGGCTTATGAAGGAACCAACCAGGTCAAACAGTCCAGGATCGAGCTGTTAATGAGAAAATACGAGCTGTTCGAAATGAGCGACAAAGACACGGTGGTGGATATGTACACTCGTTTTACTCACATCACCAATGAGCTGAAATCGTTAGGAAAATCCTTTACCACTAAAGAATTGGTGAGGAAGATCCTACGATTTTTATCTCAGTCGTGGGAAACGAAAGTTGTAGCCATCCAGGAAGCAAAGAAGATGAACGAGATCTCTTTGGATGAGCTCATTAGGAACCTTCAAACATATGAATTAAGGAGAAGTGCCCAGGTGAAGGAAGAAGCAAAGAGAGTATGAGGCCTTGCTCTAAAGGCTTTAGAGAGTGATGATTCGGACTTGGATATTGAAGAGAGAGCCATGGTAACTCGAATGTTCAAGAAACTCTTCAAGAAGGCTGGAGGGAACATCAAGAAAGGAAGTACCGACAATCCACAGAACAGTGACCATGATAAGCTTTTGGGGTGCTTCAGATGTGGAAAACCCGATCACATTGTGAAGAACTGCCCTATGCAGAAGGAAGAACAGAGGTCAGAACAGTTTCTAAACCGTGGCAAGAGGCCGCAACAGAGCAGCTCCTCGAGGCATTTCACTAAGGCAATGATGGCAACCTAGGGTGAAACTTCAGAGGAAAAACAGGACTCTTAAGAGGAAGAAGTTGTAGAAGCCCTCATGGCGAGAAGTGAGTTCGAATCGGATCTTGAATCGATCAAAAGCTTGTCCCAACTCAAGGATAAGGTACATGGTCTTAGCAAAGCCAAAGTTGTGAAATTATTATTTACTGTAATGAATGAATGTGAGATAATAACTGCTGAAATTTGCATGCTTAAAGATGTTTGCTCCGAATTGAAAAAGGATGTTAGAATGCTTAAATGGAACAAACTAGGACTTGAACATGTAAATGAAATCCTCAAATGTGAGAAACTTAAGGCAGAAGAAAAGGCCCTTGCCCTATGTGAAGACCTTAACATGCTCAAGGACCTTATGAACGCAAGAGAGAAAGTGTTTGACACTGATCTCTCTAGGCTGAAAAGTGAGTCCCTAGACCTGAAACCTACACTAGAATCCTTGGTGAGTGAAAACAACCAGCTGCTTGAAAAGGCTCATAATGCCAAATCTGACCTCGCGTAGAACAGGCGTTGGAACAATTCTTCAGAAGCGCTGGACTGGCTTAACACTCAGCATAGCCAAAACAGAAAGGGACTAGGATGGGTGAATAGGCATGTCACTAGACCAGTAAACAAAGAATATGTTGGAATTTAAGAAAATATCACAAAATCACAATAGGTAAAGGTTTCAATTCGTTGCTCCCCTAAACCCAAGCTAAGAAAGATGAATTAATCTCCTTTAAATAATCTTATCGCACAATTGGTGGGCTAAGTGAACAGGTAAATCACAACTACAGATAAGTTCTACAAAGAGCTAAGTCATGATTAATCAAGCATAAAGGGGCCTACACCCAACCCCAAAAGGGGAATTTAGCCTCTAATCGTATTGAGAATGACAATCACAAAACCTAGATTGATGAACATGATTAACACAATAAATTGGAAAGTAATAACAAATAGGAAGGGAGAAGATTGAGATACAAACTTGAATTAATAAGAATAGATGTAGCAAATTGATGTCTTCCAATTTGATGGTTTCTTATCCCCCAAGAATCTCCAATTATCTCCCTAATAAACTCTAAATATAGCCGCCAAACATTACAAAAAAGATACTCTAAAAGATGTCCCTAATTCCACAATTTGCTTAAGGAGCATGAAAAATGGGAAAACACACGGCTATAAGTAAATGAATACGTACCCATACATTTTCAAAACTAGCAGACTGCATGGCCATGCACTTCTAGAAGACTGCCCACATGCAGCTTTGGGAATCATAACTCAAATCGGTAGGTGTTTGCATGGTTATGCCTTAATGCACAGCGGACCATGCACTTCTTAGTTTCTTTATTCTTACTCCTTTGACCCTCAAAACTTTATTGATCCTCCTTTCTTGCTTGGAATACATCCCCTTGCTATCAACACATATGAATTTTTCATTTTCTGCCCAAAGATTCATGAAAATAACGAAAATGCTAGTACAAGCACAATATTTAATAAAGGAAGCTAATTTGACCCTCACTCATCAAAATCTAACATAAAAATAAGGAAAAGGGGTCAAATAGAGGTTTATCAAGTCCCCCATGCTTATTTATTGCTTTGCCCCAGGTAAGACTATCAACGAAAGATCAATTGGAAGAGACATGCTTTGAACATCAACCTCCTCATATAAGTAGAGATAATCAAATCAATGGGCATGGATTTAAACAAGTCAAAGGATTACGAGGCCATGATGCAATATTAAACACCCTGTGTAGAATCAGTAAGCATATCATGCCTCCCCCTAGCAATTGGTGAGTTAGTTGGACCAGTAGACCCTCATTTTTAGGAATAAAGTGGAACTAGCGCTGGCAAACACTTGGGTTCAGATCAAATTCAGGTTGGATAAATTAAACAACATAAAAAATCGGGTCAAAATTGAGTTCGAACAATAGAAATATAAAAAATGTTGTGTCCAGATTCAAATTTCAGACAAAAAAATTCATTACCGTACCTTGTTTTTTCCGGGCCACACAATTTTGGGTATTAGAGTTAGACAACTTTTTGCTAGTGCTGAGTGGAACACTACTCTCACATGTTTAGGGTAAAACCAGTCTCTATGCATGCAGACTACTTTCAAGGGTTGTAATAGGGCTATAGTTGAAGATAAGGAGGGAAGCATTTGTGAAAATACAAATGATTAGCTAAGCAGCCAAAGAGCAACAACATCCACTCACACCATCATATAATCATCATCCATAACATCCCCGTAAAAGAATATTTGGAAAGGGGAAGCAATTTATTGAAGACTCCTCACGCCAAACACTGTTTTGCACCCTCGTTCTTTTTTTCCTCTTTTTTTTTTCTTTAAGCTTTGTTTTCCTTTTATTTTTTTTTCAAGACAACGAGCAATGGATGGCAAGGGCTAAGTAGAAGATCAACTCCCAATCCTAAAAATCAAGGGTCACAAACCCATTACAGACCATCTTGTTACACCAACGAGTAAACTCTCAAGCTCCCTACTTAGATCTAGATGTTACTCCACTAACTTGGCTTAGGGAAGGATAATGCATTTTAGACTAAGGTTAGGTAGATATTTGTGAAGCAAACAAAAGGAAAGGCACAAAAGGGTAGGCAAAAGGGCCAAAATACCATATGCAAGCTTCCTAGTTCATGTGGTTTATAAAATAATGGAACGCCTCAATCATATCAACACTACGCACGTGTTAAATGTGATTTCAAATAGAGTGAGGTCATGTTCTAGAGATATAAGGATAACAGGGTGACTTGCTCTTGAAGGAAGATGTGAGACTATAGAATAATTAGTCGTTTGGGCTTAAAATTCTCATAAGTTCTTCTACAATAATCTAGAAGCTAGCTCAAATGATGAGCCAACTGTTGGTGCTTAACAACTCATGCCAAAGAAAATCCTCAAGGGCTAGTGCACTAGCACAAGCTCAGCGATTAGAACATTTTCACAAGTCATCCCATGGAATTTCACCAGGTTGAGTCTCATTTAGCATGATTAGCCACAGACATTAACCTAATCATCACCCCTTAAGTGTTCGCATAGAACGGTTTTCACCAACCAACCAACCAAAATCATTCTCTGTTTTCTTTTTTCGAAAGCAAAAAAATTAGAAACAAACCTGCAAAGCAATTGAGATTGCCTATCCAGGAACACAATAAAAAATCAGATGGAGAAACAGGGATAAGGTTACCTCAGTTGCTTAAGGATTGCTCCAGTTTCACTTCACCTTTCCTTACGAACCGTTATACAAATGAGGAAAGAAATAATAATACAATACGAGAATGTAACATCTAACCTATACGATCTAAGCTATATGCTCTACTAAATGAAAAATGTAAAAACAAACTAAGAATATAGCGTGAAATCCTAGCTACATGATGTCAATGTAGGCGATATCATTGAAATCATGCCCTAGAAATCCATAAGTTCATCCAAAAAGCTATAAGCTCACCCCCCATGCTTGAGATTTCATTACCTCAATAAGAAGGATATACAAAGGAAGAAAGGAGGGGAAGACACCTATTGTGCAAAAGGGAAACAGTGGAGGAGAGGAGAGGAACTACTGCCACTCGATTTTTCAGTTCTTTTTTTGTTAAAGCAATTAAATGCTTGAATTACTTCCTAAGAAGTATGTGTTTTAGGCCCATACCTAGAACCTTACTTTGGGCAGTGAATGGCGGTGGAAAGGAAGCTACTGAAATAACTAAAACAATAAATGGTGCTGAATCCATCATCTACCAAGGATGAATAGTAGTGCCTTTGAAATAAGTCTAAATTGGAGGACGCAGCTCAAATGGGCATAAGACCTCATGTGGGGTATTCCTGTTGAGGAAAACCAATAGAGTTTTAATATTTATAAACCCCAAGTGCAAGGTGCATCGTTGAGTACTTGGGGTGTCATCCGCAGGGAGTTGTGTCCTTAACTACCAAAGTTCACTCGAGTGTATCAATCTAGGTGAAATCAAAGGTGAAGAGAAGTAAAACTAACTACTAAAACAAAGAAGACTTCAATTGTAACTAAACCTAACATAGACTAACTAATCAATTTAAACCCTCACCTTCCTAAGTTATGCTAGTAATTCAAGGATGATCGGTTGCCCAATTAAAGTCCACCTAAGCCCTCTCTCAAGGGTAATTAGGCTAGTCTAAGTGTTCTAACTACCTATTTTCATGTAATTAGGTCAATTAGATTACAAGATTAACAACCTTTGACCAAGCTAGCGATGAGACTATTTTCATGTCCCAATCCCGCCTATTCACTCTACCCACACTAGACAATTAACCTCACCTTTCAACATAAGTTAATTGCCCCTAAACACTGATGAAAGCTCTTTCAAGCATTTCATCAAACACTTAGTGGGCGTCAGAGAAAACCCTAAATCCTAGCATAGACCATAGGGGGTTAAGGCTCTAAACAACTTTAGTTAGCCATCACAAGGCTAATTGCAATCAAAGAACGCAAATTTAATAAAACTAAGCATCTAAAAGGAAATCAAAAGAAGAATTAGCAAACTAGCAAAACAAGATAAGAAACATGAAATTCAAGAGAGAGAAAAGAGAAACTTAGCGATTAAATTGCAAAATCGAATCTTGTACAATGTATACAATGATGTAAACTAAATTATTCACCCCCTAATGGGGTTTTTGAGGCTTACCTAAAACCTAGAAAAGACTAAAGGAAAAGTGCTCACGAAAAGAAGGAAGAAGAAGGTCCCTAAAAACTGGCCGAAAATCAATTTAAATCATGGAAGCTGATGCGGCGCACGACAGTGCCTCGACGCACGGCCGCCCGTGCTCTCAGGCACGGTTACACGCACGGCCATGCGCCTGGCCGTGTGTGGTCTTTGGCCGCCAGGCATGGTCGTGCTTTCCTGTTGAAGGGTCGTGCGGTCTTCCAACCTGCTTCCTTGGTTCCCGGGCCTTCATTAAACCTCTATTCTTCCTCAAAATGCATCCCCAAATGCCTCATTCTCTATCAAAGTTGGTGAGTTTCTCATCTCCTTAGCAAAACTCCTAGAAAACAAGGAAACCAACCAAATAAGTACATTATGAACCGAAACAGGAAAATTTGACCCTTTCTCCTTAAGATTCAACATGAAATTCATGGGAGAAGGCGATCAAATAAGAGAAAAAATGATGTAAAATAGGAGTTCATCACTCCCCCACACCTAGCTTTTTACTCGTCCTCGAGCAAAATAAAGAAAAAAACTCTAGCTTAAGAATCTAACTCACTTTCGCAGCAATCGCGGTTGCATTTAGCATATGCACCAAGCTCTTTAAACCCCTTGGTTCCCCCAAGTAGACGAGTGAGGTATCGTGAGGGTTTACAGAAGATATAACCACAAAATCTCAAAAAGGAAAACAAAGAAAAGAGAAACAAAAATTGGAAAATAAACATCACAAAACACAAAGTATACATCGGGGTAAACTGTACACAATCAGCTCAATCCAAAACCCCTAGTAACTCAAGTATCACTCTGTACACAAGCATTCTATGCATTTAAGGATAAATCATCCCAGAGAATGACATCCAGACATAAGCTTTTCACCCCACGACGCATGAGAACATTGAATCCATCCTGGTGCCCGGTGTGTAACTGTATCATCACCCTAAGACTTTGGCTTGCCAAAATCAAACTCAATCCTACTTAACTGACACAAGCTACCTTGTTGATTTGCTAGCATGGAAAACAAGCTTTCCCAGTAGCAGTATTGCCTCAAAGGGTAGCACCCAGTAGTGCATGTCTCAAAGGGGTACTTGTCATTCCAAACTCTTTTCTTCCCCCATTTTTTTTTCTTCTGCGTCTTCTTTGTCCTTCTAAACTCTTGCCACGCTTCAAAGGGATACACCTATTAGCACATGAGTTTGTTTTTGTTTTGTTTTTGGGAAAGGGGTGCAAGCACATACAAAGGTAACTGTGCGGTAGGCAAGTGGGAGAGCTGATCATGGAAGACTAAGAATGTAAAATAATGATAATACATAAATTAGGACTGCATTGCAAAATTACAATGGACTGTTGGGGTTAGAATTGAGGCCTAAAATGACAGACCTGGGATGAATATCTATCATGCACATTATATTTATATACGAGCTAATAGCCAAGGTACCGGAGATCAAGGCTGATCAAAGTAGTACAAAACTCCCCTAAATAAAAAAAGGGAAAATTATACAAGAAAGAGAAAAATTGAAAAATCTTCACAAAAATGAAAAATTTTCACAAAAATAATAATAAAATTGAAAAATTTACCCAAAAATAAGAATAAAAGGGTATATGACCCCACCCCCACACCTAAATCTCACAATGTCCTCATTAGGAGTTGAGAGTCATCACCAACCATAAGACACACAAAAACCAAAACAAACACACACAAAAACACTAAACCGACACACATATACACAAGCTAAGATACTCTCCCAAAAACACAATCTCAGCAAATCAACAGCAAGACCACAAATATATACAAGACTCGCATCACCAAACACAAATATATACCAATCCAACAACACCACCAATCACAAAACACAAATATCCACAAAAACACAAAAATGGTGATCATAGCCATCAATGGCTCAACAACATCCAAATACCTCAAAATGATCACCAACAAAAACACAACCTATTATCCACAACTAAGCACAACCTAATATCCACAACTAAACGAAAAGAAAAAGAAAGAAAATAAAAAGAAGGGATAAGAGTTAGAACGATTATACTAGGTCGAGTACTGAATGTACCTAAACTATGCCATAAGGGCGCAAGGAGCATTAGCCACTCCTTGTCTCTCAACATGCAAGTCGTGAACTCGGATGCGGTTAATGCTCTCAGAAGCTTGTCGTGCACTACTGCATGCATCTCATAATGATGTGAATAAGAGAACACTAGCAAAGATGGAGCAAACAAAGTTACTCCCCTCTTAAACTCATAAAATGCCATAGAAAAATCAAAATCATGATGAAAGAAAGTACTCCACACGATTTTCGTAGGCATGTCCTCTAGGTATACGTAATACAGATCAAATGAGGGGTGAAACCTGCTAATATCACCTAGGGACTCATGAAATGCATGGCAAAGAGAGGGGTTGGTGGGAAGTAAAGGGGATGAAATGGGGGTCAAGTCAAGTGGCTCGGTGCAAATGGGATAAATATGCTCAATGCTAGGAGCTGCACTAACCCCCACATCATCACTATACAACTCCTCATAAGAGGGCTCTAATAGTGCAATGTCGTCCGACTAATCAAGCAAATCATCCTCCACAAAACTAGCACCACCCCTAGGAGATTCACCCGTCTCTAACCCCGTGCACTGAGCTAAAGGGAGGGGAGTAGAAAGTAAGCACAAGACATCGCTAGTAGTGTCTCTAGGTGTGCTAGGTAAGGATGGAGCAACAAGTGATGAAGGAGTCAAGGGAGGATCAAATGCTTTCCCAAGGTCTATGGAAAGTGTAACATCAATAAAACTCGACTCTAGGGGAAGGGAAGACTCATAATCATCATAGAGACTTACCTCAAGTCCAGGAGAAGATGGACTAGGGTCGGTCTCAGCCAATAGGCCACTCTCCCTCATCTTACCAACAAAACTCTCAAGTCGCTCATTCATTGTCCCTATCATGGCATAAAACTTAGCATAACATTCATTGGAAATATTGCAATAGGGACAAGAATTCACATCGTGGTCAAAAGACGAACAGAGGAGCACATAGGAGGAGAATAAGTATGAAAATCATAGGAAATGGGGGAAGGGCGCTTAAAAGACTCACTAGCCTACTCGTGGTGCCACTGATACCAAGCCAAGGGCTCAAACAGATCCCATATATCATCAACATCTAAGTAAGACATACCACCATAACACATGGACTCAAGGGTGGCTCGGGTCTTATGTGTTATCCCCTCGAGCACAACATCACATATTTCCCATTTCGCATACTTAAAAAGCACATATTGAACACGATAATCATTCAACCTAGACAAGTAGTGCCAAAAAGGTTCATGCTCAAACTGAGGTAAATGGAAAATAGCCATCTTGAATTTTTTGAAATTTTTGATTTTGAAATTTCTTTTTGATTTTCTAAAAGACCAAGTCTCGAATGCTCAAATAAACCCCGATATTGAAAAATGCCAACTCCCCGACAACGGCGCCAAAAATTTGTTTAGGAAAAACAATAGAGTTTTAATATTTATAAACCCCAAGTGCAAGGTGCATCGTTGAGTACTTGGGGTGTCGTCCGCAGGGAGTTGTGTCATCAATTACAAAAGTTCACTCGAGCGTATCAATCTCGAAAAAATCAAAGGTGAAGAGAAGTAAAACTAACTGCTAAAACAAAGAACACTTCAATTGTAATTAAACCTAAGGTATACTAACTAATCAATTTAAACCCTCACATTCTTAAGTTATGCTAGTAATTCAAGGATGATCGGTTGCCCAATTAAACTCCACCTAAGCCCTCTCTCAAGGGTCATTGGGCCAGTCTAAGTGTTCTAACCACCTATTTTCGTGGGTTAGGTCAATTAGACTACAAGATTAACATCCTTTGACCTAGCTAACAACGAGACTATTTTCATGTTCCAATCTCGGCTATTCACTCTACCCACACTAGACAATTAACCTCACCTTTCAGCATAAGTTAATTGCCCCTAAACACTAGTGAAAGCTCTTTCAAGCATTCCATCGAACATTTGGTGGGCGTGAGAGAAAACCTTAAATTCTAGCATAGAATATGGGGGACTAAGACTCTAAACAACTTTAGTTAGCCATCACAAGGCTAACTACAATCAAAGAATGCAAATTTAATCAAAACTAAACATCTAAAAGCAAATCAGAACAAGAATTAACAAACTAGCAAAACAAGACAATAAACATGAAATTCAAGAGAGAGAGAAGAGAAACTTAGCGATTAAATTGCAAAATCAAATCTTGTACAATGTTTACAACAATCTAATCTAAATTATTCCCTCTAATGGGATTTTTGAGGCTAACCTAAAACCTAGAAAAGACTAAAGGAAAAATGCTCTCGAAAAGAAGGAAGAAGAAGGTCCACAAAAATTGGCCGAAAATCTGTTTAAATTGCGAAAGCTAACGCGGTGCACGGCCGTGCCTCGACGCATGGTCATCGATGCTCTCAGGCACGGTCACACGCACTGCTATGCGTGGTATCTGGCCGCTAGGCACGGGTGCGCTTTCTTATGCAACGACCGTGCGATCTTTCAACCTGCTTCCTTTGTTCCCAGGCCTTCATCAGGCCTCTATTCTTCCTTAAAATGCATCCCTAAATGCCTCATTCTCTATCAAAGTTGGAGAGTTTCTCATCTCTTTGGAAAAACTCCTAGAAAACAAGGAAACCAACCAAATAAGTACATTATGAACCGAAAGAGGCAAATTTGACCCTTTCTCCTTAAGAGTCGACATGAAATTCATGGGAGAAGGGCGTCAAATAAGAGCTAAAATGATGTAAAATAGGAGTTCATCAATTCGATCTCCATCAAACACCTCTGTCTCAGAAGCAGTTATAGGAACTATTAGAGCGATAGGAACAAAGGGAATTTAGGTAGAGGAAAGCAGAAATAAACACTTTCCCCTCATACCCAAAAAGACATCTTGCCTATAGGTACATCAATCACTAGCCTTATAATAGGCAGAAATGGCAAACCCAAGATCATAGGGACCTAAGAGCGATCATTCATATCCATAACTATAAAGTCACATAGGATGATGAACTTACCCATTTAAGCTGAGATGTCATTAAGAATACCCACAGGGTGCTTGATGAAGGACTATGCTAACTAAATGGTCATATTGGTGGGTTGTAGGTCCTGTAATTAAAGCTTCCTGCATAGAGAGAGGCATCAAGCTCATAGTAGCTACCAAATCACAAGCAGTTCTCTCAATCTCCAGGTCCTCTATTGAACAAAGGATGGGGAAACTGCCAGGATCCTTCAACTTAGGTCGCAATTTGCTCTAATCAGCTACGCTGCACACCTCTCTATTAGGAGTCATTAGAGCCTCTTCAAGCTTACTCTTCTTCAAAAGAAGCTTTCTTAAGAATTTCAAGTAAGACCGTGCTTCCCCCAGAGCCTCGAAAAAAGGGAACCTTAACGTAAATCATTTTAAGTATATCTAGGAGTTTAATGAACCCGGGGTTAAGCTTCAATTGTGACATTGATGTAGTTTTTCCACAAGCGTACGATTTATCATCGTAGCAGATATGGGTGTCACCCTTAGCGATAGATTATAAAATTGGATTACTAATGACCTAAACCATCATAATAAGTAGCTTCAACCAAAAAAGGAAGGACAATATATCATATATTAATTAAAGACTTGCTATTACTACTACTTGCCTAATTTGAAACACTAAGTCTACCAATATTAAAATAAGGTAAACAATAAGACAACACCTTCTCAATGTAGTAGTAGCACGGAAAAATCATCGATGGAATTTAACATAATACAATTCAGCTTAAATTAATCTACTAGAAACCAAAGCTCAGCTTCATAGATAAGAGAGTTAAGATGAGAAATAGAATCATAGAAATTTTACCCCTTAGCAATGAAAATCATGAACTAAATTGATAAATGCTTAGGGTACACTTCATTTTGGGGTTATTTTGCTGCATTTTTAGGGAGAATTATGAATTTCATGTTATAATCTACACCCGTATTCAGGTTTTACATTGGCTATGGTTCTTTTATGTGTTTTGAAATTTTTTGAACCTGTTGGCCCTTGCTTTTACCTTAATTGAGTATGTTTTGAACCCCCATGCATGCCCCCAAGTCACCATTCCTGTGGAGAAGAAACGAAGTTTCTACGGTATTTTATTACGGCTATGTTCACTTAGGGACAAGGCAAGAGCATGGCTTCATTCTTTGTGTTTTGGATTGATCACAACGTGGGATGAGCTCATTAAGGTTTTTCATACAAAATTCTTTCCTCCTAGCAAGTCGGCGAGTTAAAGAAACCAAATCACCACTTTTGCTCAGAGGGATGACTAGTAGCTATATGAAGCTTGAGAGTGTTTAAGCACCTTTTTGGGTTTTGTCCATATCATAGGCTCCAACAGTGGATGTTAGTGCATCCCTTCTACAATAGAGTCACTCAACCGGTATGGTCAACTATAGACATGGTGGCAGGTGGCATATTTATGAACAAGATTGAAGATAAGGCTTACAACCTTATTGAGAAGATGACGCTAAATAGCTATCGGTGGTCAAATGGGAGAAGCCAACCCAAGAGGGTTGGAGGTAAGGTAGAACTTGATGTTATCTCTATGCTTTCCGCTAAAACGGATGTCGAGTCTCAAGGGTTAGAATGATTGAATGTTAATTCTATTAGTTCAAGTACCCCTTCCCTATCATGTGAAATATGTGGGTTTGTTGATCATTTAACTGTGAATTGTCAAGTTAGGAGTCCATTTGCTCAAGATACTAGTGACTCAGTCAACTATGCCAACACCTATAATCTTAGACTGACCAATGACCTATGCATTCTCTAACACATACAATCTTGGTTAAAGAAATCACCCTAATTTCTCCTATAAGTCTAATGCCAGTTATACCCCTCATATGCCTCAAATGAATTTTATATCACCCCCTGTATTTCAAAGACCACCTTACCCTCAATAAGCACCTCAAAAATCCAATTTGGAGACCATGATGGAGAGTATGCTTTTGGTGCAGCAAAACTAAGATAAGCATATTAAGAAATTTGTCTCTAAAGGTTGATGTGCTTACTAGTCATAATAAGATGTTAAAAGCTCAAATCGGCCAAACAAGCTACCTCTTCATCTACACCTCTAGCTAGATTTCCTAGTAAGAACGAACTTAGCCCAGGGGAGCAATGTAATGCTATGAATTTAAGAGGGGCAAAGCAACATGAGGGACCTAAGGGGGTTAGCCAAGATGAGCATTAGCATGATGGAGATGATGTGGTTGTTGAGGAGGAGGTGTCTGCTTCTTCTAATGATATCGTAGGTGATGATGCCCATAATTCCAACAAGGTTCCTAATGACCCCCAAAAAGTTTCCCGAAGACCTTATGCTCTACCTTTACTATTCTCCCAAAGAATGGCTAAGTCTAAGCTTGACCAACAATTTGGGAAGTTTTTAGAGATCCATAAGAAGCTATTTATTAACATTCCATTCACCGATGCATTATCTCAAATGCCTTCTTATGCTAAGTTTGTGAAATAGATTTTGTCTAATAAAAGAAAGCTAGATGAGCATGAAACTCTGGCATCGTTTAAAGAGTCTAGTGCTGCAATCCAAAATAAGCTCCCTGCTAAGCTTAAGGATCCTAGTAGTTTTTCTATTCCTTGTCTGATAGGGAATGAATGTGTCAATAGATTGTGCCTTATGTGACTTTGGGTGTAGTGTAAGTTTAATGCCTTTCTCTCCTTCTAAAAGCCTAGACCTGGGTGAAGTGAGACCCACCAGATTTGGTAGACCATTCTGTAACAAACCCATGAGTATTTTAGAGGATGTGCCAATTAAGGTAGGAGATTTGTATGTGCCCGTACATTTTGTAATCCTTGAAGTGGAAGAAGATACGCACACCCCCATCATTCTTGGGAGGCCGTTCTTGGCCACCGTTGCATACCATATAGATGTCAAAAACGGTAAACTATCTTTTGATGTACAAGATGAACCTATGGAATTTAACTTGATTAAAGCTTCTAAATTTCCTTTTATCTCTAGTGAGTGTCATCAGATTGATGTAGTAAATAGTTTAGTACAAAGAACCATTTCTAATAATGTTTCTCATGATCCTCTTTAGCATTGTTTATTAAATGATGGTACTACTAAAGATGAAAATTCCGAAGTAGCAATGTGTACTCAATTGTTGGAAGCTTCTCCACAAGTTCTAGTAACCTTTGCCAAGGTGGAAGCACTAGTGAATGACGAAGCATCCTCGTCTGATGAGAAACGTGCCCCCGAGGTATAATTAACACATCTTCCTTCTTCTTTGAGGTACAAGTTTCTTGGCCCCAATTCTACATATCCTATGATTGTGAATGCGAGTCCAAATATATCTCAAGTTGACTCTTTTCTTAGAATACTTAGGATATGCCGTAAGGCCACATGGTATACTCTTGATGACAATAAAGGAATTCACCCTTCTGTGTGCATGTCTCTTATTTTGATGGAAGATGAATATAAACCCTCAATCGAACACCGAAGAAGGTTGAACCCAAATATGTAATATGTGGTCAAGAAAGAAATTTTGAAATTGCTTAAGGTCGGCAATGTCTACCCTATCTCCAATAGTAAGTGGGTGAGCCCAGTCTATGTTGTACCTAAAAAGGGGGGAATGACAGTTTTAAAGAAGGAGAACAATGAACTAATTCCTACTAGGGCAGCAACGGGTTGACGTATTTGCATAGACTATAGAAAGTTGAATAAGGCCACTCGTAAGTGGAGCAAGATAATGGATCAGGTTGGGTCGGGTTCACGTTCGTGTCAAACATAAACGGGTTGAGAATTCCTCAACCTGAATCTGACCTGTTTATTAAACGGGTTGAAAAGTTTGACCTGTACCGATTTAACTTTTAAATGGGTTGACCTGCTTAACTCATTTAAGATAAATAAGTTGAGTTTAGTTACCCAATTACCTATTTAGGCATTCAACGTTTTCATCTAATACATAATTATATAGTGTTAAAAATTAAGTTTACATATGACAATAAACAATTATTCTATAAAACATCCCCCATCCATCATAACTCTCATTTTTTTTTTTTAAGTCTTCATTATCTAACAAAAAGGTAAACTTATGAATGACAAATGGAAAAATGAATTGATATTTAATCCATTTAATTGAACGGTTAAATAGGTACTTTTTTGCATTAAGGATCTCAACCTGAACATAAGCCATTTAACTAAACGGGTTGAAGGTGTCCACTATTTCATTAAACGGATTGAAAATTTATAACTAAACCCACATAATTTCATGTCGGTTTTGGGTCGGTAATCTCGTTGGGTCGACTTTTGCCAGCTCTACCCGTAAGGACCGTTCTTCCCTTCTCCTCATTGCCAGCTCGAGAGGTTGGCCATAAAATTCCATTTTTGCTATTTAGATTGGTACTCAGGGTTTTTCTAAATCCTTATCCACCGTAGTGACTAATAAGAGACCAACTTACCTATCTGTATGGTAGGTTTGCATATAGGAGAATGCCTTAGGCTCGGTAATGCACCTATGTCACATTTTATCGATGCATGATGGCTATCTTCTCCGGCTTTATTGAGGACATAATGGAGTCTTTATGGATGACATTTCTATGTATGGGACAACTTTTGACCATTGCATGTCCAAAATTTTACAAAGATATGAGGATATGAATTTGGTCTTGAATTGAGAAAAGTGTCATTTTACGGTATAGGAAGGGGTTGTTTTAGGCCGTATTATTTAAAATGGGGGCATTGAAGTTGAGAAGGAAAAGGTATAGCTAAGTGCGAAATTACTCCCATCTGCTTCTGTGAATGGTCTAAGGAGTTTTCTTGGACAAATTGGTTATTACTGATGGTTCATAAAAGATTGTTTGAAAAATGAAAAACCTCTCACCCATTTGCTTGTCAAAGATGTGGGTTTTGAGTTTAATGAAGAGTGTTTGACTGCCTTTCACACGTTAAAGGAGGCTTTGATTTCTACTCCGATTATGCAACCCCCGGATTAGGGATTACCTTTTAAGGTAATGTGCGATGCTAGCGACTATGCAGCGGGAGCAGTTTTGGGGCAACAGAAGGATAATAAGTCCTATGCCATCTATCGTGCGATCAAAACTTGGGATGACACTTAAATGAACTATGTCGTAACCGAGAAAGAGTCCCTAGCTATTTTGTTCATCTTGGAGAAATTCCGCCGATACTATATCAATTCGAAGTGATCAATTTTACTTACCATGCCGCAACAAAGCATCTCTTAAAGAAGCCCAACTCTAAACCTCGTCCCATTCGCTGGGTGCTTTTCCTCAAAGAATTTGACTTGGAGATTCAAGACATGGTCGTACATGAAAATGTAGTTAAGGACCACTTATCTCGCTTGGGTCCTGAGGCCACACCCATACAAGAGCTTCTAATAGATGACTCCTTCCCAGATGATTAACTCCTTGCAATATCTCACTAAGCCGCTCCATGGTATGCTGATTTGGTGAATTTCGAGGTGTGTGGGGCGATGCGACCTAGGTTATCTCATTAATGGAGGAAGAACTTCCTTTCTGATGCAAAATATTATGTGTGGGAGGAACCTCTACTTTACGAGCTGTATGGAGATGGTGTTTATGGAAGATGTTTACCAGAAGATGTTTATCGCAAATCGGGCCCAAATGAATTGGGCCAAACTTCATGAATTTGAGCCCAAATATTTTTGCATGGCTAAATGTTAAATTTTTGTGACATTATAAAAATTAATTTAATGCTTAGTAAGAATCATTGAGGCCTAATATCGATTCACTTGAAATTTCAACGAAACTTGAATTAACAATCAATGAAACTTGAATTGCAAACTGGGACCCAAATAAAATATCCCTCAGCCGAGATGATTAAATACGATAAATAATTGCGAACACTTTAAATGGCTTAAGGTAATTCGGTAAATATATAAATTGAGTGTAATTGAATTAATAAACATGATTTGGTTAAACAAATAACCATGAGTGATTAAATCCATAAACTTGATAAATTAAATGAATAAACATGATTAATTAAATAAATAAATATGATTTAAATAAATAAATATGGATTAAGGTCGGGCTATTGCCGCCTTCCCCTCTTAAAGAGTTTTGTCCTCGAAATTGATGACACTTGCCAAATGTATGCAATGCCGTAAAAAAATAAAAATAAAAACACATGGGTTATCGGTTCCCATTGCTTCCTTCTGAAGAGGTATAATTTGTCCGATGTATTCCAACTAAGGGTGTCTACGTATTGTATAACTGCTTAATCCCATGTTTCAGTAGTAGATTCGGATACTTCTTATACAATAGCCGCAATGAACTCAATTACTATGATCCAAAGTTGATATTCTCTTCGACGGAAAAGAACCTTGTTACTAGTGAGGAGGTGCTCACTATTAGTTCATCACCTTGTCCACCAGTGGAGACTGTTGCATACCCTGATAAGTATTCTGACAATATTAAGAGCTATAAAACACGTAGGTGCAGCCAACAAGCTATAGGATGTAACCTTTCAATGAATCATAAGGCCCCATGTAACTAGTCCCTACTTGTCCTTGGATAGTCGGTCTCTTACCACTTTGATTAGAAAAGCATTTTGACATACTTCATAAACCATCTGAGACTTTGGTTATTTCTTGCTTTTGCCAGCATAACTCTTTTGTCGACCTTGTATCACCTCAACATGTATTTGAATTTTTCCTCTTCATGCTTGCTTGGGTTAGCTCTGACCTTATACTCAATGTTTCTTCTTACTCACTCCAATATAATTAGACAGTGCTTGAGATTATGCCCTTATCAAAATCTCCTCATTTGATATTCCTAATACATTACATGATCTCCCCTCATCAGACTACTCAAGGATCTGCTCCCGATCAATAATGGGCAATGAAATGACCATGGTTAGGGATGTGAGTGATGAAATTCTTAGCCAAGTGAATCATTGCATACACAAGAAATGAACAATGAGATTAGAACAGATTTATAACGGAGGGATTCACATTGGTGTTAGAATAAAGATAAATATAAGTGTATAAGGAATTCTGAATTATAATGCCACAAGAATTGTGGTTTATAAATATGGATCATAAAGGGTCCAATAAATAATCAACCAAGAAGAAAGATGGCATGGTTATACTCGGGTTTAACTAATATATTGAAAACAAGATGACGAGCAATTGAGCTTCAACTAGGTGACTTTATAGCCACAAGGAATAAGATAAGTGCAATAGATAGATGGGATAAGCAATGTGCAATAAATAGATACATAGATTACATAAGCAAAGTGCAATGGATAGACAACTAGATTGGACAAGCAAAGTGTAATGGATAGATAAATAGATTGAATAAACAAGCAAGGTCTAATGAATAGACAAATGGATTGAATAGGCTGTAGTGGAAACATGCATCTGCTCATATGGAGCCAAGTTAAGTACAACAATAAGATTGAATAAGGATTACTGAAGTTCACTTATGAGGATATAAGATATAGGTGTGAGAATTACAATTGCCATAAATAGATCAATAGATTGCACCGGTAAAACACAATGGATAGATCAATTGATTGAACGAGCAAAGTACCAATGGATAAGTAAATAGATTGAACAAGTGACATGAGAAACGTGCGTTTGCTCATATAAAACCAATTCAAGTCCAGTAATAAGATTGAACAGAAAAGCTAGAGTTTACTTATGAGCATGTAAGGTATATGTGTGGGAGTTGATGTTCAAAATAAGGAGAGTAAGGGGATTATGACAATCGCAATCACGCACACCAATGAGAGTTGAATTACATTATGAATTCAAACAAGTTATATGAGCGTATTATTATGAATAAATGAGATGTAAGGTAGATGTGTGAATCAGCTCTCAATAGAATGAACTACAACTCATGAACATGAAATAAAGATGGTGAAGGTCGAGAGCACTGGAATGTTGACAACCATATAAGGTTGAACGAAAAATGTATTGCACATTTAACAATGGGTTTGCAAAGACATGGAAGATCACGCTAATAGAAAATATCGGGTTGGAAAGCAAGGGAGATTAAACAACATTGGATAGTATCAAGTTTTAAAGATGAGACAAACAAACAAGTTCAAGAATTACTATAAAAGGGCATTCTTGCAAAAGACAAACTATGGTTACATGGTTTAGGTGTGATATCCAGACCTCAAATCATTCATGGAAAAGACTTCTGTTGTTGGCAGTTAATCCCATAAATCATTTGTTCAAGGTATAGGGCACTTGTTTTTAATAATGATCTTACACAACTCTCTGTACACAATACACAACCATAAGGTTCTGCCTTCTTTCTTCACACATATAAAACTAGGGTTTCCCATGATGGCACACTTGGTTCAGTAACTCCCTTCGGTAACAGCTCACTTCACTAAATCTATAATTCTTAGAACTCCGCTAAGGGCCATGTGATAGGGGCTCTGAAAATGGATTGAGCACCTAGAACTAGGTTGATTTGAAAATCAATACTTCTTAGGAGAAAACAATGTTAAAAGTCCTTAGATGAAACATCTCTAAATTCAAACAGTGTAATTATGGATATGTATATACCGAGTATGGTTGACAAATCACTAATATTCAATACAGTACTGACATGATAATTCACTTGCTTGCATAATATAATTAGGGGGATAAATAGGGCTTTCTTTCCCTCGGCTAGTAGAAATGCACGTTTATCTAATCCTCATCTCTCAAGCTAACCTTAAGATCCTTACCAGTCATCTTAGTTTTGTAAGTGCACAATCCATTCACCCCTATAATGATACCAAATCTGCCAAACAAACTGGATTGAATGTCCAGTGAATATGGCTCCAGCAATATTACTAGAGGCATGTGTATAAAAGATAAACATTCAACTACCTACTGGTCTCAGTAAATTGAAATGACAAGGGGGTAATCTAAAATGTAAAGAGATGTAACAAAGCGTGAACTCTTGCAAAGATATTTCTTTATTGGTTAGAAAGGGCCGACATGTAAGGTGAATGAATGAAAGGACAAAGAATCATAATGAAAGAGGCAAGGCACATAAATGACCTGTATATATAAGACATGCAGTTTATTCATGATAGTCATGATAGTAAAGTAAATGATCGATGTTATGAAGTTGAGAGGGAGTATTAAGTAATGAAGGTAAAGAAATGTAACAGGTTACCAAAGCGGCTTTTGAAAAGTCATACGGTATCCGTATGTGAGTAAAATGACGAAGATAAGGGTCAACACTATCAGAAGGGAAATTTTATTTATCTGGTGTTTGAAAGGACAATACGTCAAGATAAAGGAGTCAGCGCTATGACTGAACATGATGACATCCATCAATAACACATTTTGTAGTAAGTGGAAGTCTTGGGTTGGCATATAAACTTCAAAACTGCAGGCAGATGGAAATAGTACAAATCATTGTTTATCATTAGTAAGATAGGCTGTACTAGTGAAAAAAGGATTACCAAAATAACTGGAGTAATGACATGTAGTCACGGCCGTAGAGTATTATGCCAACATGATGTTACGGTGCTATAGAAACACGAATAATAAGGATACATTTAATTGCTGAAAGGGAACTCAATGACTGGGTCGGAAGCAACCGAAGGCTTTGCAAGCAATAAATGAATAGTGCCCAAATAGAAGCAAGGAGTTCAAGTAGGTAACAGTAAAAATAGGAACATGGTGATGAATGAGCTACAAGTAGAATGAGTAAAATATGCTTAGGAAGAACTGCAAATCACACAGTAATGCACACCGGGGGTCATTATAGGCTTTATTATGGAAATAGAGAATTAAACAACTGTGATTGTCAGGGTTTGAATCACCTTTAAGAAAGGTTGCTCAGATGTGTTTAAAGAACTCCCCACAGACAACACATGAAATTTTCCACAAACACTACATTAGAACTCAAGAGAGTGCTAGCATTAAAGAAATGATGCCTCTGAGCAATTCAAGGTAACTAGGGCAAAAACAAGTCAATTACAAGAAGTAATGGGAGTATTGTTGATGTAAAGTTTTAGTGTCAAGATTAGATAATTCTGATACATGGCAGCTTAATCTTACTTGTACCACCCATATAATGCCAAGTAGCGCACCATAAGCTACTAATTGTTATCACCATATATAAGCACTCATTGTATTGTTCTTCTCATAGTAGTTCACCTCTAAGATATTGCCCCACCAGGCATTTCCTCATCTAGAGGTTTACATCTGACTTGACATTGTATAAATCCCTTAAGAAGTTGAAAGCGGCATCCCCACATCGGCTTCAACCATCACTGTACTCCAGGTCAGGTATATTAATTCGCCTCAATGCAACCCTTAAATTCTGGAGCGAAAGGGACAGAGTTCTGCCTAAAAACTGGCTAAAACTCAGGCTTAAAGCCTTACAATAGATACCTGAAATGGAGAGAAGTACTTCAATAGCTCAATGGCCACACACTGGAGTTCATAACTCAACGAGTCACACACCAGGAGTGCACGCTTATAAAAATTTAAACAAATAAGAGAAATTAAACATACAATATAACTCCCAGGTAAATAAGAGCATGCCTCTCCAACAAGTGACCCAAATGGTTCCGCAGTCCACTTTGCTCATGCTTGAATCTCATGATATTACCAAATGATTGAGTCACCCAAATGAAAATGGTTCCTCCATATATGCCCACAAATGTGAACTTATAGTCAATAGCTCATTTAACTGGTCCAACATAACTCATACACACCATGATAGCTAATTCATAAACACTTGATAGCTTATAGTGGCCCTTAAAACCTTAACTCTGATAGTAAATCTGTAACGCCCCCAAAATGCTAATGACATGATTTACGAAAAACTGCAGTGGAAGACTTAATAATAGAAGGCGCTAACGCCGTCCTGATAAGGACAAGGCTTACTGAAACCATTTAATCTTGCAACTCATATTCACAATCCCAAAATCTATTAACTGAAACTCTTCAAGACCAAAGTGCATAATAGTTCAACTTCAATGCCATCGACTCAATCATACCATCTGATAACTTGCACTCCACGCTATACAAGTATATTGAATATAGATCCAACTTGAACCTACGGTTGATTCCAATATTCATGCTATGCTGAATCCGCTGTGAGCATTTGACGAGTTCAAAAAGGGCTTGCTAAATGGAGAAACATGTGATACTTCATCACGTAAAATGAAAAACATGAAAACAATTCAAAAATATTAGCAAAAACTCAGTACATGCATTCTTGTATTGTAAAATGAGCATATACTTCATTTAGTTCGCAATAAAAATGAAATTGAAAGTAACATGAAATTGAATTGCCCATTATTATTTGGATGTCAACCCCTTGCAATGATATGATCTATACATAGGTGTACACCTGCCAATCCGATCAAGAGTTGGCCTGAAGCCGCGCGGGTAAATGATGGGTTGACACCCTATAGATCATAACTAACAGGGTCACAAGTTAAATGGCAAATCAGTGTATAAACTAATTCATTGACAAACTCATTAAGAGTTGTAACTTGATAAACATGTCCTTCTTTATGAAGATACAGACAATGGACATACCTTGAGTCTTTAAAAATCTGACTTGATAAAAGTCAGCTGTTTCATAAATATCATCTGACTTGAAAAATATATTCTGACTTGATAACACTTATGCATAACAGAGAACGATAACTAGGCGTCAACTCTGTTTCATAAATGTCATTGTAAGTATATGTAGTCAGTAAATGATCTTTATTCACATAATTGAGTAAGTAAAAGTATGTGTAATAGAAAATGAGTAATTAAATGGTATACACAACTTGAGTATTTCAATATAACTTCAAAACTGAATTGGTAAAAGTAATTAAATTTGATGTAAAGTAAATGAAAGTAAAATAGTCCACAATGAGATAAATTAGATTACAAAGGAAAAGGCCTTGATGGTGACAATTGAGAGAGTGGTTGTGGCCTTTTCTAAAATAGGTTATTGATATGGGTTTAAGGCTTGCTGCTGTATAACTTGACTCAAGATAACAGTGAGTACACTAAGTTGGCTTGATAAATACATTTGATATATTCTGAAGTGAGTAAGTAATAAAGGTTTAAGGCCAAGAGAGATACATCTTGGTTCAAAATAGCATAAACTGCAATATACTTGGTCTGAGAAATATGGTTTCTGAGTCACATCTCTCCCACTTCTCATATTCCCTTCATAAATCCATTAGATATAGAATTCCACCCCAAATGAATCATTGAACTCAATAGAAGCTATTAAGCTCACTAAATGTGGTATTTTCTTTGTAAACTCCATAAATTCAAAGCTCATAAAGAAGCTCCCAAATTGCGTACTTGTCTTTTTCTTTCTCATTAATTAAGCTAAAAGCTCCATAAAAGTTCATGAATATTCATTTCCCCCTTAAATGACCTTGACTTAAAATACACAAATTGAGTGCATGATCAATCTCATTTAATCTTTATTATTGCTCTTTACACAATTATTCAAAATGCTTCTAAAAATCACCAAGCTCAAAATACTCACCCAAAATTCATGAAATCTTATAGGAAATTCGAAAATAATATGGACACTCTACAGTATAATTTTCTGAATTTTTCCTCCAAGTATACGCTGCACAGAAATTGGAATAACAACCTAATTTACACCCAAGCAGGTCAGTTCACTTCAAAAATTCATAACTTTCACCGTAGACGTCCAATGGAGACCAAAAAACCAATATGAAAAGATTAAGAAGTCCCCAAAAACTTTCATGTACAACAAAAAATATGATTCACACAATAGGGTTCCCAAAATCGGGCTAAAACACAAGTGTGTCAGTTTTGGTCCCATTCTGTGCAGTTTTGGTAGAGCGAGCATCACTTTTTCCATAGACCTCGAATTAAGGCGATTCAAGAGGCATTTGAAATCTAACACACTGAACTATCGACCCACCCAAAATCATGATTTTTCAGTGGGCCAATCATTACCAGTTTAATCGTAAACTCTGCCCTATTTTGCTGAAATTTCTAGCCTCACTGTTTTGACTTCCCCACTCTTTTTCATGTAAATCATCATTTGAAATCAATACAAATCACCAAAGGCATCATCATAATCATCAATAAATCTAATCAATCCATAAACATGGTTTTAACTAAAGCTTGCATGAACATGATCATCTTAAAACCCTAGCGTGCTCCAAGCTCAACTTCACCATGATCAACACTAAAATACCCATTATTGCTTATCAAAACATCATGATCAATGATCACAAGCATCAAAACAAGAATCAAAACTGAAATAAAAACAAAAATCAACAAGATCAACTTTACTCACTTTGAGCTTAGAAAAGGTAGAGATGGTAGTGATGTTTAGTGCTTTTGATGATGGAGGATGGTGGCTTGTGGCACTAGGATATTGGAGGGTAGGGGTTGGAGGTCACAGAGGTTGGCCAAAAAATAACCAGAAAGGGCTGCCCTGCTGCCGTGAGGGACAGAGAAGGAGAAGAGAGAAAATGGAGTTTTGGGGTTGTTTTGTGTTTGTTTTGATAATTCTAACCCTTGGCTGAAATTTTATCATTCCACAAGATCTTTTTGGTAATTAAAATTAGGCTCGAATGATAGTAATTAACTTAATTTAGTCACACCAAAAGTTTCGGGCCAAAATTTTAACCCAAAATGAATCGGGCCGCAAATCGGGCCCAAATGAATTGGGTCGAACATCATGTATTTGAGCCCAAATATTTTTGCATTGCTAAATGTTAAATTTTTCTTATATTATGAAAAATAATTTAATGCTCTGTAATAATCATTGAGGCCTAATATCGATTCAGTTGAAATTTCAACGAAACTTGAATTAACAATCAATGAAACTTGAATTGCAAAATGGGACCCAAATGAAATATTCCCCAACTGGAATGATTAAATACAATAAATGAATGCGAAGAATTTAAATGGCATAAGGTAATTCGAAAAATATATAAATTGAGTGTAATTGAATTAATAAACATGATTTGGTTAAACAAATAACCATGAGTGATTAAATCTATAAACTTGATAAATTAAATGAATAAACATGATTAATTAAATAAATAAATATAATTTAAATAAATAAATATGGGTTGCGGTTGGGTTATTACACTATCTAACTACTTAAGCACTTCTTTCCTAACTACTTCCTGCAAGGTCCGGTTCAAATGCTGTTGGTGGTCTCGGTAGGGCTTAGCATTATCCTCTAAATGGATTCTATGCTGCACAGTCGATGGACCAATACCCTGGATATCCCCTAAGGTCTAAAACTATAGCTTTCTTATTCTCTCTAAGTAAGGAAATCCATTTATCCCCTTGGTCTCGGTCTAAGTCAGAAGTAATAATCATAGATAAGGATTCATCGGGTCTGAAATTTGGGAAATTAAGAGAGTTAAGAAGAGGTTTCAATTCAAGAGTTGTAGGAGGGGGAACAAACTCGAAAGAGAAGCGAGTAGACAGTTAACGGAGGAGTAGAAATCATCAAATTCAAACACATCTTATTCAGGCTCATGATGAATAAGAAAAGACCCATACTTAGTCGCAAACTTATCATCAAAATAATTGTCAAACACATAATCTTCTACCTAGTTATGAGTAGAAAACTCCATATCATTAAACCTAATAGGCTGCCTTTAAAGATTAAATATATTCAATTCTAAGGTCATGTTTCAAATAGACAATCTCGTCATGCCTTTTCGCAACTAATCAAGGCAATGGCAGTCGCAATGAAAGGAAGACCTAGAATAACAGGGACATGACTAGTGGTGTTAACCACCTTCTCAGTTTTAGTCACAACAAAGGCCATAGGATAAATGAATTCACGAACTTCAATAAGCACATCCTCAACTACACCCCTATGCAACCAGGTCGATATATTATTTAGCTGGATGACCATCATAGTGGGTTTCAGCTCACCTAACCCTATCTTCTTATACTTGGTGAAAAGCATCAAATTAACACTATCTAGTAAATCAAGCAAAGTTCTATGAATTAGTTGGTCCATTGTAATTATAGAAATAGTAGGGCAACTGGGGTTTTTATGCTCTATTGGGATTTGGTGAAAAATGATGGAACTAGGGCTAGAGGTTAAGAAAGCCTTCTTTAGTACACTAGAGGCTCTTTTGGTGGTACAATGATCCTTTAAAAACTTAGCATATGGAGGCATCTGTTGAATACTCGCGAGTAATGGAATGTTGAATTTGATGTGGTAGAATATCTCTTTCATCTTGTTAACATGAGCTTGATCTTTCTTTTTTAACCTATGGGGGAAAAGAGGTAAAAGCTGATGAACCCTCTATGCAAAAGAAGGCGAAGAAGAATTCTTAAGAAATGAGGGATCCATTGATTTAGTAGAATCTTTTTCCCTAGGCTTCTTTTTATGGGAAGGTAAGCCGGAAGACAGAGGGCCTTTAGAAAAATCACTATAGACACCATCTGTAGCATCCCCTGACTTACTAGATGAAACAATTTCTAGAGAAGAAGAAGAGCGAGAAGAATTTATGCAGAAACTATGAGGTTACTTGTAAGGTTCATTAGAATTTCCCAATTGATTATCAATCTCTCGACCTGGTCTAAGAGATATAACTGCAATTACTTTCCTTACAGACTCACTAGAGTTGGCTCCAGAAGAAAGGTGAGGCATGACCTCTAGTGTTCACCTCAAGCTAACAAGCAACAGTACTTGGCTCCCTAGAAGATGATGTCAATTGGGAAAACTGCTCAGTCATCATTCTCATTATTATTTTTTTCCCATATTAGCATTAATCATCCTATCCACATTACTGTTAATAATTTTCTCAATCTTATCAATACCAGTATAACCATGATGAGATTGAACTTGAGCTACAGGAGGTGGAGATCTAGGAGCATTAGGCACACCTTGAAAGCCAGTCTTGAAAAGAATTGGAAGGCTAGGAGATGGGTTGGGAGTTGTTATGAGGAAACGCTCTAAGCTGGGAGTTAGGGAGCACAACATTTCGTATACTGCTACCAGAAAGTTAGAGTGATTTCTCCACGCGAGATTGTAGTAAGGGGAAAATGGGTCATTCTTAGGTCTTTCAAAGGCCACACTCACTCAATCCTATACAGTAGATAATCGGTGAGCAAAAGAAGGACATACACTCAATGTATGATCTAACATCTGACAGTGAGAATAGGACACCATAGAAGTCTGGGGACTATGAACAAATAACCCCTCAATATGTTCTCTAAAATTACAATCTTATATTGAAGGTGACTCATGTCATAAACAGACTACATCCCACCCCCTAGCAAATTTAGAACTTAGACTGCCATCTCTAGCGGTTTCCCACTGCATGATCTTCTCAACTATGTCTGATGGAAGTGGGCAAAGGAAAGCAAGGAAGGATGAAGAACACAAGCTAGAACTCAAGAATAGCACACGACTTAGGAGAACCCGAAGCTATCTTAAAGAACTTCAAGTGTTTTCAAGTGAATTTGGATAGTTCTAAACTAGATGATTAGATAAGATACACCACTAATCACTAGCTTAGGGCCCTTATTCTTGGATTAGGATAAGATACACCACCTAACCAAGGATTAAGACTCTCTTTGATCACCACTTAGCTCGGCCAAGAACTGAGACAAGCAAGGAAAGTGTTTAAGGAAACTCAAGACACAAAGTCTTTCTTCTCATTCAAAATCAAAAGTATCTATTACAAAATGAACAACTAAGGATTTTATAGGGCCTTCTAAAACACACGAAATGAGCTTTCCTTCTAAGCTTGGAAATTCATTAAACTCCTAAAGCTAATTAGTACATGGTTAGAAAGTAATCTAGCCTAAGCCGAAAGTTTAAGGCATAAATTACAAGTTTATACTAACATTAACCTTCCTATGCATTAAGGAACCTTGGTGACTCAATTTCCTCCCTAGGGAGGTATTCTCCTCACGGTCACCACCTTAAAAGGCTGAAGAATACACGGCTGCCATGTGGTGCTAGGGTGGCCGGTTCAATGCTTGCAAAATGGAGGCTTTTCCTTGTTCTCATGTGTCTTGCTCTTGTGTGGCTGGGTGGTAGCTTACCAAGTAGCTCAAAATAACCAGGTGGACAAGCACTCACTTTTAGCAAACCCATTTAGGAAGGAAAACCTCCTAGCTAAGCAACCGGGTACCTAGGTGCCGGTTTCTGCCCAGTTTTGTCCTTCTGTTTCGACACCTCAAATGCTGAGTATTCTGGGATTTCCTTGCATGGATGGAAACCTTAAGATGTCTAGAATACCCTCCATTGTGAATCAAAGCATTTGGACATCATTTGTCCCTTGAAAAAGGTAGAATGCCCAAACCGTGCATAACCGGGTTCAAAACAGAACATGACTGAAAATCAGCTTTGTTTCCTAACCAAATGGACTCCAAACCTGATAATTCCACATGGACTTGAAAGCTAAGACCTTAAAATTGTAAGAACACCAAAAAATAAAAGCTTAAACTTGGATTAAGCTTGAGAAATCAAGTAGCAAAAACCGGCTAATAGTTCGGATAAATAACCGTGTGCATCATCTTGAATGTTCTTCATTAAACAATCCATGGCCGTGCACTTGGACTTGATTTCGTGATTATTTTGGATCAATTGAACATTAGTGCACCTTGTGGATGGACCTCCATCATTCTCCCCTTGTTGGTCAGATTTGATCCTTAAATCTGAAAGATAATCATCTGCTTCATAAGGACTTAAATCAGCAACGTTGAATGTAGCTGATACTCCATAATCTCCTGGTAAATCCACCTTATAAGAATTATCAATAATCTTTTCCAAAATTTCAAATGGACCATTTGCTTTAGGCATCAGCTTGGTTTTCCTTTTGGAAGGAAAACGTTATTTGCGAAGATGCATCCAAACTAGATCACCTGGCTTGAAAAGCTTCTCTCTCTTATGCTTGTTAGCTTGTGCTGTATAGGATAGTGTAGTTTTCTTAATCTTGGCCTTCACTAACTCATGTAACTTCTGGATTTCTTCCACACTATCTGCAGCACCTGCACTAGGCTTTTGGTCTAATGGTCGTGGAATAAGATCAAGTGGGTTTAGGGGATCAATCCCATAGACCACTTTGAAGGGTGAAAGGCCAGTAGGCTTGCTTGGAGTCTTGTTGTGCGCAAACTCAGCATGTGGAAGTAACAGATCCCAAGCCTTTGCTTGATTTTTAATCAAAACCCTTAAAAGATTACCAAGGGTTCGATTAGTAACTTCTGTCTGCCCATCTGTTTGTGGATGACAGGTGGTACTATACTTGAGTCCAGTACCAAGTTTCTTCGATAAAGTAATCCAGAAGTGACTTAAGAACTTGGTGTCTCGATCTGAAACTATGGAACGGGGAATTCCATGCACTTTCATAATCTCTTTGAAATATAGTTCAGCAACAGGAGTAACATCATTAGTCTTATTGTAGGGAATAAAGTGAGCCATCTTCGAAAATCGATCTACCACCACGAAGATAGAATCCTTATTCCTTTGTGTCTTTGGTAAACCAAGTATGAAATCTATACTTATGTCTACCCAAGGCATTGTGGGAATAGGTACTGGTTGTACAATCCTTGGGGAAATGAATGGCTTTTTGCAATCTGATATGTACTGTATCTTCTAATGTTGTCTTGAACGTTCTTCTCCATGCCTAGCCAATAATAATGTTCCCTAAGCATGATTAGGGTCTTGTCTTCACCAAAATGACCAGCTAATGAACTAGCATGGACTTCTCGAACCAGTAACTCACGAGTGTTGTTCCAATCGAGCACCCTTGAAGAGAAAGCCATCTTGAATTAAGAAATTCCCTTTAGGATGTTTTGTACACTCAGAATATAACATCCCAAAGTCTTCATCATCTTAATATAGTGCCTTTAGATGCTCAAATCCAAGGATACAAGCATCTAATTGGAATAATAATAAATAACGCCGTGAGAGTGCATCAGCTCCTTGATTTAGCTTGCCGGATTTATGTTTGATTGTGAAGTGAAAGGACTGGAGAAATTCAACCCACTTGGCATGGCGCGAGTTTAATTTGTGTTGGCCTTGGATATACTTCAAAGCCTCATGATCTGAAGGAAGAATAAACTCACTCGTAATCAAATAGTGGCTCCAATGTTCTAAGCAACGAACGATTGCATAGAACTCTTTGCCATATAATTCATCCAACATATCTTCAAGCCTAGGTATAGGATACCTATACTTGATTGTAATTTTTTTTTATGGCCCTACTATCAGCACACATCCTCATACTACCATCCTTCTTGGGAACCAAAAAGGCTGGTACAACATATGGACTCAGGGACTCACGTACTAACCCCTTGGATATCAACTCCTCAACTTGACGTTGAATCTCCTGGGCTTCTTTTGGATTTGTCCTGTAGGCTGGTTTATTTGGTAAAATGGATCCAGGGATAAGGTCAATATGATGTTGAATGTCACGTTTTGGGGGCAATCCCGAAGGTATCTCTTCTGGAAACAAGTGACTGAACTGATGCAATATGACCTTGGCTATGGGATGGGATGGGATGGAAGTGGTGTTTTTGGTTCATCTTGCACTTGCAATATCCACTCTTTTAAAGCCTCAAACTCGTATTGAGAAGCTTTTAAAAGTGGTTCTCCACACGTCATGAGCAAGTCAGATTGGGTTTGGCTTTTTTGTGGTTTTATTTTGTGGAGTTCGGATGGTGACATAGGATTAAGGGTAATTTTCTTATCATTTTTGGTAAAGGAACAGGTGTTCAGGTAACCATTATGCATGACTCTCCTATCATACATCCATAGTCTTCCTAACGGAATATGTCAAGCATCCATGGGGACAATGTCACACCAAAGTTCATCTTGGTAGTTCTTACCAAGAGAGAATGAAATCAAGCAACGAGAGTTAACTTGCAATCCCTTTCCTTGATTTAACCATTGAATATTGTATGGGTGTGGGTGTGGGTGTGTCGTGGCTTGAAGGTTCAATTTTTCAATCATACTCAATGAAACCACATTGACACAACTTCCTCCATCGACGATTAAAGAACAAACTTTGCCTTGGACTGTACAACGTGAATGAAAGATGTTTTCACGTTGTTCATCCTTAGCAACTCGTTGAGTACTCATTACCCTTCGAATTACTAACATTTCACCTTCATCTGCATTTTTTGTAAACTCCTATTGAGTTTCTTCAGGATCTTCTTCAACATCTTCCTCATTTTCCTCTTCCTTCTCCTCGACAAATTCTCCCTTTGTGGCTTCCCATTCAGCTAAAGTGACCACCTTTCGACTTGGACAATCAGAAGCAATATGTCCTAAGCCTTGACACTTATAACACCTTCTTTGGTTTATGGGATATAGGTTTGGACGTTGGGGATTCGGTTGTGGCCTTTGAGGAGCTTGGTTCTTTTGTGGATTACTTGGGAAATGGGTAGATGGTTTAGGTTGAGGTGTGGTACTCCCCTTGTTTAAGGGTTGCCCACGGTTTGGTGCTGAATATGGCTTGAAGGAATCGCGAACAAACATCCTAGATTTCCTTTGTTGTTCCACCTTATGTGCTAGGACACATATTTCATCAAAGGTGGTGTAAGCTTACAATTCAACCACGTTAGCTATCCTAGGATCAAGCCCACCTAGGTAACGAACCATGGTTTGTTCTTCTGGCTCATGAATGTCACATTTGATCATGATTTTCTCAAACTCACCTGTGTATTCTTCCACATTCATTTTGCCTAAGATGGTGAAAGAGCATGTAGTTATCTTGGACGTATGTAGATGGCAAAAACTGCGCCTTCATCTTGGATTTCATCTTGTCCCAAGTGTTGATTTTGCTCTTCCTCTCTCTAGTCCTCTTAGCATTGAGGTTAGTCCACCATAAGGAGGCATATTTCCTCAATCTGAGAGCAACCAGTTTTAGCTTTTGTTCATCAGGAATTTCCTTCTATTCAAAAATCCGTTCAACAGTTTGTAGCCATTCAAGGAATTCATCTGGGTCTAGCTTACACTCAAACTCAGGAATTTCAACTTTGAAATCACTTGACTTGAAAGTAGGTCGTGCTTCTCTTATTTTCCTCTCAAAAGGTGCTTCATCATCAGAGAAAGATGACGCATTGCTAGCTTCTTCTTCACCTCTATACTTCGTTCCACTTCGTTCACCAACTTCATCAAGCTTTTGCTTTTGTTTCATGTGATCTCCAAGCTGTTTTATCAAGTACTCGTTTTGAGCTCTGAGTTCTTGATGAGCAATTGACATCTCTTGCATTTGCTTGGTCACGACTTCTAGCTTTTCTTCCACGGTCATATTGGAACTCATTTTGGGAGTGTGAATGGAACGGTTTGTGTTTGAGTTTTGGATTCAGAGATGAGCTAGGAAAGGCGTGTGGTAGGTTCCAGGCAAGGATAAACTTGCTCTGATACCAAAATTGATGGAAGTGTGCAAAGGAAAGCAAGGAAGGATGAAGAATATAAGCTAGAACTCAAGAATAGCAAATGGATTAGGAGAACCCGAAGCTATCTTAAAGAACTTCAAGTGTTTTCAAGTGAATTTGGATAGTTCTAAACTAGATGATTAAATATGATACACCACTAATCACTAGCTTAGGGCCCTTATTCTTGGATTAGGATAAGATACACCACCTAACCAAGGATTAAGACTCTCTTTGATCACCACTTAGCTCGGCCAAGAACTAAGATAAGCAAGGAAAGTGTTTGAGGAAACTCAAGACACAAAGTCTTTCTTCTCATTCAAAATCAAAAGTATCTATTACAAAATGAACAACTAAGGCTTTTATATGGCCCCTAAAACACATGAAGGATCTTTCCTTCTAAGCTTGGAAAGTCATTAAACTCCTAAAGCTAATTAGTACACGGTTAGAAAGTAATCTAGCCTAAGTCGAAAGTTCAAGGCATAAAATACAAGTTTATACTAACATAAACCTTTCCTATGCATTAAGGAACCTTGGTGACTCAATTTCCTCCCTAGGGAGGTATTCTCATCACGATCACCACCTCAAAAGGCTGAAGAATACACGGCTGCCATGTGGTGCTACGGTGGCCGGTTCAATGCTTGCAAAATGGAGGCTTTTCCTTGCTCCCACGTGTCTTGCTCTTGTGTGGCTAGGTGGCAGCTTACCAAGCAGCTCAAAATAACCAGGTGGACAAGCACTCACTTTTAACAAACCCATTTAGGAAGGAAAACCTCCTAGCTAAGCAACCGGGTAACTAGGTGCCGGTTTCTGCCCGGTTTTATCCTTCTGTTTTGACACCTAAAATGCTGAGTATTCTGGGATTTCTTTGCATGAATGGAAACCTTAAGATGTCTAGAATACCCTTCATTTGGAATGAAAGCATTTGGACGTCATTTGCCCCTTGAAAAAGGTAGAATGCCCAAACCGTGCATAACCGGGTTCAAAACAGCACATGACTGAAAATCAGCTTCGTTCCCTAACCAAATGGACTCCAAACCTGATAATTCCACTTGGACTTTAAAGCTAATACCTTGAAATTATAAGAACAGCAAAAAGTGAAAGCTTAAACTTGGATTAAGCTTGATAAATCAAGTAGCAAAAACCAGGTAATAATCTGGATAAATAACCGTGTGCATCATCTTGAATGTTCTTCATTAATCAATCCATGGCCATGCACTTGGACCTGATTTCGTGATTATTTTGGATCAATTGAACATTAGTGGACCTTGTGGATGGACCTCCATCAATGTCCTTTAGAAACTCCTGGGCAGTAGTGGCGCTCGTAGAAAAAAGGTCACCCTAACACATGGACTCTAAAATGATTCTAGTCTGTTGGTCAAGTCCTTGATAAAGAATTTGGCACAAGCTTGCTTGGTCCAAACCATGGTGGGGATGCTAGACCTAAAAATTCCTAAGTCTATCCAAGTTTTTCCAAAATGATTCCCTTTCTAGTTGAAGAAATTGATTAATTTCATTCCTTTGCTTAATAATCGTGGCATTTGGAAGATATTTTCTTAAGAACAACCTAACAAGGTGTACACGTCTAAAAGTGGCAGTTGAATAACCCAATCGTGAACCTGGAGGCCCAATTAGGTGATTAATCAAAATAAAATGGCCAAAAAAAGAGAGTCTAATTAGAGGAGTGGTGGCTCGAGTCAATAAGGCCCATTGCACCTGGGAGGTGGCTAGTTGGCCGTGGCCAGAAGACGATTGATTTTTCCTTCTTTTTCCTCCCTTTTTGCCCAAGTTCAAGTCTAACTCAATTATTTGTGCTAATTTCACAGGCGTGCCTAGTTAAAGTCAGATTCCTGATAACATTATAAATATCATTAAGCTTAATATGATTAGGAGTCGGTATTCCTTTCCTAGGCGGAGTCCGTCTAATTATCACCTATAAAAGGGGGGTACCTCAAGGGTAAAAAAAGAGGAAAGAGGAAAAACAGGAAAAAAAGGAAGGAGGAAAAAGAGAAAAAAAAAGAAAAATAGGGAAAAAAAGAAAAAAACGGAGGTAATGAGCAATTAATCAATTAGTGAGAACCATGTCAATTTGTGTGATTAGAGCTGTGACGCGATCACTTGAGTGGTTGTAAGGAAATTATTGTTAGTCGACTGCCATCTCGAGTCTATTATCTAATATTAGCACCATAGTCACTAATTTGGGTTCCCTAGGTAATTAGGTGGTTTGACCTGAGGGCAAAAATTTTATCTTTCTCTTCCGGTTTTCTCTTTCATGCTTATTGTGTTCCTGTGAGTCAATAAAGATGTAATCCTGTCATGTACATTCTGTCCTCTGTAAATTATTTATTTTACCTATCTTTGCATTAGACTAAAGATTAAACCCTTTTGCATGATTTTATATGAAATATTACTAATGTTTGCGTGATTGCATGTTAGCGTAATTAAAGCTTTAGATTTCCTATGCTGAAGAGTAAAAGACGTCAGTAATGATGAGTAGTGATGTGATGCACACCATCACATCCTCATACCTTTGCCCCAAAATCTACATCCTCGGTTCGAGACTAAGCAGTAAAGATGAGTCCCCACAACAGGGATTGTACGAGGGCTTTTCGAAAATCATTTTTGAAGTTGAATCGATTTGTTTCTTCTGTTGTTGCTATCGGCATGATTCAGTTCGAAAAAAGACTTGGTTAGTAAGTTTTCCTGAAAACTTACTACGACCCTATTAAATTGTATAATCACAACTTTTTGTATTCTTTCTTATTTTCTACCCTTTTCTAATTTGTATGCTTAGTAGAGTGGTACTGATCTTAGATAGTACGACTACCTGGACCAGAAAATGGTTCTAATCTGACCCATGGTTAGGAAGGAAACCTGGTTCCTAGATTAGGCAGTCATTACTGCCCTGGATCAGGACCAGGAAAAATTGGACCTAGTTTTAGTCCAAGAATCGGCCGATTCCTAGATTAAAATCATGGATCAGCTTCCTGGCTCAATCCATTATTTCTTCCATTTTTTTAGAAAGTACGAAAAGGAATAATAGTTAGCTTTCTTTTCCAAAAATAAATAATAATAAAAATAAAAATAAAACACCATAGCAAAAGGGTAATTGGACCATTCGTCGGGCATCGCACCCTTGGGGAGATGGGTCTGTACAGTGGCGACTCCACTGGGGACAATATTCTTTAAGTTGGCAAGATTTGAAATTTCATATGGGAAACAGTTTTAATTATGCTTGCATTGAACATCCTGCAGTGAAAGTGGCTACCCTAGTAAGATAACGACACCTCTAGGTAGTGCAAACCCATTATCAACCTTCAGGAAATTAGCTGGCTACATAGTGGGTCTACGAGACTCAACCGAGCACGCAATTGATCTACCCACTCTTGACCCACTTTCCATTCCACACGACCTAGGGAAGCAACCAAAATGTCCCAGACTTGCCATGCACCACATGGATGATGTACAGAGCATTCGGGGCACGAGAAGACTATTGTAAGCCTAACCAAAAACCCTTGTAACATAGAACCTTGGTTTAGGATTAGAACTCCTGTGCATGCTTGGATGTGTTGTTGTATGACTTAATTGTTTAGCCGTAACGTTTGTGCATTTATGCTTTATGTCATAGTAGAGCCTAGGTTAGAAGTGGGCGAACTTAATGGCTAGGGTTAACCGAGCCGTCTTGGAAGCTCATTGAGTCCTAAGGGGCTCTTGACCACGAAACCAAGTAGGTTCAAACGTTAGTGTAGGGAGTAAAAGTCTAAAAAGGAGACCAAGTCATAAGTAGGACTAGGTATCCGTAAAATAAAAAGGGGAAAAAAGAAAAAGAGAGTCTGCAGCCTAGTATGAGTCTAGAATTACTATCGGTCTAGAACTAGGAAGACCATAAGAGTCAGTGGCCAATTGACTTTATGGTAGTTAGATTAGATTAGGACAGATTTAGACTTAGAATCAAAAAGGAAAAGAATCAATACGAATGAAAGCTAGTACATTTAGGTTGGTCGAGCCTATTATGTGTCAGTTTGAGTCAATATACAATCTACATATTGTGCTCTCGGTTCTAGATTTTCATAGTACATAAGTCAACATATTTCGAATCCTTATTTCCTAGAAAAGTATATAGATTAGCCAGTCCTAAGCACTCTTGCTTATTTATCAAGGTAGGGAGGCCTAAGAAGGTGTACTACCGAAGCCTAACTACGAGGAGACATTTATCTAAGGAACAACCTGTAGAAGCTTCATTGGCTAAGTTAGAGTCAAGGTCAATGTGAATGGGGAATCACACATCTACTCCAATCGCAAGGACTAATGAGCTCCCCCAACTCATGAAGGGAACTAGTAAAATGCAAGCTGAGATTAAAGAAAGTGAAAGAAGGTGGAGACACTAGCGGCCGCAATGCATAACGTCAACAAGGATACTCGAATGGTGAATAATGAACAAGCTCCTCTACTCTAAGAGGAGAAGGATAAAGAACAGGCAGAATTTGAGGATGGAAAGAATTGGAGAAGAACAATCCCTAAGTTGATCCTCGCGTAGATCCCATGGAGCAGTTACTTAAGGAATCTTCGATGTTTAATGACTATTTTAACAAAAGGGAAGCTACCGCCAAAATCCACTGCGCCTAATATCAAGTTTCATAGGACTGAAAATGCACACCAATATTCTTGTAACACTGATGTCCCGATCACACTTAGGGATCTAGAGTTACTTTAGCAAGAGGAAAAAGAACGGTTTGCTGGCTACTTGGCTAGATGAAGGGAAAAGGTTGCCAACATGGTAGGTTGACCCTCTGAGATTGATCAAGTAAGGTTGTTCATTAGAAGCCTTCAGTCCTCAAACTATCAACACCTACGATTCACCCAATTTGAGAGTTTTACAGCATTAAGAAATGCCAGCATGCTATTAAAGAAAGAACTTTCCTAGAAGGTATCAGCTAAGACATGAAACAAATGGAGAAATAATCACCAAAACTGGGATAACAAGGCCAGTAGCTCTAAGGAGGTGTACGTGATAAACCCTATTACCGAGTATACCCCAATAGGAACAACCTAAACCCAAGCTCCAGAACAATTCATGGCTACAGGAAAGATCAATCTTCCCGAAATTATACCAGAGACTGAATCCGTTAGGTAATCCACATACTTTGATTTGAGCATGCACTGCAAATACCATCGGCCGCTAGGGCATGATACTGAAGATTGTTGGACTATCAAAAATAGGCTAGAAAAGATGTTTAAATCTAGAGTACTTCTGTTGCGCAAAGCTGCTTAAAAGCCCAACAATGGCAGGAATCCACATTGGGCATCGTGAAAATATGTTCGCTATAAAAGACTAACAGAAAGAATAGGACTCGTCGATGTTCATACAAGATGTTAGTAGCCCAAAACCAAGGGTAAACACGCTTGCACCAAACATGGGAAGTCTTTGGCCTTTGGGAAAGTGATGAAGAAGACGTCTATAACCTGCTCATCGAAGTAAGCGATGATGAATTTTGGGGAGAGGATGAAGAAGAGGACTTATGGGGAGAGAAGGACTAGGTGGCAGTCCAATACCTTACAACATCTACGAGACATCAGGCGAAGAAGGTCCCACAATAGGCCCTCGGGAAAGAGAAAGCAACTGATCTAGTGATGAAGTAGCTGATGAAACATAAAGCATATGTAAGCATATAGAAGCTCATACTGGCCTCTCAAAACCATAAACAGCTCCTAATAGAGGCGTTAAATAAAATTAAGGTATCTCTTGAAGCTACCCTAGAAGACATGATAACCTTAATTATGACTGGCAAAGGCACTATAGCCTTTAGCAATGAAGATCTCTCGCCAGGAGGTGCGGTGCACAACAGTGCTTTATACCTCACTGTAACATGCCATCAGAAGCATATACCTTTTGATTTGGTCAATGATGGCTCAGCAGTAAATCTCATAGTTCCCAGCACCATCAACTCACTCAAGGGTATAAGATAATTCAAAGAGGTTGGTGCTGGGAACCATTCACCTTCACACTAATGTGGGCCCTATCAAGACGAATCTTAAGTTTTAAGTCCTCAATATACCTGCTACCTTGAGCTTACTTTTGGTAAGGCCATGCTTCATGACCATGAGGCGATTCTCTATACTTTACATTACAAAGTGGAGATGTTAATAAAAGGAAAAGTAGTGACTATTAAAGGTGGAAGGCAGTCTTCTATCTTCGACTTTCAAGGAATGGTTATAGGAGGGAGAGCATAGGGGTGGACCGCCATCCACTTGATGCAGATAGAAGACTATAAGTTTGGACTAGGACACTACCCAACGCGCGAAGAGATAATCGAGGTTCGGCAGGAAGCACGAGCTCGAGAAACTGCTACCAAGAGGGGGTCCCCAAAGAACTACACTGTTAAGCCATATCCTCTCAGTCTCAATGTGCAGTTCTTGTTTGAAGTAGACACTTCCCTTTCTATGGCTTGTTTAAAGTAGACACTTCCCCTTCTATGGCTTTCTTTATCCTTGTTATATAAAAGAAAAGGGACTGTTAGTGCTGGGGCTAGAAATATTTAACGACTGCCACCTGTTGGAAGAACAAGTGTTTACAACTGAGAGAAAGGGATAATCCACAAAAGACTGGGTGGATCTGGCAGAAAGTAACATCTTTGGGATGTTGTTCAGTCTAGGCTGCAGGAAGAAAGAAGACCCTGCTATTGTTCTTTCTCTCACCATGTCTAACATTGGATTTGATCCTGCTAACTTCATTGCCAAAGTTCAAGCTGAGCACTGCAAGCAATTAACAAAGATGAAGGAAAAGTGTTTACCATAACTATAGGGGGTAGTTTAGGGGAATTTAAGATAGGGTCTAAGAGTCAATCTTTAGCACTATCTATTTCAAATTCCAATAAGATGAACTCCTCTGCTTACAACTCATCTCATTCCCTTCCTTCTGATTGCTTTGCCTCTTATAATGAAAATGAAGAAAAACCCCCCAAAGAATTAATTAAAGCAACGAAAGATGATGAAAATCAAACATCCGTGATTGAGGACACAATACTAATCAATTTAGGGATCCCCGATGAAACCTGAGAAGTCAAAATAGGAAAATCATTAACCCTCAAGGAGCTAGAAAATTCTATTGCACTCATAAAAGAATTCATGGTTGACTTTGCATGGTCCTATAAAGACATGTCAGGCATTGATTAGGACATTACAAAACACAACATTCCTCTCTATCGAGATGCAAAACTGATCAAACAGAAACTATAAAGGATGAAGCCAAAATGACCCTTGAAAATGAAGGAAGAGGTCCAAAAACAATAATTGGATATAGGATTCATTAAGTGTGCATTACCCACTGTGGGCAGCAATGTTGTATAGTCCCAAAGAAGGACAAGAGAGTAGAAATGTGTGTAGCTTTCAAGGACCTAAACAAGGCAAGCAAAAAATATGATTTCCTATTACCATACATAGATGTTTTGGTCGATAACATGGTCGGTCATGCTCTCCTTTCTTTTATGGATGGATATGCAGGATACAATCAGGTCAAGACGGTAGTAGAAGACATGAAAAAAACTAATGCCATCACCACATGAGGAACCCATTATTACATCATGATGTCGTTTGCATTAAAAAACACCAGGGCTAGCTATCAAAGGATAGCTACTACATTGTTGCATGACCTAACTCATAGCAACGACGAAGTATATGTGGATAAGATGATCATAAAATCCAAGCAATGGGATGATCATGTTCAAGCTCTGCAAAATCTCTTCACTAGACTTAGGAAATACAACATTAATTTAAATCCACATAAATGTGCATTTGGAGTCACCTTGGCCAAGCTGCTTGGCTACGTCATTAGTCTTTGAGGAATTGAGGTTGATCATTTGAAAATTAAGGCAATATAGGAAATGCAGCCATCCAAGACAGAAAGGGAGTTACGAGGATTTCTGGGACATTTGCTATATATTAGTCGCTTCATGTCAAAGCTGACAATGGTATGTGTTAGGGAAAAAGCACAGTTTTAATATTTATAAACCCCAAGTGCAAGGTGTATCGTTGAGTACTTGGGGTGTTGTCCATAGGGAGTTGTGTTTCCAATTACCATAACTAACTAAAACGTCTCGAGCTAGGCAAAATCGAAGGAATAGAAAATATAACTAAACTACTAAAGCCAAAACAAAAGGACTATGATTAGACCTAAGATAAACCAAGTAATCAAGTCAAGCCCAAACCTTCCCAAGTTACGCTAGTATTCAGAGATGGTCGGTTGCCCAATTAAAGTCCACCCAAGCCATCTCTCAAGTCTCATTAGGCTAGTCTAAGTGTTCTAACCACCTATTTTCATGGGATTAGGTCAATTAGACTACAAGATTAACAACGTTTGACCTAGCTAGTGACGAGGCTATTTTCATGTCCCAATCCTGGCTGTTCACTCTACCCACACTAGATAATTAACATCACCTTTCAACATAAGTTAATTGCCCCTAAACACTGATGAACGCTCTTTCAAGCATTTCATCGAACAGTTGGGGGGCGTGAGAGAAAACTCTAAGTTCTAGGCATAGAGTGGGTAGGGTTAGGCCTAATACAAGAGTAATTAGCCATCAAGAGGCTAGTCACAATCCAAGTCAAGACAATCTACCAACTAAACGTCACAAACACTTGAAAACCTAAAGTAACAAACAAGAACATGAACATGAACAAGAGAAGAGAGATAATGAAATAAATCAAATCTAAACAACTAAATGAACATGAATCAACAATGAAAACTAAACACATAAACTAAACAAAGCAAATACAGGAATTAACTAGCAAAACATAAATAAGAACAACATATGACCTAAAGAGAGAAAAGGGAAGAAAACTTAGCCTTGAATTGATAGAAGGAACTTCATATCTAAAGGTTGAATCCGAGATTAAAATCTTCAATCCTAAACTAATCCTCCTATTGAGGTTTTTATTGGCTAAAACCTAAACTAAAACTAGCCTAAAATCACCAAAGAGAACCCCTAAGCCACTCACAGTAAACTGGCCGAAGTGGCGCTCTTATCGCGAAAGCTTACCCGACGCACGGCTAGCCGTGCACAGGCGCACGGTCACACGTACGGTCGTCCGCCTAGGCGTGCTACCCATGCGTGGGTTCGACCACTGCTGCACGATCGAGCTCTCCTACAGGATGGTCGTGCACTGTTCTTTTCAGCTTCCTTTTGCTCCCGGGGCTTGACGGACCTCTATCCCTTCTCGAAATGCATCCCAAATGCCTCATTCGTTATTAAAGTTGGTGAGTTCTCATCTCTTAGGCAAAACTTCTAGAAAACAAGAAAACCAACCAAATAAGTACATTTTGAACCGAAAGAGGCAAATTTGACCCTGTCTCCTTAAGAGTCAACATAAAAACCTTGAGAAAAGTGGGTTAAATAAGGGATAAAATGAGGTCTAAAATAGGTGCGTCAAATACCCCTACACCTACCTTTTGCTCGTCCTCGCGCAAAACGAAAATAAAAACTAAACTAAACAACTGACTCACTTTCGTAGGAATCACAGTTGCATTTAGTATATGTAACAAGCTCTTTGAACCCCTTGGTTCCCCCAAGTGGACGAGTGAGGTCTCGTGAGGGCTTGCAGAAGATATACCCAAAAAACCTTAAAAAGGAAAACAAATAAAAGAGAAACAAAAATCGAAAAATAAAAATGACAAAACACAAAATATACATCATGGTAAACTGTACACAATCAAATCAACCAAAACCCCCTAGTAACTTAAGTATCAATCTGTATACAAGCATTATATGCATTTCAGGACACATTATCCCAAAGAATGGCATCCAGACATCAACTTTTCACCCCACGACGCATGAGAACAATGAATCCATCCTAGTGCCTGGTGTGCAAGTGTATCATCACCTTAAGACTTTGGCTTACCAAAAATCAGACTCAATCCTACTTAATTGACACAAGCTACCTTGTTGATTTGCTAACATGGAAAACAAGCTTCCTTAGTAGCAGTATTGCCTCAAATGGTAGCACCCAGTAGCGCATGCCTCAAAGGGGTACTTATCATTCAAAACTCTTTTCTTCCCCCCCCCTCTTATCTTTTTCTTCTTCTTTAACATTCCAAACTCTCTGCACGCCTCAAAGGGATACACCCAGCAGCGCATGAGTTTGTTCGTTTTTGTTTCTGTTTTTGTTTTTGGAAAAGGGGTGCAAGCACATACAAAGGTAACTGCGTAGTAGACAAGTAGGAGAGCTGGTCATGGAAGACTAAGAATGTAAGATAATGATAATACATAAATCAAGACTGGATTGCAAAATTACAATGGACTGTTGGAGTTAGAACTGGAGCCTAAAATGACAAACTTAGGACGAATATCTATCATGCACATTATATTTATATACGAGCTAATAGCCAAGGTACTGGAGAGCAAGGTTCATCAAAATAGTACAAAACTGCCCTAAACCCAAAAAAAAGGAAAAAATACACAAAAAAGAGAAAAATTTACAAATTTACACAAAAATGAAAAATTTTCACAAAAATAAGAATATAAGGGTAGTTAGGGAAAAACAGAGTTTTAATATTTATAAACCCCAAGTGCAAGGTGCATCATTGAGTACTTAGGGTGTTGTCCGCAGGGAGTTGTGTTTCCAAGTACCAGAACTAACTAAAGCGTCTTAAGCCAGACAGAATAAACAAGGATGGAAAACAGAACTAAACTACTAAAAGAAACAAAAGACTTTGATTATGATTAAACCTGAGATAAACCAACTAATCAAGTCAAGCCCAAGCCTTCCCAAGTTATGCTAGTATTTAGAGATGGTCGGTTGCATCATTAAACCACCTAAGCCCTTTCCCAAGGGTCATGAGCTAGTCTAATTGTTCTAACCTCCTATTTTCATAGGATTAGTTCAATTAAACTGTAAGATTGACAACCATTGACCTAACCACCGACGAGACTATTTTCATGTCCCAATCCCAACTATTCTTTCAACTCACACTAGACAATCGACCTCACCTCTCAGTATAAGTCAATTGCCCCAAAACACAAATGAAAGCTCTTTCAAGCATTTCATCGAACACTTGGTGGGCAAGAAAGAAAACTTTAAATTCTAGGCATAAACAAGAATCAATTCGCCATCTCAAATACGAATCACAACCAAAGATGAAGCCTTTAATTCACAAACAAACATTGAAACCAAAGCAAAACAATAATCTATTAAACTGGCAAATATAAATTAAAAAGCATGAAATTAAAGAGAAAAGGAGAAGAAATACTTAGTCTTCAATTGCGAATCCAAAATCTTCTACAATTGATACAAGTACTAACCTAATCTAATCTCCCCCTAAAGGGGTTTGTGGAGGCTAGGATAAACCCTAATTGGCCATCTCAAGAACCTAGCAAAAGGCCTCTCCCTCAAAAAGAAAGAAAAAGCCCCTTTATAAAGGTTAGAAACAGGTTAAATCGCGACGACAGGTAGGACGCACGGCCGTGCACCCACGCACTAGCAGGACGCATGGTCGTGCACCAGCTAGTGCGCAGCTTTTGGTCCTGCAGCACGACCGTGCATTTCCTGCAGCTCTCACTTGTGCTCTTGGGGCTTCGTTGGACCTCTATGCATCCTTAAAATCGCTCATAAGGTCTTCCTTCCTATCAAAACCCGAAAATTTCTCCTGAAATTAAGACAAAGCACATTATAAGCACAATTGGGTAAAAGGAATTGAATTTGACCCTTTTTCATCTAAACTTGACATGAAAACACCGAGAAAAATGGCTCAAATAAGGGCTAAAATGGGGTCAAAAATAGGTCTACCAAATACCCCCACACCTACCTTTTTGCTCGTCCTCGAGCAAAACAAAAATAAAAACTAACCTAAGGACCTAACTCACTTTTGTAGGAATCACGGTTGCATTTAGCATATACAACAAGCCCCTTGACCCCTTGGTTCCCCCATGTTGACGAGTAAGGTCTCGTGAGGGTTTGTAGAAGATATACCCACAAAATCTTGAAAAAGAAAAATAAGTGGAAAAGGATAAAGGAAAACAAAGAAAACAAAATAGATATACAAATAAGGACCAAACATCTATACAAGGGTAAAAATTGTACGCGTAATAACCAACCAAATCAGCAATGCGGCAAAGATATTAGCCTGTATATAAACATAGTGTACATATCAAGACTCTCTATCCACATACATGACATCAAAGCACCAACTTTTCACCCTACGGCACATCAAAACCAGGAATCCATCCTTATGCTTGGTGTGAGAGTGTATCATCATCCTAAGACTTAAGCTTACCAAAATCAAACTCGTTCCCACATGACTGACACATGCTACATGATTAACTTATTAACAAGGGAAGCAAGCTTTCCAAGTAGCAGTATTGCCTCAAAGGGTAACACCCAGTAGCACGTGCCTCAAAGGCTAACCCCTAGGGGCGCATGCCTCAAAGGGATACTTGTCATTCCAAATTTATTTTTTATCCTTTTCTTTTTTTCCTCTTTTTCTTTTGAATGAAGACAAAACATAAAGTAATTGTGTCAAAAATAGGTGGGAGAGTCAATCACAGAAGACTAATATCCTAAGATAATGAGGACGTGTACACAAGGATTGGATTACACAGCTATAACAGACTATTGGGGTTAGAATTGGGACCAAGAATGACATACTTAGGATAGAGATCTATCATGAACAACTTACTTATGTATAAGCTAATAGCTAAGGTATAGGGGATTAAAGTCAGTCAAAATAGTACAAGACTTCCCAAAATCCAAAAAGAAAAACTATACAAAGAAGAGGAGAAAATGAAAAATTTACACAAAAAGGAAAAATCTTCAAAAAAATAAGAACAAAAGGGTAAATGACCCTACCCCCACACCTAAATCTCACAATGTCCTCATTGGGAGCTCAGAGTCATCACCAACCATAAAACACACAAAAATGAAAATCAAACAAAACGTAAATATACACAAGCTAACTCACTCAACCAAAACCTAAAACACAGAAAGGTGATCATAGTTCTCAACTGGCTCAACAAATTCCCAAGTATCACCTCAAAATGATCACCATAAAAGTACAATCCTAATATCCACAACTAAACAAAAATAAAAAGAGAGAAAATAAAAACAAGGGAGAAGAGTTAGAACGATTATACCAGGTCGAGTACGGAATGTACCCAAGCTATGCCATAAGGGCAAAAGGAGCATCAGCCACCCCTTGTCTCTTAAGATGCGAGTCGTCAACTCGAATGCGGTCAACACTCTCAGAAGGTTATCGTGCACTGTTGCATGCATCTCAGAATAGTGTGAATAAGAGAACACTAGTAAAGATGGAGCAAACAAAGTTAGTGCCCTCTTAAACTCATCAAATGCTGTAGAAAAATCAGAATCATGATCAAAGAAAGTACTCCACATGATTTTCGTAGGCATGTCCTCTAGGTATTCGCAATACGGATCAAATGAGGGGTGCAACCCACTAATATCACCTAGGGAATCATGAAATGCATGGAAAAGAGAGGGGTTGGTGGGAAGTAAAGGGGATGAAATGGGGGTCAAGTCAAGTGGCTCGGTGCAAATGGGATCAATATGCTCAATGCTAGGAGCTTCATTAACCCTCACATCATCACTATACAGCTCCTCAAAAAAAGGCTCTAATAGTGCAATATCGTCCGACCAATCAAGCAAATCATCCTCAACAAAACTAGCGCCACCCCTAGGAGACTCACCCATCTCTAACCCCGTGCACTGAGCTAAAGGGAGGGGAGTAGAAAGTAAGCACAAGACACTGCTAGTAGTGTCTCTAGGTGTTGTAGGTAAGGATAGAGCAACACGTGATGAAAGAGTCAAGGAAGGATCAAACGCATTCCTAAGGTCGATGGAAAGTGTAGCATCAATAAAACTCGACTCTAGGGGAAAGGAAGACTCATAATCATCATAGAGACTGACCTCAAGTCTAGGAGGAGATGGACTAGGTTCGGTCTCAGGCAATAGGCCACTCTCCCTCATCTTACCAACAAAACTCTCAAGTCGGTCAATCATTGTCCCTATCATGGAATCAAACTTAGCATAACATTCCTCGAAAATATCATAATAGGGACAAGAATTTGCATCGTGGTCAAAAGATGAACAATAAGAGCACACAGGAGGAGAATAAGCATGAAAATCATAGGAAGTGGGGAAAGGGCACTCAAAAGACTCACTAGCTTGCTTATGGTGCCACTGATACCAAGCCAAGGACTCAAACAGATCCCACATATCATCAACATCTAAGTAACAAATACCACAATAACACATGGACTCAAGGGTGGCTCGGGTCTCATGTGTTATCCCCTCATGCACAACATCACATATTTTCCATTTCGCATACTTAAAAAGCACATTTTGAGCATGATAATCATTCAACCTAAACAAGCAGTGCCAAAAAGGTTCATGCTCAAACTGAGGTAAATGGAAAATAGTCATCTTAAACTTTATTTGGAATTTCTAAAAGGCCTAGTCTCGAATGCTCAAGTCAACCTCCATATTGAAAAACGCCAACTCCCCAGCAACGGCGCCAAAAACTTATTAGGGAAAAAACCCAGTTTTAATATTTATAAACCCCAAGTGCAAGGTGTATCATTGAGTACTTGGGGTGTCGACCGTAGGGAGTTGTGTTTCCAATTTTCAGAACTAACTAAAGCATCTCGAGCTAGGCAAAATGAAAGGAATAAAAAATATAACTAAACTACTAAAGCTAAAACAAAAGGACTATGATTAGACCTAAGATAAACCAAGTAATCAAGGCAAGTCCAAACCTTCCCAATTTACACTAGTATTTAGAGATGGTCGGTTGCCTAATTAAAGTCCACCCAGCCCTCTCTCAAGGGTCATTAGGCTAGTCTAAGTGTTCTGACCACCTGTTTTCATGGGATTAAGTCAATTAGACTACGAGATTAACAACCTTTGACCCAGCTAGCGACGAGACTGTTTTCATGTCCCAATCCCGAATGTTCACTCTACCCACTCTAGACAATTAACCTCACCTTTCAGCATAAGTTAATTGCCCCTAACACTGATGAAAGCTGTTTCAAGCATTTCATCGAATACTTGGTGGGCGTGAGAGAAAACTCTAAGTTCTAGGCATAGATTGGGTATGGTTAGGCCTAATACAAGACTAATTAGTCATCAAGAGGTTAATCACATTCCAAACCAACAAAATCTACCAACTAAACATCACAAACACATGAAAACCTAAACTAACAAACAAGAACATGAACATGAACAAGACAAGAAAGATAATGAAATAAATCAAATATAAACAGCTAAATAAACATGAATCAACAATGGATACTAAACACTTAAACTAAACAAAGCAAATACAGGAATTAAACTAGCAAAGCATAAACAAGAACAACATATGAACTAAAGAGAGAAAAGGGAAGAAAACTTCGTCTTGAATTGATAGAAGGAACTTGATATCCAAGGTTGAATCCAAGATTACAATCTTCAATCCTAAACTAATCCTCCTATTGAGATTTTTATTGGCTAAATCCTAAACTAAAACTGCCCTAAAATAGCCTGAGAGAACCTCTAAGGCACTCCCGATAAACTAGCCGAAGTGGCGCTTATATCGTGAAAGCTAACCCGACGCACGGCTACGCTCCATATGCACTGCCAGTCGTGCACAGGCGCACGATCACAAATACGGTTGTGCGCCCAGGCGTGCTACCCGTGTGTAGCTTCGGCCACTGCTGAACGATCGTGCTCTCCTGCAGGATGGCCGTGCACTGTTCTTTTCAGCTTCCTTTTGCTCCCAGGGCTTGTCGGACCTCTATCCCATCTCGAAATGCATCCCAAATGCCTCATTCCTTCTTAAAGTTGGTGAGTTTCTCATCTCTTTGGTAAAACTTCTAGAAAACAAGAAAACCAACCAAATAAGTACATTATGAACCAAAAGAGGAAAATTTGACCCTTTCTGCTTAAGATTCAATATAAAAACCATGAGAAAAGTGGGTCAAATAAGGGATAAAATGAGGTCAAATATAGGTGCAATGGTATGCGAGCCTATCTTCAAGAAATTGAAGGAACAAATACTGAATGGGACCAGGAGTGTCAGGGGGCATTTGATAAAATCAAAGAGTACTTATCTAATCCACCTGTTGGCATTCCTTCAATCTTATACTTCACAATGACAAACACTGCCTCAGATGCCATGCTAGCCCAGAAAATAGTGGGAGAAGAAAAAGCTATTTACTATATAAGTGAAAAGTTCCTCGAATACGAGATCCGTTACACAGCCTTAGAAAAAACTGCCCTGATATTAGTACAAGTAACCAAGAAGGTCAGGCACTACATGCTAACCCATATGATACATGTGGTAGCTCCAATAGATCCCATAAGATATTTTCTCCAACAACCCGTAATGAGCAATAAGATGGTTAGGTGGACTATATGTTGTTGGAGCTTTACCCACATTACATGCCGTAAAAGTCCATTAAGGAGAGGGTTCTTTCTAACTTTTTGGCGGATTTACCAACAGAAGACTGACGATAAGAACATTTGACTTGCTTGATGAAGAAATCCTCTAGGTGGAAGAAGATCTATGGATGATGTACTTTGATGGGGCTTCCAATCAAAAAGGATTTGGGGTAGGCATCCTCTTGGTATCACTAAAAAGAGTACGTATCCCTATTTTAGGTAAACTAGGCTTCGAAGTTGCTAACAACATGATGCAATATGAAGCCTGCATCATTCGGTTATAACCTGCCATAGAGATAGGGGTCAAGAAGTTCTCAATCTATGAAGACTCTAATTTAATAATTAATCAAATATGCCAAAAATGGAGGGTAAGAGGTGAATCCTTAGCACCGTACCAAGCTTACTTTATAGATCTCACAAAGCATTCCACTCATATTACATATACTTATCTCCTATGAGAAGATAACTAGTTTGCAGATCCCTTGGCAACATTGGCCTCAATCATTAACATCCCTAGGGTGACCATTTAATACCGATAGCTGTAGAACAGAAGAGCAAATCGGTACATTGTTGCAATGTCGACCTTGTTACTTAGTACTATGACATTTACCAATACCTAACCTAGAAGGAATATCCACCGGGACCTTCCCAAAATCCCAACGAGCATTAAAGTTGTTGCCTCAGAATACTTTGAGGATAAAGGAAAGATATACAAGAAAATAGACGTAGGCATAAGCTTACTCTGTGTAACGCACAATGAGGCTCGTGAGATCATGAAGGAAGTTCATTTTGGGGAATACAAACCCCACATTAATGGGAGATTGCTAGCCATAATGGTTCGAAGGCTGGGTATTAGTGGTCTAGAATGGAGGAGGATTGCTATGCATATATAAGAAGGTGCCATAAGTGCCAAGTGTATCTTGACTTACAACATCAACCTCCTTCCTTCTTCTCAATGTTGACCTCTTCATGGCCTTTGTTAGTCTAGGGCAACGATATAATCGGAAACATTACCCCAAAAGGGACTGACGAGCATGAATATGTACTTATAGCAATTGACTACTTCATAAAATGGGTAAAGACGGCCTCTTATGTGAAACTTACTTCCAAGATTTAGGCAAAGTTCCTCCTCAACAACATCATCTGCAGGTAAGGGGTTCCACAAACTAATAAGTGATTAGGGGAGCTACTTTAAAAAGAAAGTTGCAACTCTATTTTAAAAGTATAGAATTTAGCATCACAAGTAGTCACCATCCCGCGCTCAAGCAAATGGAGTAGTCAAAGCTACCAACAAAAATGACCGAAGGATAATTGAAAAATGGCAAAGAATTATAAAGATTGGCCTAATAACTCTCATTTTCCCTTTGGGGTTATAGGACGTCAATCTGGACCTCCACATGGGCGGCACCACACTCCCTTGTGTATAGAATGGAAGCAATACCGCCAATAGAAATAGTAATACCCCCACTTATGGTGATTACTGAAAGCTAAATTCTAAAGTTAGAATGTGCAAAAGCCAGTGTGAAGAATTGGTGATAATAGACGAGATGAGGTTAAGAGCATTACATAATGTCCACATTTATCAAGCCAGAATCTTAGAGCTTTCAATAAGAAGGTGAAACCAACATATTTACAAGTGGGTGATTTGGTGTTGAAGGAAATAAGGGCACCAAGACAGTACCCAAGGGGAAAATCTATGCCCAACTGGTTGAGACCATACATCATAAAGAGCATACTACTAGGGGGAGCTGTCAAACATACGGATATGAAGGGAGATGAATATACTTAGTATATTGACCCGTCCGCAAGGGCACAGGGTATGGTAGTATAGATTAAAATACCGTCTTTAGGGACCAAAGTAATCTATTGAGTCAAAAGCCTATTAGAATTTGCTAACCGACAAATCCTTTCAAATGGTCCATCTAAGTAAACTATTTAAATATTCAAAAATTCAATAACAAAAAAACATCTAGGAATTTCATATAAAGAATGATTCAAGGAAAAGCAATCAAAATGAATTTAATCCTTTCTTTCAAAATAGACTAAATTGCCTAAACAAATTCAACTCTCTCTCAAGTGTAGTTGATTTTAGTCTAGGTTAAAGATCTATGAACACTAAGTCTCCTCTTAACAAGCAATTCTCTCTCGAGTTTTGTTAAATTAAATTCTATCAAGTCGATCGTGTAGAGAGCTTCACCTTTCAATACCTCAGCTTACTACCTAATATAAGCAAGCGAAATTGGCCAATATTACACTCACAACATTCCAATTTCAAGATAGACATGAATCATTCCAAACATGAAATAAGCGCAAGAATTCAAAGATAAAGGATTCAACAACAATTCTATGGCTAACAAATCGCTAGATTAGATAAAACTACTCACTCATATTTCTAAATTCAGGTAAAGCAAGAGCTTAAAAGCAAAGTCAAAAGAAGGAAGGAAAACTTTACAACAACGACAGTCGTTGAATTATACAACAATCAAGCTTCCAAAAGCAAGTTTCGCCCTTCTAATGTCAACAAAAACTACACTAAAACTAAACTAAACTAAAAAGATGTGAAAGTAGGACTATGGCTGCTGAACAAGATATTCCTTTTCTACTCTGAAACATGCCTTTTTAAGCAACCATCGAAGTAACCTCAGCCGCATAATACATGAAAACGAAGAGGTTAGCCATTACCAGCCAACCACGGTCCGTGGCAGGTACCACAATCCGACCGTGGCCTTGACTGGAACCTAATTTTCTGCAATTCTCATACTCCACGAGCATGGCATCTCAGGAGCATCCATAAGGGGTCAACATACACTCAAAGGAGGGTCAAATGCCAAGTCAAAATGGTCCAAAATCCTGCAAATATCATCAACGAACCACACCTAAGCATAAAACGAGAATAAGAGTATAAATTTTAACATTAAGCACATAATTCTACTAAAAATGCAGTAAAATGACCCTCAAATGATATACACTTTTGGCACTTATCAAATTCCCCCATGCCTGAATCGTTGCTTGCCCCAACCAATACTAAGACGAAAAATTATTCAAAACCTCCTCAAGATGGACATTGGCAGCATTTCAATGGCAAAACCGATCCAAAGTTAGGCCAAAAAGGTGTAAAAATAATGTGGCAAATAGACTAGGGAATGAAATTTTCAAAAAGCACTGGTATACCACAATGTCAAATTTGAATCAATCCTCCCAAATTGTCAAATACAATCATATTAACATATGAAACAAATGGACCTAACAATGCCATTAGAACCTCACTGTAGTCACGTGGAGCTCATCACTCATGTGTTTGAAAATATATGAAGGCTCCCTCAATTCTTATTCCACATAGTTAAATATACCATAAGCTTGACAAGGATCACGAATTCGCCATCACTAAAATACGAACACATTACACAATCATGAGGACTTTCATAAGGTTGTAATGGGGCCATTAGTAAAGATAAGAAGGGAACAAATGTTTTGGTAATGTGGAGTTAGAAGCCAGAGAGTAAGAGCAAAACATTTTCAATGCATCATCCAACATTCTACCTAAACAAGTACAATTCATCGACAAAAGACATCCCCAATTGAAGCGATAAAGAGTTGAAAGTCATAAATGCTCTTTTTTTTCACTCCAAATAATTCTAACACTCTATTTATTATTTCTTTTTTTTTCTTTCATTCGTTTGTTTTTGCTCTTTTTTTTTCTTTTTCTTCTCCTATTCTTTTTTTTTAATTTTCCACAAAGAGTTAGCCATGGGAAATCTTATATAAATGGAGAATTCAACCCTTCTATAATCTTTGGACAACAAGACAACGGGTTTCTTATATCAATACAAGAACACACATCCCTTCACCAAACAACCAAATCCATCAAAAAGATCACAAAACACGTAACTAGTTCCCAATTAAACTCAATGCATAAGGATAAAACGCTCCTCTGGTCTTGGCTTAAGGGCTAGATAATCGTTTGGCCAAAGACTATGGTAGGAGGTTCAAATCAATAAAAACGGATATAAGCTCAAAGACGCTAGCAAGGGATATAAGATATAGCAAAGGTGGCTATTTGAACGTTTGGCTTAACAAGTCAAAGAATGCCTCAATCATATCGCCTAAATGCATATTCGAAATGTGATGTTGAATGACAATCAAAGCAAGTTCTACAGAAATGATGTCAAGGAAGAGTCTCACATGAATTGAGAAGAGAATAAATTGATTAATTCGTCCTTAAAAACTCAAAGCCTCATGGGATGCCCACCAACATTATAACTAGTTCATTAGTAAACACATGCCAAAATTTATGAAAAGAATCATGCAGTAATCAACTTGTCTCAACATACGGTCAAAACATGAAACTCCTTTTCGAAAACTCATTCTCAAACATTTTTACGCACAATTGGATAAATCAAAGGATCAATCTAAACCAAAGAAGTCTACCTAATCTACAAAGATCATCACCAGAGGTTTTTTTTTCTCTTTTTTCCATTGTGTTTTTCATTTCAATTTTTTTTTCATCATTTTTTTTTCAAAGATGGATGCTCCTAATAAGTACTTCATGTAAAATGCAAAAACTGTGAAAAGAAACTCTAAAACGCAACCTAAAATGAAAAGAAACCAAAATGAACTTCTAAAATGCTTCTAACCACATAAGATTAAAACCTACAATGTAAATCCAAATTCAATCACGAATAGTATATACAAACACATACACAAGCACACACCAAACCAAATAAGGCACCAGATGCCATCAAATAAGGACTGGCTCCCGCATGCTTGAGCAAAACATTCTCCTCAATATGTGCACATAGTGGAAAAGGGAAGGGGAGTATCAAAAAGGAATCAGAAAGGAGATGGGGCAGGTGCATGGGGTGGTTGGCCATAAGAGATATGCCAGTCACGCCAGGTCTCGAAACCAACCTTAAAGTCCAAGAAGTATTGAGTCTACGTTGCAATCATCCCACGGAGCTCATCATGGACCTAAGGGTGGCTTGGGGGTCGGCATAGTTAGTTTAGGGTGGTTGGGAGGAAGAGCTAGGTCCGACTTTACTATAATAAGGGAGCGGAAGGGGTGAGGTTTGAAAAACCTCGGCATCGCCAAGTACCAAATAAAGGTTACTCGGTGAAGTGGCAGAAGCCGATCCCCAGGATAAATTTAGCGCAAACGTCCAACCTCTACTTTAGAAAAGTTCAGTATCTCAAAAGTGGCTTGATCAATCCTATCAGACCCAAATACACTATCCTTAGGGTTTGGCTCAACACCCAAAAATCTAGCAATAGTTGTGACGATACCACCAATGGCTATCCTACCCTTAGTGCTAACAGTAGCATTATGCAATTGCCTGGCTAAAAATGCACAGGGGTCAAGCAAAACACCATCAAGCATGCAAGACAAGAAATATAATTCAAAAAATCTTGGGATTTTCAAACTATCATCCCGAGCAAAGAAACAACAAGCTAGGATACGCTGAGCTACCTAAATGTAAGGGTTCTGAATATGGGTGTATTTAGAAGAACTAGTACTGTACCTAACACTCCCCGAAAGCTCCCCAAAATGCATTTGGGTTAAATTCTAGGGTGAAAAACCAAATATAGTGCTAAAGGTACCTAAGCTATACTCATAAAAATGCCCTTGCAGATAAAATGAAATGTACCTTGCTTGACATTGAGGTCATCTAGTATCCTTAACATGTAATGCACTCAAGAATTCTAGGGTTACGTCCCGATATGTATGCCCCTTGAAACGTAGATACCACCTCAAAAGCTTAGGTTAGAGGTCCTTCGTCATCATCAATTCATGCCAAAGTGCACTGTCAGTGTACAAGACAAACCGAGTACGTGGTCCATCAGACTTACACTATTTCCTTTTTCAATCCCCAAATCAAAGTCTGCATCAAATCCTTTCATAGGGGACAAAGACAGAACTTGAGCAAACCTACAATAATCACTCATAGTAGACTCATTAGAAGCATGGGCCTCAACCTTATGTATGCTAGGTGACATAGGAGCAACAAACTCCACCTTAACATACTCTTGGTCAGTGTCCTCAGTAGAAATCTAATCAAAATCAGGAGGATCTTGACAATTCAATATATCCTCCATGTCAATCTCAGGAGATGGGGGAAATTCATCTAATAAAGAAGAATTAGGAGAAACCGTTTTCTCCTCCATATGGCAGAATACAGCATAACACCCTTGTACTTCAAATGTTATCTGCCCCCTTCTTACATCAACATGGCAACCTGCGGCAGCCATAAAGGGCCTACATAGAATAATTTGGGCATCATCATTCTCAGTCATATCAGCAATGATAAAGTCTTTTAATACCCAAATGTCTCCTACTTTGACTGGCACATCTTCTAATTTGCCTAAGGGTCACGTTTCAGAATAGTCTCCTAGTTACAATGAAAATGGTCCATGTTGTAATGGCCCTAAGTGAAGCCTATGAAACGAAGAATAGGGCATTATACTGACGCTTACACCTAGGTCACATAGGGCTATTTCAATTTCCACTTTTCCCACCATACAGCAGATAGAAAAGCTATCTGGGCCAAGAAATTTGGGAGGAAAACATGCGGGGATCTTTGAACTTTCATTCTCTGTAAATGTCGTAGCCTTGCCACCATCATTCATCTCCTTACTCTCCACCATGTTTATTTCTTTGCCATCTTAAAATGGTGCGCCTTGGGTTCAATAGGTTCCTCTACCTCATCCTTCAAGGTAACAGAATCACAATGCTCATGGGGGTTAGATTCTGGTTTACTCAGGAGTCTATCTGGAGTTATAGATGAAAAGCCAGCTTGTTGGGCGATTTGGGCTTCCAACAACTTATTGTGAGTTGTAAACACATCAACCTTAGAGGCTAATTGCATTATACACTCATCTTGCTTTCGTTTCACCATAAGCACACATTCCATCATAGCCTCTAAATTGGACTTATGGGGAGCTTGTGGAGGGAAAGGTGGTCTTTGAAAACTGGGTGGTGGCCTAGCATTCATTGGGTGCATAGTAGGAGGGTTTGGATTAGACCAATGTGAGAGATTCAGAGGATTACTCCAACCTAGATTCTAGGTAATAGAGTAATGGTCATTGGCCGGTCTCAGGTTGAAGTTTTGGACGTTATTGACTTTACTAGAGTCCTGGGAAAAAGGACTCCCAACTTAACAATTCAAAGTCACATGTTCAACAGAACTACAAATTTCACATGGGGGAGGGGCACTAGAATTCATAGCATTAACATTTATACGGTCCAACCTTTGAGTCATAGCATTAACTTTAGCAGAAAACAAAGTAAGTGCATCAACTTCAAGCTTAACCCGTTTGGGTTGGCATCATTCAGTGGACCATTGAAAATTGTTAAGCGCCATATCCTCAATCAAATTATAGGCCTCGTCCTCTAATTTATTCATCAAAGTTCCTCCTGCCACCACATTGATAATGGATCTTACGGGTTGGGTTACCCCATTGTAGAAAGCTTGAACAATCACCCATCTTTAAAGACCATGGTGAGGGCATAACTGTAGTAAGTGTTGGAACCTCTCCCAAGCCTTGTATAGCATCTCATCATCCATTTGAGTAAAGTTGGTGATTTCATTCCTCAAACTTGTCATTTTGCTTGGTGGAAAGAATTTAGTGAGGAAAGCTCTGGTAAGCTCATCTGATGCTGTGATACATCCCGAAGGCAAAGAATGCAGCCATGCTCTCGCCTTATCCCTAAGTGAGAAGGGAAATAACTGCAGTCAATGGCATCAATGGAGACTCCGCTCAGTTTCAATGTGTCACACACCTCTAAAAAGACCAAGAGGTGTAGGTTCGGGTCTTCTAAAGGGATACCGCCAAACTGGGATTGTTGCACCATGGGAATGAGAGCCGACTTGAGCTCAAAATTATTTGCATCAACATTAGCACAAGGGATGCCTGAGGCGATGCCTTGGACTCCAGGGGTAACAACGTTCCTAAGCGTCCTTCTTTGGTCACCTCCTCCTCCCGCCATATTTGGTGAAGTTCTTTTCACCTCTCATCTTTTTTCTTCAATCTTTTGCTTCTTCCTCCTTAAATAAAAGGCCTCTTGATCTCGGGTTCGCGTTCGTATAGAAATGGACTTCGTATAAATGGGGAAGTTTCTTGCGAGCACAATCACCAACACTACCATTGCAATCAAACAAGAAATAGAAAACAAAAATAAAACACTTAGTCAATTTAGCAAGACTAACTCAATAGTTAACAAATTGGTCCCCAACAACGGTGCCAAAAACTTATCATGTCGACAAGCGCACGGGTGTGATAGTACAGAATAAAAGATCGTCCTCAGGGATCAAAGTAATCTATCGAGTAAAAAGCCTATTAGAATTTGCTAAGCAACAAATCCTTTCAAATGGTCGATTTAAATCAACTATTCAACTATTCGGAAACTCAACAACAAAAAAACATCTAGGAATTTGATTCACCAAGTAAAGAGTTGGATCATGGATTTAAGCATGAACTTTTTGTATAAAGAACGATTCAAGGAATACTTATTAAATTTAATTTAATCCTTTCTTTCAAAACAGATCAAATTGCAAAAAAAAATTCAACTGACACTCTCTCAAGCATATTTCAATTTAGTTTAGGTTAAAGATCTGTTAACGCTAAGTCTCCTATTAATAATTAATTCTCTCTCGAGTTTTGCTAAATTAAATTCTATCAAGTCGAACGAGTAGAGAGTTTTACCTTTCAGTACCAAACCTTACTACCTAATATAAGCAAGCAAAATTGGCCAAATTACACTCACAACATTCCAACTTCAAGATAGACATGGATTATGCCAAACATGAAATAAGCACAAGAATTTAAGGATAAAGGATTCAACAACAATTCTATGGCTAACAAACCCCTAGATTAGATAAAACTACTCACTCACGTTCTTAAATTCAACAGAAACAAGAGTTTAAAAGCAAATTCAAGAGAAGGAAGGAAAACCTTACAACAACGGTGGCCCTTGAATTTTGCAACAATCTTTAAGCTTCCAAGAGCAAGTTTCTCCCTTCTACTCTCAACGAAAACTACACTAAAATTAAACTAAACTAAAAAGATGTGAAAGTAGGACTGTTGTTGCTGAACAAGATCTCCCTTTTCTGATCTGAAACACACCTTTTAAGTAGCCATCGAAGTAACCTCAGCTGCATAATAGATGAAAATGAAGACACTAGCAGTTACTAGCTAACCACGGTTCGTGGCAGACACCACAGTCTGACCTTGGTCTAGGCCAGAACCGAATTTTCTACTCTTCTCATACTCCACAGGCATGGCATCTCAGGGGCATCCATGGGGGGTCAGTATACACTCAAATGAGGGTCACATGCTTGGCAAAAATGGTCCAACATCCTGTAAATGTCATTAAAGAACCACACCTAAGCATAAAACGAGAATAAGAGTATAAATTTTAACATTAAGCACATAATTCTGCTCAAAATGTAGCAAAATGACCCTAAAATGATATACACTTTTAGCACTTATCATATACTAATCTTGATCAATTAAAGAAATATTATGCCTGAAAGTCCACACTAGACTTTCATATGAACTCACAATAAGTTCACAAGCCCATCCAAGGCTTAATTTAAAAAAAGAAAGAAAGAAGTGTAATGAACTACAAAGGGGTGATTTAGTTTCTGTAGGAAGCCTCAATTGGCCAGGCAGGCGAGGTATGAAGTAAGGGGTTTCATGGTAATTGAACAAAAATCAACACTTCTATTACCATCCAAAATTCTCGGAGCATGCAACTCGAAATAAAATAAGTCCTAATAGCATTCTACTACCAAAAAAACACTAAACTTTATTAGCAAAACATAGAAGAGGAAAAGCTTAAGCTCCTAATCTTTCTTTAACTTCTTCACAATTGGGGGGGATGTCTTCTGGGGGTTAGGATCCTTTACTCTTTTCTTTCCATTCTTAGATGAGTCATCTTCTTTCTTGCTCTTAATAGAGATTAAGTTAGCCCAAATTGCCTTCCTCGCCTCAACATCATATTTGGTCATTTACCGCATATACTACTCAGGGACATGTGGAGAGTGTGGGATAGAAGGCACTGTAAGCCAATAGTTCTTCCAGGACTTGACACGAGAACATTCATTCCTACAAACTTTGGGGACACGACAGTCCATTGCAGGGATGCACTGTCTACGACCGCATTGCCTCATTAGTCAAGTCGAAAAGTAATAGGTTCCCTCAAATAGGCTAAGAAGCTGCACTTAGGTTAATGTCTTCTTGTTAGAGACAAAGTGTTATATACACCACCAACGAACCAACCAACGGAAGGGGGCATCTTTACCCAGGAAGCTGATCGAGCTAGCCTTGGATTGATCCTTGTATAGTATCCTTATTTGGCAAAATTGCGGGGCAAGATATGCATCCAGATCTGCATGCCAGCACAAAAAAAAATCAATAGGGCCCAAATATCAGGCAGTATCACAAAAAAAAGAAAAGCAAAAAGAGAGACTAAAAAACCGGCCAGTTTCTAAGCTATAGAGGCTACCTACAGCAATGATGGGTTGCCAAAGAAAAACCTGTTTGGGTGATGATGGAGTCGGTCCGTACATAAGGTAGTCTTAGCAACAACAAGGGGCATAGGCATTTGATCGCAACACATCTCCTCGACCACACTCAATAAAGCTGCACAACTGCTATTCAAAGTACTACCTATGAATAAGAAAGCACTAACAAGACACATGATGGTAGCCTTACACCCGAAAGCATTATTGATAGCCCGACCATTCTTCTATAGATAAGAAATTAGGACAACAAAGTGTACTTCATCCCCAAACAATATGGTGGTCACACTCTCATCATTTAAATCTAGGGAACGATTGTAGGGAACGAAAAGGTTACCAGAGGTGGTCAATAAGGCAGGAGGACAATAAAGAGGAAAGCCAAGGATAGCCCTAAATTCCTGATAGGGTTACAAGTGCACGGTGGCGTTGTTGTAATCAAGGTCACCTCCCACAAGGACTTTGTTGATCTGCTACGCTTTACCCCCTGAAGATAGGCTAAGCAAATAAAAATTTGAGATTTGAAATTAAACTATTCAACTATCTAATCTAACAAATAAATAACCATGTAATCAAGCAAATCAAGCAACCACTCGATATACACACATCAATCAAACACTTTTTCCTCAATTGATTATTTTAAACTGACAATCAACGTATCGCATCCCTCTTTCAAGGTAAAATGAAATACCCAAATTTAACCAATTACCATTTGTCAAGGGTTCTCGATTTGTTTAGGTTCATTCAGCTTGTAATTTTCACATTTGTGATTTCTCAATTGGTGTGACTTTATCAGGACTCCACACAATCAAGTCAAATCATAGGGTTCTAGTATCGAATTTTACCTTTTAGTTCTTCATCCAATACCCAAAACATGCCAGAAAGTGATCAAATTTCTTACATGATAATATTCATCTAAGATTTGATAAAATAATGGAACAATTCCAAAATACTCAAAAAGATGGAGAACAAATCAAGAACTTAACTAGTATTTGCGTAAATCCAAAATCAAAACAACAAAATCATAATCAAAATTAAAAAACATAAATGTAAAAATGAGAAAAGAGAAGAGAAGATAAATGGTCAGCTAACTAACGCGCTTGAATATATTGATTGCAAATCCAGCATGGAATTCTTACAAATCTTCACTTCGTGCTCTAATTTAAAACGTAATCCAATTGATGAATGTCGAAGAGTGGAAATGGAATAGAGAGGAATGAAGTAGTAAAACTGGCTTTTTAAGGTGGAAATGAAGTCTGTAAAACTGCCACACACTGGATCATGAATAGCCACAAAGAAAACTAGCGAGCTTAGGGGAATAGGGCTGACCACGATCAGCCTGTGGGGACCACCACAGATAGTGGCACCCATCACAAATAGACCGTGGAGCCCTCTGGCTGCCTTTTCCTATTGATTATATAAAATATGGTCAACCAAAGTTGACTATGTATGCCATCCCGAGTTATCCACGATGTATATCTGGATAAACCATGTCCCTTGCGGGTTTTTGGCCAATTTTTGGCGGGTTTTTCCTCCTTGCACAATTCTTCATTGATTTTCTTGGCATATTTTGGTTCTCTTACCCTGTTTCCTTAAAATACCATCAAAAACACCAAATCCAAAAATAAAACAGAAAACAGCATAAAATTATATAATTAAGCACTATAATCCTCTCAAATGACGCCAAAGCACTCATGAAATCCTACGCAAACATGACACTCATCAGTCCCCCATGGTTAAACCATTGCTTGCCCTAAAGCAAACAGTAGAGAAAACCAATAAGGGGAGATGCATCTAGCACTAAAAAACATAACAACCTCCTTAAAGTAGGCAAGTCATAGCATATTACAAGCAAGAATAGCAATCAATGGCAACCCCAAATAACGTGCAGGAAATTTCAAAATTAGGAGGAGGAGAAGGTTTCGACGACATATGACAACACAAGCTCAACATCAAACTTGATCCCCACCCCCTAAAGAACCACAAAGCACATCATGCAAGTACATGAGCTTTGGTTGTGCTAAATAGACGAGTAGAATCTTACTATGGGGAAATGTGAATCACTTCTTGTTATGTGTTTGGATTATAGCACTGGTCCACTCAAGACTCATTCCAAAGATGCAATCTTCCATATGCTTACAAAGACTCTCAAATTCTCCAACACTAAAACTGCAATGTGCATATAACGATCAAGAGGACTTTACATGGCTTGTAGTGGGGGCTAGAAGGGTTAAGGGAAAGGAGGTGGACAAATGTATTTAGATAATGTGAAGCTGTTAAGCCAATTAGCTAGGGAGCAACCAACAAACCACCAAGCAACTATGAAGTTCACTAACACTCCAAACAAAAAATGCAAGGAACACAGCCCCAATGAATCAAGTAGAAAATGAGTTCATAAAGAAGGACTACAAGCTATGTTCCTTTTTATTGAACATAGTTTATTTTCTTTTTTTGGGTTTTGTTCCTTTTTGTTCAACATAACTTATTTTCTTCTTCTTTTTTTGAAATGAAATGAAAATAGCAATTATTGAAAGGCACATGATCACTAACTATCAACCCATAACCTAATTCATATATACACAACCCAATTAAGAGGGAACCACAAGTAAATGCTTAACTTCATCAATCCCTTAACAAACCAACATAAGGCCCCCTTAAACCCTAAGACCACCCAAACGTAGATGAAGTAATGCTCCATAGACTTGTCTTAAAGGTTAGGAACTATGTGTTTCACCGGGGGCTAATATGAAGGGATCACAACAAGAAAAGGATTATAGCTCGAAAGGCTAGCAAAGGTGATAAACAAGTAACACAATGAGTAGGCTATTTGGCTATGTGGCTAAAGTATTCAACAACAAAGAATGCATCTATCATATCATTAACTATGCAGATGCCAATGTTATTTTTAATAAGAATCTAAACAAGTTCTAGAGATACAACATGAAAGAGTCACACACATGTAAGAAACATGAGACTAAATATAATGAATTAGTCCAAATAAGGCTCAAAGTCTCATGGGATATCTACCAAAGTCTCAATTAGCACATAAAATGACTCCCATGTTTAAAAATTAGTGCTAAAGACTCCAAGGTGTAACAAAGTTCTTAATTAACACAAGGGTCAAACTAAGAAATACTCACAAAACTTTCATAAATTTTAGCACCAAAAGGGATTGCACATCAAAAGTTACTCAAGCTCATGGAAGCTAACGTGCCTAGCAAAACGTCATCAAAGGGCATCTCAAACCAATATATATCATCCCTACATGCAATCCTATTTGCAAATCTAAAATGCAGCTAAATGCAAAATACTAATACAAACAAAAAGAAACCTAACACTATATTCTCTAACTAGTATGAAACCTAAAAAAAACAAAATAGAAAACATAAAACCATCCTTTCCCCATGCTTAGATAAAGCATTACTATTCAAAGTAAGAAAAGCAGGAGAAGGGAAATGGAACAAACATAACAATGTCACCCAGTTAGTTGTAGGGTACGCCTAAGCTAACTCCTCCTCACAAACGGAGAAAATGGAGCATCAACCACTCCATGACAGCTTCAAGACTTGGCCCACCAAATTAGATGCCATCAAAGACCACAAGAGCTTACCAAACTCCTGGGACGACAATTTAGAAAATATAAGGTAAAAGGCAATAATTAAAATGACACCAAAGAGTATACGTATCCCTTTAACCTTATCAATGCTCATAGAAAATAATAGGAAGGATTAAAGAATGTAGTCCGCATGAATTTCCTAGGCAAGTCCTCTAGGCATAACAATAAGGGTCAATGGAGGGATCATATCCTCTTAAGTAACCTAGGGACAACCAAACATCAATACCTACACCAAGCATATCAAACTCATTATTCTCATACCTCAAATCAACATTGGCATCCAAAATCATAGGATTATCAATGGGTACATCAACGTAATATTCATGGATGTGAAATGTTAATGAACACATAGGGGAAACATGGGAATGATCAAAGGGATTAGGCAGAGCACTATCATCAAAACCAAGGCTAGGAGACTCCTCATGCATAAACAAATCACATGACCCCCCCAAAGGAGTCTTAACTAGATTATGCACCTCATCTAAAGTATGTTTTGATTCAAAACATGCATCAATAACACTAAACCTACCAACAACCCCAAAAGGCTCATCGACCTCGAGGCCTATGCACTAACGTAAAGGAACTGATGAATCAGGTAAGGCTGGGACAACATCAATACTATCCCTAGGCGATACAAAGCCAGGTTGAGCATAGCATGCATAATAAGGATACAGATTAATATCATGGTAAGAAGAATTACACAAATCACACCAAAAAGGGACATAATAAGATCTAGCATAGAATGCATACGGATTAGAGAATGAATATCTAGAAACAAGCCTAGCATTCTCAAACTCAAATAAATCCCAAGCAATCCACTCAAGCAAATACCATGACTCATCAACATTTTTACCCTGAAAACCGCGAATACTCTAAAAGAGCATGTGTTTTACTATTCACACCCTCATCAACAATGTCTAAAATTTCCCACATACCCATACCATAATCACTTTGAGCAAGAAAGACATTCAAACACTTAAAATACCTCTAAAATAATTCGTGCTCGAATTGGGAAAAATGGAAAATGGCCATTGTTGTTTTCTATTTTCTTAAATTTTTTTAATTTTTAATTTCCAATTTTCTTGGTTTTTTCTTATCACCTACAAAAAAAAAAATGCTTAGTGAAACCTATCAGGAAAAACCCAATATTCGACACTAGTCCTCAAATACGACGCCAAAAACTTGATAGGGCCGCAAGCGCACAACGGCATTGTAGCAAATCAAGGTCGTCTTGCACAAGGACTAGGTTGATCTACTGGGCCTTATCCCCTCAAGATAGGCTAAGCAAATCAAGATTTGAGATTTGAAATTAAACAATTCAACTATATAATCTAACGAATAAATAATCATGTAACTAAGCAAATTAAGCAACCACCCAATCCACGCATCAATCAAGCACTTTTTCCTTAATCGATTGTTTTAAAACTAGCAATCGAAGTATCACGTCCCTCTTTCAAGGTGAAGTGAAATACCTAAATCTAACCAATTACCATTTGTCAAGGGCTCTCGATTTGTTTAGGTTTATTAAGCATGCGATTATCAAATTTGTGGTTTCTCAATTGGTGTGACTTTGTCAAGACTCCACATAATCAAGTCAAATCCTAGGATTCTCCTACCGAATTTCACCTTTCGGTTCTTTATCCAATACCCAAAGCATCCAAGAAAGAGATCAAATTTCTTACAAGAAAATACTCTTCCAAATTACTCTTTCATGGTAGCTATTTTTTCAGAAAACCTTACTCTGAATTGATGAAAATTTAGAGCATAAAAGGTCTTAATTTGTAGTAACAGCAACATTAGCTAATTCCAAATAGGCCTTGGTACTAGATGGCTTCTCAACTACAGTAGGGGACATCAAATTCAATTTGAGCACAACAGAACAAATTAAGCAAATTAGGTAGCAAGACCTGCCCATCAGAGGGCTGGCACCATGGGTCGTTACTAAGCCACTAACGTTTCTATTTTTTTCTTCATTTATTCTAGGCTTAGCTTATAACTTTCAGCTGGTTGTAAAATGGTTATTACTCAATCATCTTAGATTATTGCTTAGGACCACAATGCTTTGTAATTAGTTATTGTGTCCATTCGTTTTTGAGTATTTTTATTTTTGCTGGGGAGTGGGGGGCTAATGTGCATTGGAGTCAGGATGAACATGCATAAAAATGTTTGCATTAGCATTGCATGAAAAGTGAAATAAATTACACGGTCATAGTCAAAAGCATCATACATCGACCCAACAAACTTCCCCTACTAATTATTTTGGAACCTACTACTACTTTCGCTAAAGAGGTAGGCAGCATATCCAGATTTAGCCAAACCAGGATTGGTACCCATATCAGTATGAGGATGTCCCCTAGGATCCTAAGAATAGTGATGACCACTGCCGCAAGTGCACGGGTAGTCATTGTAAATTCTAATTCAAGAGTGTTCGATTTAACAACTTCTAATTCACTAATTTTAAATCAATTAAGGAAAGATGCCTAGGAATTCATGTAGTTATGAAAGCTAATTAGATCAAAATGATAAGCGTGTGATTTTCTCTAATTAGTTCATCTCAAGGAATTGCAATCTCTCCAAAAATTTAGTCTATTCTTTCAAAACCAACAAAATTTGCCTAAACTAAGCAAAAGTCATTCTTTCAAACTAATTTGTCTTAATCCAAGGTAAATATCTTTGATTACTCTCCAATCGTCCTGACATGTAAATCTCTCTTTTGAGGTGATATTATGCCAGGTCTTATCAAGCAGTCTAACAATCAAATGTCACCTTTCAGTTTTTCATTCAATTGTTTCCAGTGTGCAAGCAAACTTTGGCCAAAAATCTACTCACAACATGATAATCACTTGATAGAACGGGATCAAGCCAATCATGAAACAAGCATAATTCTGTAGATTAAAACATGATCCAACTACACTTTCCTGAACTACTAAATCTCTAGACATAATAAAACTACTTACACATGACAAAAGATTAAATAACTAACCAATGTTTCGACGAAATTTGAGAGGAATAGCTTGACTGAGATAGCCTTTCAAACAAGGGCTTCAAACCGCCTCTAGATCAAACACACAATCTCAAGATTTCTCAACTAAAATAACAATCAAACTAAGAATCGAAAATAAAAAGAACAAAATTTGTGAAAGAAGATGAACTATGTTATCCTTGCTTGCTTCTCCATTGTTGCTGAATGACACCTTTTATATAAAAATCTGGATGTTTTTAGCCACACAGTCGAAGGAAAATGGAGAGGCAATAGTTTCACCCCTCACCACTGTCTGTGGCAGGCACCACGGTCCGACCATGATCTTGGCTAAAACTAATTTTCTATTCTTTTCTTACTGCACGGGGAATACCATTACAAGGGTGTCCATGGGGGAGGTCAAAATACATCCAATAACGATCAAATGTTGCGTAAAAATGCCTAAAATCCTACAAAACACATCAAACAACCATATCCAAGTGCAAATCAAAAATAGGAGTACAGATTATGACATTAAGCACATAATTCTCCTAAAAGTTTGGCAAAATAACCCTAAAATGATTTATATATTAAGCACTTATCAAACTCCCCCATGCTTAAACTGGTGCTTGTCCTCAAGCAATGCTAAAAGCAAAAATATATAGAGCCTGCTCGGGATGGATATAAGTAACGTTCCAATTGCAAAGCTGATCCAAAGGTAGCCCAATAATGATACAAAAATCATTAGCAAACAAATTAGAGAATGAAATTTTTGAAAAATCACTTGATATACCATAATGTCAAACTTGAATCAATTCCCCCGAATAATCAGATATAGTCATTCAACATATGAAACAAATGAAGCTAGCAAGGCCGGCAGAACCTCACTGTAGTTACGCGACACTCATCACGCATGTGTTTGAAAATGTATACAGAAAGGCTCCCTCAATTCTCATTCCTTAGACTTAAATCTACCATAAGCTTGACAACGCTCTCAAATTTGCCATTAAAAAAATGCAAACACACTAGACAATCATGAGGACTTTCAAAACGTTGTAATGGGGCTATGGGTAAAGGTAAGAGGGAAACAAATGTTTTGGAAATGAGGAGCTAGATGCCATAGACTAAAAGCAAAACAATTCCAATGCATCATACTACATCCCTCTTAGACCATTATAATTTATCAACAAAATACATTCCCAATTTATGAGAAAAAGTTGAAAATCACCAGAATTTACAATTCTAGCAAGGCTAACACTTTCTTCCCTTTTTTTTCCTGTCTTTCTTCTTTTTTTTCTTCTTTTTTTTTCTTTTCTTTTTTCTTTCTTTTTTCAAAATAAGTTATCATGTGGAATTCATATCGAAATTTAATTTCCAACTCTTCTCTAAACTTTGTACAATTAGACATGGGATTTGTCAAGATCTCAAATCCCTTTATCGAACAACCAAAACCCACTAAAAGAAAACAATCCACCTTACTAGTGCCCTATTAAACCCGATGTAAAAGAAAGAAATGCTCCTCTAAGCGGTTCAAATCAAGAAAAACGGATTTCAGCTCAAAGGGGCTAGCAAGGGATGTAATATACAACAAAGGTGGCTATTTGGCCATTGGGTTTAACAAATAAAAGAATAATGCCTCAATCATATTGCCTAAATGCATATGTGAAACGTGATCTTAAATGAGAATCGAAGCAAGTTCTAGAGAAATAATGTCAAGCAAGAGTCACACATGAAAGAAAATATGAGACTGCATTGATAAATAGCCTCTAAAAGCTCAAAGCCTCACGGGGCATCTACCACGGTAATAACTAACTCATTAGTAAATGCATGCCAAAATTCATGTAAAGACTCATAGGGCAATCAACTCGCACTCAACATGTGGTCAAAACGTGGATCTTGTTTTTGCAAACTCATTCTCAAAAATTTTATGCACAATTTGCGCCGAATCAAAGGATCAAACATCACCAAAGAAGTCTACCTAATCTAAAAAGATCATCATCAGAGGATTTTTTTCAATTATTTTTTCAAAATTTGCATTGTTTTTTGTTTATTATGCATGCTCTTAATAACAATGCAAACTAAAATGCCAAGGGACTAAGAAAAGACAAAAAAAACTAAAGTGCAACCTAAAATGAAAATAAAACTAAATGCACTTACTAAAATACTGCTAAACAGAACTAAAACATAAAATAAAAACGCCAAAAACTATTACAAACAACATATACAAAGTACAAGCACACCAAACCAATTCAGGCATCAGATGCCAAATATAAATACTAACTCCCCCATGCTTGAATTACACATTTCCCTCAATGTGGGTACACAATAGAAAAAGGGAAGGGGAGTATCACAAAGCAATCAGAAAGAGGGTGGTGGAGGAGGATGGAGTAGTTGGCCATAAGAGATATGCCAATCCCGCCAAGTTTCTAGACATGCCCTATAGTCCTGAAAATATTGAGTCTGGGTAGCAAGCATTCCACAAAGCTCATCGTGGCGGTCTTGGACAAAGTCCCGAAGAGCGGCGTTCTCAGAAGCAACAAATGCTCGAAAGGAAACTTGCTCCTCTTAAATGGATCTACTGGTGCCTTGGAGGTCGGTATAGTCAGGAGGGGGTGGTTGTAAAGAAGAACTAGGTCCTGCTTCACCAAAATGAGGGGTTGGATGATGGGTTGCGGGTTAAACAACCTCCTCATCACCAGGTATCCAATAAAGGTTAGCCCGATGAGGCACTACTTTGTAAAAGTTCATAATTTCAAAGGTAGCTTGATCAAGGCACTTTTACCCGAAAACTCTATCCTTAGGGTTGGGCTCTGACCCCTTTTTTTTTCAAATTTTTGGGTTGGCACCCCACGGGCATAGTGTTGGCTACCCTGGTTGTGGTGCCCAAAATTTTATTCAATAGTTTTTGTTTTCGCTCCTTTTTTTTTCCATGTTGTGCTTTTTTACTCAAACTACAAAAATATTGAAAATCAAAGCTAAGGAAGAAAAAAAGGAAAAGATCTTGGGTTCCCTCCCAACAAGCTCTCTTTTAAGGTCAAGAGCTTGACCCTTCTTCTATGCGTGTTTCGGATCAGTAAGTGTATGGACGTTGACATTATCACGGGTTACAAAGTCAAACTTCTTTAGTCGAAGGTATCATCGTAAAAGCTCGGGTTGAAGGTCCTTCATCTCCATAACTTGATGCCATAACGTATTATCGGCGTACAAAACAAAGCGCACTCGTAGCCCATCAGACGGGCTGCTATCGACCTGTTCAACCCCCAAATCAAAATATGCATCAAAGCTTTCCATAGAGGGCAAAGAAAGAACTTCCTGGGCAAACATGCAATAGTCACGTATAGAAGACTCATTAGAAACAAGAGCCTCAACCTTGGGCAGGTTACGTGGCATAGGAGCAGCAAACTCCACCTTGACATGCCTTTGGTCGAGGTCCTCCTAAGAAATCCAGTAAAAGTCAGGAGGATCTTCACAACTCAAGACATCCACTATGTAAATCTCACGAGAAGGGGGAAATTCATCCAATACAAAAGAATTAGGGGAAACCTCTTTCTCCTTCATATGACAAAACACAGAATAACGTCCTTCCACCTCAAAAGTTATACGACACTTTCTTACATCAATATGGCAACAGCTGTAGCCAAAATGCGCTGACCTAGGATAATTTGAGCATCATTGGTCTCGAGCATATCAATTATGATAAAGTCCTCCAACACCCAAATATCTCCTATATTGATTGGCACATTATCCAATTTGCCTATGGGTTGGATCTCATAACCATCTGCTAGCTGTAGTGAAAAGGGTGCAGGTTTTAATGTTCCTAGGTAAAGGTTATGAAACAAGAAATATGGCATTATACTGACGCTTGCCCCTAGATCACATAAAGTTCTCTTAATTTCCACCTTTCCCACAATATAGGGGATAGAAAAACTACATGGGTCAGGGAGCTTAGGTGGAAAAATTGTGGGTATCTCCATAGTGTCATTCTCTATCAATGTGGTAGTCTTGCCGCCAACGTTCCTCTCCTTACTTCCAACCATGATTATTTCTCTACCCTTTTCCATTGGTATATCCTCAGGGTTAGTAAAGTCCTCTACTTCATCCTTCAAGGTAACACAATTGCAATGCTGACGAGGGTTAGCTTCGAACTTGCTAGGAAGTTTATCTAGGGGCGTAGGTGAAAAGCTAGCTTTTTGGGCAATCTGGGCTTTCAATATCCTATTATGAGTTGTAAGCATATCAATCTGAGGCTAATTGCTTAATGTCCTCATCCTATTTTTGTTGTGCCATAAGCATACTTTCCATCATTACTTCTAAATTGGATTTTTGGGGTGCTTGAGAAGGGAAATGAGGTCTTTGAAAACCTGGAGGTGGTCTAGCATTCATTGGGGGTATATTCGAAGGGTTTGGATTAGACCTGTATGAGAAATTCGGGTGATTCTTACTACCCAGATTGTAGGTACTAGAATAAAGGTGACTGGCCAGTCTCGGGTTGAAGTTTTGAACATACTTAACTTCACTAGGGTCTTAGGAAAAAGTGCTCCTAACTTGACAATTCAAAGTCACATGCTCAATAGAACCACAAATTTCACAAGGGGAAGGGGCACTAGAATTCACAGCATTAACACTGATTTAGTCCAATCTTTGAGTCATAGCATCTACTTTAACAGAAAGCAAAGTAAGTGTATCAACTTCAAGCTTAACTCTAACCCGTTTGGGTTGGCCTCGTTCGGTGGACCATTGAAAATCGTTAAATGCCATCTCCTCAATTAAGTTATAGGCTTCATCCTCAGTTTTGTTTATCAAGGTTCCTCCCGTCGCCGCATCAATAGTAGACCTTACAGATTGGGTCACACCATTGTAAAAAAACTTGGATAATCATCCAGGATTGAAGACCATGATGCAAGCATAAGCACACCAAATCTTTAAACCACTCGCGAGCTTCTTAGAGCATCTCTTTATCTTTTTGCATAAAGTTGGTGATTTGATTCCTTAAGCTAGCCATTTTGCTCGGAGGGAAAAACTTGGTGAGGAAGGCTCTTGTTAACTCATCCCAAGTGGTAACACATTCCGATCGCAAAGAGTGTGACCAAGCCCTTTCTTTATCTCTTACTGAAAAGGGAAATAAATGCAATTGGATGGCATTAGTTGAGACTCTAGTTAGCTTCAAAATGTCGCACAACTCTAAAAAGACTGAGAGGTGTAGATTATGGTCTTCCAAAGGAGTTCCTCGAAATTGGGATTGGTGCACCATGAAGATTAGTGTCGATTTGAGCTCAAAATTGCTGGCATCAAAAGTAGGGCAAACGATGCTTAAGGCGATCCCTTGTACTCCAAGGGTAATGAAATCATGAAGTGTCCTTCTTTGGTCATCTTCTCCTCCCGCCACGTTTGTTGAATTCCTTCTTGCCTCGCGTCTTTGTTGTTCAATCCTTTGCTTCTTCCTCCTTAAGCCGAAAGTCCTTTCAATCGCAGGGACGGGTTCGTACAAGATTGGACTTCGTATAAATGGGAAAAATTTCTGTAAGCACTATCACCAACACTACCAGCACAATCAAACAAGAAAATAAAAAGAAAATAAAAGCAAACAACAATATAGTACTTGGGCACTTTCGTAAGACTAACTCTATAATTAACAAATTGAGTCCCCGGCAACAGCCCTAAAAACTTGACCACTGCCGCAAGCACACGGGTAGTCGTAGTATAGATAAAACGATCGCTCCTCAAGGACTAATGTAATCTATCGAGTTTTGTCTATCAAAATATGCTAAGTAAAATTCTAATTCAAGAGGGTTCGATTTAACAACTTCTAATTCACTAATTTTAAATCAATTAAGAAAATATGCCTAGGAATTCTGGTAGTTATGAAAGTTAATTGGATCAAAATGATAAGCATGTGCTTTTCTCTAATCGGTTAATCTCGAGAAATTGCAATCTCTCAAAAAATTTAGTCTATTCTCTCGAAATCAACCAAATTTGCTTAAATTAAGTAAAAGTCGTTCTTTCAAACTAATTTGTCTTAATCCAAGCTAAATATCCTTGATTAGTCTCTAGTCCTCGGAGAATGTAAATCTCTCTTTCGAGATGACGTTATGTTAGGTCTTATCAAGCAGTCTAACAATGAAGTGTCACCATTAAATTTTTCACTCAATTGTTTCAAGTGCGCAAACAAACGTTGACCAAAAATAACATGATAATCACTTGATAGAACAAAATCAAGCCGATCATGAAATAAGCACAATTCTGTGGATTAAAACATGACCCAAGTACACTTTCATAATCTACTAAATCCATAGACAAAATAAAACTACTCACACATGATAAAAGATTAAACAACTAACCAATGTTATGGCAAAATCTAACAGGATTAGCTTGGCGGAGATAGCCTTTCAACCAAGGGCTTCAAACCTCCTCTAGATTAAACATGCACTCTTAAGTTTTCTCAACTAAAATAATAATCAAACTAGGAATCTAAACTAAAAGAACAAAATTTGAGAAAGAATATGAACTATGCCATCCTTCCTTGCTTCTCCATTACTGCTGAATCATGCCTTTTATAGAAAAATCTGGATGTTTTCAGCCACACAGCCAAAGGAAAACAAAGAGGCAACAGTACCCTCTCCCCCTTCTCTAGACACCTCGATGTTTAGGATCGGGATAAGAGCTTGAGCAGTCGTCACCTGCAAATCAGGGATTTCAAATATCAACAAAAAGATGAATTCATAAGAGCATAAAATACACATACCAAGTGGGTTATGAGGCATCTAAGATAAGCCCCATTAGTCACCTTGATGGTCTACATAGTTAATGAAGTGAATACCGTCCTTCATCTCTTCCATGTCCTCAAGGGAAAGTGTCCTCATATAGAAGATAGATCGATGAGGATCCTAACAAATGAACAAGGGACACTTACTACGAAATTGGGGAGCAACTCGCTCACTTAAACATCAAACAAAGCCAAAAGGTCCTTCCATAAGGATCCTACGCTGAGTATAAAACTGAGCAGCTTTAACTTCATGAGGAAGAACACGGTTCCTCCATGGGAGATAGTCGGCCACTAAAAAAGAGAAACTTTAGTAGAAGCAAAACTCCTTTGATAAATCATTTTACAAAATAAAACGGAACTTACCGTTGTTAAAGCATTAATAGTTGCACGAAATTGCTGAAGATCTCCCGACTCAAATTGCTTCCTGATTTGGTTTTCCTTAGTCCACGAAACCATGATCGGAAAGTTCGCATGCGCTCGAGATCCTAGTGAAAGAGCTGGCAAATACTCGTAAAACCAGAGCTGCACAAAACAGCGAAAGGTAGGCGTCGCCAATAAAGGAAAAAAAATAAGGAAGAGGAATCCTAACTTAATAACTCTGCATACACCCCCAAGGGGGATACTTGTACATTTCACCCCATGAGCGTGCTTAACCTTTCGGACTCCTTGTACCATTCATAAGTTAAGGTGGAATATGCAAGATCTCCCTAGTTCAAATACCTTACCCTGTCTAAGCCAAGTAAGTTGACTAAGTAGTGGAAGTGGCAGTCGTTGCCGAGGTTAGCACACATAGTCATGATGAGAAGGAAAGTGATAATTAACTGGGATTGTTGATCCGGAGATTATTGGGCACACCTTTTATCATCATTCATTAACTCCTCTAGGATACTATAGGAGAAATGATCCCCAGCAGGAATAGATCTTGTGATTGGCCCAAAAAGATGAAGGAGTTGATCATGATGAACATTAAAAACTGCCGGATAGACTAAAGGCTCTCTTGTGAAACGAAGACTCGTTAGGACGGTGAAATCAAAAGGTGTGATTATCATCTCACCGAAAAGGAGATGAAGCTTGTTAATGGTATCCCAAAATCACTCAACCATCCCATGAGTGATGAAGCGATCATTTAAGTCCATTACCCTACATAGTGTAGAGTAGAGGATGCCAAATCCCATATTTTCTACAACAGCTTGAATTTGATCCCTTCGTGCACCCAGTTCAAGCATGAACTTTCTAGGGGCACCAGCACCCCTAATTCTATCATCCTACGAAAGAAAGAAACTAACATATTCCAGGTCCACGCCAGATCGAAATTAAAAAGGCAAGTAGTAAGAGAACAAGTAGTAAGAAGAATAAACTCTTACTTCGTTTATAGCTGCATGGCTAGATGCATGGCATCCAATAACTACCAAAAGGTCATGCCCATCCGAGACATCGACAGCCTCCACTCTCCTTCAATGAAAAAATCTTGAGGAATCCTTACTTCCCCATAAGGAGGATGAGCTCTTCTTTTGCTAATGATTTTCTTTTAAAACACAACTAACAAAAGAACGAAAGAGTAGGAGCTATGAGTACACACTTGAGAGCAAGAGCAAAGGATGGTGTGAATTATGAAAAGGAAAGTAGGCTATTTATAGAAAAAGAAGGCAAACCAAGAGAGGTGCATACGGGTCAAGCTCTACCTAGAGGTACCTTGCCAAACAACAAGAATTCAAGGAACTAAAAAGCAGGATAATGTAAGCAAAAAAGGGGAAGGGCCAGGCCTACGAAACCAATCAGCATCTCTATCAAGGGGAACAATAAAAAGTTCAAAGCATCCAAGGAGCTCGAAGCAAAGAGGAAAAAACCAAAGAAGTTATACTAGGGGTCGACCAGTACCCATCATCATGCATGCTAACTTTGGACAAGAATCTTGCAAAGAAAAGAACAAAAGATATGGCCTAGAAAGCCAGTCAGTTCCCTAAAGAGGGACGTACAAATGCATGGACTTGCCAAAAGAGCAAAGAAACAAAGATGTGAGGATTTTGGCAAGTGTTTCGGCTCACCCAATATGAGAGTCAGGCGCTATATTATTAAGCAGTAAAAATAAATTAGTTTACATTGAGGTCCTTTATCCTCTATTATAACCCTTAATATGTACAGGAGGAGAACGAATGGAGAGATCAGACTTCAAAAAAGAAAATTGTCTAGAAGACAACCCCTTCGTAAAAATATCTGCTAACTTAAACCGAGTAAGACATATCATACAACAACATTACCATCAGCTACCCGCTCCTAACAAAATGACAATCAACAACAATATGTTTGGTGTGATCATGATGACTAGGATTGCCAGTGAGATAGGTGGCACTAATGTTGTCACACATCACACGAGTCGAAGTAGCGAGTATAATCCCAATAACAGCAAGCAGTTTTCGAATCCAAATGGTTTTAATAACTGTATAGGAATAGAACGATACTCAACCTCAGTAGAAGACTTTGAAATAGTAGGTTGCTTCTTTGAGCGTCAGGCTATAACATTGGGTCCAAAACATACTGCACAACCTGTAGTAGACCGACAAGTGTCTTTGCAGCTAGCCCAATCGACGTCAGAGTATGCCATAATAAGGGACAGAGATGTGGCAGACCAAATATGAAGCCCATCTGTCAAGGTGCCCTAGAGGTACCTGAAAATACGATTCACAACAGAGAGGTGCGAAGCACGGGGGGGCTTGCATAAATTGGGAAACTACATGAATTGCAAATAGATACGTCATGGTCAAGTATTTCAATGCACTTAGCATGCTTCTGTACAGTGTGGGGTGTGCAAGTAACTCACTGTCTGAGAGAGTGAGGGCGATCTGAGCAACCATAAAGGTCCGAACACGCTTGTATGTATGGAGATGAAATTTGAGGAGAAGGTCATAAATATATTTGTGCTGAGACAAGAACAACCCTAAAGGAGATCAAGTAACCTCCACTTCCAAAAAATAATGAAGATCCCCCAAGTCTTTCATAGCTGATTGCTGCGAACATGCAGTAATAAAGGAGAAAAAAAGACAAATGGAGCTACCAGTCAGGATGGTATCGTCAACATACAGAACAAGAATGAGAACATTGGAGTCATTACGAAAAGTAAACTTAAAAGGCTTAGATTGGCTGCAAGAAAAACCATGAGTGAGTAAGAAGCTACTAAAGCAATGAAACCAAGTTCAAGGAGCTTGGTTCAAGCCATAGATAGCTTTCTTAAGATGACACACGTGTGTAGAAAATCAAGGATTAGTAAAGCTAGGAGGTTGACGCATGTAAACCATTTCAGTAAGAATCCCATAAAAAACGTGTTCTTAACATCTAGTGACGAACAGGCCAGTGATTGGTAATGGCAATGGATAAAACAAGACGAATAGTAGTAGGGCAAACAATAGGACCAAAAGTATCATAGAAGTCAATACCTGCTTGCTGATGATCGCCTGTAGCAACCAGTCGTGCTTTGTAACATTCTAGAGACCCATTAGAGTTGTATTTTATCTTAAAAACCCACTTACTCACCACCAGATTGTAACCATCTATAGGTGGAAATACGAATCATGTGTCATTAGAAAGCAAAGCATTAAAGTCATCAATCATAGTCACTTTTCACTAGGGTCGAGAAATAACTTCTTTAAAAGAAGAACGTTTAGACTCAGAGAATGACGTATCAAGAGACAAGATATGTTTAGGTTTGACAATTCCAGGCTTGGACCTAGTTTGCATAGGATAAATATTATAAACAAATGCACTAGAATCAGCATGAGAAACAGCTGAGAAGATTCAGTAGACGATTGGGGGAGGATAAAGCAGCACAAGGGGGGACGGTGAAGGAGACACTGGAGGAAGGGAACCCCAGAAACCAACAGCAGCAAGGTCGGAGGCACCAAGGCCCAAGGGGGCAGTGGCGGCTGGGATAGCGACAACCGGACTAGAGGAGACCAGGGGAGACGCCACCAAGGGGGACTTAACCAACTAGGCGAGACACCACTAGTGGGAGACGATGCCAACAACACGGGGGATGAAGGAGACAACAAAGACCTAGCAACACTAGTAATAGAGATAATATCATCCGTAATAGACTTAGAATTATGGCGTATGGGCATACGAGTAGGAGATGATGGGAGGAAAGGAAAAATATTTTCATGAAAGCGAACATGTCGACTTATATAAACCTTGCCAATTTTAGGATCATAACAATGATAACCTTTGTATTGAGAGGCATATCCCAGGAAAACACACTCAACAGACCTAGGGTGCAGTTTATTTGATGATGAAGCAGTAATATTTGGAAAACATGCACAACCCAAAGTTCTCAAAAATGTGTAATCAAGAATGCGATGAAACAATTTTTGAACAGGTGATTTGTTGCCAAGAATTGGTGTAGGTAAACGATTAATAGTAAAGATAGCCGCATAGGCAACTTCCACCCAGTAACTGGAAGGAAGCATGGATTGGATGAGAAAATGCGGGCCACCTCTAAAATATGCTTGTGTTTCCGTTCAGCAACACCATTATGTGAGTATTGGGACAAGACTTTTGAAAAAGAATTCCCAATGATAGGCAATGATCCTAAAGTGAGTTATTATCAAGCTCCAACCCTCCATCACATTGAAAATTGTTAATCTTCCTATAAAACTAATTTTCAACCATTTTCTAAAATTGAACAAAGATGGAAGGAACCTCTAACTTCCGTTTATAAGGATAGGGCCAAGTGAAATGGGAAAAATCATCAACAAAAGTCACATAGTATCAAAAATGTTTTATTGAATCTAATGGAGCTTCCCAAACATCAGAATGAATAATGTGTAATGGTGTCGTTTAACAATAATCAACTAAATTAAATGGTAACTTTTGAGATTTAGCAAGATGACATGTAACACAAGTGTCTGAAAAAATAGATGAATGAATTACTTTATTTTTCCCGAGACTATCTAATACTCTTGTGCCACAATGACCCAATCTTCGATGCTAGACTTCATCTGAATCATTCAGAACAACCAAAGTAAGAACATTCTTAGGAAGACGCATAAGTGAAATAGGATAGACATTGGCAGTTTGTGGCTAGGACCCTGTAAAAGGACGTCACTTGTGGTGTTGTCCTTGAAACAAAAAGTAGAATAAGAAAACTGAACATAGACAACTCACAGAAAGCAAGCTATGTTTGAACATGCAGAACAGAATTCAGTGCAAGCAATCGACTATGAGTTTGAATGGTTAACTTTCCAATATTAGCAATAGGTAAAAAATTACCATCCCTAACTTCAACCTGAATAGAACCAGAGTAAGGGATTTTGGCAGATACTATACCTTTGTTAGGAGTCATATGGGACACCGCTGTAGAATTTGGATACCACAAGGTCTCACAAGGTCTCACAAGTGCAAAGGAAGAACGGGGTTCACATCGAAGAGAACAAATAGCTACATATGACCAAGAGAATTATAGATCTGACAAATGATGTTAGGACCTGAGCCCAACACCCCTCAAATGTTTTATTACCTACATATAAGGAGTTAGTAATAGAAGTAGAAGCAAATAGAATACGAGAGAATGAAGCATTTGAATCACATGCTACAGAACCTGTACGCATACCTAGATTTGAGGAAGTGTTCTAAGAAGCAGTTTTCTTGGAAGAATTCTTCCCTTGGTTGTTCTTATTGTTCTTAACATGATTGTTGCAATTGTTCTTCCCATGCCCAGAATTGGAACTCGAACTCGGATTGATTGCACCAGCCTCTAATGAGGAAATAGTTGTAGAATAAACGCAAGATGAGAGCGAGATCCACTGTTATGGCATCTCAAGAACTAAACTCGATGCTCATGAACAAGTAACTTGCCAGGAACATCATCAAAGCGGAGTGCTCCAGGCATGTGAGTTAGGGCATCGACAAAACCACCATAATCAGCATCCAAAGTGTTGAGAGTATATTGGATGAGGTTAATGTCAGAGATAGTAGATTAAATCGCAATCAAGGAGTCTGGAATGTTTTTAACTCCACAAAGGAACTCATCCATTGTTTGATTCGTAGGCTTCTGAAGATGCATCAATAAATGTCTTAAGTCCATTACCCTAGCTAAACTGGCAGAATTCAATCGGGATTCAAGGCGAGCCAAAAAAATAAAGGGGTGCGGTAAGTCGCGAGCTTCGGTAAGATGATCCTTTGGGATAGTAGAAAACAGCCATGCCCTAATCAATTGATCCAGACGTATCCAAAGAGAATAGGCTGGATTCAGCTGTGGGATATCAGGCGAATGAAGACCTGCATGCGGGGCTACGTGGTCGTTCCATCGACAAGTTCATACAAATGATGCATGACAAGAAATAACAAGAACTAAGTCTTCGACGACAAAAAATCATCAATCCTTTTGAGATTCATAGTCACAAAATTTTTGTTGTTAAGCATCCAAAGACTCGGATAGATAGTTGGCAATCCGGGAAGGAGCAAAGGAGTCATACCCCACATCGGATCACCCATACTACTGAGTAAGATCCCAACCTTAGGGTACACAATGCGACCGTAGGATCCGGTCAGCGGCGACACCCACCCACTCGACATCTGGTGCTACAGACTCAACGAAAAAGTTGTCGGCGATAGGATCGACTCGAGCATGGCGTAGGGTTCTGAGAACCCGGGTTAAGCGAGAGGAGTGAATTGCAATAGGGTAAAAATAGACAGAAGGGAAGAAGCAGACGTCATGAAGATAGCCGACAGCGAAAGACTCGACGAACCTCGCAGGGGAACGTCCGGCGTCCTTGTTGCAGAGGTGGTCGATGGTGTACATGGACTATCACCGCCGATGGCCATGTGCAGGCTAGGATTCATGATGCAAGAGTGGGAGAAAAAAAATTAGGGTTTAGGAAAAGGGATCAGACATGCTCTGATACCATGTAAGGATTTTGGGAAGTGTTTCGGCTCACCCAATATGGGAGCCATGCGTTGTATTATATAGCAGTAAAAATACATCAATTTACATTGAGGTACTTTATCCTCTATTAAAGGAAAAAGAAGAAGTGATGCCAAGTGTGAGTGTCAGTCGGCTCCCTATACAAATTGGGGCCATTAGTATGCATTAAAATAAGTCGCAATCTAATGATCAAACTGAAGAATCATCAGTATGTAAACTGCACGATGATCAATGGATTTTCAGTGTGTAAACTAGATGATGATAGAAGTAGCTGAAGGATTATCAGTACATAAATTGCACGATGATCAAAGAATTATCATTTTTTGTCATTCAAGCAATGATCAAAGAGACAGCTAAAGGATTATCAGTACATAGATCGGACAATGATCAAAGAATTCTAAGTGTACAAATCCGACGATGATCGAAGAAATACCCAAAGGATTACCAGCACGTAAATCGTGCGATGATCAAAGGATTATCAATATTTAAATCGGACAACAATCAAAGGATTTTGAATGATTATTAGTACATAAATCGTACGATGATAAAAAAATTACCAATGCGTAAATCTGACGATAGCCAAAGAATTATCAGTACGTAAATCACATGATGCTTAGAGGATTATCAGTGTGTAAATCGGATGATAATCGAGGAATTTTGAAGGATTACCGGTACATGAACCCGAAGATGATTGAAGGATTATCACTGCGTACATGATCGAAGAATTATCGATTGGACGAATGATCGCTAAACCAGCACCAAAGGTCCGCTACTTCAACGATAAGGGTTAGTCTCGCTAGACCAGTAGGGTAAAGTTATCTACTTCAAAATGAAACAAAGCAAGGCTTTGGACCCTTAGATCCAACAATGGTCAAGGTTCAGAAACTTCGACAAGGATGGATATTTGCTGAGACTTCAAGACATCCAAGTCAAGGAAAAATTTGAAGCACTTACTTTTACCTTTGCCTTACTCATGATCGATTAAAGTGGGGGCTAATAGTGGACACCTAAATATGGCAGTTGAATTTTTAATTGCCCGATGATGAGAAAATTAACCAATCATGAGCTCGGAGGCCTAATGAGGTGATTAATCAAAATCGAATGTCAATAATAATAATAATAATAATAATAATAATAATAATAATAATAATAACAACAACAACAACAATAATAATAATAATGAGAGTCCAATTAGAAAAGAAGTGGCTCGGGTTAGCAACGCCCGTTGGGCTTGGGAGGCGGCCAATTTACTGTAGCTGGAAGGTGGTCGTTTTCCTTTTCTTTTCTCCCTTTTTTCCTGAGTTCAATTCCAACTCAGTTATTTGTGCTAATTTTACAGGCACGTTTAGTTAAAGGAAGATTCCTAATAATATTAGAAAAGTCATTAAGCCTTATATGATTAGGAGTTTGTATTCCTTTCCTACACAGAGTTCGTATAATTATCACCATAAACGGGGGCCGCCTCAAGGGTAAAAAATGAGAAAAGGGGAAAAAAGAAGAAAAAAGAGGAAAAAGGAAAAAAGAACAAAAGGGAAAAAAAGGTTGGGAATGAGCAATCAATCAATCATTGAGAACCAAGTCAATTTGCAAGATCAAAGTGTGGAAAACCCACTGGAGAGATCATGAGGAAATTATTATTAGTCGAGTACAATCCCGAGTCTCTTATCTAAGATTAGCACCATAATCACTCCATTAGGTTTCTAGGTAATCAGGTGGCTTCAGCTGAGGGCAAAAATTTCATCTTTCTCTTCTTCTTTTCTCTTTTCATGCTTATTCTGTTCTTATAAGTTAAGAATGATGTAATTTTTTAGGTAGTTCGCGCGTGTTGTAATTTATTTATCTTACCTATGTTTACATTACACTACAACTCATACCCTTTACATGATTTTATATAAAAAATTACTAATATTTGCATGATTATATGTTAGCGTAATTAGAGCATTAGATTTCGCATGTTGAATAGTATAGGCCATCAGTGATGATGGGCGATGATGTGATGCACATCATCGCATCATTGTACCTTCACCACCGAATCTGGATCCTCGTTTAGAGACTAAGAAGACAAGTTGAGCCCATACACCAGGGATTGTACTGGGACTTTTCAAAAACTTTTTTGAAGTAGAATCAATTTGTCCTTCGGCATCCCTTCGATTCTCCCTATTGGTACAATTAACTTCAAAAACGGAGTTGGTTTGTAATTTTTCCAAAAAAGTCAATGGCAGCGCTATTAAATTATATAATCGTAATTGTTTGTATTCCTTCTTATTTTCTACCACTTTTCTGATTTCTATACTTAGCAAAGTGATACTAATTCTAGGCAGTAAGACTCCTTAGACCAGGAAAAAGTCCTAATTTGATCCAAGAACTAATCGGTTCCTGGATCAGGCAGTCATGACTGCCTAGATGAGGACAAGGAAAAGCTGAACCTGATTTTGGTCCAAGGGCCGATCGCTTCCTATGTTAAAATAAGGAACCAGCTTCTTGGTTCAATCCATTATTTCTGCCATTTTTTCAGAAAATAAAAAAAGGAATTATGATTAGCTGTCTTTTCCAAAAAGTAAATAATATTAAAAATCAAAATAAAATAGCCCAACAAAAGGGTCTTTCAAACGTGCATTGCCACTATTTTTGAAATTTGTTCTAATTCAGTCCTCATGGATAGGATCCCGGGTGAACCACTTCTACAAGAAGACAGCGAACATATCATATAATGTCATAATAATGAATTAGGTACGCACAAAGTGTTATTACGTAGTGACCTTTAGTTACCTTCAACTCTCCAAACCACAAATCACAAACTTGTTTAGGCACTTTATGCCAAGAAGGCCAAGGTGCATTGTATTTGTCTTGAAAGATCAGAGAAATCCTAGTAGGAACACCATCATTTGGGAGAAACCTGTTTCAACATAACACATCAAATTAACACGACATTATGCAAAATACTTGAAGTTAGAACTGTATAACCATTTTTTGACTTAACTATTACCATCTGGCACAATATATGTCTTGTTCCATGACTATTTATATGCTTCACAATCTCCAGTACCAATGTCTTGTTGAGACTGGTTAGAGCTAGGGTCAGTGGTTTGGGTGAAGGGTTCACAGTGTTGTTAATAGGGGTGCTTGGAATGTTTGTGCAAACTGTTGGTCTATTAATGTCTGGTTGGAGATATATGAGGTATGATGAGGGAAAGACCTAATATGAACTGTCCCAAATTTATTAGAGATTGTTCTTAAAACATCTGGCAGGTAAGCACGTTGGTGCTGGGGTAAATGTGGTATGAGGTGTTTAGGAAGAAGGTTGATCAATGTCGATAGCACTGGATGTCCACTGGAGCTCCTACGCCGTTTCCCTCTACCTTGAGTAGAGGACTTACCTCAACGAGGGCTTAAATCCATACCTAAAATAGTTGGCAACAAATGCAAGTACAAATATCGATTGTACATAACAGCTTAATCACACAACACAATAGGCAGAGAACATCAAGTTTCAAGATTAACACATAACAAATGTAAATTCATAACCAAGTGTTACAAACTAAGCAATGAAATATAGAAAAATTCATAAGCATTTAGTTGTCTACAACATCATCATCATAATCTTCAACCTCATCCTCGTCATCATTCTCATCATCATCATCGTCATCGTCATCATATAACTGTATATCTTCATCTACTTCATCCATTTCATTCCTATTATCCCACTCAGCCTCTTCATCATCCTTATCCCCTTCTTCCTCATCTATGTCACCATTTATAGGAATAAATCAAAGACCCATATCATCATTAACCTCTTCTAGTGGTGATCTTGCATCCACTAATGATGTAGGGATAACATCATTCACAGGTTCAACGAGGGTTCATTTATATACTTAATTTTGATAACATCTTTAAGTATGCCATAATAGTCGTTTCAAATATCGCCTTCTCTAATCCCACAAACACTAATTCCACAATTGTATGTTTTCTTACCGACACTGCGAGCTTCTGTGTGGAATTTAAATTCATTAACTATATATGTTGTCTACATTGAGACATTCCCATTAGGATTTGCAGCCAATTATGCCAAGTACCAATGTTTGTGATTGTCGAATAGTTGAATGCAATGCACCTAAGGTGACATAGGATGTGGTTTTAGTTAATACAATGCACCAAATTGTGTCGTAGTATTTATAAGGGAATACGGTAAATTACATATATTTTGACTAAACCAATCTGTAAAATGAGTTTCAATGATGGTATCAACATCGGTATCACTAACATTGGGATGTGCAGCTGTATTTGTTCTATGAAAATTCTATCACATTTTAAAAAGGTGCTAAATAAACTAATGTTCTGAAGGATAAATTGAAGGGAAACTTACAAAGGGTAAGGTAACACTCACCCAACATAAGGTTTAACTTCATCATAATTTAATAGCACGTGAAGATAAGCAGCAATATATTCATCATTTGTGATCTTTCCTTCCTAATAGCGGTCCATTGCGGTTCAAACACAAATAGAGTTAGGGAATTACTATTATGTTTATCATTGTCCTTATTTCCTAGACATCTAATGCACATGGAGGGCACATTAGAGCTAAAATAATAGGAGGTAAAGAATGTACTTTCAGCTTCTAAGTAAGCTTCTATGATTGAATCTTGAGGACCAACTTGTTGTTTTTTTCTTCTTTAATCAATCGAAGTACCTAACAAAATAATATTAACTAGTACTTGTAAGTGATTGCGTAGTTTAGTTTTTTAAATCCATTTCCATTAAATACAATCTATTTTACCTCCCAAAATAGATACACTCGTTGGTACTACATAGGACCACCAAATTGTGTCTCTTCTGCTAAATGCACTAGTAAGTGCTGCATCACATTGAAGAAGCCTGGAGGAAATATTGTCCCCAACTTATAGAGAGTAATGGCAATGTTTTGATGCATTTCCTCATGCACATCATCAGATAGTATTATGGAGCACAAATTCTTTAATATTTGACTTATCTCAGTGAGAGTTTTCAACACATCGTCTGGGAGAACACCAAATGCAATGGGTAAAAGAGTCTTCCTGAATATGTGACAATCACGATTTTTCATATTGTTAAACTTCATATCATTAGGCTCCACAATATTCCTCAAATTGGAGTAATATCCACAAGGCATGTTAAGTCCCTTTATCCATTCGCACAACTCTCTTCTTTTATCCATAGCAAGATTGAGCTTCGCTTTTGGTTTAACCGGTTTGCCATTAGGGTGTGGTTGCAAATGTAATTCTACTATCACATATATATACAACATCCATTCTTGATTTGACATTGTCCTTTGTTTTTTCATGAACATCCATAATAGTGTTGATGATATTTTTGAAGAAGTTTTTTTTTTCTACGTGCATCACATCTAAATTATGGTGGAGCAACTAGTCTTGCTTGTAAGGCAACTCCCAGAATTTGCTCTTCTTCGACCAGTTATACTCATTTTTCTTAAATCCTAGTATTTGAAAGTCATCATATGTCATTATCATTAGGTAATGCTCTACCTTAGCATGAAGCTTTTCCCCACATATGCGTGAGGAGGACCCCCCGTAATAATTTTGCCTTTTTAAAATGAAGTTTTATTTCTTCTAAATGCATGATTCCTAGGCAAGAAACACTGATGACAATCAAACCATAAAAATTTTCTTCCATTCTTCAGTCTCAAGGCCTTCTGTTGTTTCATACATACAGGACATAGCAATTGACCATTAGTACTCCACCCAGATAACATTCCATGTGTTGTGAAATCATTGATGGTCCATATAACTGTAGTCTTCAATTAAAATGTCTAACTTGTAGATATGTCATACACTTCAATTTCAACATCCCAAAATTCCTTCAACATCAATAAGAGTTTTAAACATACATCTATTTTGTTCTTGGGACTTTTAGGCCCGGGGGATTACATCGGCGAGGAACATAGATGGTTTGCTCATGCACATTTCAAGGGGCATGCTATAAGGTGTAACTATGACCAGCTAAATGGAACAAGATCTTGAAGACAAAGTGCAAGGATTAAATCCATTAGCACATAAGCCAAGGCTAACATTTCGAGCCTCCACAGCAAAATTACAATACCTGTTATTGAAATGTTTTCGTGTTGCCCCATCTGATGGATGACATGAAACACCGTCTTCATGTCGATGTTCATAATCCCATCTTATGTGCTCTCCAGTGCTTCTTAATGAATACAATCTCAGATGTCGAGATTTTAATGGTAAAAAATGCATCCTTGCGTATGGCAATAGATTTTGATTGATTTGTTATGACCTTTGTCTCTTCTATCTCGAATGCCCGCAAAAGTTGCATTTATCAAGGCTTGAGTCTTTAAAGAAGAGCATGCAACCTTCATGGTAATAACCAATGTCTATCACAACGTTGCCGAAATCTTTAACAACCTTCTTCGTCTGCCCATAGTTGTTTGGCACGCGATTGTTAGGTAGGCGCATCTCTATCATTAATTGAACAATTTCATTGAAATAATTTTGTAGCATGTTATAATTAGATTTGATATTCAATAGCCTAAAAGCAATAGAGAGCTCAATGTGGATAGAAAAACCATCATATAAGGGTTATTAAGCGGTATTACAGAATGGTTCTTGACAAGTGTTTGGCTCTTCCTCTCTTACATTTTGATTAACCAATATGGCATCACACTCCATACGATCTACGTAGCATTCATTGCAGTCATGATTAGTATGACTTGAACGCCAGCTTCAGGCATTTCATTAGTAGAATACCTAAAATCATATTGTACAATACTAATATCCTTTCACAAAACCCTTATATATCAGGAGCATCTTTACCACATCTAGTTTAAGTACACTCTATTTTTGCACACATGCAAATCTACTTCCCCATACTCTAGAACTTTGCTTGCCTATGTGAAAATTCATCAAATTAATTTACTCCATTTAGAGGTTCTTACATATAACTATTACAATTAGGCAATAATATATTATACATCCACCAACGACATGTGGGGCCATTCATATTTTGCTCAAGCAACAATATTCATGTAAGTTATTTAATTAGTATTAATTTTAATTTATATAATCATAATTATATAAATTACTCAATCATATATTATATATATTTTTATAGCCAAACACAACATTAATTAATCCTCAAAAATATATGTAAGTACTTCAACTTAAAAATATATAACATTAGAAACATGTGTTGCATAAGATATATAATTGAATATATAAACATATATGCTAAATCACATGAAACTTTTTAAATATTCATGTTGCACTCCATCTATTTTCTCAAATATGAACTAAATACATACCACAAAGCACATAAGTACAAACAAAAACATCAAATCACATTAGCATACAAGTTGCGTTATAGCATCAACTTTATGCCAACAATCTCATTGAAATACATCATCCAATATCAACAATCATTTCTTTTAAAGCATGCCAATTCATAAAAATTATTCATTTTAACTCCTAATAACTTCGAACTCAAAATATAAATTGCACTAATTTTATCTATTTCTACTTATAAACTTCTACAAATATGTTTTAACTCTTACAAACTTTGCTAAACTAATAATAAATTCAAACTTGAGCATTTCATTCCACCAACATGTTAACTTTTAATTAAAATTGCCATACCTAAATTACATTGAAGAAGATGTTAAAGCCAATTGGAGCGATAAATTCACACAAATTTCACACTCTAACAAAAATATGAACTAAATATGAAATTTTAAACAATCTAATGCCAAAAATGTTTTGAATTAAAACCACCAGAGTTGAGAGAAAATCACCGTATTCCTATTGTTTGAGCAGCGGCCGGAATGCGACAAACGGGCTCTGGTGGTAGACGTGGGCGGCACATGTTGGTGGCAACTCCCGATGGTGGTGTAGGAAGTGAATGTGGTCATGAGGGGATAGGTTAGGGCTCTCAGGTCTCTCCCTCTCTCTCTCTACGTTGAAGCACAATAGGAAATTGGAAAAGAACCATATTTCCTTCTATTAAAAGAGGCTAGCAACGGAATTTCCATTGCCGCACTGAATTTGAAATTTTTTTTCTAGTTCGGCGACGTGTAATCGGTCACCAAATAGTTAAAAAAATTTCAAAATCACCATGGCAACGAAAATTCCATCGCCAAGCTCAAAATTATGGTGGCAAAATAACAAGTCCGTAGCCTAGCCTTACATATTTCAATTTTATATTATATATTGTCGTTTCTATCGCTATTTGATAAGGATTTTTTTATGTCAGCATTTTTCATCGCTAGTTAATGCTTTTTTAGTGGTGCTGATCATGTTGCATTGCTCTAGAAAACTATGAATGTGTGTACTAGGGTACCCCATGGGGTAACTGTAATATGGATTTTGTAACACAAAATTGATGAGATGCAGTCGAAGCTGAAAATTATTGGCTTTGATTATCAGCCTTAGAATAGAAGAACCGGCCCCAGTGGCTTGTGGCACAGGATAGTCACAGAGCACCATGTGCTCATTTTTGCTGACCATCTTTGCCTCTTGCTTCCTCTTTTTTAGTTTACCACCTCGATTACGTGGAGTTTCTTTGATCTTGCGATTGAAGGGAACAAGGCTCTAATTGCCTTCGCTGTTCATGTGCATACAAAGCAAATACTACACCAAGTGTAAGTAGTGTTAAGCGAGTGTAGAAGAAAAACTACAAAAAAAAATAAAAAATAAAAGCCTAGTCTAGAGTATGTCAACCAATTCTGATATTTAAGGGAACAAGCTTTCGGGCAACAACACCAAAAACTTCTTGTTGAAAAATTACCGCAAGTGCATGATCCTAACGTAATTAGCAATACTAAGTACGTCATATCCACAGGCAAATTGCTTTCTAGTACCAAATCCAATTTTCAACTCAAGCTAGGCAATAAATCACTTTGATTATGGGAAGGTAACTGTAAACTAAAACAATGGAGTAATAACAAATGGAATTCAGCAACATAAGGTAAAAACCTCATGTTGGGACTTTCCACACTACTATGCCTAACAGTAAATTATTAAACCTTTTAAAGGTGTCTATTCAAGTGGTTAGAGTGGATAGATTACAAATTTAATGCCTATCTATGCCTTCTTTTGAAGGTCATTAGACTAGACAAAATTACCGTAATTATATATTTTTATGATATTAGAATTTAAACACTACGAGTTTATTAATCCTTAATCCTAACTAGAACCCTCATTCTTTTCACATTAAGATTCCTAATTGATCACAAAGCCATGGTGGGTAAATGTTTCAACTTTTGTACTCTTCGAGGCCCAAACTAATAACAACGAAATAATATCTTTCAAGACTTTCATCAAACAATCAATCGACCAAGTGAAAATCCAAATCACAAACATGGACAAATTTTGCAAAGGACTAAATCAAGATTAATCAAGTGTAATAGGGGCTACACCCAAACCAAGAAGGCAAATTTAGCCTCTAATCATGTTAAGAATAACACTCATGAAACGTAGATTGATGAACATGATTAATAGAAAAATCTAGAAAATCAATAATAAATAGGAAAAGAAAGAACACAGAGACAAACTTCAATTAATTGGAGTAGAAGTAGCAAATCGATGTCCTCTACATTGATTATTTGTATCCCCTAAGAGTCCCCAATGATCTCCCTAATAAACCCTAAAAACTGCTGCCAAAAAGTACCAAGAAGATAGTCTAAAAGATGTCCCTAATTAATTCTTCAATTTGCTTAAGTGTCACAAAAAAGGGGAAAACATATAGGCACTCATGAGTTTTTAAAACTAGCAAACTCCACAACCTTGCACTTCTGCCTGGTTGCCCGTGCATGCTTCAGCAATCAAGACTGAAATCAGCAATTTTTCGCATGGTTGTGCTTTAATGCATGGCCAATCGTGCACTTCTTAGATTCTTCATTCTTGCTCATTTGGCCTTCAAAACTTCATTAGACCCCCTCCTTCCTTAGAAAACATTCTCATGGTCTTCCTTCCTACCACAATTGTGAATTTCTCATTTTCTTGGAAAATATTCCTGAAAATAAGAAAAATGCCTCTGTAGATATGAACAAAAGAAAGCTAAATTGACCATCTCTCATCAAAATCCAATGTAGAAAAAAATGAAAAAAAGGGATCAATAAAGGTCCTCAAAATAAGGTCAAAATAAAGGATAGAGGTTTATTAGGAACATAGGAAGAAGGCAAGAAAACGTTAAAATAATAAACCACTCTTTGAATGGGATTGTACGCAAACATACCCTTACTATTGATGGTAATGGTAACTTGCGTTATTAAGATTTAAGATTAAAGATGCAAGTTTACGTCTTTCAACTAATCTACTTTGAGGGTTATTTGTAGGTCTCATATACATCTTGACAACTCCTAATTCTGTGATAGCCGGATTCAAAGTCCCTGTCTTTATAGTTGTTAGATTGTACAGTAAAAAGTGCAAGCATTGGACTTCCTTTAGTATAAGTAAGCCTAATTTCAGGCAATTAGTCTATAGTATAAGAAAAATGTACCCTGGGCTCATAAACATAAAATTTAGGGACCGAGTAAATCCAAAGACCAGAAAGATGAGTTTAAAATTTGGGAAAAAGTGAAACTTACATAAATGGGAGAAAAATGCATTGTACTGTCAGAAGTACAATGCATTGCACTTCCGGCAGTACAATCTAATTTTGAGTGTGTTTGGGTGAAAATGAGGTTATAAGGTTGGGAGTAGTATATTTTATGCTTGAAGCCATGTCTTCTTTGCTTTTTTATTGTGGTTCACATTGAAATGACTACGCCTTTTCATTTTCATTTTCTTGTCTCATAGTCTCTTTCTATCTTTGTTACTTTCTTTTTCTTACTCTGTCTCTCTTACTTTCACTCTCCATTTTTCTTGCTTTCATTTTGTTTTTACTGTAGTGAAATTGATTCTTAGGTATGGTTTTGTTTTGTTCTTTGTAGTTAGGATTTTTGTGTTTTTTGCTCAAGTTTTCAGTTTATAATCTCATTATTATCTTTTGAAAGTGTTTGCATGTTTATTTTTATTTCTTTGATACGTTTTTCTAATGCTTATGGTTCACGTCACTATAATCGAACGCTTATCTTGCTTGCAGAAAGAAATTGATTGTGATGAAATTTATTATCATGAACTTGAACCGAGGCATGATTTATTTTTGTTTTATTTTTACTGAAATTTTGTTTTAGGTTTTCTAGTTTTCATTTCTTTCATTGCTACTTTTTTGTATCAACTTTGCATTTTGGTAGAGAGGAGATTCGAGGTTGCAAGTTGATAAGCATACCATTTTACCTGATGTAGCTACACTGCTAGCCAAACAAATAACTAACTATTTAGTTACTTACAACAACCTATCCTAGGTGGCAATCTATTAGAAAGCTAATTAGGAATCTTTCATTTCTTGCAACCGGCTAATAAGGCAGCACATGTATATACACATCAAGGATCATGCAAAAACACACAAGAAGAATTAATGAGAAACCTTCTTTGCAATTAGAACTCTTTCAAAGCATTTTCTCTATTCTCCTCTTGCATACAATTTTATGGTATCAGAGCTACGACTTGACCAAATCTTCTTTCTTCCTTATCATCTTTTCTTCTATGGAGTCCAATATGGTTCAAAATGTTGTACTGTAGAATGATTCTGCTATGAACAACGTCAATAATCCTCAATTCGATGTTCTCAATCCTTCTTATGATTTGTTTCTTCATCCCTCAGACTATCCCAATAATATCCTCGTTAATGACTTACTCAATGGCAAGAATTATGGTACCTGGAAGAAGTCCATGGAGATTGCTCTCATTGCCCAGAACAAACTAGGTTTTGTTCTTGGTACAAGCTCCAAACCAGATGCAACTTCACCTCTACTGAATTAATGGAACAGGTGCAAAAAAATGGTAATTTCTTGGTTACTTCATGCCGTAGAGTAATGAATTTCAGACAACATTTTTTTCTCAAGCACGTCGAGGCAAATCTAGGTTGATCTTGAGCAAAGATTTGGCCAATCTGATGGTACGAAGTTTTTTCAGGTGAAAAAGGAGTTGTATTCGATTTCTCAAGGTAACCAGGATATTGCTGCCTATTTTACTGAAATTAAAAAGCTATGGGATGAACATGATTCTATGGTTTCTGTTCCTGCTTGTTCTTGGGGAACTAGTTGTAGCACTTACACATACTATTAAAAAATGAGAGAAAAGGAACAATTGATTCAATTACTAGTGGGTTTGAATCATGTTTACAAAGGGGTCAGAAGAAGTATTCTAATGTCTAGGCCTCTCCCTAATGTAAGTGAAGCTTATTACATGCTTTTACAAGGGGAACATCAAAGGGAGATGACCTCTGAAGTCCACATTATGCCTCTGTCTGCTGCATTGAACACATCTTTCAATACTCAAGAATCTTTAGGCCTAATGGGCAAAAATATGAGGTATAACAACCATAGAGGAAAGAATGTTGGATACAACAACTACACTTGTAACCAATTTGATAATTACACTGGAAACAACAATGGCAGTAACAACAACAACTTTGCTGCCAATAGAAACACTGCTACTAGAAAGCAGCAACTCTTTTGTGATCATGGTAAAATTTATGGTCACACAGTCCAGAGATGTTATAAATTGCACGGTTATCCACCTGGACACAGATTGTACAAAGGAAAAAGGGCAATTGCAGCTTCTGTCACCCAAGAACAAGAAGGGGTTTCTTAGTTAGAAGGCATTAATACATCATCAGAACCACAACATACTCCTGCAGTTTCCTTGGCTGCACTAAATGCAGAGCAATATCTGCAATTATTAACATTGCTCAACAAGCAAGCATCTGAGGCAAACACTTCAGTTGGGGCTAGTTTTCTAGCAGGTAAACCTTTCTGCTTTCTTACAACTTCTAACAATCAGGATTGGATCATAGATAGTGGTGCAAGTGACCACATCACACCACATCTTGGAATGTTCATTTCAGTCCAACCACTAAGAATTTCTGGATTCATCACTATGCCCAATGGGAAATAGTCACATATTGCTCATGTTGGTTCAGTAAGACTCACTCCTACACTGACATTATCCAATGTCTTGGATGTTCCAGTTTTCCAGTTTAATCTCCTATCAGTTAGCAAATTATGTAGACAAATAGCTGGAAAAGTAACATTTACATCTAGTGAATGCACTCTTCAGGGTCTCATGTCACAGGAAGTGGTCCTTGGTAAGTCAAGAAGAGGTTTATACCATGTCCAGCATTCAGATACAAGCAGCATGGAAGTAGTCCCAAAATCTTTGGCAATGCAGAGTAGGTTTCCACAGGCACTGTTTCAACAAGACAACCCCCTTTCTAAGATAGACTCATGGCATTTTAGATTAGGACATTTATCTTTTGAAAGGATGCAACACATTAGCTTACCGTATAATAGGAGACGATCGACCACAATTTGCTCTATTTGTCCAAAGGAAAAGCTTCATATGCAATCATTCCCACTAAGCAATACAATGGCCAAAGATGTTTTTGAGCCCATACATGTAGATATATGGGGAGCTTATAAATGTACTATATTTGATGGCTACAAATACTTTCTTACAATTGTAGATGACTACTCAAGAGCTACTTGGGTACACTTAATGTCCTCTAAGAGCAATGCTTTTCATCTTCTCCAAAGTTTCATTATTTTCATTGAATAACATTTTGGTGCTTCAGTCAAACCTATTAGATCAGACAATGGGTCAGAGTTTTAAGATAAATCTGCCATTCAGTTTTACAAAAGCAAGGGTATTATGCATCAAAAGTCATGTGTGGATACACCTCAACAAAATGGAATTGTTGAGAGAAAACACAAACATCTTTTAGAAGTAGCTAGAGCATTAATGATACAAGCCAATCTTCCTCAAAAGTTCTGGGGAGAAAGCATGTTCACTACAGTATATTTGATAAACAGGTTTCTAACACCTATACTAGATAACAAAACACCCTTTGAACTCTTTTATAAAGAGTAGACTACCTACTCACACCTAAGGCCATTTGGATGTCTTTGTTATACATCAACACTGAAAAAGGACAGAAGCAAATTCCAAGCACGAGCAACCACATGCATATTTCTAGGTTACCCTTATGGCCAGAAAGGATAAAAAGTTTATGATCTAGAATCCAGGAAAGTACTTGTCTCCAGAGATGTCATTTTCTGTGAAAGTTGCTTCCCTTATTCAAGACAAGAACATAAGTCTCATTCAACTCTTCTTTTGCCCATATATGAAGACCACGATTAAACCAAGCCAAGTCACACAACAGCAAACCACAATACAACCACACAAATCACAATACAATCCAGTAAAACTCCCAACGCCAGTCTATATTTCAACATCATCATCACACTGAGGATGAAAGCATTCTAGAACCTCAACAATCACCACTAGAGCACATAGTTTCAACATCTGTTCAACCTTCTATCCAACCCAAAAGATCCACTAGAAGTCATAAAACTCCATCTCATCTCCAAGATTATGTCTGCTCTAACATATAGACCAACTGGTGCAATCTAGTGATTGTTCCTCCATCACACTTAGCTTGTTTATCTGCTATAGATGAATTCCCAGAACCCACTACTTATGAGCAAGCTACCAAACACCCAGGATGGGTAGAAGCCATGAATAAAGAAATCAATGCCTTATAAATAAACAACACATGGGATGTTGTCAGCCTTCCCCCCAAGAAAAAAGCCATCAGTTGTAAACGGGTCTGCAAAACAAAACTCAAATCAGATGGTTCCCTTGAAAGATTGAAGGCAAGGTTAATTATCGGAGGATTTACTCAACAATATGGGGTGGAGTATTAGGAAGTATTTTCCCCTGTAGTAAAAATGGCCACCATGAGAACAGTTATGGCTCTAGCAGCAGCACAAAACTGGACCATGTATCAATTGGATGTCGATAATGCATTCCTACATGGAGAGTTGGATGAAGTGTACATGCAAATGCCAAAAGGAATACCCAATCCAGAAAGCAAAGTATGTAGACTAAAGAAATCATTATATGGCCTCAAACAGGCCAGTAGGCAATGGTTCAGCAAACTGAAAGATACCCTCATCTCATTAGGCTACACCCAGTCTAAGAATGATTATTCTTTGTTCCTTAACAGGTCATCTAGCAAGCTCACCATCATAACAGTCTATGTGGATGACATTCTCAGCACAGGCTCAGACTTTGAAGAAATTCAACATGTCAAGCAATGCCTAAATGCAAAATTTGGAATTAGAGACCTTGGACATCTTCGTTACTTCCTTGGACTGGAAGTTACTCAAACACCATAAGGTGTACTCTTGTCTCAACAAAAGTTCACCAACGAGTTATTAAGAGATTGTAATCTTACCATTAAAAGACATGCCAATGCACCTTTACCAATCAACTCCAAACTCCTATCTGATGAAGGAGATCTATCAGAAGATCCCATGGCCTATAGAGATTTAGTTGGTAAACTAAACTTTCTTACAAATACAACACCAGACCTGAGCTTCACTGTCCAGACACTCAGTCAATTCTTACAGAATCCATGAACCAGTAACTCGCAAGCTCTAATACATACACTCAGCTACATTCAAAATACAGCAACTCAAGGAATCCTATCAGAAGGATCAAACCAACTCAAACTACAAGCATTTTCTGACTCTAACTGGGCAGCATGCCCCACTTCCAGAAGATCTGTAACTGGCCATTTGATCTTACTTGGAACTTCTCCAATAAGCTAGAAATCCAAAAAACAAGGAACTGTATCCATAAGCTCCTCAGAAGCTGAGTACAGGGCTATGGCTCAAGCATCATCTGAAGTTACCTGGCTAGTGGGGCTACTTAATGAACTTAGTGTCAAAGATCTCACTCCTGTAGCCCTCAATTGAGATAACCAATTTGTGTTACATAATGCACGTATCCCTGTGTTCCATGAACGCACTAAACATATAGAAATTGACTACCACTTCACCAGAGACAAAGTTCTTGAAGGCCTGCTACAACTAAACTACTTACCAACTTCATCTCAAATTGCTGATGCATTAACAAAGATTCTGCCTGGACCCCACTTCCAGCAGTTACTCTCCAAGCTTGGCATGGTCAATGTCTTAAACCATTCCAACTTGAGGGGGGGTGATAAGCATGCCACCTTACCTGATGTAGCTGCACTGCTAGCCAAACAAATAACTAACTATTTCAGTTAGTTA
>JACYFF010031954.1:67048443-67065979 GCA_017589665.1 Selenicereus undatus | reverse complement strand
AAGAAGAATTAACGAGAAACCTTCTTTGCACTTAGAACTTTCTATATATATATATATATATATATATATCAAAGATCATGTAGAAACACACAAGAAGAATTAACGAGAAACCTTCTTTGCACTTAGAACTTTTTCAGAGCATTTTCTCTATTCTCCTCTTGCATACAGTTTCACAGGTTGACTACTCTGAGCACAAATTTGTTGCCTTTTAGTATTTTGGTTTTCATTTGTCTAATTCTTGGTGTTCTTGCTGTTTTATTGTTACATTATTAATTTTTAAGCATTGCAGGGGAATTTTTATGTCTGTTGTTTTTCTGTGTTGTTCTGTTAAGAAAGTTGTGTTTGTATAGATATATCTATTTTTTTGTTGTTGTATGGATAAGGCTATTTATTTGTGATGCTGTTTTAGTTTTTGAATATTCTCTTATGCTATTTTTTGAGCCCTTTGTGTTTGAGTTCTTGAACATTACGTTATGGTATGTTTTGAGCATTTTATGTGTTTGAGCATGTAGACTTTTATAATGTTACTTTTAGAATATTTTCTTGTTGTGGATTTTTGTGTGATATGTTTGCGTTCTCCTTTTATTTGCTAAACTCTATAGCTATATGATTTTACGCATTTTAGGTGAATTATATTATATTTAAATTAACTTAACCATATAGTTCAAGGGATACTTGGTGATATCATTCGTACATATGACGATGTCGGTTTTTGATAGGCTATTTGTCTTTTTAAGCATTTTGTAAATTTTTGAACATGTAGATAACTTTGTAAACATCTTTGAAATGAGTTTTCAACATTTCGGTAATAAGTTTTGAGCATTTTTATAACTTTCAAGCATCTTGCAATTTAAGTTTAAGTTTTTGAGCATTATATTGTGTATTAACTGCATTTTTATAAATTCCATGGTTTTTTTATAGTTTAAATTTTTGAGCATTTGCCAAGCAAGTTTTTGAGCATTTTGCAATGAGCTTTTTTAGCATGTTTATTCATTGTTTTTTAGGATTACATTTTTCATTGTTATGCGTTTTTATAAACTTTGAGCTCCTTATAATTAAAGTTTTTAGTATTTTGCTATGAGGCCTTCGAGCATGTTTAGGCATAGTTTTTTAGCATTATATTGTGTATCGGTTTAAATTTTTTTTAATCTTGTTTCTATAAAACAATTTAGTATTTCTGTAAATAAGTTTTTGATCATCTTGACATGAAGTTTTTGAGCATTGATTGGAATCATAAAATAGTGTGATTTTTGTTTTTTCTTATAGGTTGCCGAATTTGATTTTGTAATTGAACTATTAAATATTTCAAATGATCATGTTTCATATTGATTTTTACAAGCGTGGACGATGGCATCTTATCCTTATTTTTCATTTAATTTGTAGTACGAGATCTAGGTTTCTCATTTTGTACCTTCTAAATCAATCTTCGAAGTTCATAAATTTTTTTGATTTCTTGAATTTGTGCTGTTGTCCGATTCATACTCTTGTTGATTGGTGGTCATTTGCATTTTCAATGAAATTTGGGCTTCCATCATGGGATTGTTGTTTTTCATGATCGATAATGAAGATTTTCAACATGGTATACGTACGTTTTGGAACATCTTTGAAATAAATTTTTCAACAATTGGGTAATAAGTTTTTGACTAGGCAACGGTTGTTTCTCTATCATCTCTCGTCTTTCTCTATTCACTCTCTTTCTTTTTTTTGGTTGGATGAATTTTCGTGTTTGATGGGTTTTAGGGTTTCCTTAATCTTTTTTTGGCCTCCTAATCATACTCATAATGCCTTCAGTTTGATATGGTATTTTGATTAATGTTGTTTGAATTTTCATATTTGACTATCTTTGTTATTTCTGTTTTACTTTTTAGACCATTCTATGATGGAATATTTTGAGTAACGTCATACATTCTTTTATTTTAAGATTTCTTTAAATAACCATTTTTCCTCGGGGCTGGGGAGGAGGGGTTGCTTGGACTTTTCATGTTTGACTTCTTAGCAAAAACTCCAATCCTGAAGGCATAGTCCTTATACATTTGATAAGCTTCTGGCTTCGCCAATAAGCGGTGATTTATCTGCATGTTTTATGCTTTGTTTCCCTAGCAAGTTATGCATTAACTCATTCAATTTTCGTTGTTGCTATTTTATAGATGGCTGTTCATTGTGCTTTAGAATAGTTGTATGATGTCTTCTGCTTGTCCTTCATTTCGTGGATCTGCATACGGTTTATCGTCATCGGCAGTTTGATGCATTGCTACACCATCATAATTCTATATCAACATTTTCTCTATTTGAAACTGTACATGTAATACGTTTCTATATGTAAGATTTTCAGCATCCTACCGGTATCTTTTGAACAATAGGTATGGGATTTTTTTCAGCATATTTGATGAGCATTATCTTTTTGCATAAGTTTTATGACTTTTTTATTTTTTAATATATAATTTTTTTTGCTAGCAGGGAAGATAATAGAGGCATTTGCACTTTTTTTCTTCTACTTATTGGGCTGGTGGGCACCTCTTTAGGTTACTAAAGTTTTTTCTTTTTTTTTTGTTGACATATTCTGACGGGAGCACGAAGATAGGTGCTCTTAGGTGTTTGATTAACCCCGGTGTTTGGGCTAATGGCGTGAAATTTGGAAATGTCTGTTTTATGTGACAACTTTATTTAGAAATGGCCATTTCAACATGGGGCAACATTGGCTTGGCTTTTGCATGGATGAGGTTTTTTCTTTTTGGGAAAAGCTAAACGTAATTATCATTAACAATATCCCAAAAGTACATATAGGAAGTCCTTGATTCTCCAATCTACATGACATTTGTCAGCATGCACACAAACAAAACGTTGAGTCTGTTTAACAACGTACTCACTACGACGACTACCCAAATGATACTTTCTAATATTTCATTTATGCCGGATTTCATGAACACCGCCAACTAGCAACGACTTCCTCCGCTTACGTGACTGGGACAATGCCTTTACAATGCCTAGAACACCACTTGAATTCCTTTACCCAACTTTCCACATCTAGTGTAAGGACCTACCGCCTCAGGGAACCTATCCGAAATCGAGGTTCCCTATTAATGGTCGGACTTATTTGGTTAGTATTTTATTTATATTTTTTCTTTTTTTCAAATTCAAAACTAGTTTTTCTAATATTCTTCTTTTGGTCAAATTCTAGAAGATCAAAGACATGACCAGGAAAATGGACCAAAATTGTGATCCGTTCTTGGACCAGAGTCAGGCCCAGTTCCCTGATCTGATTCCTATTATTATTGACAGCTTGATCTAAGAGTTAGAGAACCCGTCTAATCTAGGAACACAGTTAGGTTTATGTGCCAGTGCTGGGCCCAGATCCTGGTCTAGACAGTGATGCTGTCTTGGATCCAATATCCTTATGCCTAAAAATTGAAAAAAAGTAAGTAAAACTTAGAAACAAGATGAAGGTAATGAAATTAATTAATAGAGTCGCCGATGAATTTAAAAAAAAACTTATAAACCAAATTTATTTTTCAAAGTGAACCACAAACCGATGGGGACATCCAAAAGGCACAATTGGCTCGTTTCAAAAAGGTTTTCAAAAGACCACCGGGTTGTCCCTAGTGGGTGGACCATCTTGACTCCATAGGATCAAGCCGAGGATTTAGGTCTAGGGGCAGTGGTATGTTGGTATGATAGAGCGCATCACATCACCTCCTATAATCATGGACGACCTATTCAATATGGAAAATTAAATCTCAATCACACTATCACACACTCATAAAGCATGTAAGCGTTAATCATATTAAATAATGCAAATCAAAAGTATAGTTTTTGGTCTAACAAAGTCCAAAATAAAGTAAACAATTACAATATGAATGGAGAACTACTTAAACATATCTTGGGCAATTTGAAATCAACAATCATAGAAAGAGATGAGGTAAAGGGATAGAGCGAGGATGTAGATTACATCCTCAGGATAACCTACCTAATTTACCTGGGACCAGCAAAGTGCATCTTTTTAGTTTTCCATTGGATCTCTCCTTCTCTTTGCTCTCAGTGTATCACTTTGGATTTTGCCTCTCTAATTTCTACTATCAGAAAAAGGTGACCTATTCCGAGTCTTATTAAGCTTAATCTAAACGGGTGCACTAATTCAGCGAGGAATCTGATTAACTAGACATGGTGAGCTAATCAGCCTAGAATTCAAATTAATTAATCCCGCTTAAACAGTCACCAGCTCGAAGTGTAGGGAAACAAAGGACCCCAGTTGACTTCCTTATTAAATGTACCGGTCGGGTTTCCTAGCTTGGGTTAGGCTCAGTGGGCCAGTTCCCCACATTGTCTTTTATTCCTCTTTTATTACTTTAGATTCCATTTTTAATGCTCACTTTACTAAGCATTTTTAAATTAGGGTATTACTTTCGTTATCAGACAATAAAAATAGGACACCATTTTTAAGCACCTACATCTAGCAAATTGCTTATACCAAATTAATACCTTGCACCATACTCCACTAGTCACAAGGGAAAGAAAAGATATTTGATTACAATAATCCGAATTGGGTACATGACAAAATACGCAATCAGTTGGAAAATCCAAGTCACTGGGGTTGCATGAATGGTTTTTTGGGCTTCAGAAAAGCTGCAAAAACAAATATAGGAGTAAGTGACACAGAAAAGTTTCAAACTTGGACCCTTTATCTTTATCAAGACGAACATCTCATTGGCACATATCACTAGTAATATTTTAAAAAATATCCCCTCCTCTTTTGTAATGCTAAGGTAGAAAATGTTCATTTATTTATTTATTTTACATGGCCATAGGGGATATCTATTAAACTTACGTCACTTAAATAAACTCCTTTTCTTATATTATAATTTTTGGTCTGTCATATTAGGTATGCCTAACTCACATACGGACATCTGTCAAGCTATTTTATTATTCACAAATAGTCAAATCGTAGAGTACTGGATAAATGGTACTGTAATTGTAAAACAATTTTGGTATGTTAGGGAGAAATTAGGCTAAAATCTTCTTATAAATTAATTCAACATTTTGTTTTAAGCGACTCATTTCTTGTTTTACTCTTTTTGTGCTCTAAAATTGCAATGTTCTTTTTAATTGTCTTAATCATATACATATTTTTAAGTTTTTTTGCAAGCATTACATTTCTTCATTTGTTTCTATGTATTTACTTTTTTATTGCTTATGTTGGAGGGAGGGGGGACTTATATTTACTTATTCTTCATATACATCTTTTGGGCCTGGAGAAACAATAACAAGCAACCAACTAAAAAACTAGTTCATCGAAGAAAAAAAACCCCCCCTCATCTTTTTCCTCTCCTAAACTTCTATAATCTACTCAATACTGATTTAGAAACATTCACATGCTTATCTTAAAAAGAACAAAATCCCAAAAATGCTTTCTTAGATAGCAAAGAAATGAAAATGTTGACTTGTAAGTACCCTGAGATTTAATGCTTTAATTTTTATGAGCCTGATAATTTTGAGTTCATTTTTAAGTACTCTCATTTATAAATTTCTTATAATTCAGTTCTAAAATTACAAAAATACTCTTACTATTGTTATTTTTGTTTGTTTTCTTTTAAATCAAAAACCCCAAAAGCTATCTTTATGCTATTGAATAGTCTATTGGTGGGATTGTGGGTACTTAGAAGAGAGGGATTGGATATTTTTTTAAAAATATTAAAAAGGACAATATTAAGGGTATTTTTGTAATTTCAGCACTAAATTGTAAGAAATTCATTAGTAAAGATACTTAAAAATAAAATCAAAAATTTTAGGATTATAAAAATTAATGCATCAAATCTCATAGTACCTAAAAGTTAACAGTCCTAGATAAACGCTTATCTCTAGCTAATCCGTAAGCCAACCGACATATAGACAACTAAAGTGTTCATCCTTAAACAACTACGATGCTTATTTAAACACCAAATGCTCCCAAACATCTACGAAGCAACTATACGTAATATCAACAACCAGAATATTAGTTGCCAATGACTAAAACACTTTATCTTTATGTCACGAAAATGCTCATTAATATGTACAAACCAATTATCACGCTCATCACTGTATTAGACTAATAATGATGTAAACATCAAACAGGTGTTTAGCTATGTACCACACATGCTACCTCAATAAATCACCAATTAATAGATCACCAATTAATACCAGCTTTGTCAATGTAGCCACCCCAAATGACTCCCTATATTGCAAAAGGCACCCCATGTCTAGAAGTATCTAATTAGTGGAACAATTAAGCCAAATATTAAAAGTCAATTTTTAATGAAATATTTCATTTGATATCCCTATATTTTTTATAATATATTTGGAACATAATGTGAAAATAAATGTACATTCTAGAATATTTAATTAGTTGATGAATAATATTAGCAGAACTCATTTATAGAGTAATAACTAGTGTTAGGCCCATGCTTCTCATGAATTGTTATAATTTTCTTGTCGAATAAATCTCTATGTGATAAATCAACATATTTATAATAAATATATTGTTGGGCAAAACTCTTGCTCATGTCTTCCACAATAAATTAATGTTTTGATAAATATAGTCTAGCCCTTTTTTTAGTTAGGGCATTCCAAGACTGAGTTTCAGTTTTTGGAACTCAGGTCCGCCACATTAGCAGGAGTTTCATAATTGTAGAACTCGCATTTCATTCAAATTCCCAACTAATGGAATTCATTCCAGAATAATAAATTAAATATTTGGGATGAAGGTATTTATATACATAATTTTCCAGCCAAAAAAAAATTAAAACACAAAAAATGGCTTGTGGGACAGAACACCCCCCAGTTCCGTCCCCCGTTTTGGTCCGCGCATTGCACAAGGTGGGAAGCCCGTGTGTCTTTTCTATGGCCCACAAGTTACCCGCCAGACATGGGCTACGAATGCCCTTAATTTCTGAAGTATACACAGTTAAACATGTGGTGCTATTCAATCCAATTCACGAAAAAGGTAATTTTAATTGTGCTTATTTGTAACTAATTATTTAAAATATTTAATGAATCCATGTTTAGTTTAATTGTGAAGGTACTGGCCAATCCCATCGATTTATACTAACTCTTGAAATACTACGTGCATCCATTCTAATTATTCTTGAATTACTATATATTTACTAAATGACATTGCCATTTTATTGCTATTAACCAAAGTATCATTCATTAAAAAATTAAAATATCTCTTCGTTACAAAGTTTCTTTAAAAAAAAATGGATTCATGCATACATAATAAGTTAAAAGAAGCAACCTCAGTTACAAATATATAGTAGGTACAAAAGTTTGATTTAAAAATTTTAAAACTGTCAATTAATATCATCGAAATGCTAAGGAGAATCAAAGAGTTCATAGTCATTGTGCACATTCTTAGTTAACATTAATATTATGACTAAAACTATTACCTTTTCTTTGGCGACCTAAAAAATGTTTTTAAATATATATTATGAACTATAATAAAATAGTTATTTTCAATCCTATTTTTAAAAAATGGTATTTATATATTCTGGACCCATGATTTTATCATTTTTACTTTTATAATATTAAGATTATGAATGTAAGATTTGTGTAAGGTTCTAAAAAGATCTTAGTCCTACAAAAAAAAGGAAAAAACTAAACTTGTCATCTTAATAACATTTCCAATACCTCAACAACCATTTGGTCATGTTTTGTATATCCCATGATAATAGTACTAAATCGATAAATTGTCCAATACTCAAACCATAATAAGAATAATAAAATCCTTTGAAAAAACAATAGAAGAATAAAAGATAAAATTATAATATTTTATCAAAACAACCTTCCTCCACAAATTATGAAAAGTAATTTCTAGATGTTAGTACCGACTTGGCCTATTACTCTTAGCGCATATCTTCGTAAGGCTTTCTTTTTATGTGGGGAGAAAAGTTGAAATATTGAAACTACTTCATGCAAAATATGTTAAAAGAAGGAGCCTCAGTTGCAAATATTGGTCAATTACAAAAGTTTGATTACAAAAAATTAAAGTGTCATCAATCAATATCATCAAAATGTTAAAAAGAATCAAAGAGCAAATAGTTATTTTATACATTATCAAAAACTAACATTAAGATTAAAACTTAAACCTTTTTTGGGCAAACTAAATATTTGTAAATATGCATTAATGACACTAGGATAAAATAGTTAATTAAAATCATAATTTTTTAAAATAATATTCGTAATATTCTTAACCCAGGATTTTACCATTTTCTATATTTATAATATTAAGATTATGAATATAGAATTTGTACATGTTCTAAGAAGTTACCAATTCTTTAAAAAAAAAAAAGTAAACTTGGAACACAAAATTGGACTGGTAATTTTAAGCACTTGCCAAGTACAAAATTAAACCTATATGTTGAATGCCTACATTAAATTGATCTAATTACTTTTACTAAAAAGTCTTAATTAATGCCTTAATCAATATTTTAAAAAAGAAAAAGAAAAAAATACTTATATCCAATGAGTGGTTGCCAAGTGTCTAAATATTGTGTAATCACTCAATTTTTAGTGTAGTTAGATAGATAGATTTGTTGAGTTAACAATTTCAATCCAATGGTACGCTTTTTATGGAGTGCTTGGGGTTGAGAACTTATGAATGATTCCTTGCTTGTCACAAAATTCAATGAATTCTTCAATTACAAGTTTTGTTCCATGGCCACCTATTACTACAACAATCGAGATGCTCTGTAACATGTCGACTTGCTTGCACAATTTTGAAAATTCCACGAAGGCTTAGCTTCTCTTCTTTCAAGAAGGAAATTTAAGCAAATCTTAACTAAGCATGTACAACAAGAAGCATATGAGAGCTACTTGAACACTCTTAACAGACATGGGACCATACTAATCCATGCAATAACTCAAGACGCTTTGAGCTTCAGATAATTTTCAAAGGCACAACTACACATTGTTTTGACATGGTCAAATTTGTAGTCAGAAGTCCACGAACAAGTCCATGTCTTTTCAATGTCTTAACGGTACCCATGCTGGCATGACCTAATTTATGATGCCAAATTCAAGTATCATCATGCTCTACATACTTTATCTTTGTCAACTTTATAGCCAGACAGTCCATGAACAAATTTATATCTTGCTACTAGCATGACCTCGTCTAGAATGCCAAATTGAATTATTATGGTCTAACACTTTAACATATGCACGATGTTTGATTTGCATGCTCTAAACTAATGGGGGAAAAAATAATCTACTCGAGATCTAGCTATATGTGTCCCCCATGTCAAATTTTGTGATCATAGAATGAGATGAATTAAATGTGACTCTATATTTCCGTTGTCATATAGTTGAGATATGTTAAATAGGTGAAGTTTAACCGTCAAGAAGAACACATCATCGATAGAATTCAAGTGGTTCTTACCTAAATCTTACACATTATCTTGTCACCGAAGGTGACTTTCTCTTTGCTTCTCATATTCTATTTCCAAGAACATAAAAAGCGTTTCTAGTCATATGCGGTGAATATCGACTATCCAAGTACCATATCTTGGCGTCAGATTTCAAGCATACCAAAACATAAGATAAATGCTTCTACTACCTCCAACTCTAAATTGAGCCCAAATCATATTGTCCTAAATAAAATACATATGGATTTTAAAACAAATTATTTTCGTTAGAGGGTTGAAGCATTATTTTAATTTTTAAGTATTTAAGCAGGTGAAGGAGAATGTTTTCCAATCGCTGATTTAACACGACAATGAAGTTTGTGCCCTTTTTAATTTAAAAATAACTTCATGACTTTTCAGCTCAATATAAATTCATTTTTGACGTTTTTCTTGGATAAGATATGGATTAAGTGGCACAATTTAGCTTATTCCACATTGATGAATGGTTATTATGCTTTGGCTGATGGTCAGTGATATATCATTGTGACATAATCACGACTCTAACATGTTGGTCAAAGTCATAGAACTTTGACTTATGCCTAATAATCAATGGCTTTAAGAAGTCTGTAGACAGTCATTAGAGAAACAAATTTACATTTTCTTAAGCTATATATATCATGGTCACATAAGATACTAGGACTCTAATCTTCATAAGAGCGTTGGGTCACTTGAACTCTGGAATCTAGTGACTACAATGTAGCATTTGATTGAAAGTAATATAATCACTATATAATGAAATCAATAGTGTAATATAATTGTTAATGTAGTGAAATGTGAGAATAATTACATTAAAATGTTTGGTTGTAAAGATTGTACAATTGTGACGGGATGAATTCATGTACAATTATAATAGCTAAATTTTAGCAGTAGAAAGAGAAGATGATGATGTGAGAGACAAAGAAGGAGAGAGAGTAGATGTTTAGGACCTACCAAAATGCAATTACAATGATATAATCATTGTCTGAGTTTAATAAAATCTTATCTAAGTGAGTGAGTGAGTGAGTGAGAGAGAGAGAGAGAGAAAGAGTGACAAACCTTTAAAAATGCAATGGTATAGTAAGAGATGAGAAGGAAATGAGAGACAATGTGCGGGGAGGGAGAGAGTCTTCAAATATACTATCTTATAGTTGGGAGGATTTTGATTATAAAGCATGTAATCATAATGGTTTAGGAAAAGTCCAATAATTCTATTTCCATATATTGAGGTAAGTGTCATTACAATGCTGTTTTAACTACATTCATTAATGCTAAACAAATATGGTAATGGAATCACCATTATTATTTTGATTGCATTACTACTCTGATTACACACAACCAAACAAGCTATAAGATATTTCTTCGAGAATAACTAATATCCCCTTATGAATCATAAGAACAAATGGCTTTGGCTTAATCCCAAACTACACTGCCTTTTAAATTCAAGTGACTTGGATCTCTAGTTAGTGTTTAGTGGAGTTCATTTCCATGCAATGAAATCTTAGTTCCAGCCTTGAAGAGCTTCGTGATGCGCTAACTGAATAGGATAAGGAGTTTTCAGTTCTCTCTTTAGGATGAAAGGTAAATTTGGGGCTCCTCATGGGTATGCAAAAATGGCTAGCTGAAATGGGTGAGAGACACTCAAACTTGATGCTAAGATCTGCGGGAACTTAATGAAGTCCAGAACCTCATTGATTTGTTCGGGTTTTAAAATCTCTGATGGAAACTACCAGGGACGGACATTGTAATTTTTTTAATTTTCATCTTAGCACAATACTCTGACTGAACATGCTCGCTTATGACATACTTCTCTGTCTAAGATGAAACACATAGCTGAATCTAAGTCTCACGTTTCAGACAATTTTTTTTTGGGTGAAATATGTGTACTTGCCAAGTCTCATAGACTTCCATTCAATAAAAGCTCAATCACTTCTCAATCTCTTTTTCAACTAATTCATATAAATCTTTGAGATCCTTACAGGGTGGCTAATGTCACTAGAGCCCATTTCTTTCTCACACTTGTTGATGATTATAGCAGAAGCACCTGGACTCAATTATTACACAGCAAAAATCAAGTTGCATCTACTCTTATCCATTTTTACAAATGATTGAAACATAATTTCAAACTAAAAGTCATATGTTTAGAGCTGATAATGGAATTGAGTTTATTAACTCAACTTGCCTTGCTTTTTTTTTAACGACCCAGGTGTTTTGCTTTAAAGGGCCATAGCTAAAACCCCATAGCAGAATGAGGTAGTAGAGAGAGAGCACAGACATCTCTTGGACACGGCTCAAGCTAGTTTTCAGAAGAATTTTTGGGGACAATGTGTGCTATCTGCCACTCACATCATAAATATGCTTCCTATGGCTATTGTAAATTGAAAAGTCTAAATGAAGCACTTTATGGCAAGCAACCAAAATTCGATGATTTAAGAACAATTGGTTGATTATGCTTTGCTCATAGGATGGGAGAAACTGACAAACTTGCCACTAGAGCCATTAAAGGTGTCCTTCTTGGTTACACATTTGGCTTAAAGGGGTACAAATTATATGATCTTGAAAAGAAAAAAAAATTTCATGGCAGGAATGTTATTTTTCAAGAGACATCTTTTCTTTCTGAAAGGCTCACAGTGCCACAAGCTGCTCCTGATCTTAATCATTTACGTGATCCCTTGTTTCCAACCACTTCATTTTTCCATACTTATGATATTACACCACTATAGACTAGAGATTCTCATTTCCCTTCCTTTCCTTCCTCACCTATGGTCTTAGACACATCTCATGCTGATGAGAACACTGATCATATGACTAGTGGTTCTCATCCTGATTCTCCACAAAGTTCTCACCAAGTCACTGGTATCGTCTCACCAATGCTCTCTCCTGTCTCACCAACAGAGCAAGCTCTTTGTGAGCCCCTCCTTAGGAAATCCGCTAGAGCTAAAGGTCCACCCTCTTGGCTCAATGATGATTTTGAGGTCCTTCATGAATGAAGATTCTGAGATGAGAGAATCTGGAGAGAGAGAGAAAGAGGAATGCTACAGAATTGCAGAAAGATCAATACCCAATATTATTCAGCTCAAGCCATTATATAGGCAGTTTGTGTAACAACTAACAAACTGCATACATCAAGAAAACGAAAATATCTGCCACAAATATCAGCCAGCTCAGCAGCAGTCTTAGTAGCACCAACACCCCCCCTCAAGCTGGTAGTTGTGCAGTGCTGACAACTCCCAGCTTGGTTAAGAAATGAACATATTGGGAAGCAGAAACCACTTTGGTAAAAAGATCTGCCAGCTGATTTTTAGAAGTGATATAGCATGGTTGAATTTGACCTGCCTTGAACTTGTCTCGAACATAATGACAGTCCACTTCAATGTGTTGGTGCTACTAAGACTGCTGCTGAGCTGGCTGATATTTGTGGCAGATATTTTCGTTTTCTTGATGTATGCAGTTTGTTAGTTGTTACACAAACTGCCTATATAATGGCTTGAGCTGAATAATATTGGGTATTGATCTTTCTGCAATTCTGTAGCATTCCTCTTTCTCTCTCTCTCCAGATTCTCTCATCTCAGAATCTTCATTCATGAAGGACCTCAAAATCATCATGGTATCAGAGCTTTGTGATGAAGATGTGAGATTGTGCGCATAATTGAAGAATCTTCTGATTGATGATCACGATCAAATTCAACTCAAAATGTCAGATAGAAATCGCAACAGTTTCATTGAACTGCAGAATCCTTTATTTGTTCATCCCTCAGATGGACCTGGATCCCTTGATCTAAAAATCAGACTCAGTGGATCAAGCAATTTTAGGTCATGGAAAAGAGCAATGGAGATTGCTCTTTTAACGAAGAGAAAACTTCCATTTGTTCATGGAACTCTTCCTCGACCTACTGATGATCCAGTCAAAGGAGATCAATGGGATGCTTGCAGCAATCTGGTCATAGCATGGATAATGAATTCAGTATCTGATTCGATTGCAGAATCAATTCTGTACATTGAATCTGCTGTTGAAATCTGGAAGCAACTAGAAAAAAGGTTTGCGGTTAGCAATGGTGCAAGGAAATACAAACTCAACAAGGATGTGTACAATCTAAAACAGAGCAACACTCCTATCAACGAGTATTATACTCGAATGAAAGGAATTTGGGAAGAACTGAGTGCAATGAATGATTTGCCTCGTTTTTCAGCTGTCACAGATGAAATCACAAACTTCTTGCAAGCTTTGGCAAGACAGAATGAAGAGCAAAGACTGTTTCAATTCCTGAATGGACTTGATGAAACCTATTCATCACAGCGAAGTCAAATTTTACTGATGAATCCATTGCCTTCAGTTGAGTCAGTTTGTTCCATGATCCAGCAAGAAGAACTACAACAGCAAGTCTTGGAAGATGTACAACTTCATGTAGAATCTTCAGCTTTGTTAAGCAGAAATATTACTGAAGTAAAGTGCACAGTATGTGGAGTCAAAGGTCACTCCAAGGAGAAATGCTGGAAAGTTATAGGTTATCCCAGCTAGCACCAACACTCAAGGACTTTGTTATTATGCCACATACTTCCAGGCAGCTTGCAGCCATACCTGCGCCCCCTGATAGCCATTTTTCTCCTTCACATAACTTTCACACACAAACTCAACTTACATCTTATCCTCTCTTCCATCTTTCTGATCTAGAAACTTTTTCTTCTGATTATGCCATATCACTTGCTAGTGTGTTACAAACACTAGAACCTAGCACCTATGCACAAGCACAATAGTGCCCTGAATGGGTAACCGCCATGGAACAAAAGCTTACAGCCCTTGAACAAAACGGTATTTGGGTTTTAACTTCCTTATCTCATAGGAAGAAAGCTCTTACTTCCAAATGGGTTTACAAAATGAAGTTCAGGCCAGATAGATCTGTTAAGAGGCACAGGGCCAGATTAGTCATAAGAGGATTTGAACAAGTCAAAAACAAGGATTACAAGCATACCTTCTTTCTAGTGGCTAAACTCCCTACAGTCAGGGTTTTCATTGCATTGGCAACAGCAAAGGCCTGGCCCTTACACCAATTTGATATCAATAATACCTTCCTTCATGGCTTTATTGGTGAAGAAGTTTATATGCTGCCACCTAATGGTTACACTAATGCTTCTTTTGAGTCAGTTCTTATAACAACATGCAGAACCTCACTATCAGGCAGCCTTACATGCACTTAGATACTTAAAAGGCACTGTTAATAAGGGCTTGCACTATCTAGCAGATTGTAACCTGCATTTGACAGCATATTGTGATGTTGATTGGGGTACGTGTAGATTGACAGCAAGGTCTCTTACAGGCTATTGCATTTTTCTGGGATTTTCCTTGGTGTCATGGAAGACCAAGAAACAGAAGACTGTAGCAAAGTCCTTAGCAGAGGATGAGTACAGAGCTATATCAGTCACAACATCAGAGTTAGAATGGCTTTCTAATTTGTTACAAGACTTCCACATACCCTCATCTACACCCATCACAATGTATTATGATAACAAAGAAGCTATGCATATAGCTGAAAATGTAGTGTTCCACGAGAGAACCAAGCACTTGAGGGTAGATTGTCATTTCATAAGGGACAAGGTCTTGGAGGGATTCCTTCAGACTTCATATGTAGCTTCCAAGGATTAGCTCGCTGATTTGATGACAAAGCGTCTAGGAGAAATGCAGCACAACCTTTTGTCGTCAAGGTTGAGCTTAATGGATTCTCCTCCAATCCCACCTTGAAGGGGGGTGTCGAGGATGGTGGTTTGAGTTTAGCATATTCTGTTATGGCAGCTCAGTACAAATGGTTGCAGTTTGTTAGCTCACCACATGCATCCATTAATTCAGTTTTGGTAGCCAGATATTTTAGCTAAGCTTTCACAGCTTGTATATAAGCCCATCTGATTGTACATATTCAGTTGAGAGAATCATATATAAATTCTTAGATTCTCCCCCATTGTTTTCTCTCTCTAGAACATCAAGGTTCTCTAAACTTTTACAACTGCACTTATTGATGACATAGCAAAGCATTTAGGTGTTCTTACCTTTAGTGATAGGGTTACTAAGGAAACGAACTAGCAATTTGCGTATGGAGTAAATAAAAAGCTTTCAAGGTAGAAGACAAAACGCCTGTTATTGACAGTATATTTCAATCCAATCCTCCATATCTATCATTCCAGTGTACTCTGCAAATCTCAAAATTGGCTCCTTATGAGATAGATAAGAAAAAATGGTAATTCTTGTGGGAGGCAATGGTAAAGATTGTAGACCACATCTTGTTTCATTGGATACATTCACAAAACTGAATGAGCTCGGTGGCATTGGTGTAAACTTTATGCATCAATTAAATTTATTGTTTTGAACCAGACTAAGTTGAAGGGTTATCCATAAACCTAACTCATTATGTACCTTTGTCTTGTGACACAAATATTATCCCAGTCAATGTGAAATAATTATATTTGTTGCTAAACTAATCTAGGGCACCGGTCCGCACGTTTGGAAAGGTATTATGGGGAATAAACAGTTTAGTATTAGGAATGCTGTAAGTAAAGGGTGCAAGACTTTCTTTTGGGCTCATAGCTGGGTAGGTCGAGGCCCCCTTTGTGCCTTGCCATAAGAGTTATCACTCTCCAAGTTAATATTACCACAACAGAAGCATATTCGAATAAAAACAAAAGTTGGATGAATTTATTAATTACCTAAGGGAGGAAATTTTAATAGAAATTGCTCTCGTAACATATTCTTGGGAATGTCCTACGATGGCCTTTTATGGTAATATTTTTGTAGCCTAAGCATTGACAAATAACGGATGATGAAGACTACGAAAGTTTGATTCATCTAAACATTGTTGCAAACTAGCTAATTAAATTCTTGATCATTCGTGGTTGGATTTAGACATGGGGTGATGTAGTGTGCTTTAAGAAGTCTGAGCAAATTCGTAAGGTTAAAACAAGCATTCTATGATCAATATTAAATAAAGTCCTAAAAGTTCTAGATGTAGATAATGTGTGGTCAAATTTTAGAGTTTTTGATAAAGAGGAAATCTATGGGAGTTGGAAAGTTCTACTAGAAGGGAGAACTATGTTAAATACGTATGTGTTGCTAAGGTTAACCAAAGATAATAAGTGGGTGGTGAAGGTATCTTCACGGATTTGAAAGTGGGTTGGTGCCATAAGTTTGTTGAACATGTGGGTCATTGCTCCTTGATGAATGCGAAGGTGAACCCAGTTTCCCATGGCTTAAGGTTGACTAGTGAAATGGGTCTTGGAAAGTTTAGGTCCATAGTAACTTAATGATCATAATAGCTAAAGTGCTTGAAAGACAGAAGGAGATGATTGTTGAGCATGAATTGGTTATGCAGCAATGCAAAAAGTAGCGTAATCTTTACAACTGGACAGTATTAATATCACATGGTTTTGGGGAGTGTTATGGGGTTGTAGATGCCCCACCTAAAATTGGACTTAAGCTGAATGAGAGTGTCTGTGTTTTTAAGCCCCCCCTCCCCAACAGAAAAGAAACTAGAATGGTATGTGAGCATTGCATGGCCTTTTGTGATTAAGAAGTAATTATAGTTCCTTTTGGAGCGTAACCCCTCTTTTACTTTAAAAAAGGATTTACACAACTATTGATCATCATGTAGGGCCCATTTGAGATCAATTTTGAAACTTGCTCTTGCTTACCAATTTTTATTATCTTTTTTATAGCCATTTAATTCGTCATCATGTAAGGCCAATATGAGATCACAGAGTGAATCACTATTCGAGATTCTCACTAGATAGATAGTCCTCTAATTGCCAGAACTTAGATTTGTTAGGCAATAATTTGTTGCATTTTACATGTCTTTTTCGCCTAATCTTAGCTCGTATAATAACGTAATCTTTAGAGTTTTTCTTGTTTTATTCAGTATTCTTTGAGATTTTTACTTGTTTAGTCTATTCTTGCAGGTAATAAGTTGAACCAAGCAATTACCGCAAAAACGGGCGAAAAAGGGTCGAAAGAGGCAAAAAGACGGAAAAACGGGAGCCAGCTGACAGAGCCGGTCAGCAATGTGGCATGGCGACACCGTGCCACGTGGCACGACCGTGCCACATTGGCATGGTGGGACCGTGCCACTTGGCACGTCCGTGCCTCCCCCCCC
>JACYFF010031954.1:66988007-67038443 GCA_017589665.1 Selenicereus undatus | reverse complement strand
AGCGAACGGCGAACGGGGGGGAGGCACGGACGTGCCAAGTGGCACGGACGTGCCAAGTGGCACGGACGTGCCAAGTGGCACGGTGTGGCCATGCCACTTTGCTGGCCGGCTCTGTCGGCTGGCTCCCGTTTTTCCGTCTTTTTGCCTGTTTCGACCCTTTTTCGCTCGTTTTCGCGGTAATTGCTTGGTTCAACTTATTACCTGCAAGAATAGACAAAACAAGTAAAAATCTCAAAGAATACTGAATAAAACAAGAAAAACTCTAAAGATTACGTTATTATACGAGCTAAGATTAGGCGAAAAAGGCATGTAAAATGTGACAAATTATCGCCTAACAAGATTCTTGAAGGTTTTCTGCAAAGACTCTCTTTACCAAGATAGATTTGTAAACACAAATTTCAAGTCTAAAATAAATTAGACATGAATTTGAATACAAGATTGAATTTTTGTAATGATTTGAATGTGTGGATACAATCTCTATGAATACATTGTGTATGATCCTCTGATTTTTCTCTTCTAGATGGATTTTCCAACCTTTGAATCAAGGGGAGGTAGGGTCCTATTTATAGGAAAACTTCCCCTTCCCCCTTGAAAGCCAAGATGGGCCTTGACTTGGGGTTTTGGCCTTTCAATCAGGCCTCATCCTAGATTGCTTTGACTTAAGAGTCGTTTGCTTTAATTTTGGCTTTGACTTTATCTTCCATTTTAACTTGGGAGTCTCTCAAACTTGGGCGGGGCATTGACGTGAAAGTTGCCTTAAACTTTGACCGGATGTTGACTTAAGAGTCGTTTGATGTTTGACTTGGGAGTCGATTTAGGCCTTTACCTTTGACTTTGACTTGGTTTCGACCATGCCCTGAATTAGAAGTCGTTCGGCATTTAGGTCATGGTTTGACTTAGTAGTCATCTTGAGCCTCGATTTGGGCTTTGACTTGAGCTTTAACTGAGTCTTGACTTGGAAATCATTTGGGCTTCGTTTTGGACTTGACTTGAGAGTTTTTTGGACCTGACTTATGAGTCTTTTGGATCTAATTAAATTAATTAAAAGGGTTGGCCCAGATAATTAATTTAATTTAATTTTAGTACAACATGTATATTTTTTTTAGTGCCTACAAATTGCCCCCTCGAGACAAGGTCACATACGAGACTTGCTGTTTGAACGTGACCGACGTCTTGATATTTGTATATCTGACTTGTCACATTGAGAGCCTGCTAGTGTCTCAAACTATGTTGATCAAGGATATGCAACCTCTTGGATCGAGCGTAATAGGAGGAGGGGCCAATGTTAAGTTCATAGATGGGAACTGAAAGGAAACAAAGATACAAAATATAAGGCCCAAGTTGTCAGGCCCAATTTCAATCCAACAACAAGCTAGTCAAGACTTGCCTTCCTTTTTGACCCAGCTTCTATTGGGATCACTCTACTTCTTCTCATTTCACGGCTCGTTCCTTTTAGGCTGCCTGTTTGTTTCTGTTTTCTTCACCTTTCGCTTGGGTTGAGCCCATTTTCCTTCCCCCTTCATTTTTTTTTTGGGGCACGACCTGCTTCCCTTTGTTCTCTTTCTTCTTCTTTTTATTTCGTGCAGGCTAGGCTGGTGTGGTTGTTGCCCTTTTCATTCTTCTTCTTTTTTTACGTGCTGGGCCGGCCTGCTTCATTTTATTTAAGTGATCACACGTGACTCACGTGACCAAGTCATCTTAGCCTCTTCCTCGTCTCCCTCCTTCGACATTTCAGCCCCCAGAAACCTAGAACGTGCTACCGTCTTCATTGGTTGCTGCTACTGGTCTTCACAGTGGGTGCCTTCCCCTTCCAAAACTTGATCCTTGCACCACCATTTTCGGTCATTGTGGTCATCAAAGGCATCAACTTTCTCATCGTTTTCACCTTTCAGTTGTGCCCAGAAACCCAACACCCTTTTGCTGTTGCTACTACTTACTGATTTCCAGTGGAAACTCCCCCCAAAATTTGATCTTGTATCGCCATCTTTGATCCTTGTGGCCACAAAAGGTATTAATTTTCTCACCGCCTTCTCCCTTTTTTTCTGTTTGGTACGACTCCATGCCTCGTTTTTTGTAAAAGTGAAAGCTCTCTCTTTTTTTTTGTGTTTTCCATGTGAAAGGGCCATGCTTGGTTTACGCCATTAATGTGCATTCGAGCAACTCCTCCTTGGCCTATCTTTGTTCGTTCCTTAAATAAAGCCCAAAAATGTGTGTATGTGTGTGTTTTTTTTTGGAGTTGTTGGATTCATCCCCATTGTTGAGATGTTAAACTTTGGTTGAGCAGGATAAGTTGTTCATGGGTTTCCATTCCTCTGGCTTTTCAATTTGGGAGGAACATAGTCAATTATACCCAACCAGAAAAGTCTTGAAGGCAAGATGTTTGCTCAAGCTCCCCAAGTTTTTATTTTTTTTGGTTTGGGTTTAGGTGGTGAGTAGATGATTCTAGATAACGAGATATAATGATATTAGGAGCTGGTGAGGGAGGATGAAAACGAGAGTGTAAATGATTAAAGCTTGGCCCCATTTGTCCTTTTTTTTTAATGCACCATAAACCTTCAGGGCTCTATTTGCTTTTCTGGGTTAGCACCATGTAGACTAAGGAAATAAAGAAAGGCAAAAGCATATCAACTCAGATTATGCATGTTTGCTTTTCTGGGTTAGTGCGATAGGACTCTATTTGTTAGTAAAATATTAAGCCAGAATATTATGGCTACAGTTGAGTAGGTCTTCATTGTGTGAGCAATAATCTAGGTAATATTCCTTAAACCAGGATAAAGTTCTTGGGCCTTCAAGGCAAACTTACGAGCTCCAAAAAAATCCTTGTCTTGCATTTTGCTCTTAGTAATAGCTTTGGCATAGGATTTAACGCAAATTGCTCCAAGCTAGCGATCTCTTCACTGTTTGCATGTTGGTATTCCTTCGTACTTTGCCCTTGATCCACTTCCTTTGAATGTGAAACCCAAGTCCCCATTTTTTGGGGGATTGAGTAACTTGAATAAATCAAAGTACCAACCTTTAGGAGTAAAGAATTATTCTTTTTTGTGTGGCCAAGTTATGTGTAAAATGAGGAAAATTTTTTTGTGCTCATTGAGTCCTTGGTTGCTTGTGAGTTGGCCTTTTATTAACATTTACAATGTTGTGTCTCGAAGGGCTTGACATTTTTTTTTATGACCATAAGCAATAAAGGTGGTGAATTTGGCTTAAATGAGTCTAAAGGAAGCCACTTTATTAGCCTGAAAAGTCTTCTTATGCCTGCTTGTGCTGTCGTAACGTCGTATTCATTTATTGTTGCATTTTCTCATTTCACAACATTGTGCTTATTCGTTGAACGATGGCCTTCTTTGTCGCTTGTTGCTGTTTTTTTTTGTATGCCAAAACCCTTTTTTTGTTGCATTTGTATTGTTGCCTGTGCGGTTCATGAAGCCATTTAAAGAATCAATTGCGAAATGGTTTGCCGCTAGACCTTTGGTGCCTAGAACGGAACCTATATGCCTGAAAGTGCTACGAAGACTTGAATAACCACATGGGAAATGGTTCTCCGCTAGGCCTTTTGGTGCCTAGAATGGATACCTACACGTACAAAAGTGGTATAAAGATTTGAAGAATCATTTGCGAAATGGTTTGCCGCTAGGCCTTTTGGTGCCTAGAACAAATACCTATATGCATGAAAGTGGTATGAAGACCTAAAGAACCACTTGCGAAATGGTTTGCCGCTGGGCCTTTTGGTGCCTAGAATGGATATCTATATGCATGAAAGGGGTATGAAGACTTGAAGAACCACTTGCAAAACGGTTCACCTCTAGGCCTTTTCGTGCCTAGAACAGATACCTATACGCATAAAAGTGGTATGAATACTTGAAGAACGACTTGCGAAATGGTTCGCCGCTAGGCCTTTGGTGCCTAGAACGGGAACCTACACGCTTGAAAGTGGTACGAGCAGTGAGCAGCAGTTGGGTGGCTGAAAATCAATATTTTGCTTGATTTTCCTTAATGCTCCTCCTCTTTTTTTTTTTAGTATTAGTTTTCCCTAGACGCTGTTTTGTTCGCTGACTTGCTTCCTGAAAAAGAAACTAACCTTGTGTTATGTTCTATTTTCCGATGACTTATAATGGTGCATCTTAAGCAATTTTACCGTGACGACAAACTCTTTCTTTCTGTCGTGGATAAAAAGGATGACAAACCCCAGTAAGGGAGTTGCTTCTGGGTTTGCCGCTCTTTAAGGAGGCCGAAGGACAATCAGATGCCTGCTATAGAGCCATCCTCTTTTCCTCATAAGTTTTCCATTCGCGTGAAAAAAGGTGTGGAGGATGATTCAGCTGAGTATTTCTTCCAGAGCGTGTATCACAACAAGTCTAGCCTACTCATTGAATTTCCTATGCTTAGGCACTGCATTATATCTGGGCAATCCAGATGCGGCCCAAACATGCTTCTTTATGGAGATTTTGGTTGCATTCCCTTATTTTGGGAATGGACAGAGCATGTGCTCTCTTGTTTTAAGGCGTGCTTGCAAAGATGTGCCTTATACCATGTGCTATATGCCTCGCTTTACACTTACAACCGTGACATGCATGAGTTGCACACCTTTTTGTGAGAGTTAGTGTCCTACCACTAACACTCCTCACACCATATCTGCAGAGATATACATCTCCCTATGGGACTTGCACAGACTTGGCGGGCGCTCAGTCAGCGGCAAGATTTATGATAAGGTTGTCCCTAGCATCCAAGTTTGTGAGCATCAGGACAAGCGAAATTTGAAGACTATCCCATCCTTTTGCAAATTCCTATTTGCTGCTTTGAGAAGCTTAGAGAAGATCCCTATCTATGAGAAGGGCATTAGTGCTAAAGCTTGGATTAATTTCTGGTGTCAGAAGAAGCTTATCCATAACCCGCCAACACGGTGCATTGTAGTAGCTCGACTCCCAGGAGGACGCAAAATCGCACTGGCCAGATTCAACCTCAAGATCTTTGTTGGAGTTTTGATGAGTTGGACGTCTTTAGAAGCGTAGGGGTTCCCAAGGAGAAGAGGGAGAACACACATCTTGCCGCATTCTTGTCATGTTGGCTATGTGCTTTTGTACTTCCTGAGACCTGGGAGAATTCCATTTGCCCGGGAACTTTTGAGGTCGCCAGCTTTATGGCATATGGTACCACTTTCAGTCTGACAATCCTTGTGCTAGCAAGCATTTACTGTGGCTATAATGGGATTACTAAGGCTGTGAAGCCTTCTCATTCATGGTAATTCTTTCCTTGCCACTATCTTCACGAATGGCTTGCCCACTATTTTAAGACTCAGCATGTATGGCAACCTTCCCCTTCGATTCCTTTGATGGTGTGCTACTCTGGGTCACAAATGATGTGCAACGACATTGGGGATGGTTGCGAGCTTATACATGAGGTAAGAGTCTTTGACCTGGGATGCCTAATGTTAGGAAGAAATTGATCGGAGAACCTTACCAATGATGAAGATTTGGATGAGGATAAGTCGAGCTACCTGATCTTTCTTCGAGATGGTTTCTTTCATATTCGCTGGGGTGCCACCTTCTATGTTGAACCTTACAGCTTGCATCGATTCAGCAAACAGTTTGGGTTCTACTAGGGGATCCCCGTAGTGCTTCTCAAGGATCCTCACACCCAGGTAGTGTCATATGATGACGCCCTTCTATATTGGCAGCAACTCTTATTCTTGAGAACTATGTCTTAGGGCATTCTTCCTTGTCACTCTTTGGCAGTAAGTCAATATATCTCCTTAACTAACAAGATTTGTTGGTCTAAGGCCACCATTAATGACCTTCGATCTAATACTTCCATCCTACAGAAGAGTACTGAAGCAAATTCATCTAAGCAAAAGAAGGATGCAGAGGCTAGCTCTTCGAAGAAGGCCAAGGGAAAGAAAGAAAAGGATCCTATGGTAGATTTAGATGCTGAGGGACTGAAGTCTAGTGATGGTGCTCATAGGTCCCCAGGAGTTCACATCGTTAATAGAAAGCGAGGTCAGGTTCAGGGTAGTGATAGCGGGCCAAAGTCTGAGGTGAACTTCAGACATGAATGGCGCAAGAGGCGCGAGACTATGACCCCCAGAGATGCTAGAGTCGACCTTGGGGATGACTTTTTTGATAATGTCCAGAGCTATTCAGGCGAGCCAGCCAATCTTGAGGACGTATGCTCTCTTCCTTTACCTTTTTACTGTCATTTTCTTTTCCCCTATTTCTTTGGTTTTTTTTTAATTAGTACGGAATGATTAGATACTTATTTTGTTTAACCCTTTTTCCTTTTCAAATTGGGGAGCACGCCCTAGCACAAGAGGCTACACCCATTGTGAATGAGCAGCTACTTGAGGATGTTAGCCATACAGCTAGATCATTTGCACCCAAGGCAGCCCCAGGCATAGGCAAGGACATCGAAATTGTGAGGGGCCAAACATCACCTCACAAGGTTGGGAGTTCAGCTTCCAGAGGAATAGAGGCCTTGCATGCATCAGCTACCCAAAGACAACATTCAGTTGATGGACCCAACTCTCTTGAGGTAGCCACGAGGGAGTTACTCTCTACTGCTGCTGATGTTGGCACTCTTAGAGGGAGGCCAGACCCTCTTGTGTTGTTGCTCCCTCCACTACTTCTTTCTGCCCTAGACCTGGCTCCCAAAGTATATTCACCACCGCCATACGAGTGATGGGGCTTGAGTACCTATTGAGTTAAAATAATACCGTAAGTGTATGATGTAGCTGTAGCTAGCAATCGTCGAGTACGGGTCGTGTCGACAAGGAACTTGATTTTATGTACCAAAACTAACTTAGACACTCAATCTAGATAAATCAAGTTGTGAGTTTAGGACTAAACTACGACAACGATAACAACTAGGAATCGAATAAGAAAGTAGGGTATTAAAACACTTAGGTTGGAATTAACAACACAATTATGCTAGCTGAACCAATTACTAACCCCATCGAATAATTCTAAACATCCATCATGAGTGAATGGATTACCAGTTAAGCCCGTCTCCTCCCTCTCTCAAGGGTCGAAGACTAATCCTAGAACTATAGTCGCCAATTTTCATGGGACTAAAAGTCACAGGATTACAAGATCTACAATCTTGAATCCAAATTAGAACCTTAATTATTTTCATATTAAAATCCTAATTGTCTACTAAGCCATGCTAGGTAAAGGTTCCATCTTTCAACGCTCTCCTAAACTCAAATAATGAAAGAAGATCGCCGTCTCAGGTATTTCATCGAACATGTGGTGTGCATAGTAGAAATCATGAATGTAAGTGTGAGGAAAGTAAGGGACTGGGGCTAGATCTTGATTCAACTAAACATAATCGGCTTAAACTCCAACCCAAGTTAGAGAATTAGCCACGCATCGTCACACAAGCAACAATCATGAATCCAATTTCACCAAACATGATTGAATTCAAAAAAACTGAAATAACAATGAAAAGGAGAAAGAGAAATAAGAAGACAAACTTAAATTAATTCGCTGCAAGGTAGAACAATCTTCAATGTCAATGATTCCCCAACACAAGCATGAAAAATAAAATATCTAAACAAAACCTAGAAAATCCCCTCTAACCATGCTCTCTAGAAAAAGAAAATAATGAATGAGATAACCCCCAAAAACCGCACCTCTCGAGAACATAAAGCGCGACGGCGAGAAGAAGACAAGGCGACACGATGTGGAGGCGCCACCTTGGCTGAGGTGGCAAGCACGGGGTGGCCGTGCCACATTACTGGTCGATCCTCTGTGCTGCTCTCTCACGACACAGTCGTGTCGGTTAGCATGGGGGGCCCGTGCCGAATTGCTGGAACTTCCGTACGACACTGAGCGATCCTTTCCGTGACTTTAAAGTCGCCTCCTTGGCACTCCTTTATGCTAAATATTGTCTATCTCTCCATTGCTTCGGCAAAGTCCTTGAAAATACAGAAAGATGCTATATGAGTTAAATGTACGCTAAAGGAGGCCGATTTGAACCTTACTTAACATGATTGAGCATGAAATCGCTGGAAAAAAGATGTCAAACAAGGGCTAAAGTAGGGTCGAAATAAAGGTTTACCACTCCCCCCATGCTTATCTCTTGCTTGTCCCTAACAAGACTAGCTCATCAAACACCAAAGAGGGAAATAAACCACTAGCCACGCTCCTCCTCGGGCACAGGATGAACAAATCAACAAACCAATCTAATTCATGCAATAAGGGTGGCCAAGTCAAAGTGTGCGGTATTCTCAAAAGCATATACACTACCGTCCACGAATCCCCCAACCCAAATGCAACACATCAAATATACCAATATTTGAAACACATAGCAAGATAAGACTTTCCTCAATAAGTGGTGAGTAAGCAGGACCGGTAGGATCTCACTTTAGGATAAAGTGGAACTCTTCTCTCAATGTATTTAGAATATGTAATAAGGATGCACTCACAACTATATCCAATCAAGCAAACTACCATAAGCTCGGTAGAGTTCTCGATTCTCCACCACTTCATGCAAAATACAGTATACCAATCATGAGGGCTTGTAAGAGGATGTGATGGGGCCAAGGTTAAGGGTGAGAAATGGAATAATTTGGGAAGAGTAGAGCTAATAGTTAAGAGACTTGGGAGTAAAAAACACTTCCACAACTAGTGAATAGATGAACATCTTCACACCACATTTGAAATTTAAGCAAGAGTCCCCACAAAAAACCTCTCGGGAGGAATTAAACATTCTTATTTCCATGACCTCGTGTCAACAACTTTATTCAAGACTTTTCCACTTCTTTCTTTTCTTTTCTGTTTTTTCTTTTCTTTTTCAATTTTTTTAAGGGGGAAAATGACATGTGAATGGTATGGAGATTACAAAATCAAATCACCATTCCTCCCAAGCAAGCCACTGATAAAGTACCCAAGGTGGAGTAACCTCCAAAGTAGACCCAACTCAAATAGAAGTGTTGCTCCACTAGACCTTGAGAAGGACATAGGGAATACGTATAAGGCAAGTGTGCAGTGAGTAGGGTACAACAAGAAAGACAACGGGTAAGGCACAAAGGGCTAGCAAAGGAGATAGTACACACCAATGGGTGGCTTTTTTGGCTCATATGGCTAAATGGAACAAATATTGGCTCAGTCATATCGACATATGCACATGCTAAATGTGATTTTGAAGAGAACAATACCAAGTTCTAGAGATGTAATCATGGATGATTCACACATGAAAGAAAGTACGAGACTATGTGCGATGAATACTCAATAGGCTCAAAGTTTCATAGGTAGTTATACCACAATCAAACAACTTACTCTAAGATATGTCTCACTTATCGAGGTCAGTCAAACCCAATCGCATAAATCTCAAGGGCAATATGACGTATAGCAGAGGGCAGGGGAACTACAGGTGGCCATGTCAAATGGAATTTATAAAAATTCTCACCATAACGGGCCACACCTTAACACACAACTCAACGTCATCAATTAACCATCACCCCTTGTGTTCTCTTCATAAGAGGGTTTTCGCAGCTCTTATTTAAAATTTTTTCAAAAGCAATAAATCTAACTAAGAAAGTAATAAAAGATATAAAAGATAGTGAGAAGAAGGGTGATAAGTGGTACCTGGAAAGCTTAGGGACGCCCATCTCGATCACTTCTCTTTTTGAGATGTAAAATCTAACCTACATTCCCTAAACTATATGCTCTATTAAAGGAAAAATGCAAAACCAACCTAGTAGACCTATATGATGTCCTATCTATATGACGCACATACAAGTGGTGTCATTCAACACGCGCCCCAAATCCACACTCTCATCCAAGGAGATGCAAGCTCACCCCCCCATGCTTGAGACTTTCATTGTCCTCAATGAAAAGGATAAAAAAAAGGCCAAGGGAAGGGTAAAACCAATAGCGCCAAGGGAAAAAGGGTGGGTTGGTGGGGAAGAAAAACACACTTTTGTTTTTATTTTTTTCAAAGGCAATGAAATACTTGGGTTGCCTCCCAAGAAGCGCTTGTTTAAGGTCCTTAGCTTGACCCTTACCTCCAAATACTAGACGATAATGGCACGGGAGGTGATTTAGTAGAGGGGTGGAGATGTGGGGTAGCATCTTGTTCCTTCCCAGTAGATGCAAAAGTGAGTCCAAAGCTAACCGGGATGGCTGCAGAAAAGGTACAAGAAGTCCCATACCTCATGTGTGGTCCCTCACCTCCATCAAATACATTGCCTCCAAAAACAGCATCGGGAAAGACCGCGAAGGGTGGGGGAATGAAAAGCACAGAAGATGGTGTGGGTGGAGGGAAATAAAAGTCTACCTTCTCCCCACACATCTGAAAAGATATGGTACCAGCCTGTATGTCAATTTATCACATCAGCTGTAGCTAGAAACGGTCTCCTCGAAATGATTAGCACCTGGGAGCTCTCGGGAATGTCCATGACAATGAAATCACATGGAATGACGAACTAACCCACCTCGATAGAATGTCCTCTAAAATACTCGCAGGTTGCCTGATGGAGCGGTCTGTGAGTCGAATGGCTAAACTGGTGGGTTGTAGGTTCTACAGCTGAAGCTTCCTGTAAGGGGAGAGAGGCATCAAGCTCATGCTCGCTCCCAAGTCACAGAAAGCTCCTTCAATATGCAGATCCCCTATAGCACAGGGGATGGAGAAACTGCCCAGGTCTTGCGGCCTAGAAGGTTACTGACTCTAGAGAATCAAGCTGTAGACCTCTCTAATGGGAACCAGAGAAGGTCCCCCATGCTTCTCTTTCTTGAAGACAAGCTCTCTCAAAGATTGTAGGTAGGCTGGTGTTTTCCTGGGAGCTTCCAAGAGGGGAGTATCAGCATAAATCCTCCTCAGCATATCCAGGAATTTCGCAAATTTAGGCTCATACTAAAATAGCTTAGCCCAGGAAACCCTTTGAGGGTATGGTACAGGTGGTTGGTAAGCGCGAACTGGGGGTGGAGGTATAGTTTCCCCATTAGAGCTCAACTTTCCCTTCTCCTTCTACTCATCAGTTCCTGCAGAATCAGGAGCTGTAATGGTCTCCTAGAGAACCATGACAGGACTTTCCTTTACCCCTTCACCCGCTATAGAAAGGGCATTGATGTGGCCTCATAGATTGGCCTCAGACTGACTTGGTAGATGTCCCTGAGGTCAAGATAAGTGGTTGGCCTGTTGGGCTATCTAAGTGTCCATGGTCTTCTGGTGGGAGGCTATCGCTTCGAACTTGGAGTTCAGTTGGTTGGTGGACTCGTTAAGTGCCTCATTGGTCTTGGACTGGGTAGCGATGAAGCGCTCTATGAGGCTTTCCAAGTGTGATGTGGGTTAAGAAGGTGGAGGGGGCGGGGTGTAGGGAGCTCTATACTAAAACCTCGGTGGTTGCATAGCATGTTGAGATGGAGGGTTAGGGTGACTCCGCCACCCTGGACCTTGAGCATTCGGGTAGGAATTGTTTTGTGGTGTGGCGTTGAAGTGATGTACGTCGTTGGCGTGCTCAATGGGGAAGGGAGTATTGAAGCACTCAGCAGATGTGTGCCCCTGCACACGACAAGTGTCACAGACAACGTAGATCCAAGATGGAATTAGGGAACTGCCTGGAGTGGGAGAAGTCCCTATCCTGTCAAGCCTCTAGGCTAATGCGTCCACTCTGCTGGCTAAGAGTGTGACAGCATCAATGTCATACTTACCACCGCCCCTCATCAACGTAGCTCTCTCACTTGACCAGTGGTAGGTGTTGGAGGTCATCTCCTTTAATAGAGCCCTTGTTGCCTCGATAGATTTCCCCATAAGAGCTCCTCCTGTAGCGGCATCTATTGAGGTCTTAACTGACTATTCTAGCCCATTGTAGAATGTCTGGACTAGAAGCCAGTTAGGCACACCATGGTGAGGGCGCTATCGTTGGAGATCCTTGAATCTCTCCTAAGCTTCGTAGAGGGATTCCCCATCCCTCTGAGTGAAGGAAGTGATCTCGGTCCTCAGCCTCACACTTTTCCCAGGTGGAAAGTATTTGCGAAGGAATACCCTTGAAAGACCCTCCCACGTGGTGAATAAGTTTGGTTCCTCATTCTGCAACCAATCGCTGGCTCTATCCCTTAGTGAGAAAGGGGAGAGCCATAGTTGAATAGCCTCTGTGGACACCCCGTTGATCTTAATGGTGTCACACTTCGCAAGGAATTTGTGAGGATGCGCGTTGGGGTTGTCTGCAGGGTGCCTACCAAACTGATCCTGCTTTACGAAGGTGATGAGCGCGGGACTGAGTTTGAAGTTGTTGGCTTCGACTGTTGGGTTCACAATAGTGATACCCGACGCTTGTGGCATGGTATAGGCACGCAACACCCTATGATCTTGCCCAACCATATCTACTTCGACCCTTTTCTTTCTTCTCGCTTCTCCGTAACGTCGGCGCGCAGTTGCTTCTATCTCAGGGTTGACTGAGACAAGGTTTTTATTTCCTTGGTTCCTCCTGTGCATACAAAAGCAACACTATGCCCAACATAAAAAGAATCAAGCAAAAAGAAAAAATGAACTAGACTACAAAAAGAAAAATAAAGGTCTAGTCTCAAATATCCTAATCGGTTTTGATATCGAAAGAAACAAGTTCCCCGACAACCACGCCGAAAACTTGTTCAGTTAAAATAATATTGCAAGGGCACAGTGTAGCTATATCTAGCAACCGGCGAGTATGGGTTGTGTCCAAGGGGAACTTACTTTCGAGTACCAAAACTAACTTTGACACTCAATCTAGACACATCAAGTTGTGAGTTTAGGACTAAACTACGGCAACGATAACAACTAGGAATCGAATAAGAAAGTAGGGTATTAGAACACTTAGGTTGGAATTGATAGCACGACTATGCCAGCTGAACCAATTACTAACACATCGAACGATTCTAAGCATGCATCATGAGTGAATGGATTGCCAGTAAAGCCCATCTCGTTCATCTCTCAAGAGTCGACGACTAATCCTAGAACTATAGTCACCTATTTTCATGGGACTAAAAGTCATAGGATTTACAAGATCTACAATCTCGAATCCTAATTAGAACCTTAATTATTTTCATATTAAAATCCTAATTGTCTACTAAGTGACGCTAGGTAAAGGTTCCGTCTTTCAACGCTCTCCTAAACCCAAATAATAAAAGATGATCGCCGTCTCAGGCATTTCATCGAACATGTGGTGTGCGTAGTAGAAATCATGAATGTAAGTGTGAGGAAAGTAAGGGACTGGGGTTAGATCTTGATTTAACTAAACATAATCGACTTTCACTCCAACCCAAGTTAGAGAATTAGCCACGCATTGTCACACAAGCAACAATCATGAATCCAATTTCACCAAACATGATTGAATTCAAAAACCTAAAATAACAATGAAAGGGAGGAAAAGAAATAAGAAGACAAACTTAAATTAATTCGCTGCAAGGTAGAACAATCTTCAATGTCGATGAATCGCCAACACAAGCATGAAAAATAAAATCTCTAAACAAAACCTAGAAAATCCCTTTAACCATGCTCTTTAGAAAAGGAAAATAATGAATGAGATTACCCCCAAAAACCGCACCCCCTGAGAACATAAAGCGCAACGGTGAGAAAAAGAGCAGGCGGCACGGGCGTACTGGATGGCACGCTGTGGCCGCGCCACCCTGCCTGAGGTAGCACGATCGTGCCACCAAGCATGAGGTGGCCATGCCACATTGCTAGCAGGTCCTCCGTGCTGCTTTGTCATGGCACAGTCGTGCCGATTGGCGTGGGGGCGCCGTGCTTAATTGCTAGAACTTCCATGGGACGCCGAGCGATCGTTTTCGTGACTTTAAAGTCGCCTCCTTGGCAGTTTTTTCTACTAAATATTTTTTATCTTTCCATTCCTTCGGCAAAGTCCCCCAAAATACAGAAAGATGCTATATGGCTGAAATGTATACTAAAGGAGACGGATTTGACCCTTTCTTAACACGATCGAACATTAAAACGCAGGAGAAAAGAAGTCAAATAGGGGCTAAAATAGGGTCGAAATAGAGGTTTATCAGTACCTAATTAGCTTGAAGAATGCGAAATTTGATGAAGTAGAGGGAAGACTACAAGGAGCCCCAATGATTTGTAAGAGGTTTGAGCGGCTTTGTAGAGACTCAACTCCCTTGAGGAAGAAGGTGGAGGATTATGGGAGTGTTGTATCGGCTTTCTTATCATTAAAGAAAGCAACTTCCTTGTGCCGTCACCTTGATGATGTTGTGAAGGAGAAGGCCTGTGCACTGAGCAGGTCGATCGTACGTGCTCACGCCTTGCCATGGTCCGTGCAGATATTGGTGCCTCGACAGAGAAACTTAAGGGAGTGGAGGACAAGATTGTTTCTTTAGGGGAAGCGCTTCGCCTTCCGCGGGATGAGGAGCGCCAGCTTAAAGGCGACATCCAGGTCCAATCTTCCCTACTGGAGGGTGCCGAGAAGACAGTTGATGTGAAATCCAAAGCTCTTGCTAACCTTGAGATAGTGCCCACTCTCTCGCCTAGCGGTGCAAAAGAGTTGGAGAGGTATGAGTAAGTCATGCTAGCGTTGCAATCTTCACTCAACCCTGACACTTGGATATACACCAACTAATGTATCACCTAGCTTGTTTTGATCCTTCTCTCTCTCTGTTTTTTTTTTTTTTTTTTTTTGTAATGAACGCTTGTAATGAACTTTGTGTCATCCTTCATATGAAATTTGGTTGCCCCCTACTATCCCCTTTTATTATGTTTGACTGTACTTGGAGATTTGCTTACCAAGTTGCCTACATACTTATGGAAACATTGAAATTTCTAGCAAGAACAATTCATCACGTAGTTCAACAAAGTAATTTTTTTTGTATATATATTTGTTTTTCCGTCCAGAGTTTATACTCTTGCGGGTCAGGAGTATTACAAAGATTTTTTTTTAAGTTTGTCTTTTGCCATTCATAGTTTGTACTCTTGCGCGTTAGGAGCATTACAAGGGAACTTAACTTGAAAGGACGAGCAGTTTAGGCGCTTACTTAAGAGCATTACAACATCCTATTTTAAGGATAATAGCACCTTAAGAACTTTCCATTTATGAGTCCTACCCGAACCCCTTGTCCATCTACTATCTTGTAGGCACCATTTGAGTATATCTCACAGACAATATAAGGTCCTTCCCATCTCAGAGCGAATTTGCTTCTTGTCTTATAGGTCATGATGATTGGCGTCTTCAGTGCAAGCACCTGATCCCCAACTTGGAGCGAGTGCGGCCGAATCTTTTTGTTAAATGCTCTTGCTAGACGAGCTTGTCTGTTGTGCTTGAAGTCTTCTCTCATCAAGGGCCTCCAGCTCAGCTAAGCGAAGCCTGTGATTTTCGTCTTTCGTCAAACCTTCCTATATGGAGAATGCGAAGCGATGGGATTTGGAGCTCCAACGGTAGAACGACTTCAACTCCACACACCAGAGTGAAGGGGTTCGACTGCAACGACGTTTTGTATGTGGTTCGGTATGCCCAAATAGGCTCCTCTAGTCTTTCATGCCAATCCCTTTTAGACTTTGCAACAACTGTTTTGAGTAAGTTGTTAAGTGTTTTATTAAAGGCTTCTACCAGGCGGTTTGCAGGGGCATTGTACATGGAAGAATTACGTTGGGCAAACTTAAACTTCTTGTACAGGCTAGTCACCAGGTTGTTGACGAAGGGCTTACCATTATTGGTGATAATGTACCTCGGCACACCATATTGATAGATAATGTGTATCCTTATGAAGTCGACCACATTTTCTTTTTTGACCTCCCTTAGTGGAATTGCTTCCGCTCATTTAGAGAAGCAATCAGCGGCAGCCAAGATGTAGGAGTGACCAGCAGACAATTTAGGCATGATTGGTCCAATGACATTAAGCCCCCATATCTAAAAGGGCCAAGATGCAACCGTTGGGTGGAGAGGTTCTGGAGGTTAATATATGAAGTTAGCATGGAACAGGTAAGCATCACACTTCTTTGCATAATTTATGCAATCTTGCACCATAGTGGGCCAGTAGTAACCAATCCTCTTAATGTGATCGTGTAGCCTAGGCCCTGATTAGTGTGCTCCACACACACCTGAATGAACTTCTGCCATTACTTGCTTTGCTTCTTCCATATCCAAGCATCGTAACCAAAGGCCAAGAAAAGAATGCCCATAGAGCATTCCATTGTAGTAAATAAAGCTTGCAGCTCTCCGCTGTATGCCTTGGGTCATTAGGAAGCTTTCCATGCTCTAAGTACTCAATTATAGGTTGATGCCAGTCTTTTGCATCTATTTAAAACACACATATCATGTTGACATCTTCGCCTGAGTCTTCATCATTGAGCGGAACAACCTAGTGGCTACATACTGGAATAGTAATTCCTTCTTCTACCCGTAGTGCTAAAGTGGTTGCGAGGCTTGCAAATACGTCAACCATCTTGTTGGCACGTGCTCTAACTTTACTATGCCCAACTTATTTAGCAGTCATAATGCTTGCTTGAGATACGGCACAAGGTCTTATTTCTGAACCTTTGCTCATCAAGTAGTTGATTGATGACCAACTGCGAGCCACCATATATGTTGAGGTCTCTAATCCCCATCTCAATAGCCATTTGAAGACCTAAGCTGAGTGCTTGGTACTTTGTGGCATTGGTAGAGCATAACTAAGTAAGCACAGGTGAATACGGGAGAATATGCTTTTCGAGGGAGATGAAAACCACTCCTGCACTAGCGCCATCTCGCCTAGCTACTCCATCGAAATACTTTCCCCGGGGAGGGAGGACATCGATGTAGAACACTTCTTCCCCTGGAAAATTATCATTTAGTCTTCAATCACTAGGATTTGCATGATCTGCTAAGAAATCTGCCAACGCTTGCCCTGTAGTCGCTCTTTGTGGTACATAGACAAGGTTGTACTACTTTAAAATTACAACCCATTTTGCCAGTCGCCCATTTGAGATTGATCTAAATAAGATGTACTGGTTGGGATCAGCGTTGGAGAACACTTGCACTGTACAAGCCTGCATGTAATGTCTGAGTTTCTGAATGGCAAAGATGAGCTACAAGTACATCTTTTCAATGGGGGAGTACTTCAATTCAACGCGAACCAACATATGACTTAAGTAGTATAGGGCAACTTCTTTTCCTTTCTTATTTTCCTGTACACATAATGCTCCTAAGGATTTTTCATGAGTTGTAATGTACAATTTGAGAGACTTGCCAGGGATGGGTGCCCCAAACACCGGAGGATGGGACAAATACTCTCTATTTTCTTGAAAGCTGTACGACACAATTCATCCCACTCAAACGGTGCATTTTTTTTCATAAGGTGGCTAAAGGGCTGGCAACGTCCTACACGATTTGAGATGAATCTTCTTATATATGCCAAGCAACCTTGAAGTCCACGAAGCTCACGGAGATTCTTAGGCTCAGGTATCTCTTAGTTTGCCTTGATCTTCGATTGGACAATCTGAATCCCTCTGTGATGAACAATGAAACCCAAGAATTTTCCAGAGGTGACATCAAATAAGCACTTAAGTGGATTTGTCTTCAATTAACATCCCCGTAATCGCTCAAAGGTCAAACCAAGATCTTGTGAGTGGTCCGCCCTCTTTTTGGACTTGATCACCAAATCATCGACATAGCACTCGATTGTTTTATGGAGCATATCATCAAAAATTGCTTGCATTACCCTTTGGTAAGTTGCTCCTGCATTCTTAAGTCCGAAAGGGCATCCCCTTATAGCAAAAAATGCCTTTAGGTGCACAGAAAGTTATGGCCTCTTGATCTTTTGGTGCCATCAGAATATAATTGTATCATGTGGTACAATCCATGAATGTCAACGCTTCATGCCCTATAGTTGAGTCGATCATGAGTTCTGTGACAGGCAATAGTAAAACATCTTTTGGACAAGCGTCGTTGAGATCCCAGTCTACACAAATACAAAGTTTGCATTTTTCTTTCTAACAGGCATGATGTTTGTGATTCATGTTGGGTACTTGACCTGATGAATGGAACCCGCCTCTATGAGTTTATTGACCTCTTTTTCAATTTTCGGTACAAACTCTGGGTGAAAACGGTGCGGAGGTTGCTTCCTAGGCGAAATACCCCTTTTCATAGATAAGTGGTGGACTGCGACCTTTAGGTCCAACCCGAGCATTTCTTTATGGCTCCAGGCTAGCACATCCTTGTACTTTGTTAGGAGTTCCAAGTAATGCTTTTCCTCTTTGGGTGCAAGTAATGAGCTTATGTAGATAGGACGAGGCTCTTCATTAGTTCTAACATTCATGTAATGCCCCCTAATAAAGCATATTTCACTGTTTGCAATTACTATTTTGATTCCCTCAATTGCAACTAATAAAACCAATGATCGAGGTGTTATCGTCGTCCCAAAAGGACAAAGCTTTTGGTAAGTGTACTAGAGATAACATAGTTAGGCATAACTTCAACCATATGCATTCACTAATTAAACAAAATAAGGTTATGCACTACAGTAAAGCAATTCACAACAGAGCTTACACCTCTATATACTGAAGATTACAAAATATGGCTCCAAAGTATGCATGGTCTATATCACTGTTGATTCATCTAAGTTTCCCTTGCTTACTTATTCTCTTCAGCTGACTTGCTAGCGTGCTTTTCGGTTGACTTGCTAGGATGAGGGCCATTCACTTAACGTTTGCCTACAACAAAACATGAAAACATTGCGAACTGTGAGCTAAAGCTCAGTACATGCATTCTTGTATTGTTAAATTATCAGTGCATAAATTGGTTGAGCGCCCGCTTTCTAATTCATTTTAAGTCAAAACAGTGAATGAGATGAATGTAAACTACAATTGCAAGTTATTATCTAATAGTGAACCCCCTTGATACCGTTATGATCTATGGATTGATTTACACCTGCCAAGTCGATCGGGGACCTCACCTGAAGCTGCACAGGTAACTGAAGGGCAACGCCTTGTAGCTGATAGCTGATGGGGTCACTAATTATGTGACAAATCACTGATTAAACTAATTTGTTGATGAACTCACCAAAACATTATAATTTTGATAAATACGTGTTGATTTATAAAGATATAAGCAATGAACGTACCTAAAGTCTTTAAAATGCAATCTCACTTGATAATACTTATGCACAATGGGAAACGATATACTAGGCCCCGATTTCTGTTTAAGAAAGATGATTATAGGTACATGTAATTAGTAAACAATGTTGACTTTCATAATTTGTGATTGTAATAGAAATTCATTAAAAGGCATCCATAACTCAAATAATTCAATAGAATATAAGTTCTACCAACATGATTTGAAAACTAAATGAATTAGGGTAATTTAACTCAAAGTGAAATAATGTTGGAGTAAAACTGATCAAGGTAGAATAATTGAGATTAGAAAACAAAGACTCTGATGGTTATAATTGATCACGGATTTTTGATATTTTTGAGATGGGTAACAAAGGTTTGAGGGCAATTGGAGTGGTGTTAGGTTCAGAATAACTTTGAACACATCGGTTTGGACCAACAAACACTGATCTTGAGTTATCAATCTCCCCACTTCTTTAATTTCATTGCACATACCATACAACTTAGTTTTCCAAACCAAATAAGCTTCTAAGTACAATCAAAGCTGTTACCGATTCAAGGTCCACCTTAAGGAATTCATAACTTTCACCTTCGACTTCCAATTGAGCTATAAAATGCCACTATGAAAAGATCAAGAAGTCCCGCGACGCTTTCATTTGCAGTACAAAATCAAACTACCACAACACGGTTCTTAAAATTGGGCTTAATCACAACTGTGCACAGCTCGGATCTATCCTGTGCAGTCATAGAAAAATAGCCATAACGTTTTCCGCATAACTCAGAATGAGGTGATTCAAAATGCATTTGAAATATAACGCATTGATCTATCTACTCACCAAAAATACAATCTTTTGACTGCCCAAACAGTACTAGTTTGCTCTTAAACATACCCCTGTTTCTAGTCTGTCCACAACCTACTGTCCATGCTTTCAGCCCTTGTTTTCCACATGATGTCCCTCTAAAATCTGTCCTTAACATCAATAACTTCTCATCATCTTACATAACCATTTTACCTGAAACACTCAACAATTATCGTTACATATGTCCTTCAATTACTGTCTTTACAAAATCACTCCAAACACACCAATAATCACCTTTGCTTGCATAAATGAGCAAATGAACCACTTTTAAGTCAATTAGGGAAATTTCCATAATTCACCCCTTTTTGCAAAAATCACACCAAATCATTTTTTTCAAGTCAAAGAACACATCAAACATTCATTTTGCATTAGAATATAACCAAACAATATGCTTGACGCCAAAATATTTCAAACCATGTATTGCTTGCCAAAACCCTAGCTTGTAACCAACTTACTTCCCCTTCGTCTCATCCAAAATCACCAAAAACACCCTCATAAATGTTATTAGAGATTAAAACCAGTAAATCAAACACAAACAATCCATGAAAAACATACCTCCAATCTTAAGCTTGCATGATCATGAATAAACCTAAACCCTAGCATGCTCCAAATTTAATCAACAATTAAAAATATCAAAATAACTCTTATTTCCATCCAAAGAACATGATCCAAAATCAAATCACATAAACAAAAATCATAATGGAAAAGAGCCAAAGGGACAAAGTTAGGGTTACTTACTTGAGCTTAAAAAAGAGAGAGAAAGAAGAGAGATGTGTGTGTGTTTTGCTTGGTTAGAAATGAACCAAAATCACTTGGCTAGATTTTAACCTCCCATAAAGTAGATTTTTCCTAATCAAAGTATAGTGCAAATTATGGTGATTAACTTAATTTACTTGCACCAAAATTTTCAGGCCACAATTTGAGCTCAAAATGAATCCGACCGAAATTGAGGCCCAAATGAATTGGGCTAAACTAAATTAATTTGGCCCCAAATTTTGCATGGTTAAAAATTAAATCTTGGTGATGTTATGATAGATAATTTATCACCGGATCATATTTACTGGGGCCTAATATTGATTCACCCAAAATTTTTACATAAATGAAACTTGAATTGCAAAGTGGGGCCTGAAATGAATTCTCCCAACCGGAATGATTAAATGAGATAAATAAATGTGACAAAATTAATTACTTGAGTTAGTTAAATAAATAAATATGATTTAGGGTTGGGCTATTACAGCCTTTTCCCCTTGAAGAGTTTCATCCTCAAAACTTGTGAGCATTGCCAAAACATGCAACTTATCTTAAATAGATGTGGGTACTTGGCTTGCATCTCATCTTTGGTTTACCTAACTGGGTTATGAGGAGGTATGATTTGCCAATGTACTTTGATTAAAGGTATCTGCTTGATGCATAGCCACTTATTCCTGTCATCTAATATCTGAACTGGTTGCTCTTCCAACAGGAGACCCTCAGCGATCGCAATGGGTCTAGTTAAGAGAGCATAGTCAGGATCTGAAATGTATTACCTGAGTTATGAGGTAAGAAACACGTTATGCACGTCTTTGAGTTATATAGGCAGACCTAGTCAATAAGCTATGGGATTAAAGGTGTCTGCGTGTTGTACAATTGCTTAATCCCATGTTTTAGTAATAGATGCAGATACTTCTCACACACTAGCTTCAATGAACTCAATTACTTGGGTTCAAAACTGATATTCTCTTCGAAAGAAAAGAACCTTGTTACTAGTGAGGAGGTGCTCACTACTAGCTCATCACCATATCCACTAATGAAAATTGTTGTACACCCTGATAAGTACTCTGATACTATTACGAGTTATAAAACACGTTAAACATGTGTCCGGGTTAAACAGGTAGATGCAGTCAACAAGCTACAGCATTTAACCTTTCAGTGAATCATAAGGACTAATGTAACTAGTCCCTAATTGTCCTTGGATAATCGGTCTCTTACTATCTTTGACTAGAAAAGCCTTTTGAAATACTCTATAACCCATCTGAGAGTTTGGTTGCTTCCTTGTTTTACTAGCACAACTCTTTTGTCGACCTTGTATCACCTCAACATGTACTTGATTTTTTCCCTCTTAAGGCTTGCTTGGTTTAGCTTTGACCTTATACTGAATGTTGCTTCTAGCTCACTCTAATATAATTAGACAATGCTTAAGACTATGCCCTTATCAAAAAGCCCTCATCTAATATTCTTACTGCATCACATGATCTCCCCTCATCAGACTACCTAGGTATCTGCTTCCAGTTGATAATAAGTGATGAAATGACCATGATTAGGGATGAGAGCGATGGAATTGTTAGCCAATTGAATCATTGCATACAAAAGAAATGAACAATAAGACTAGAAAAGGTTAGTGAAGGAGGGATTATCATGGTGTGGTTAGAATAAAGATAACCATAAGTGTGTCCAGAATTCTGAACCATAATACCAGAAAATCATGGTTTATAAATATTGATTGTAAAGGATCCAATAAATAGTTATCTAAGAAGATAGATGGCCTAGTTACCTTGGACTTGAGCTGATGATTTAGAAGCAAGATACCCCGCACAGAGCTTTAATAGGGTGACTTTCTAGATACCATTGACAGGATAAATGCAATCGAGAGAGAGGCAAAAAAAAAAATACAATAAATAGAGAAATAGATTGGATAAACAAGGTACAATGGGTAAATAAATAGTTTAAACAAGCAAGGTATAATGAATAGATAAATGAATTGAACAGGCTGCAGTGGGAACATGCCTTCGCTTATGGAGCCAAGTTAAGAATGACAATAAGATTAAATAAGGATTACTGAAGTTTACTTATGAGGATATAATATATAGGTGTGAGAATTACAAGTGCAATAAATAGATCAATAGATTGGACTAGTAAAGTGCAATGAATAGATCAATGGATTGGATGAGCAAAGTACCAATGGATAAGTAAATAGATTGAACAAGTGACATTAGAAATGTGCCTTTGGTAATATGAAACCAATTCAAGTCCAGCAATAAGATTGAACAGAAAAGCTGGAGTTTACTTATCAGCATGTAAGATATATGTTTGGAAGTTGAAGTTCATAATAAGAAGAGTAAGAGGATTATAACAATCACCACCCATACCAATGAAAGATGAATCACCTTATGAATTCAGAGCAACTCATACGAGCATATCATTACGCATAAATGGAGTATAAGGTATATGCGTGAACACGCTCTCAACACTAAATGAATGAGATATAGGTATTCAGCAATGAATAAAAGAGATATAAGATACATGCATGAGTGTGGTCCTAGGAGAACGAATAAAAGATGATAACAGTTAATAGTATTGGAATATTAACAATCATTTAGAATTGAACAAAAAATCGTATTCCAGACTAAACAATGAGTTTGGAAGAACATGAGAAGTCATGATAGAAAGAAAAAACCCTACGTGCCCTTTTAGGGCTTGGAATGGAGAGAGAAATTAAACTAGATAGAAGCAGATCTTTGAGTAAAGCAAACAACCATTACAGGAAATACTATATGAAAAAGCATTCCTGTAGAAGATAAGTGATACTTGGCATGGTTTAGATGTCAAATGAGGCCTTAAAGCAAATCGTCTAGATAAAGAACTACTATAGAACAAGTGAGTGCTATGAGCCACAAAATTATACCCTGAATAATCGAAGGGCTAGGGCAAAAGCAAGTCAACGACTAGATGTAATAGGAGCATTGCCAAAGTAAGGGCTTAGTGACAAAAAACAGATGTTCCCTTTGCATGACAACTTGTCACACCTAATACAACCCATATAATATTGAGTAACATACCATAAGCTACTAAACTACCATCAACAGACATAAGTACTCATTGTAATGTCCACCGCATATTGATTCAACCCAAAGATATAGCCCCATAAGGCATTTTCCCTATCTAGAGGGGTACATCTACCTTGACATTTGATAAACCTCTATTTCGACCCTATTTTAGCCCATATTTGACTTCGTTTCTCCTACGTTTTCATGTTCCATCATGTTAAGAAAGGGTCATCAGCCTCTGTTAGCATACATTTCACTCATATAACATCTTTCTGTATTTTCAGGGACTTTACTGAAGGAATGGAAAGATAGGCAATATTTAGCAAAAAGGAGTGCCAAGGAGGCGACTTTAAAGTCACGAAAACGATCGCCCAGCATAGCATAAAAGTTCCAGCAATTCGGCACAAGGCCCCCACGCCAACCGGCACGACCATTCTGTGACAGAGCAGCACGGAGGATCGGCCAGCAATGTGGCACGACCACCCCATGCTTGGTGGGACGACCGCGCCACCTCAGCCAGGGTGGCGCGGCCATAATGTACCGCCCAGCACCCCGTGCGGCCCAGCACGCCCGTGCTGCCCTCACTTTTTCTTGCCGTCGTGCTTTCTGTTCTTGGGGGACGCGATTTTTGGGGGTTATCTCATTCATTGCTTTCTTTTTCTAGAGAGCATGGTTAGAGGGGATTTTCTAAGTTTTGTTTAGAGATTTTATTGTTCATGCTTGTGTTAGTGATTCATCGACATTGAAGATTGTTCTACCTTGTAGCGAATTAATTCAAGTTTGTCTTCTTGTTTCAATTTCTCCTTTTCGTTGTTATTTTAGGTTTTTGAATTGAATCATGTTTGGTGAAATTGGATTCATGATTGTTGCTTGGGTGACGATGCATGGCTAATTCCCCAACTTGGTTTGTAGTTAAAGCTGATTAGGTTTAGTTGAAGTAAGATCTAGCCCTAATCCCTCACTTTCCTCACACTTGCATTCATGATTTCTACTATGCACACCACATGTTCGATGAAATGCCTGAGAGGGCATTCATCGTTTATTATTTGGGTTTAGGAGAACGTTCAGAGAAGGAACCTTTACTTAGCGTGGCTTAGTAGACAATTAGGATTTTAATATAAAAGTAATTAAGGTTCTGATTGGGATTCGAGATTGTAGATCTTGTAATCCTGCGTCTTTTAGTTCCATGAAAATAGGTGATTATAGTTCTAGGATTAGTCTTCGACCCTTGAGAGAGGGAGGAGATGGGCTTAACTGGCAATTCATTCACTCATGATGTATGTTTAGAATTGTTTGACGGTGTTAGTAATTGGTTCAGCTACCGTAATAGTGTTGTTGATTCCAACCTAAGCGTTTTAATACCCTGCTTTCTTATTCAATTCCTAGTTATTATCGTTGCCGTAGTTTAGTCCTACACTCACAACTTGATTTGTCTAGATTGAGTGTCTAAGTTAGTTTTAGTACTCGAAAACAAGTCCCCGTGGACACGACCCATACTCACTGGTTGCTAGCAACAGCTACACCGTGCACTTGGGGTATTATTTTAACTCAACAAGTTTTTGGTGTCGTTGCTGGGGAACTTGTTTCTTTCGATATCAAAACCGATTAGGATTTTTGAGACTAGATCTTTATTTTTCTTTTTTTTAGTCTAGTTTGTTCTTTCTTTTTGCTTGATTCTTTTTAGGCTGGGTATAGTGTTGCTTTTGTATGCATAGAAAGAGCCAAGCAAATCAAAACCTTGTCTCACTCAACCCTGAGATAGAAGCAACTGCACGCCGACATCACGGAGAAGCGAGAAGAAAGAAAAGGGTTGAAGTAGAGAAGGCTGGGCAAGATCATAGGGTGTTGCGTGACTATGCCCTACCACAAGCGTCGGGTATCACGTCATATATTGTGAACCTGACGGTCAAAGCCAACAACTTCGAACTCAGTCCCGCACTCATCAGCTTCGTGGAGCGGGATCAATTTGGTGGGCACTCTGCAGACAACCCCAATGCGCATCTTCTCAAATTCCTTGCGAAGTGTGGCACCATCAAGTTTAACGGGGTGTCCACAAAGGCGATTTGACTGCAGCTATTCCCTTTCTCGCTAAGGGATAGAGCCAGCGATTGGCTGCAGAATGAGGAACCAAATTCATTCACCACGTGGGAGGGTCTTTCAAGGGCATTCCTTAACAAATACTTTCCACTTGGGAAAACTGCGAGGATAAGGACCGAGATCACTTCCTTCACTAAGAGGGATGGGAAATCCCTCTATGAAGCTTGGGAGAGATTCAAGGATCTCGAGCGACAGTGCCCTCACCATGGTGTGCCTGATTGGCTTCTAGTATAGACATTCTACAATGTGCTAGAACAGTCAGTCAAGACCTCAATAGATGCCGTTGCAGGAGGAACTCCTATGGGGAAATCTATCGAGGCAGTGGGGCTCTCTTCGAGGAGGTGGCCTTCAACACCTACCACTGGTCAAGCAAGAGAGCCACCCCGAGGAGGGGCGGTGGTAAGCATGACGTCGATGCTTTCACACTCTTATCCAGCAGAGTAGACGCATTAGCTCAGAGGCTTCACAGGATAGGGACTTGTCCCACTCCATGTAGTTTCGCAATTCCAGCCGGGATCTACGTTGTCTGTGAGACTTGTGGTGTGCAGGGGCATACATCCGCTGAGTGCTTCAATGGTCCCTTCCCCATTGAGCACAACAACGTTGTATATAACTTTAACCCCACACCATAAAACAATTCCCACCCGAATGCTCAAGGTTGGAAATGGAGGAGTCACCCCAACCCTCTATCTCAACATGCTATGCAGCCACCGGGGTTAACATATATAGCTCCCTACACCCCGCCCTCTCTACCTCCTCATCGCACAACACACCTGGAAAGCATCATGGAGCGCTTCGTCGCTACCCAGTCGAAGACAATTAAGGCACTTAACGAGTCCATCAACCAACTAAACTCCAAGTTCGATTCGATGGCCTCCCACCAGATGGCCATGGACACTAAGATCGCCCAGATAGCCTAGTAAGTCAGCCACTTATCCTGACCTAAGGAACATCTACCAAGTCAGTCTGAGGCCAATCCTCGAGGCCATATCAATGCTCTTTCTGTAGCGGGTAAAGGGGTAAAGGGGAGTCCTGTCATGGTTCTCCAGGAGACAGTTGCAGTTCCTAATTCTGCAAGAATCGATGCGCAGACAGAGAAGGGAAAGTTGAGCTCTGATGGGGAAACTATACCTCCACCCCCAGTTCGCCTTTACCAACCACTTGTGCCGTACTCTCAAAGGGTGGCCTGGGCTAAGATATGTCAATATGAGCCCAAATTTGTGAAATTCTTGGATATGCTGAGGAGGATTTATGCTGATACTCCCCTGTTGGAAGCTCTCAGGAAAACACCAACCTACCCACAATTTTTGAGGGAGCTTGTCTCTAAGAAAAAGAAGCGTGAGGGACCTTCTGTGGTTCCTATTGGAGAGATCTGCAGCTTGATTCTCCGAAGTCAGTCACCATCCAGGCTGTAAGACCCGAGCAGTTTCTGCATCCCCTGTGCTATAGGGGATGTGCATATTGAAAGAGCTCTCTGTGACCTAGGAGCCGGCATGAGCTTGATGCCTCTCTCCCTTTACAGGAGGCTTCAACTGCAAGCCCTACAACCCACCAGTTTAACCATTCAACTCGCAGACCGCTCCACCAAACGACCTGCTGGTATTTTGGATGACATTCCTGTCCAGGTGGGTCAATTCATCATTCCATGTGATTTCATTGTCATGGACATTGCCGAGAGCTCCCAGGTGACAATCATTTTGGGGAGACCGTTTCTAACTATAGTTGGGGCGGTAATTGATGTATAGGCCGGTACAATATCTTTTCAAATGTGTGGGGAAAGAGCAGACTTTTATTTCCCTCCACCCACACCATCTTTTATGTCTGTCATTCCCCTGCCATCCGCGGCCCCCCCCATGCTGTTTTTAGAGGCAATGTATTTGATGGAGATGAGGGACCACACATGCGATCTGGGAGTTCTTCTACCTTTCTGCAGCCATCCCAGTTAGTTTTGAACTCACTTCTGCTTCTACTAGGGAGGAAGAAGATCTTACCCCACATCTCCACCTGTCTACTAATTCACCTCCCGTGCCATTATCGTCAACTATTTGGAGGTAAGGGTAAAGCTAAGGACCTTAAACAGGCGTTTCTTAGGAGGCAACCCAAGTATTTCATTGCTTTTGACCAAAAAAAAAACAAAAGTGTGTTTTTCTTCCCCCCCTCACCCTAGCCTTTTTTCCCTCAGCGTTATTTGTTTTGCCCTTCCCTTGGCCTTTTCTTTATCCTTTTCATTGAGGATAATGAATGTCTCAAGCATGAGGGGGTGAGCTTGCAACTCCTTGGATGAAAGTGTGGATTTGGGGCGCGTGTTGAATGACACCACTTGCATTTGCATCATATAGATAGAATGTCATGTAGTTCTGCTAGGTTGGTTTTCTATTTTTTCCTTTCATAGAGCATATAGTTTAGGGCATCTAGGTTAGATTTTGCATCTCAAAAGGAGAAGTGATCGAGATGGGCGTCCCTAAGCTTTCTAGGTACCACTTCTCACCCTTCTTGTTATTATCCTCCATATATTTTATTGGCTTTTTAGTTAGATTTGTTGCTTTTGAAATTTTTTTGAATAAGAGTTGTGAAAACCCCCACTTATGAAGAGAACGCAAGGGGTGATGATTGATTGATCAAGTTGAGTTGTGTGTTGATATGTGGCCCATTATGGTGAGAATTTTTATAAATTTTGTTTGACATGGCCACCTGTAGTTCCCCTGCCCTATATTGTACTTCTTATTGCCCTTGAGAGTTATGTGGTTGGGTTTGACTGACCTTGATAAGTGGGACATATCTTGGAGTAAGTTGTTTAATTGTAGTATAATTATTTATGAGACTTTGAGCCTATTGACTATTCATCGTACATAGTCTCGTACTTTCTTTCATGTGTGACTCATCCATGGTTGCATCTCTAGAACTTGGTATTGGTCTCCTCGAAATCACATTTAGCATGTGCATATGTCGATATGACTAAGCTAATTTTTGTTCTATTTAGCCACATGAGCCAAAAAGCCACCCATTGGTGTATACTATCCCCTTTGCTAGCCCTTTGTGCCTTACCCATTGTCTTTGTTCTTGCACCCTACTCACTGCACACTTTCCCTATAGGTATTGCCTATGTCCTTGTCAAGGTCTAGTAGAGCAACACTTCTATTTGAGTTGGGTCTGCGTTGCAGGTTACTCCACCTTGGGAACTTTATCGGTGGCTTGCTTGGGAGGAATGGTGATTTGATTTTGTAATCTTCATACCATTCACAAGTCCTTTTCACCCTTCAAAAAAAATCAACAGAAAATAAAAACAGAAAAGAAAAGAAACAAGTGGAAAAGTCATGAATAAAGTTGTTGACACGAGGGCATGGAAATAAGAATGTTTAATTCCTCCCGAGAGGTTCTTGTGGGGACTCTTTCTTAAATTTCAAATGTGGTGTCAAGATGTTCATCTATTCAATACTTGTGGAAGTGTTTTTTGCTTTCTAGTCTCTTAACTATTAGCTCCACTCTTCCCAAATTATTCCACTTCTCACTCATTAACTTAGCCCCGTTACATCCTCTTGCAAGCCCTCATGATTGGCAAACTGTATTTTGCATGAAGTGGTGGAGAATCGAGAACTCTACCGAGCTTATGGTAGTTTGCTTGATTGGATAAAGTTTGGAGTGCACCCTTGTTACATATTCTAAACACATTAAGAGGAGAGTTCCACTTTATCCTAAAGTGAGGTCCTACCGGTCTTGCTTACTCACCACTTATTGAGGAAAGTCTTATCTTGCTATGTGTTTCAATATTGGGGTATTTGATGTGTTGCACTTGGGTAGGGGGATTTATGGATAGTAGTGTATATGTTTTTTAGAATACCGCACACTTTGACTTGGCCACCCATATTGCCTGAATTAGCTTGGTTTGTTGATTTGTTCATCCCGTGCCCGAGGAGGAGCGTCGCTAGAGGTTTATTTCCCTCTTTGGTGCTTCATGAGCTAGTCTTCCTTGGGGAGAAGCATGAGATAAGCATGGGGGAGTGATAAACCTCTATTTTGAACCTGTTTTAGCCCCTGTTTGACTTCTTTTCTCCTGTGTTTTCATGTTCGATCGTGTTAAGAAAGGGTGCAATCGGCCTCCTTTAGCATCCATTTCACTCATATAGCATCTTTCTGTATTTTTAGGCACTTTGCCGAAGAAACGGAAAGATAGACAATATTTAGCAAAAAGGAGTGCCAAGAAGGTGACTTTAAAGTCATAAAGACGATCGCTTGGTGTTGCACGGAAGTTCCAGCAATTCGGCACGGGGCCCCCATGCCAATCGGCACACCGTGCAGTGACAGAGCAACACAGAGGACCGACCAGCGATGTGGCACGGCCGCCCCGTGCTTGGTGGCACGACGATGCCACCTCAGCTAGGGTGGCGTGGCCACACCGTGCCACACAGCACGCCTGTGCCACCCTCTCTTTTCTTGCCGTCGCGCTTTATGTTCTCGGGGGGTGTGATTTTTGGGGGTTATCTCATTCATTATTTTCTTTTTCTAGAGAGCTTGGTTAGAGGGAATTTTCTAGGTTTTATTTAGAGATTTTACTTTTGATGCTTGTGTTGGCAATTCGTCGACATTGAAGATTTTTCTACCTTGCAATAAATTAATTCAAGTATGTCTTCTTGTTTGTCTTTCTCCTTTTCGTTGTTATTCTAGGTTTTTGAATTGAATCATGTTTGGTGAAATTAGATTCATGATTGTTGCTTGTCTGACGATGAGTGGCTAATTCCCCAACTTGGTTTGGAGTTAAAGCTGATTATGTTTAGTTGAATCAAGATCTGGCCCCAATCCCTTACTTTCCTCACACTTGCATTCGTGATTTGTACTATGCACACCACATGTTCAATGAAACACCTGAGAGGGCGTTCATCTTTTATTATTTGGATTTAGGAGAGCGTTGAAAGACGGAACCTTTACCTGTAATGGTTTAGTAGTCAATTAGGATTTTAATATGAAAATAATTAAGGTTCTAATTGGGATTCGAGATTGTAGATCTTGTAATCCTGCGACTTTTAGTCCCATGAAAATAGGTGACTATAGTGATAGGATTAGTCTTCGACCCTTGAGAGAGGAAGGAGATATGCTCAACTGGCAATCCATTCACTCATGATGCATGTTCAGAATTGTTCGACGGGGTTAGTAATTGGTTCAGCTAGCACAATCCTGCTATTAATTCCAACCTAAGTGTTTCAATACCCTACTTTCTTATTCGATTTCTAGTTGTTATTGTTCCGTAGTTTAGTCCTAAACTCATAACTTGATTTGTCTAGATTGAGTGTGTAAGTTAGTTTTGGTACTCAAAAGCAAGTTCCCCGTGGACACAACCCATACTAGCCGGTTGCTAACTACAGCTACATCGTGTGCCTGCAATAACACATTATAAGACAACAACAGTGTAATAATCTCTTAGGAAGGTGCAAAAGGCATCCCCACATTGACTTTTAAGCATCACTGTACTCGACATCAAATATGCTAATGTGCCTCAATGAAACCCTTAAATCCTGGGACAAAACAAACAGAGTTCCACCTACAACTGACCGAATCCAGGCTTCAAGCCTTACAACAGATACTTGAAATGGAAAGAAACATTTCAATAGCTCAACGGCCACACACCGGAGTTCATAACTCAACGGTGTACACACTTGGAGTAAATAGTTACAAGGTTTGAACAAATGACAAAAATGAACATATAATGCACCTCGTCAGTAAATGAAAACATGCACCCATACATATTAACTTATAGCGAACGACTCATTCAACTAGTCCAGCATAGCTCATAAACATCTTATAGCTCACAATGACCCTTAAATCTTTAGCTCTGTTGAACTCTGTTGAGGTCATAAGACATGAGGCTTTACAAACAATAAGTGAATAGGAACAAGGAGTTAGAGTACGCGACAACGAAATATGAACACATTAGTGACTGAACTGTAAGCAGAGAGGATCAAATATTCTTGGGGGAATTGCAAATTACATAGGGACACAATATTGGGAATCATTATATGCCCCATTATATAACCAGCGAGGTAAATGATCATGATTGTGTGGGTTTGAGTTGCTTATAAGAAAAGTTACCCAAGTGTTGGCCTAAACTGGAACCTCATGTGATCCACTTGCTCTGCAACTCTGTTGCCACGTCATGAGTTGAACTAAACTGGCACTTTCTAAACACAGCAATCTAATCCCATATTCTTTATAAATGGTCTCTGTGTTAGTGTATCTTATAGAGAATGATATATTGAAAGCTGGCAAGTGAACATGGTTAAGGATACAAGATTTAAGTGATAAAAGATATGGCCTACCATACTTCTCCGATTATCTACCTCACCTAATACTGGGACATTGAATAACTCACAACTAAAGTACGTACTACATCTCTGAAAAATCCCTTAAGAGTATGACATGCGTACAACAAAGTGAACGTAACAGGTGTACATACATATCACTTCTTTAGGTCCTTTCCCTTACATCCTACATACCCCCATGAACACTCTTGTTAAACTGAATACTCTAGAAGTTACTTCCATTGCTCTTAATATTGGAATAATTCCTCCACCTTATTATCTCACTTACTTACCACCTTGTTTCCTAGTAATGTTGCTATGCTCTCTACATTGGTTCCATGTAATCGTTGGTATGCTTGCTAAAATCTAACAACATGGAGTCTCCCACTCTTTTTAGCTTGATAATCCATGCCCAAGTGCTCATACATATTCACTACGGTAAAGTCTAGTTCACATAACTCCCTGCCCTGATGTGCCCCTCATCAAACCCTTCCTTTGCCAAGGGAAGGTACACATAATCCAATATTGGAATAGTCAAACTAAGATTGTACACAAGGGTTTGTCTCTTGCACCTTATGATACCCTGTGTTAAGTATGCTCATATATCTTGGGAGGATTTCCCATATATCATCACGATCTAGATAAACCTTGTCGAAATGTGCCCATTAGGGTTATGAACTCTATAATGTTAATAGCTAACTCTAAGCGGCAACTTTAGGTACTGACCACAACTGTCTATAGAGGCATGGACCACCATGCGAGCATGTAATAAAGAGATGCGAATGGCCACAGAAGTACCTGACTTCACATTCACTGCATATGGATCCATCTAACAAGGAGGAATATACGTGAAGAACATGGGAGAGATAAACAAGCATTTCTACTATCATAAATCTCTACTGTCATAATTCTGTAATGATATGTTAATAACCTTCGCTAAACAACCTTCTTACCCTCCAATCTCTACTCTCCATACTCCATATCCCATCAAAGAAATCAACCTGGCTCTGATATCAAAACTGTAATGCCCCCAATTAAGCATGTTTTACTGTTTGTAATTACTATTCTGATTCCCTCAATTACAACTAATAAACCCAATCATCGAGTTGTTACTGCCATCACAAAAGGACAATGCTTGCTATAACTGTACTAGAGATAACATAGTTAGGCATAACTTCAACCATATGCAGTCACTAATTAAACAACATAAGGTTTATACACTATAGTAAAGCAATTGACCATAGAGTTTACACCTCCATATACTGAAGATTACAAAATACGGCTCCAAAGTATACATAGTCTATGTCATTATTGATTCATCAAAGTTACCCTTGCTTACTTATTCTCTTCGGCTGACTCGCTAGCTTACACGTTCAGATACTAAGCGTTTGCGTAAAACAAAACATGAAAACATTTCGAACTGTGAGCCGAAGCTCAATACATGCATTCCTGTATTGTTAAATAATCAATGCATAAATTGCTTGGGTGCCCGCTATGCAATTCATTTTAAGTCAAAACAATGAATGAGATGAATGTAAACTGCAATTGCTAGTTATTATCTGATAGTGAGCTCCCTTGATGTCGTTACGATCTATTGATAAGTGTACACCTACCAAGCCGATAGGGAGGCCTGACCTGAAGCCACGCGGGTAATTGAAGGGAAACACCCTGTAACTGATAACTGATGGAATCACTAATTATGTGACAAATCACTGATTAAACTGATGTAGTCAAGAACTGCCTCATTTTTCCACTGTTTTGTATTTGTAAGCTCAGTCATGCTGATAGTGCGCTGAGTACAATAGAACCTGTTGAGGAACTTATGCTCCATTTGTTTCTAACTATCAATAGACTCAGACTTTAAGTTAGTGTACTAGTCAAAGGTAATAGCTTTTATTGTCCTGACGAACTACTTCACTATAAGTCGACGTCAGTTCCAGCATTGTTGCATGTCTTAATGAAATGTGCAACATGCTATTTTGGGTTACCTTTCCCATCAAACGGTTGGAATTTACGGGGCTGGTAACCGTGGGGCATGCAGAAAGCATCAACCCCCTTGGTGTAAGGCTTGGAGTACAGGTCAGTTCTATGTGAACCTTCACCTAGCTACATCTTAACAGCATTTGCTATCAAGTCTTAGATTTGCTCAATTGTCATTGATCCACAGGACTTGACGTTTTCAGATATAACACCTTTCATTAGTTGTTTCTCATTGTCAGAAGCCTCAGTGTGGACCGACACTTTTCCAAAGTTCTCACTCTCTGAGTCCTTTGAGGAAGATTGCGCTAACTGCTTTTCTAACTTCCTGGTGAGCTTAGCAATTTTTTTTTCTTGAGGCTTTATGTGTGCTTCCGTTTATGCGCTTTCCCTGTTGATTTTTTTAGGATGACCTTCATACTAGCCATCTCCTCTTCCAGAGTGGTGGTGCCTGTCATCATGGCTGGCATGACAACAGTTTTGGAGGACTCAGCTCAGTCTCTGACATGTGTGCCCCCTTTGGTGAGGGCGAAGAAGAGTGATTGTTGTAATAGTCTTCAACCTTGTAGATTGGAGATTGAAGCTGGTGGTTTTGAATTTCATCCATCCAAGATGACGCCTTTTGTTGCATCTTCGAGTCTTGGAGTTTGGATGGGGGCGGTGCAGTTTGCCTAATAGCGGTCGGTGCAGCAGCTTGTGCCATACTCCTGATCTTCATTGTGTAAGCGATCCTGCTAGAAGTGACACTCGCTTCACATGATCTACGAGAGAGGGATCCCGTGTTCTTCTTCTTCGAAGCTTGCGCGACAACGTTCCTCATGGCCATGTCTTCTTTGAAGATGAAGCTTTTGAGAATTGAAAGTCTTGATCTTTTAGGAGAAAGAGATGAGAGGTAGAGAGGTCCCACAGAGCGTGTCAAATTTGTAAGCACAAATTTTAAGTCTAAAATAAATTAGTCAGGAATTTTGATATAGATTGAATTTTGGTATTGATTGAATGTGTGGGTACAATAACTATGAGTACAATGTGTATGATCCTCTGATTCTTCTTCTTTTGGATGGATTTTCCAAGCTTTGAATCCTATTTATAGGAAAACTTCCCTTTCCCGCTTGAAAGTCAAGATGGGCCTTGACTTGGGTTTTGGGCCTTTCAATCACGACTCATCTTGGATTCCTTTGAGTTAAGTGTTGCTTAGTTTGACCTTGATCTTGACTTTGACTTTAATTTTGACTTGGGAGTCTCTCGGACTTGGGTCGGGCATTAACGTGAAAGTCACCTCGAACTTTGACAAGATGTTGACTTGAGAGTTGTTTGACGTTTGACTTGGGAGTCGATTTAGACCTTGTCCTTTGACTTTGACTTTGACTTTGACTTTGACCTGGTTTCGATCGCGCCATGACTTAGAAGTTGTTTGGCCTTTAGGTCATGATTTGACTTGGTAGTCGTCTTGAGCCTTGATTTGGTCTTTGACTTGAGTTTTAACCGAGTCTTAACTTGGAATTCATTTGGGCTTCGTCTTGGGCTTGACTTGAGAGTTTTTTGGACATGACTTGTGAGTCGTTTGGGTCTAATTAAATTAATTAAAAGAGTTGAGCCAGATAATTAATTTAATTTAGTTTTGGTACGACACGTATAATTTTTTCAGTGCCTACAAGATTATCTATAATATCATATGTCATGCAACGATAAGTTATAACATATACATTGATGTGTGTTTTTATGACACAAAGCATTAATTCAAATACAACTATACAACCTATTACTCACAGGTGCATGACTCGGGAAGTATCTGCTATGTAACTTACAACCTGGATGTTCATACATATGTCTTACAAATATTTAAGTTCGTGATGCTATTAATCATGAAGTTTTATTGAAAAGAACGTGAAGATTTCAGGACATGAGTATTCATTCGTTCGCAAAATATAATAGATAAGACATGTAATTATACCATTTTATTTGTTGATAGTGCATATTATCTATTTCATAGAAAACAATCATTATCATAAATGTAAAACATTTTTCTAAAGATTGCTTTGTTGCCTTATAATTATTATCTTATCATATACTTCAAAAAAAAGGAGAGATGCAAAATCGAAAATGTGCATTAGAATCCAATCCTTTGCGTAATCAATTGTGCATACTTTAGTTTTTTAAATAAAGGACTGAACAAGATGCCCCGTTTATTAATTTTGGTATAAGAATTGTTTTTTTTTTTCAAATAAAGGACTAAACTTTATATTTTTTCACTGAGAAAAAAGAATTTATTTATTTTTTCTGCACAAAAAAAAACAATTTATTACCTGTAGATATATGTGCTCTTAAGTCGACGATACACTTTTATGACTTTATTGTATTTTTGTTTTTAGGAGAGTAACTTATTGTAGTTATTTAGGCTCTTTGAAAAAACTCAGATAATCATGTAATATATAATTTGGACTACTATAACAACTAAATCTTTTCAACCAGTGGATACATAAAAATGTCCTTGTTAATAGTTGCATTAAGAAGTAGCAGTTGAGAAGAAGATGAACATTTGTAAGAATTTCAATTAGTGTTGTCCATCAAATGTCTTATTTTGTTATTTTTGTTTCAAATTTGTTTAAGTGTGATACTTATTGTAGATGTCATATGACATGAAACCAATAAATACATTCATTATTTCCATGAGAAAAGAAAAAAAAAAGCTAATATCTAGTTTCTTGTTAAAGGTTGAAGGAGAAGGAAGTTCAAGTTTCTAAACTTCAAGGAAGCCCTGGTGTCACAGCTAAAAACTTCAACAGACACTTTTGCAATAAAGGAGAGAAACCCACCCCTCTTTTATCTAATAAATACCCTTTTAGTCAGTCATCACCCAACCACAAACTACTATTTCAAAATGTGCAAAATTATGAGTCCCTTGAGCTACTTGATTGATTTATATTTATTCATCGTGACAATTAATCAAAAGCTCAAACTAAGTTCGTATTCAAGTTCACATGATCCCGTGTCACAGGAAATAATGGGCTGGATTTCAGGGGAGGTGTTAGATGCCTATTGTTGTGTGCATTTTATTATGCTCAACCGGGTGGACATTTCATTTGTACACCTGGTCCCACCACCCGCCGTTTTCAATTAGCAACTACCCTTTAAAAAAATGCATAGTTCTCAATTTTTTTGAATTTGCCATTTTCATTCTCTCGCATTCTCTCACTGATCTATGCTTGTTGCTTCAATTGCTTTAGCATTCAGCAATTACTGAATGCCTGGGTTTGATCTTAATGTTGCTATTGATGTTGAATCTTCATCAAACATGAATTCGTCGTCAGGTTCGATAGCGTTTTTTGGATCTCTGTTTTTGTTTTCGTATTTTGAACTTATACGCGTGCGTTTTGAATAATTAATTTCGAGTTGTTTGAACTGGTTTGCATTCATTGTTATGTTGTTGTATTATGAAATTATAATGTAATTGTTGGTTTCAATATATAGTTGTTGTTTTTGCTATTTGTTGTTCTGCATTTTAGCAGAATGCTTGATTGATGTTTTGAGTTGTGTTGAGTTAATTCCGGTTAAGATACAAGTGTACAATGTTTTTTTGGTTTAATTCTTGAATATTATGCGAATTTTGGTTGGTGACATATGGGAAACGATAGCTTACCGTTATGAGTTGTGTGCTCACTAAATATAGCGGTTGACTCACCAATGGTATATATTTAGCTCACTATAAAGAATATGTTGTCTTCTACTAAAGAGTAGTTTTTTGTTGACTAAAAGAAAAGTTTGGCTTACTAGGATTGAACTCTGTGGTCACCGATCTTGCATTATAGGTCACCACAAAAGTTATGGTTGTTTTTCCAGATGATATTTTTATTGTTTCTATTTACATATGAGAAATAACAGCTCATGAATATGAGTTTTGTGCTCACTAAATATAGTCGTTGGCTCACTAAAGAAATTCATTTAGCTCACTGGGATTAAAATTTTATCCATGAATCATTTATCAGTTTTTATGCTCACCACATGTAATTACTATATTTAATCTTGTGCCTATCATGGAAGAGAATTTATTGCCTTCAACTACACTACATAGCATTTTCTGCTCACTAATACAAGCGTTTGGCTCACTAGAATGAAGATTGTGCTCACCAATTTTGCATTAGAGCTCACCACAAAAATCACGTTGTTTTTGCAGATGATACTTCGTTTTCATATCTATATTAGATCGTTGTGTTGCTGAGGCGGTTGATGTTGATGATTATGGTAGGATTTTGTGTAATCCTGCTGGTGGTTCAAAGGGCGAAGGCGTGGCTTTTGATGATGGTAATGTTGTTGGTGGTGTATCTAATTATGTTGTCATTGATAAGGAGAAATGTGTACGTGGTGATGAATCTGTTGTTAAAGTGAAGGAATCTGATGAATCAGAGCTGATTGGCAAAAGGGTTACTTCTCTAAATGCTGCATTTGACGTATACAACAAGTATGCTTTCCGTAAGGGGTTTTCCATTAGACGTGACAAGTTGTGAAGGTGAGAGGGTTCACAAGAGGTTCATTCAAGGGAGTTTTCCTACAGCAAACAAGGTGTTAAAAGGTGTCCCAGGTAAAAACAACAAGACATTTACAAAACAGAGCCGGAGGTGTAATTGTAAAACTAGGGCTATATTTTACATTGAACCTAATGGGGAATGAGTTTGTAAGAAGCATGAAATTGTTCATAATCATGAATTGCTTTTGGAAGATGAGGTGCATAAGTTGAGTCACATAAAAAAGTCGAGAAAGCTCATGTGGTCTTTTTCCAAAAGATGAGAAGAAATGGTATGAAAGTTTTGCATACGCATCGACTTCTAAGAAATGAGGCCGGGGGTTCACCATCGCTTGGTTTTAATGAAAGGGATGCGTACAATAGTGTTGCAAATGAAGTCAAGAGGACTTTAGATGGGGGCAATGCCCATCATTTGATGTGTGATTTAGAATCTAGGTGTGGTAATAAGCAATATTTTTTTTATAAGTTTAAATTGGACAATGACAATTGTTTGATGTGCTTCTTTTGGAGAGATTCACAAACAAAATGTAATTACTTGTTGTCTGGTGATGTCCTTGTATTTGACACGACATATAGGAATGATGAGATGCTATGCACACCTTTTGTTTGTATGAATCATCATGCGAATAATGTTATCGTGGGATGTGGGTTTTTGATGAATTAGAAGATTTAGAGCTTTGTGTGGTTATTTGAAACATTTTTGGAAGCTATGGATAATGTGCAACCGAAAACTGCGATGATGGGCCAAGCATTTTCTATGGAAAATGCTATTGAAAAGATCTTCCCCTTGGCAAAACATAGGTTGTGTACTTGGCACATCTTGGAGAATTCAAAAAAGAATATTGGTCATCTTAGAGTATTGGGTGGATTTGTTGATAAGTTTGACCATGTTTTGATTAGATATGATATAGAAGCAGAGTTTAACTTTTGTTGGCAGAGGTAAACTCTATCTCTGTTTGCTGTTTGTTAATGTGCTCACCAAGTTATTGCTTTATGCTCACTATTTTTTAGTGTCTTCTCACCAAGTTTATATATGTCTAGTCACTAGATTATACCTTCTGCTCGCAATGGTTACATTTTTCTGCTCACTAATATAGTATTTTGTGCTAACGAATTTTATGTGTTAGGTTGGTCGAACAGTATAATTGTGCTGAAAATGCCTGGTTGGTTAGATTGTTTCAGTTAAAACAAATATGGTGTCAAGCTTTTTACCAGGATGTTTTCTCTAGTGGCATTTTATCGTCACAAAGAAGTGAGTCGACAAATGCTTCTTTGTCAAAGGGAGTCAATGCCACTTGTAGTTTATTTGATTTTTACAATATATTCTGTGACGTTGTTGCTGAATGGAGGATTAAGGAGAAGGATGAGAATGTGAAAAATAAGGATGGATTTCCCGAGATGTACTTGCCACATATTCGCATTTTGTAGCATGCTACGAAGATCTATATGAATAACTTGTACAAAGTGTTTGAGAATGAATACATTAAAGGAGAAAGGTTTTGTCAAGATCTTCTTAGCTCAAGTGAAACCCCCTACGGTACAGAGCATACATATGTTGTGTATGAGAATCGCCTTTCAAAGAAGTTTAGGTTTGCGATTAGGTTTAATCTGCCAAACCATAATATTGTTTGTGATTGTAAAAAATACAGTGAGAGTGGTATTCTTTGCTACCACTGCTTGCGGATTTGCAATGTTCATTGTGTGCCTAAAGTCTCTGATCAATATATTTTGGCACGATGGACTAGGCTAGCATGACCCCCACATGTTGTAGAAGAAGCTATAAGTGGTAATGCATTTGGTGTTCCCGGTTCCATATGGAAGGTTCAGATGCATAGGCAGTTTGAGGCTTTGCTTCTTGCAAGTGAATCATATAGTTAAGCAAGAAAGCTATGTGAGGAAGCCTTTACCAAGTTAAAGGCTAATGTTGGGGTTGTTGTGGGTTCTGTTTATGTTTTTGACACTAAAAATGATCAATGGTCTAATCCTGGTAACAAAATCATTGGTAACCCTAAAGGTTCGAGGAAGAAAGGTGAAAGGAATGCAAGGAGGAAGAGTACGTTGGAAAAGATATCAGACATTGTTAGATCAAGGCAGGCAAGGATTTCTTCAAGGAAAGGAGGGGATGCATCTCAACATCATGTAAAATTCTACTGACAATTTGATTGAATAAGCTATATTTCTTATAGTAATATCTTTTTGGAGTTTGCTGAGTTTGCTGCTAAGACCAATAGAATTATTCTGTGTTTTTAGCTCACTAAATGTTTTAATACGCTCACTAATATAGGGTCTGCGCTCACTGGAAGTTTGTATTGGCTCACTACATTTTTCAGTTCTCACACTGTTAGTCTTACAGGTTGCACTCATTATATTTATACGTTGGCTCACTAAGTATATATATATGCTCACTACAAATATATTTTTGTTGTGATGGTTTAGGTTGTTGCTCCAGGTTCATCTAATGCACCAGTTGCATCTAATCCAGTGGTAGATTTTAATGAAATATATAAGGTTTTTAGCCAGATTTTTATGAAAGGTTGAGGCAACCAAATGGGGATACGATTTCTAGCAATCAGTTGAATTCTGCTTCTGAAGCAGCTAGCATTCAAGGGTAATACATCACTAATATAGCATGTCTGCTCACTTAAAATATCTGTTGGCTCACTAATATAGTGTATCTGCTCACTACATTTAGACTTTGGTTCACTAAAGTTATGTATATGATTTTTTATTTTTTGAGACAGGCTACATTGGAATCAAGCATGAAATTTTGCTATAGTGATAGAGGGCATTGGCTTCTACCATTAACGATTTTTTCAGCTAGACCATTCAATAGTTTGATTTGAACAAATATTTAAATGTAAATTTGTATCTTGATTAACAGACCTCGAACGTGTATTCTTATTCATTATGATGTTTTAATGTTTTTGCGATTGAGAATTGTTTTTAACTTGATGCTTAAGTAAATGATGCTAAATAATTTTGAAGGTTATAATAGGTTGAATACTTTTCAAACGCATAATATGTTGGTCACTGTTGAAGATTCATAGCTCACTAGTTTCATCTGTTAGCCCACTACTTTGTTGAAAACTACTATCATATGTTTGATGACTTCACATTATAAAAGCATAGCATTATATGACAATGACATGTTGAACACTTTAATATTTGACTTAACATTATAAAAAAAATATCTTTCTAGTTTGATTTTGCATTCATTTATACGATTGAGCATAGTAAAAGATATAACTCACTGGGTTTGGCTGTGAGCTCACTGAATTTGTCTTCTATCTCACTAGAATTAAACATAGTGATATCAAACGGTGAATTAGTCTAACTTAAAATTGCAGTGAATTTGTTTTCTAGCTCACTGAACTTGTGTTCTAGTTCACTGGAATTAAACATAGTAATATCCAATAGTGAATTTGTCTTCTAGCTCACTGGAATTTGGTTGTGAGCTTACCGATATCAAATATCCAATAGTGAACGCTGTTTACTAGTACTTCACCATGATTAAACATAAGCATATTGATAGTCTAACTTAAAATTAGTCTAACTTAAAATTACTCTGTAGTGTACATAAGTTCCTAAAAATTGTCTAACTTAAAGCAACGTTAATTAGTCATGCTGTTGGCACTTGAGATTGCGCTGATTTTGCATTCAATTCTGCTTGTTGTTTATCATGGAACTCCGTTGCGAGCCTCTTTACTCTATTCCTGTATATATTTTCTTCACTGTTGATGATTTCATAGCAGTACCGTGCTCGCCTTACATCAAGTAGATTTTTATCCTGAAAAAAAAAGAGGAAACAAACCATTAGTAGGTGTTGTATTTATTTGAAGATATTTTTGTTGAGAACATATTTTTAGTAAACTTCATTTTTCTTGAAACTACAATCCCATTTATCTGATTATCCAAAGTAAGACTCCATGTGCCTCATGCAAAAAGTTGTGACGTTATTTGTTGTCCTCCATGGCATCCTCATTCGCACTGGTTTTATCTTCTTCACAATTTCATGTTTGGGGTGGCCAACACTCTCTTGAAGAAATCTACCAAAAGCTCTTGCATGTGTACAATAAATAACTTTGTTCGCTCACTGGAATTGGCTAATAGCTCACCAAATATGTGTGTTAGCTCACCAAATATGTGTGTTAGCTCACCAAGAATATGTGTTAGCCCACCAAATATGTGTGTTAGCTCACTAAATATGTGTGTTAGCTCACAAAGAATATGTGTCTTAGCTCACCAAGAATATGTGTTGGCTCAACACACTACATATGTGTCTTAGCTCAGTACATATACCCATTTACTCACCAAATACATGTGGCAGCTCACCAATTATATTTGTTAGCTCACCAAATTTGTAAGCACACCAAATATTTTTGTGTTGATGTATTGTAAAGTAAATGAATAACTGAGCATTTTAAAGTACCACTAACTGATGTGTTTCTCCATATGTTGTTTTGTATGAAGCGGTTATGTGCATATTGTCCATGATATCAAGCCTTTCCTCCTTTAAATCAAAGCAGAAGATGAAGAAGTGCTTCTTGTAACATACCGGGAATAACACCTTAAAATTAGAGAACGATTAATATTATATAATGTGGTGTTCTAATATACAATTAAAATGTATTATATTAATGCTTACAAGATGCAATAGTTTTCCTGATATCCATTTGTCACATCTCTGGAATTCTTTTTGAAGAATTGTTTCAAAATCAATGTACCTTCCCTCCTCTGATTTTGCTATATTTATCGAAGGTTCCAAGGTTGACTGTACTTTTGCAGCAGCATAATTAGGTGTTTGATTATTTGTATTTGTGAAATTGAAAAATAAGTATATATTACCATTGCTTCAACTGATGCAAAAAATCTTCTTGGAGATCCTTCACTTCTCTTTCTCTCCAAGTTGTTGAGGATAGCATACCAGACATTGATCACATGGATCAATGTATTCTCGTGGACGCGTGGTTGATATATGATGCCCATTTGCAGCATGTGTTTCTATATCAAACATTTCTTAACTGGTTTAGTAAGGACATAAAAAAAATGTAAGTATATATTCATTATAATTTAAGTGCTTGTAAGTGTGTTATGTGTGACAGTTATGTGCTTACTTTGAATTAAGGTCCTGTGATGGATACAATACATATTCAGCGACGATCCTTTCCTGGGATGACAAATCCCCTTTAATCTTGGTTATTTTCTGCACAAAAGGAGAGTAGAGGGGCTCTATTATTGGGCCTTTCTCTCTCCCCGGTTGATGTCTTGCCTTCTTGTTGTGGTCTTCTCTTGCATACATAACATGTGTAAGTGCTCAATAAAATAGTTATTACGCTCACTAAAATGCTTGTTGTGCTCACTAACATATCTGTTCTTTTTAGTCACACATGTGTCCTGCTCACTAACATATGTGTTCTGCTCACCAAGTTATACTTTATGCTCACTAAAATATAACTTTTGCTCATTAACATATGAGTTATGTTCACCAGTTATACTTTATGCTCACTAAAATATTTGCTATGCTCACCAACTCACTAAAAAGTATGTTCTGATCACTGAAAGTGATAGCCTGCTCAGTGAAAGTAAGAGCGTGGTTAATGAAAATCCTTACCAGCTTTTTTTCCTTTTTTCTTCTTTCCATCTTCTCTGCTAGGAGATTTTTGCTCTCGTTCAGTTATTTTCTACCTTTCGTGCTGCTCTATTTGTGTTTCTGGAATTGCTAGTGGTGGTGGTATTTGAGATGGTTCATTTTGTGGTTGTGTCTCCAGAGTTTATGATGGGTGTTGTGGTGGGGAGGGTGGTGGTGTCTACAGTGTTTGTGGGGGGGGGGTCTGTGTATTTGAAGTGTCTGTGCAGAGGGGAAGGTGGTGGTGTTTGATGTGTCTCTATAGAGGGGATGGTGGTGGTGCTTGAACTACTTTTACAGGGGGGAGGAAGGTGGTGTGTGAAGTGATGCTGGTGCTGCTGGTGTTGCAGGAGCTGTGCTTTGGCTATCATCAATCAGCTTAAAACATGGTATGTCATTGCCCCCTTCCCTTGATGTAGAAGCTTTGTTGTTGGTGCTGTTGGTTTGCTGTTGCCTTAGAAAAGCATTCTCTAATTCAATTATGGCCTTAAGTACAACAGCTCTGTTCCACCATTCATCACCTTGACTATATAATGGTATCTCAGCACTTTCATCCCCTTTTTCTCTTTGTGTCATTGGTGTGGATTTTGAGATTTGAGCCTTACGGTAGGAAGAGAACATGCTTATGGCCTTACCTCTTATTTTCTTAAGTGCTGCATTATTTTAGTACCTTTTTGACAAGTAGTCCATGAATGTTCTGTACCTCTTGAATGCACTTGCTAAAGCCTTTGTTACTTCAGCCACTTCTTCCATATCTTTCTGCAATGCGGACACCATTCAAGTATTGTAAGATGTTAGATAGATATTTATTTAAATTATTTCATTCTGCTTGATTGATATAAATGAAATAAATGATACCTCTAACTCTAATGGTTCATCATTTTCTGATAAGATCTTTGAATGTTCTTCCTATTGTGGCTGAGGTTCCTTTTGCAGAGGTGGTTTCGTATGCACTTCCTTGGTTATTTGTATTGGAGGCTCCACTCTTCCCTTTCCAAAGCCTTTTAGCCCTTCTTTTGCAGCAGGTGGATTGGCCTTTCTATCTTTTTTGACTCTTTCCCTCAGCCTTTCTATTGTCTACCCTTTGATTGTTGGGATTTGCCTATAAACAGTCATTCTTATCAGGAGTGCCCTGTGAAGATATAGCTTCTGCAAGAGAAATATTCTTTGTAATCAGTCTGTATAGCTCACCAAAAATGAATCCATGCTCACTAAAATATAGCCCCTGCTCAACAAAAATTTATACTGGCTTACTAACATTAAGTAATGTTGTGTAAGAATAAATCTTATTAGGCTCACTAAATTTGTGAATAGAGATCAATGTAACAGACAATTGTCATCTGTGAACAAGTCACTTACAGCTCACCAAAGTTGATATGTTGCTCACTAAAAGACATGTTCTGCTCACTAGGTTATATTATCTGCTCACTAAAAATAGTGCTCTGCTCACTAAACATTTTCATATGCTCACTAAAATATATTATAGCTCACTAACACTAAGTAATGTTGTGTAACAATGACTCCTATATGTATGTGGGGTACGTGATACGTTTTCACTAAAATGCTCATTATAGATCAATGTAATAGACAATTTTCATAGATGATCAAGTTTTCCATAGCTCAACCAAAGTTTTGGCGTGCTCACTAAAATACACCTTCTGCTCACTACAATGTATGTTCTGCTCACTAAAGTAAATGGCCTACTCACCATGATATATGTTAAGCTCACCAAAAGTTTTGGTGTGCTCACAGAAACACACCTTCTACTCACTGCAACGTATGTTCTGCTCACCAAAGTAAATGACATGCTCACCATGATATATGTTAAGCTCATTGAAAATGATGTTCTGCTCACAAAATATATATGTTCAGCTCACTGAATTTGACGTTGTGCTCACAAAAAACATGATATTCTAATAGAGTATAAAGAACATACCATCAAGAAGAGAATAGGGTTATCAAAGTTTGGAGCCCTCTTTTTGACATATTCACATATTCTATCAATGGTGTACTAACACCAATCAATTGTTGCTATATCTTGAACATTAGCAACATTCTTGGCAAAATATGATGTGCAATGTACATTCTTTGAACCGTTGAAAAAGCATGTTACCATGTACAGCACAAAGTTTCTCTTGAAACTTTCCCCTGCATTAGTCTGGCTAAGTATGTATTGTGGCATTGGGCTCAGCTTAGGGGTCCCATCTTGTAGATTCTAGTCTTTTCTCCATGCATCAAGGACTTCATTGTATCTGACATCTTTTGGCTTTTTCCCATAAAACTCCTCAACCTTCTTTCCACCAATAGGGAGTGCCAATGTGAGATGCACATCCAATGGTGTAATCTCAATCCTTTTGTTTGGTGATATATACAAGGTGACTGAGCATAGGTCAAATCTGTCTACTAGCCATTTGCATAAATCCCCTTGTAACTCAGTAAGTGGAGGAATCCTCTAAACCCCATATCTTGTATTGCTTTTCTTTATGCCTCATTGAAATTATCAATCACGCCAGCAAACCCTGATGGTGACATTCTTGTTTGAAAGATCTTGTTGGGTTTCATGTCTTCCTCTGCAGGCTTTCTCACAGATTTTATAAACTTGGGGTCTTCAGCAAGGACGGTAGCACTTGTCTCCTTTTTCAGGGATTTATGTTCTTTTTGATGCTTGAAAACTGAGAGTTGTGCACTCTTCACAAGAGGCTTAGGAGTCTTTTGGACATCCTCCTTCTTCTTCTCAAGTTGTGCCTTACTACACTTTTTTGTCCTCGCTTGCATTTTCTTTGGGCTAGACTTTGTTGCTTGTTTTATCTTCTTCATTCTCTTCACCAACACTTCATCATAAGACTTAGACTCATCACCATGCCCAAGGAGAGGCATTTTATAAGTTGTGTCCTCCTCTGTGTCATCTGTTTCCTCTGAAGGTTGTTGATGAACATCATTGATTGTTTTTTTAGAGCTTTTTTGGGCAGTGTTTTTGGGAACATTGGGGGAGTTTCTGCTGTGTATTGGTCTCTCCCCCATTTGTTGTTATGTGTTGCCAATTTTCTTATGTGCATCAGTCTTCTCCTTTTTTCTTTTTTGCAGCACCACCTTTAGTTTTTGCTCTACTGTTGGAGTGCATTGTTGAGGTGGGTTTGCTGTTTTTTACTGCTCTTGTCCCCCCTGTCCCTGTTGAGTAGGATGTGATTCTTACACAACATGCACACTTTATGGTTTTTCTAGCACCACCTTTTGTTTCTGCCCTGCTATGGGAGATTGGAGTTGTTCATCTTCTGAACTAGTTGGAGTGTTGCAAATATTTATGTTCTTCCCAACTTCTTGTGTCACCCTTCTCTTAGTTGCAGTAGTGCTTGTTGAGCTGGTTTTACCTTCAAATGTTTTGTCCCTTGCTATGGATAGGTTTTCCTGATGCTTTGGTTGAGGTTCCTTGGTTGCTTCTTCTGCATCTGTATATGGTACTTTGTATAAGTGAACAAGATGTATAACTAAATAAATGTGTAATGTTTAATGTAATGTGGGTCTTAGTATATATATTTCAGCTCAATAAAATATGCTGTCTGCTCACCAAAATTATAGGTAAGCTCACTAAACATAGTTGTTTGCTCACTATAATTATAGGTCAGCTCACTAAACATAGTTGTGTACTCACTACAATTATAGGTTAGCTCACTAAAGATAGTTGTCTGCTCACTACAATTGTAGGTCAGCTCACTAAATATAATTGTAGATGTATAGTTTTACTAGTTGTTTAAAATATGAGATTATAAACTGAGTGCATATGGGAACTGTTCGAGCAAATTGCATTGAAATGTTTAATTTTACATGGTGTAACACCAAAATCTAATAATAGTTATTGCTTACTAGACTTTTGTAATAGCTCACCAAACCATATGTCATGGCTCACTAATTGACAGGTACTAACATAGAATATAATGTTGAGGTGCTTTGAATACACTTTCCCCTGCTCACCACCTATGGAATTCAGATTATTACGTATAAGCTTACATAATGTAGACATACCTTAGTCTCAATTGTGATTGATATCATCTTGCATTTCTTGATTTGTTTCATTCGTTTTATTTTGTTCATTTGGGCTTCAATAAAAAAGGAAACGGTAATGTTAGTGTAGTGGACTACACTGTGTGTGTTTTTTCATATATTTGAAGTGGTAATTACCTAATGTTCACTTGCTCAGAAGAGACGTCTCTGACAACCTGCATAATCATGTCTTGAGGGCTTGTGATTGACCCTTCTGTCTTTGATCTATCAAATAGTATAAAATATATTGCTAATGTTATAGAAAATGTGATAACACAATAGAATAAAAGGTACAACTCACTACAAATATATCATAGCTCACTACAATATAAGATACAACTCACTATATATGTGAAACAGTATACGAAAAGAGATTGGAGTTCTAGACTACACACTTGAGTGTATGGTACCACTTTCCAAATTTAAGGTATGGCACACTAGGATGTAAAGTACAGCTCACTATATTATAAGATGCAAGTCACTATAGGATGCATATGTTGACAGGAACAAGCATATTATTCACTGCTCACTACAATTTTGTCATGGCTCACTATATTCAAGCCATAGCTCACTAAAATATAGGGCATAATTCACTGGAGCATGCATATGTTGACAGCCACTAGCATATAATTTACATCTCACTAGAATTTTGTCATGGCTCACTACATACAAGCCTTAGCTCACTACATTATAGGACACAACTGACTATAGCATTCATATGTTGACAGGAACAAGCACATAATTCACAGCTCACTAAAATGGAGATATGTTTCACAACAATATAAGGTGCAACTCACTATACAACAAAATTAGAAGAGTAAAGGTAAAAGTGTCGTGCATGTATTAGTCAACATCAAGGTAAACGTGTTTATTGTGAATTTGTTGACAGAATCAGGAACAAGCACATACTGCTCACTGGTGATGTACGCTTGCTCACTAATATTAGGTTCAAGAAGGTTTAAGGTTTTCAACATACCTTTTCTGAGCAGTGTTTGATGCATCACTAGCAGATCTCTTTTTCACAACTGATGAATGTTGAGCTTGCATCTGCAAACATTTGAAAAACGAGATTATGAATGCATGATTTTGTTAAACCTAGAATGCAAAACGAATTCATCATTTTGTTTCGAACCTGCAAATAAAGTTCATATCTGCTAAAACATACATCGAATTTGTCTGCTTCAAGCTTCAGTGGTGATTTTTCAAAGATTTCTTGTTAGAATCAGTGAGCAAATGTAGCAGAATTTTGTTAAATCAAGCACGAATTTGAGTGGTTTTGGGAGAGAGAAAGTGAGTGGAAGTTTTTGGGTCGTGGTGATTTGAAGTTGCAGTTATGAGTGCGTTTGGTTTTTATTTTATTTTTTTAGTCGGTGGTTTCTTCACTTTATGGGGTGTGGCACGCCAGTTAAACCATTAGTGGGCTCGGTTGTACAAATGCAATTGTACATCTGGGTGGACGACATAAGAACTGATTGTTGTGTACCCATTACCTTTTTATTCATTTTTTAAATTTATTTTGCTGTATTATTGAAAGATTTTCTTACTTCAGCCACCTTTTGCACTAGCCAAACCTTTTTAGAATAGTCCAACATCAATAAAGGAACACATAGATCAAACAAAGTCTAATATTGTTTTCGTAACAACTATAAGATGAGATGAGGTGGAAAAAAAAGGGCTTACAGGATGATGATCGTCCAAACCGTCACGCCGTTCATTTTCCTTGCAATGAGGCATTCCCCAGGCTTGCGTCCAATGAACGCCTCTCTGACTTGAAGTTAGAGCCTTTCGGGGAAAGAAGAAAGGCAGAAAAGATAAGAAGCGCTAGGGAAGATAATCCGGAGTGTCAGAGCCTAGGAATCTATGCCTAGAATTCGTTACCTTTCTCAAGGGTAGGTAGATATTTATAGTGTAAAACACCTAGGGCCCACCTGGTAATTTCACAGCGTCGCCCTTGCCCCATTGGCCTAGAAGGGAATGGGTTGTATTTGGGTCTATCTGGGGGCAAACGTAAGAAGCCACCCCAGTGGGTCCGTAGGGGCGGGCTAATGATGTAGCCCTGCCAGTGGGGCTTTTTTTGGATCATTTAGCCCCCAAAATTTTACCCATGCAGTGCATCTCGGGCTATAAGCGAAATGTGCACCACCATAGGTAACCTTTGTAACCCGGTATTCGTGTTGTCATGCTGAGAACAATTGAAATCTAGAACGACATCAGCTATATA
>JACYFF010031954.1:66945736-66956224 GCA_017589665.1 Selenicereus undatus | reverse complement strand
GATTCAAACCCTGATAATCTCAGTCATTTAATTCTCTCTTTTCATAATGGAGCCTATAATGACTCTCGGTGTGCATCACTATGTGATTTGCAGTTCTTCCTAAGCATATTTGACTCATTCTACTTGCAGCTCAGTCACCACTATGTTCATATGTTTACGGTTACCTACTCGAACTCTTTGCTTCTATTTGGCACTATTCATTTGTTGCTTGCAAAGCCATTGGTTGCTTCAGATCTAGCCATTGAGTGTCCTTTCAGCAATAAATGTATCCCTATTGTTCGTGTGTTATAGCACCGTAACGTCATGCTGGCATACTACTCTATGGCCATGACTACATGTCGTTATTCAAGTTATTTTGGAAATCCTTTCTTTTCTAGTACAGCCTAGTTTGGTAATGATAAACAACGATTTGTGTTATTTCCATTTGCCAGCAGTTTTGAAGTTTATATGTCTACCCAAGACTTCCATTTATTGCAAATTGTTGTATTGATGGATGACATCATGTTCAGTCATAAGATTGACTCCTTCATCTTGACGTATTGTCTTTTCAAACATCAGATGAACGAAATTTTCCTTCTGATAGTGTTGATCCTTATCTTCGTCATTTTACTCTCATACGGATACCATATGACTTTTCAAAAGCCACTTTGGTAACCTTTTGCATTTCTTCACCTTCATTACTTAATACTCTCTCTCAACTTCATAACACCATTCATTTAGTTTACTATCATGACCATCCTGAATAAACTGCATGTTTTGTATATGCAGGACATTTATATATCTTACTTCTTTTATTACGAATCTTCGTCTTTTCATTCATTCAACTTACATGCCTATCCTTCTTAACCAATAAAGAAATATCTTTGCAAGAGTTCATGGTGTGGTTGCATCTCTCTGCACTTTAGATTGCCCCTTGTCTTTTAAATTTATTGAGACCAATAAGCAGTTGAATGTGTTATGTATAGTATTGCTGGAAACATATTCATTGGGCATTGAATCCAGTTTGATTGGCATACCTTGTTATCATTATGGAGATGAACTGATTGTGTACTTATAGAAGATGACTGGTAAAGATCTTAAGGTTAGTTTGAGAAATGTGGAAAGACTAGGCGTGTATTTCCATGGACTGAGAGAAGAAAAATTCTATTTCTGCCATAATCCCATTGTGCAAGCAAGTGAATTATCATGTCAGTAATGCATTGAATATTAGTGATTTGTCAACCACACTCGGTATATCCATATCCATATTGCCAGTTGGTGGAGTTAGAGATGTTTCATCTGAGGACTATCAGGATTATTTCTCCCCAAGAAACATTGATTTTCAGATCAACCTAATTCTAGGTGCTCAATTCATTTTCAAAACCCCTATCATATGACCTCCAACAGAGTCCAAAGAATTGAGGATTCAGTGGATGAATTATAAGGGATTTGTCTGACCAAGTGTGTCCCCGTGGGGAACCTCAGGTTCATACGAAGAAGAAAGACAGAACCTTATGGTCGTGTACTATGCACAGAGAGTTGAACAAGATCACTATCAAAATAAGTGCCCTATACCTTGAATAAATGATTTATGGGATTAACTATCTGTAAGAGATGTCTTGTCCATGAATGATTTAAGGTTCAAACATCACACCTAAACCATGCAACCACAGTTTATCTTTTGCAAGAATACCCATTTATAGTAATTCTTGTTTGCTTGTCTCATCTGCAAAACTTGATACTATCCAATATTGTTTCATCTCCCTTGTATTTCAACCCGATGTTTCATATTCGCGTGATCTTTCACGCCTTCGCAAACCCATTGTTAAGTATGCAATACATTTTTATTCGACCTTATATGAGTGTCAACATTCCAATGCTCTCGACCTTCACCATCTTTATTTCATGATCATAAGTTGCAGTTCATTTCGTTGAGAGCTGATTCCCACATCTACCTTACATCTCATTTATTCATAATAATACACTCGTATAACTTATTTTGAATTCATAATGTAATTCAGCTCTCATTGGTGTGGGTGATTACAATTGTCATAATTCCCCTTACTCTCCTTACTTTGAACTTCCACTTCGACACATATATCTTGCATGCTCATCAGTAAATTCTAGTTTTGGTTGTTCAATCTTATTCCTGGTTTTGAATTGGCTTTATATGAGCAAAGGCACGTTTCTCACGTCACTTGTTCAATCTATCCAATCCATTTATTGATCAATCTATTCAATCTATTCACTTATTCATTCTATTGATCTATTCAATCTATTCAATCTCATGTCACTTGTTCAATCTATTGATCTATCCATTGTATTTTATCAATTCAATCCATTTATCTATCCATTGGCACTTGCTCGTCTAATCCAGTTATCCATCTATTACACTTTGTTTGTCCAATCTAGTTGTCTATCTATTGCATTTATCTTGCTCCTTGTGGCTATAAAGTCAAGTAGTGAAGCTCAATTACTTGTCATCTTGTTTCCAGTTTCTAGTTCATCAGTTAAACTCGAGTATAACCATCCCATCTTTCTCCTTGGTGGATTATTTATTGGACCCTTTATGGTCCATATTTACAACCACAATTCTTATGGCATTATATTTCAGAATTCATGATACACTTATGGTTATCTTTATTCTAACCACCCCATGATAATCTCTTCTTTATTTGCCTTTTCTAGTCTCATTGTTCATTTCTTTCGTATGCAATAGTTCGCTCGACTGAGAAATTCATCACTCTTATCCCTAACCATGGTCATTTTTCTTTTGGCCGTTATCAACTGGGAGCAGATCCCTGAGTAGTCTGATGAGGGGAGATCTTGTGATGTGTTAGAAAAATCAGCTGGTGATATTTTGAGAAGGGCATAATCTCAAGCACTGTTTAATTACATTGGAATGAGCCAGAAGACACATTGAGTATAAGGTCAGAGCTACTCCCAGCAGTAAGAGGGAAAAATGGAAAATTCAAGTACATGTCGAGGTGATACAAAGTCAACAAAACAGTTGTGCTGGCAAAACAAAGAAATAACCAATGTCTCAGATGCGATATAAAGTATTCTGAAGGGCTTATCTAGTCAAGGGTGTCAGGAGACTGGATATCAGAGATAATTGAGTCCTCGTTACTTTGGGCTTTATGCGTCAGCAGTGTAGAATACCTCATTTGCAGTAACAAGGTTCTTTTCTTTCGAAGAGAATATCACTTTTGAAGCAAAGTAATTGAGTTCATTGAGGCTATTGTGTGAAAAGTATTCGGATCTACTACTGAAATATCGGATTAAGAAGTTATGCAATTTGTACACCCTTAATCAGTGTTCATTCGACAATTATACTCCTTCAGAGGGAAGCAATGGGAACCAATGACCCCTGAGTCTTAAAGCAGCATTGCATATAGTTGACAAGTGTGATAAGTTTCGAGGACGAAACTCTTTAAGGGGGGAAGGCTGTAATAACCCAACCCTAACTCATATTTATTTATTTAAATCATCCTTATTTATTTAAATCATCTTTATTTATTTCATTAATCATGTTGATTCAATTACTTTACCATGTTTATTGACTTAATCACTCATGGTTAATTGTTTAACCAAATCATATTCATTAAATTCAATTACGCTCCATTTATTTATTTAACGAGTTCCATCATGTTATTTAAAATTTCCACCTTCATTTATCATATTTAATCATCTCGGTTGGGAGATATTTCATTTTGGGTACCACTTTGCAACTCAAGCTTCATTGATTGATTAAATATCGGGTGAATCGATATTAGGCCTCGGTAAGTACAAACTAGTGATTAATTATTTTCTTATCTTCACTAAAATTTATTTCCTAGCAATACAAATTTTTATTTTTGTTCAACATTCCAAATAATTTTTCAAGCCCCAATTTAGCCTTTTGGGCCCAAAACAAAAGCCCAAAACCTTACTAATTTTTATTATGTCACTAATTACTCATTTTAGCACCTAATTTTAATTAGTAAAAAGCTAATTTTGGGTGGATAATTCTCAGCCACATGTAGCTAATTTTGGGTGGATAATTCTCAGCCACATGTTGCTATTAATAGGCAACTTATAAACATAAATATTCAGCCCCAAATACACAAACCATTCCCCCCATTTTCTCTCTCCTCACACCAGAACAGGGGCAGCAGCAGCTGCCCCCTTGTGCCGCCCATTTTGGTGGTTCCAGCCACTTTTTCGGCCACTTGTGGGCTACCCCGACTTCCCCTTGCTTCTAGCTATCATGCCCAACCATTTATTTCACTCAAAACAGCCTCCTCATCTCATTAATTCAAGCCTAAAGTGAGGTATATCTCAAAACCCTAACTTGTTTTATCTTACGTTTTATGGTTGTTTTCTTTATGGGTTATATTTGGATGATCAAATTAATAGTTATTGTGCAATTTCTATTGAGTTTGGAGATGTTTGGAGTTATGGGTATTTGATCAAGAGGATTATTTTCATGATTTTGCATTCGTTTTTATGCCACTGTCGAAATTCTGGAAATCACAGGATTGTCCACAAATTCTGAAATGTTTACTGTAGATTCTATATATTATTTGGGATTTTCTGGCAAAATTGCATGAAGTTTGGACGTGTAATGAGTGAGTTATGGAATTTTGAAGAAATCTGTCCTGTTTTGGATACGAATTTAGTAATTATGTATTAATGAAGTTGTTTAGAGTTTGGATATATATATGAGGCCTTAAATGATCTTTTGTATCTGATTGTGGTGATTTGGAATTATTTCAAGTGAGTTTCAAGTGATTTTTATGTGAAAAAGGAAGAGAAGTTAAATCAGTTAAGGGCTGGAATTTCAGGAAACTAGGGCTGACTTTGGGATTAAACTGGTAATTAATGGTTCAGTCAAAAATTATGATTTTTTGTGGGTAGATAGTTCAGTGTGTTATATTTAAAATACCTCTTGAATCGCCTTAATCCGAGGTCTGTACAAAACGTTATGGTCGTTTTACCAAAACTGCGCAAAATGAGATCAAAACTGATACACTTGTGTTTTAGTCCCATTTTGGGAATCCTATTGTGGGAATCATGTTTTGAGTTATAAATGAAAGTTTTTGGGAACTTCTTAATCTTTTCATATTGGGGTTTTGGGTCTCCATTTGAGGTCCTGAATGAAAGTTATGAATTTTTGAAGTGAACTGACCTACTTGGGTGTAAATCAGATTGTTATTAAAATTTCTGTGCAGTATATACTTGGAGGAAAATTCTGAAGCTTTTATTGTAGACTGTTCATATTATTTCTGAATTTCCTGTAAGATCTCATGAAATTTGGATGAGTATTTTGAGTTTGGTGATTGTTGGAAGCATTTTGAGTTTGGTGATTGTTGGAAGCATTTTGAGTTTGGTGATTGTTGGAAGCATTTTGAGTGACTGTATAAAGAGCAATAAAAAAAAGATCAAGTGCGATTGATCATGCACTCATTTTGTGTATTTTGGGCCAAGTCATTTATAGGGGGAAATAAATATTCATAGACTTTTATGGAGCTTTTAGCTTGTTTTTGAGCTTTGATTCAGTTGTGGATTTTACAAAGAAAATACCATGCTTGGTGAGCTTAATAGCTTCTAATGAGTTCAATGACCCATTTGAGGTGGAATTCTTTATCTAATGGATTTATGAATGAAATATGAGAGGTGGGATGTTGTGACTTATTAGACCATATCAGACCAAGTTATCGCAGTTTGTGCCATTAAACCAAGATATACCTCTCTTGGCCTCAGACCTCTATTACTCACTCAATTCAGATTGTATCAAATGTATTTATCAAGCCAGTCTAGTGTACTCGCTGTTATCCTGAACCAAGCTATACATCAGCGAGCCTTAAACTTGTATCAGCAACTTATTTCAGAAAAGGGCGTAACCATTCTCTCAATTATCGCCATCAAGGCCTTTTCCTCTGTAATACCATTTATCTCATTGTGAACTATTTTACTTTCATTAATTCAGTTTTGAAGTTATATTGAAATATACGAGTTATGTATACCATTTAATTACTCAATTTCTGTTACGCATAGTTTTACTTACTCAATTGTGCGAGTAAGGATCATTTACTAACTACACATACTTTTAATGACATTTATGAAACAGAGTTGAGGCCTAGTTATCGTTCCCCATTATGCATAAGTGTTATCAAGTCCGACGATATTTATGAAACAGCTAACTTGTATCAAGTCAGATGATACTTTTTAAAGGCTCAAGGTACGTCCATTGCCTGTATCTTCAGAAAGCAGATCATGTTTATCAAGTTACAACTCTTAATGAGTTTATCAATGAATCAGTTTATACAGTGATTTGCCATTTAACTTGTGACCCCGTCAGTCATCATCTATAGGGCGTCAGCCCATCATTTACCCGCCCGGCTTCAGGCCAACTCTTGATCGGATTGGCAGGTGTACACCTATGTATAGATCATATCAGTGCAAGGGGTTCACATCCAGATAATAATGAGCAATTCAATTTCATATTACTTTCATTTTCATTTTTATTGCCAACTAAATGAATTGCAAAGTCGGGTACCCATCACCAGTGTTTCTATGGTCATTTTACAAATACAGGAATGTATGTACTGCGTTTTTGCTCATGTTTTCGAATTGTTTTCATGTTTTCCATTTTAGGTGATGAAGTATCACATATTCCTCCTTTTACCAAGCCTTTTTGAAGGTCATCAGATGTTCACAGTGGATTCAGCATAGCATGAATATTGGAACCGACCTTAGGGTCAAGTACTTGTGTGGTGTGGAATGTGAGTTAGTACATGGTATGGTTAAACTATTTTGCACTTCGGGCTTGAAGTGTTTCAGTTTACTATATTTCGTGATTGTAAGCACGAGTTGCGAGATTAAATGGTTTCAGTGAGCCTTGTCCTTATCAGGATGGCGGTAGCGCCTTCGTTTACTGAGTCTTTCGCTGCAATTATTAGTAATCATGTCATTAGTATTTTGGGGGCGTTACAGAATTGGTATCAGAGCTAAGGTTTAAGGCCACTGTGAGTTATCAAGTGTTTATGAGTTAGCTATCAAGGTGTGTATGAGTTGTGTTGGACCAGTTAAATGAGTTGTTGGCTATAAGTTCATATGTATGGGCATATATGGAGGAACCATTGTCATTTGGATGGCTCAATCATTTGGTAGTATCATGAGATTCAAGTATGAGCAAAATGGACTGTGGAACCAATTGCGTCACCTGTTAGAAAGGCATGCTCTCATTTATCTAGGAATTGTATTGTATGTTTCATCTCTCGTATTTGTTTAAATTTTTGTAATTGTGCACTCCGGGTGTGTGACCCGTTGAGTTATGAACTCCGGCGTGTGGCCGTTGAGCTATTAAAGTGTTTCTCTCAATTTCAGGTATCAATTGTAAGGCTTTAAGCCTGGGTTTTAGCCAGTTTTTAGGCGAAACTCTGTCCGTTTTGCTCCAGAATTTGAGAGTTTTATTGAGATGAATTAAAATATCTAACCTTGAGTACAGTGACGGTTGAAGTCGATGTGGGGGTGCGATTTGCAACTTCTCAAGGGATTTATACAATGTTAAGTCAGAGGTGAACCTCTAGATGAGGAAATGCTTGCTGGGGCAATATCTTTGAGTTGAAGTACTATGAGAAGAACACTACAATGAGTGCTTATGTATGGTAATAGCAATTAGTAGCTTACGGTGTGCTATTTGGCATTATGTGGGTGGTGCAAGTAAGATTAAGCTCCCATGTATCGGAATCATTTGGTCTTGATACTAAGACTTTGCATCAGCAATGCTCCCATTACTTCCCGTCATTGACTTATTCCTGCCCTAGTTACCTTGAATCGTTCAGATGCATCATTTCTTTGCTACTAACACTCTCTTGATTTGTAATGGGGTGTTTATGGGAATTCTCATATGTGGTCTGTGGGGACTTCTTCAACCACATATGATCAACCTTTCTTATAGGCGATTCAAACCCTGATAATCTCAGTCATTTAATTCTCTCTTTTCATAATGGAGCCTATAATGACTCTCGGTGTGCATCACTATGTGATTTGCAGTTCTTCCTAAGCATATTTGACTCATTCTACTTGCAGCTCAGTCACCACTATGTTCATATGTTTACGGTTACCTACTCGAACTCTTTGCTTCTATTTGGCACTATTCATTTGTTGCTTGCAAAGCCATTGGTTGCTTCAGATCTAGCCATTGAGTGTCCTTTCAGCAATAAATGTATCCCTATTGTTCGTGTGTTATAGCACCGTAACGTCATGCTGGCATACTACTCTATGGCCATGACTACATGTCGTTATTCAAGTTATTTTGGAAATCCTTTCTTTTCTAGTACAGCCTAGTTTGGTAATGATAAACAACGATTTGTGTTATTTCCATTTGCCAGCAGTTTTGAAGTTTATATGTCTACCCAAGACTTCCATTTATTGCAAATTGTTGTATTGATGGATGACATCATGTTCAGTCATAAGATTGACTCCTTCATCTTGACGTATTGTCTTTTCAAACATCAGATGAACGAAATTTTCCTTCTGATAGTGTTGATCCTTATCTTCGTCATTTTACTCTCATACGGATACCATATGACTTTTCAAAAGCCACTTTGGTAACCTTTTGCATTTCTTCACCTTCATTACTTAATACTCTCTCTCAACTTCATAACACCATTCATTTAGTTTACTATCATGACCATCCTGAATAAACTGCATGTTTTGTATATGCAGGACATTTATATATCTTACTTCTTTTATTACGAATCTTCGTCTTTTCATTCATTCAACTTACATGCCTATCCTTCTTAACCAATAAAGAAATATCTTTGCAAGAGTTCATGGTGTGGTTGCATCTCTCTGCACTTTAGATTGCCCCTTGTCTTTTAAATTTATTGAGACCAATAAGCAGTTGAATGTGTTATGTATAGTATTGCTGGAAACATATTCATTGGGCATTGAATCCAGTTTGATTGGCATACCTTGTTATCATTATGGAGATGAACTGATTGTGTACTTATAGAAGATGACTGGTAAAGATCTTAAGGTTAGTTTGAGAAATGTGGAAAGACTAGGCGTGTATTTCCATGGACTGAGAGAAGAAAAATTCTATTTCTGCCATAATCCCATTGTGCAAGCAAGTGAATTATCATGTCAGTAATGCATTGAATATTAGTGATTTGTCAACCACACTCGGTATATCCATATCCATATTGCCAGTTGGTGGAGTTAGAGATGTTTCATCTGAGGACTATCAGGATTATTTCTCCCCAAGAAACATTGATTTTCAGATCAACCTAATTCTAGGTGCTCAATTCATTTTCAAAACCCCTATCATATGACCTCCAACAGAGTCCAAAGAATTGAGGATTCAGTGGATGAATTATAAGGGATTTGTCTGACCAAGTGTGTCCCCGTGGGGAACCTCAGGTTCATACGAAGAAGAAAGACAGAACCTTATGGTCGTGTACTATGCACAGAGAGTTGAACAAGATCACTATCAAAATAAGTGCCCTATACCTTGAATAAATGATTTATGGGATTAACTATCTGTAAGAGATGTCTTGTCCATGAATGATTTAAGGTTCAAACATCACACCTAAACCATGCAACCACAGTTTATCTTTTGCAAGAATACCCATTTATAGTAATTCTTGTTTGCTTGTCTCATCTGCAAAACTTGATACTATCCAATATTGTTTCATCTCCCTTGTATTTCAACCCGATGTTTCATATTCGCGTGATCTTTCACGCCTTCGCAAACCCATTGTTAAGTATGCAATACATTTTTATTCGACCTTATATGAGTGTCAACATTCCAATGCTCTCGACCTTCACCATCTTTATTTCATGATCATAAGTTGCAGTTCATTTCGTTGAGAGCTGATTCCCACATCTACCTTACATCTCATTTATTCATAATAATACACTCGTATAACTTATTTTGAATTCATAATGTAATTCAGCTCTCATTGGTGTGGGTGATTACAATTGTCATAATTCCCCTTACTCTCCTTACTTTGAACTTCCACTTCGACACATATATCTTGCATGCTCATCAGTAAATTCTAGTTTTGGTTGTTCAATCTTATTCCTGGTTTTGAATTGGCTTTATATGAGCAAAGGCACGTTTCTCACGTCACTTGTTCAATCTATCCAATCCATTTATTGATCAATCTATTCAATCTATTCACTTATTCATTCTATTGATCTATTCAATCTATTCAATCTCATGTCACTTGTTCAATCTATTGATCTATCCATTGTATTTTATCAATTCAATCCATTTATCTATCCATTGGCACTTGCTCGTCTAATCCAGTTATCCATCTATTACACTTTGTTTGTCCAATCTAGTTGTCTATCTATTGCATTTATCTTGCTCCTTGTGGCTATAAAGTCAAGTAGTGAAGCTCAATTACTTGTCATCTTGTTTCCAGTTTCTAGTTCATCAGTTAAACTCGAGTATAACCATCCCATCTTTCTCCTTGGTGGATTATTTATTGGACCCTTTATGGTCCATATTTA
>JACYFF010031954.1:66863288-66931433 GCA_017589665.1 Selenicereus undatus | reverse complement strand
TATATATATCTAAGTATGCGTGCGCACACACCCACACTTGTAGCTTAGGAGATGATGAAGTGGATGAAAGGCAAGCATAGTATAGATCACAATTCAGATGCCACTCAGTCAGCCTTTGCACATTTTGCAGGTATAAATTCATTAAGCTCTTACTCTAGTATTTGTTGTTCTGTGTCTACGATTTGCTCAAGTTCTTAGATAATTGACACGGGAGCAAGTTATCATATGATATTTAATTAGAATTTGTTCTCCCATACTACAATCCTTTCTAAACCTATCGTTGTCACCCTCCTTGATGGGACTTCAAAATCTGTTTTACAAACTAGTCATGTTATTCTGACACCTAGCCTAGCACTACAGAAGGTCTTACATGTGCCATACTTTAGATTCAACTTACTATCAGTAAGTCAGTTAGTGACAACCCGTAACCTATGTGTCATTTTCCTTCCTAACACATGTGTATTCCAGGACCTTACCACTACAAGGATTGTAGCTGTGACACCTAAGCTAGGTGGCTTTTGCAAACTAGATCTCTTGGCTGTTGGCAAGACCACAGACAACATTCATGCTATCTCAAACTCCAAACCAGTTGCAGTCTATTCCAGTAAATCCATGATTGTTCCAAGTTCTATTTCCCTTCCTAAAAATAATACTACATGTACGTCTTCTCCTATTGATGTTTTACATGCTCGCTTAGGACATACTTCTCTGTCTAAGATGAAACACATAACTGAATGTAAGTCTCATGTTTCAGACAATTCTTTTTTTTTTTGTGAAATATGTGTACTTGCCAAGTCTCACAGACTTCCATTCAATAAAAGCTCAATTACTACTCAATCTCCTTTTCAACTAATTCATATAGATCTCTGAGGTCCTTATAGGGTGGCTAATGTCACTAGAGCCCATTCTTTTTTCTCACAATTGTTGGTGATTATAGTAGAAGCACATGGACTCAATTATTGCACAATAAAAATCAAGTTGCATCTACCCTTATCCATTTTTACAAAATGATTGAAACATAATTTCAAACTAAAATTCGTCTGTTTAGAACTGATAATGGAAATGAGTATATTAACTCAACTTGCTTTGCTTTTTTTTTTTTGTTTTAAAGACCTAGGTGTTTTGCTTCAAAGGGCCATAGTCAAAACCCCACAGCAGAATGGGGTAGTAGAGAGAAAGCACAGAAATCTCTTGGACACATCCCAAGCTAGTTTTCCAAATAATTTTTGGGGAGAATATGTGCTATATGCCACTCACATCATAAATATGCTTCCTATGGCTATTTTACACTGGAAAAGTCTATATGAAGCACTTTATGGCAAGCAGCCAAAATTCGATGATTTAAGAACAATTGGTTACTTATGCTTTGCTAATAGGATCAAAGAAACTGACAAACTTGCCCCTAAAGCCATTAAAAGTGTGCTTCTTGGTTACACGTTTGGCCTAAAGGGGTACAAATTATATGATCTTGAAAAGAAAAAAAAAATTTCACAGCAGGGATGTTGTTTTTCAAGAGACATCTTTTCCTTCTAAAAGGCTCACAATGCCACAAGCTGCTCCTGATCTTAATCATTTATGTGATCCCTTGTTTCCAACCACTTTTTTTTCGATACTTATGATAGTACACCACTACAGACTAGAGATTCTCATTTCCCTTCCTTTCCTTACTCACCTATGGTGTTAGACATATCTCATACTAATGAGAACACTGATCATATGACTAGTGCTTCTCATCCTAATTCTCCACAAAGTTCTCACCAAGTCACTAGTATTGTCTCACCAATGCTCTCTATTGTCTCACCAACAGAGCAAGCTCTGTATGAGCCCCTTCTTAGGAAATCCACTAAAGCTAAAGGTCCACCCTCTTGGGTGAAGGATTTTGTTTGTATGCCACATAGTTCCAGGCAGCTTGCAGCCATACCTGCACCTCCTGATAGCCATTCTTCTCCTTCACATAACTTTCATACACAAACTCAACCTACATGTTATCCTCTCTTCCATCTTTCTAATCTAAAACCTTTTTCTTCTGATTATGCCATATCACTTGCTAGTGTGTTACAAACACTAGAACCTAGCACTTATGCACAAGTGCAATAGTTCCCTAAATGGGTAACGACCATGGAACAAAAGCTTACAACCCTTGAACAGAACGGTACTTGGGTTTTGGCTTCCTTATCTAATGGGAAGAAAGCTCTTACTTCCAAATGGTTTACAAAATAAAGTTCAGGCGAGATAGATCTGTTAAGAGGCACAAGGCCAAATTAGTCATAAGAAGATTTGAACAAGTCAAAAATAAGGATTACATGCATACCTTCTCCGCAGTGGCTAAACTCCCTACAGTTAGGGTTCACATTGCATTGGCAACAGCAAAGGCCTAGCCCTTACACCAATTTGATATCAATAATACCTTCCTTCATGGCTTTGTTGGTGAAGAATTTTATATGCTGCCACTTAATGGTTACACTAAGGCTTCGTCTGAGTCAGTTCTTACAACAACATGCAGAACCTCACTATCAGGCAGCCTTGCATGTCCTTAGATACTTAAAAGGCACTCTTAATAAGGGCTTGTACTATCCAGCAGATTGTAACCTGCATTTGACAGCAAACTGTGACGCTAATTGGGGTACGTGTAGATTGACAGCAAGGTCTCTTACAGGCTGTTGTATTTTTCTGGGATCTTCCTTGGTGTCCTGGAAGACCAAGAAACAGAAGACTATAGCAAAGTCCACAGCAGAGGCTGAATATAGAGCTATGTCAATAACAACATCAGAGTTAGAATGGCTCTGTAATTTGTTACAAGATTTCTGCATACCCTCATCTACACCCATCACAATGTATTATGATAACAAAGAAGCTATGCTTATAGTTGAAAATCTAGTGTTCCACGGGAGAACCAAGCACTTAAGGACAAATTGTCATTTCACAAGGGACAGGGTCTTAGAGGGATTCCTTTGGACTTCATACGTACCTTCCAAGGAACAGCTCGCTGATTTAATGACAAAGCCTCTAGGAGAAATGCAGCACAACCTTTTGTCTTCAAGGTTGAGCTTGATGGATTCTCCTCCAATCCCACCTTGAAGGGGGATGTTGAGGATGGTGGTTTTAGCTTAGCATATTTTGTTATAGCAGCTCAGCACAAATGGTTGCAGTTTGTTAGCTCAGCACATGCATCCATTAATTTAGTTTTGGTAGCCATATATTTTAGCTAAGCTTTCACAGCTTGTATATAAGCCCATCTGGTTGTACATATTCAGTTGAGAGAATCATATATAAATTCTTAGATTCTCCTCCATTGTTTTCTCTCTCTAGAACCTCAAGGTTCTCTAAACTTTTACAACTACACTTATTGATGACATAGCAAAGCATTTAGGTGTTCTTACCTTTAGTGATAGAGTTACTAAGGAAACGAACTAGCAATTTGCGTATGGATTAAAGAAAAAGCTTTCAAGTTAGAAGACAAAACGCCTATTATTGACATTATATTTCAATCCAATCCTCCATATCTATCATTCCGGTGTACTCTGCAAATCTAAAAATTAGCCCCTTATGAGATAGATAAGAAAAAATGGCAATTCTTGTGGGAGGCAATGGTAAAGATTATAGACCACATCTTGTTTCATTGGATACATTCACAAAACCGAATGAGCTCGGTGGCACTGGTGTAAACTTTATGCATCAATTAAATTTATTGTTTTGAACTAGACTAAGTTGAAGGGTTATCCATAAACCTAAGTCTTTATGTACCTATTTCTAGTGACACAAATATTACCCTAGTCAATGTGAAATAATTATGTTTGTTGCTAAAGCTAATCTACCGCACCGGTCTGCACGTTTGGAAAGGTATTATGGGGAATAAACAGTTTAGTATTAGGAATGCTGTAAGTAAAGGGTGCAATACTTTCTTTTAGGCTCATAGCTGGGTAGGTCTAGGCCCCCTTTGTGCCTTGCCATAAGCGTTATCACTCTCCAAGCTAACATTACCACAACAAATGCATATTCGAATAAAAACAAAAGTTAGTTGAATTTATTAGTTACCTAAGGGAGGAAATTTTAATAGAAATTGCTCTTATAACATATTCTTAGGAATGTCCTATGACGACCTTTTATGGAAATATTTTTGTAGCCTAAGCAGACAAATAACGGATGATGAAGACTACAAAAGTTTGATTCATCTAAACGTTCATGCAAACTAGCTAATTAAATTCTTGATCATTTGTGGCTGGATTTAGACCTGGGGTGATGTAGTGTGCTTTAAGAAGTCTGAGCAAATTCGTAAGGATAAAACAAGCATTCTATGATCAATATTAAATAAAGTCCTAACAGCTGTAGAGGTAGAAAATGTGTGGTGAAATTTTAAAGTTTTTGATAAAGAGGAAATCTATGGGAGTTGGAAAGTTCTACTAGAAGGGAGAATTATGTTAAATACAAATGTGTTGCTAAGGTTAACCAAAGATAATAAGTGGGAGGTGAAGGTATCTTCACGAATTAGAAAGGGGGTTGGTGCCATAAGTGTGTTGAACATGTGGGTCGTTGCTCCTTGATGAATGCAAAGATGAAGCTAGTTTCCCACGGCTTAAGGTTGACTAGTGAAATGGGCCCTGGAAAGTTTATGTCCATAGTGTCAAAGTTGTGTGTGGCAGGTTGGCCACACACACCACTTTCCACCCCTCCCACCTGGGTTCGAGCCTGGAGACACAACTTTGGCTTTGTGCCTTGCGAGTTGTGTGTGGACGGATGGTGGTCCTGGGCCTTGATCTTGACTTTGACATCCCTTTATCCCTAGTCCATTCAAGGTCCGCTGGGTACCCCTGCGATAGGAGCCCAGTGGGTTGGGCCGACTTACCATTGTAAAAAAAAAAAGTTTAGGTCCATAGTAACTTAATGATCATTGCTAAAGTGCTTGAAAGAGAGAAGGAGATGATTGTTGAGCATGAACTGGTTATGTAGCAATGCAAAAAGTAGCGTAATCATTACAACTGGATAGTATTAATATCACATGGTTTTAGGGAGTGTTATGGGGTTTTAGATTCCCCACCTAAAATTGGACTTAAATTGAATGAGAGTGTGTGTGTTTTTAAGCCCCCCCCTTCCCAACAAAAAAGAAACTAGAATGGTATGTGAGCGTTGCATGGCCATTTATGATTAAGAAGTAATTATCGTTCCTTTTGGAGCGCAATCCCTCTTTTACTTTAAAAAGGATTTAGACAACTATTCATCATCATGTAGGGCCCATTTGAGATCAATTTTAACCTTACTCTTGCTCATCAATTTTTATTATCTTTTTTATAGCCATTTAATTCGTCATCATGTAAGGCCAATATGAGATCACATAGTGGAATCATTGCTCGAGATTCTCAGTAAATAGATGGTCCTCTAATTGCCAGAACTTAGATCCTTTAAGGTTTTCTACAAAGACTCTCTTTACCAAGATAGATTTGTAAACACAAATTGCAAGTCTAAAATAAATTAGACAAGAATTTGGATACAAGATTGAATTTTTGTATTGATTTGAATGTGTGGACACAATCTCTATGAATGCAATGTGTATGATCCTCTTATTCTTCTCCTTTTGGATGGATTTTCCAACCTTTGAATCAAAGGGGGGAAGGGTCTTATTTATAGGAAAACTTCCCCTTCCCCCTTGAAAGTCAAGATGGGTCTTGACTTTGGTTTTTGGCCTTTCAATAAGGAATTATCCTAGATTGCTTTGACTTAAGAGTCGTTTGCTTTGACATTGACTTTGACTTTGACATCGATTTTGACTTGGGAGTCTCTCAAACTTGGGCGGGGCATTGACGTGAAAGTCGCCTTGACCATTGACCGGATGTTGACTTGAGAGTCGTTTGATGTTTTACTTGGGAGTTGATTTAGGCCTTGACTTTTGACGTTGATTTTGACTTGGTTTCGACTGTGCCCTGGCTTAGAAGTCGTTCGGCCCTTAGGTGATGGTTTGACTTAGTAGTCGTCTTGATCCTCGATTTTGGTCTTTGGCTTGAGATTTAACTTAGTCTTAACTTGGAAGTCATTTTGGCTTCGTCTTGGGCTTGACTTGAGAAATTTTTGAACCTGACTTGTGAGTCTTTTGAGTCTAATTAAATTAATTAAAAGGGTTGGCCCAGATAATTAATTTAATTTAATTTTTGTATGACACGTATAATTTTTTTTAGTGCCTACAAATTGCCCCTCGAGACAAGGTCACGTACAAGACTTGTTGTTTGAACGTGACTGGCATCTCCAAATTTGTATATCTGACTTGTCATATTGAGATCTTGGTAGTGTGTCAAACTATGTCGATCAAGGATATGCAACCTCTTGGATCGAGCATAATAGGCGGAGCAACCAATGTTCGGTTCATAGATGCGAACCGAAAGAAAACAAAAATACAATATAAGGCCCAAGGTGTCAGGCCCAATTTCGGTCCAACAACAAGCTAGTCAAGACTTGCCTTCCTTTTTTACTCAGCTTCTATTGGGCTCAGTCTACTTCTTCTCATTTCCCGACTCGTTCTTTTTAGGCCGCTTGTTTGTTTCCGTTTTCTTCACTTTTCGATTGGGTTGAGCCCATTTTCCTTCCCCATTCATTTTTTTTTGGCAGGGCCTGCTTCCTCCTGTTCTCTTTCTTCTTCTTTTTTTCGTGCGGGTTGGATTGGTATGGTTGCTGCCCTTTTCGTTCTTCTTTTTTTTTGCGTGCTGGGCTAGCCTATTTCATTTTATTTAAGTGATCATACGTGACTCACATGACCAGGTCATCTCAGCCTCTTCCTCGTCTCCCTCCTTCGATAATTTATCCCCCAGAAAGCTAGAACTTGCTACCCTCTTCATTGCTTGCTGCTACTGGTCTTCACAGTGGGTGCCTTCCCCTTGCAAAACTTGATCCTTGCACAACCATTTTCGATCATTGTGGTTATCAAAGGCATCAACTTTCTCATTGTTTTCTCCTTTCAGTTGTGCCCAGAAACCCAATGCCCTTTTGCTGTTGCTGCTGCTTACTAATTTCAGGTGGAAGCTCCCCCAAAATTTGATCTTGTACCGCCATGTTTGATCCTTGTGGCCATAAAAGGTATCACCTTTCTCACCGCTTTCTCCCCTTTTTTTTGGTTGGGTACAACTCCGTGCTGCTTTTTTTGTAAAAGTGAAAGCTCTCTCTCTTTTTTTTTTGGTGTTTTCCATGTGAAAGGGCTATGTTTTTTTTTACGCCATTAATGTGCATACGAGCAACTCCTCGTTGGCCTATCTTTGTTCGTTCCTTCAATAAAGCCCAAAAATGTGTGTGTGTGTGTGTGTGTGTGTGTGTGTGTGTGTGTGTGTGTGTTTAGTTGTTGGATTCATTTCCATTGTTGAGATGTTAAACTTTGGTTGAGCAAGATAAGTTGTTCACGGGTTTCCATTTCTCTTGCTTTTCAGTTTGGGAGGAACAGAGTCAATTGTACCCAACTAGATAAGTGTTGAAGGCAAGATGTTTGTTCAAGCTCCCCAAGTTTTGATTTTTTTGGTTTGGGTTTGGGAGGTGAGTAGATGATTCCAGATAACGAGATATAATGATATTAGGGGCTGGTAAGGGAGGATGAAAGGGAGAGTGAAAAAGATTAAAGCTTGGGCCCCCTTTTTCTTTTTTTTTAATGCATCGTCAACCTTCAGGGCTCTATTTGCTTTTCTGGGTTAGTGCCATGTAGACTGAGGAAATAAAGAAGGGCAACAACACATCACTTAGATTATGTATGTTTGCTTTTCTGGGTTAGCGCGATGTGACTCTGTTTGTTGGTAAAATATTAAAACCGAGAATATTATGACTACAGTTGAGTAGGTCTTCATTGTGTGAGCAATAATCTGAGCAATATTTTCTGAACCAGGATAAAGTTGTTGGGACTTCAAGGCAAACTTTCGAGCTCCCACAAAGTCCATGTCTTGCATTTTGCTCTCAGCAATAGCTTTGGCGTAGGATTTAAGGCAAATTGCTCCAAGCTAGCCATCTCTTCACTGTTTGCATGTTGGTATTCCTACTACTGTTTAGTGCCTTCATACTTTGGCCTTGATCCACTTCATTTGAATGTGAATGTTAAGTCCCCCTTTTTTGGTGGTTTGAGTAACTTGAATAAATCAAAGTACCAATCTTTAGGAGTAAAGAGTTTTTTTTTTTGTGGCCAAGTTATGTGTAAAATGAGGGAAAAAAATTTTATGCTCATTAAGTCCTGGGTTGCTTGTGACTTGGCCTTTTACTGACATTTGCAATGTTATGTCTTGAAGGGCTTACCGTTTTTTTTTATGACCACGAGTAATAAAGGTGGTGAATTCAGCTTAAATGAGTCCAAAGGAAGCCACTTTATTAGCCTGAAAAGTCTTCTTATGCCTGCTTGTGCCGTTGTAATGTCGCATTCATTTATTGTCGCATTTTCTCATTGCACAGCGTCGTGCTTATTCATTGAACGATGGCCTTCTTTGTCGCCTGTCACTGTTTTTTTGTATGCCATGACCCTTTTTTTTGTTGCATTTGTATTCTTGCTTGGGCAGGTCATGAAGCCATTTAAAGAACCACTAGCGAAATGGTTTGTTGCTAGGCCTTTGGTACCTAGAACGGAAACCTATCCGCCTGAAAGTGGTACGAACACTTGAAGAACCACTTGTGAAATAGTTCGACGCTGGGCCTTTTGGTGCCTAGAACGGATACCTACACGCATGAAAGTGGTATAAAGATGTGAAGAACCACGTGCAAAATGGTTAGCCACTAGGCCTTTTGGTACCTAGAACGGATACCTATATGTATGAAAGTGGTATGAAGACCTAAAGAACCACTTGCGAAATGGTTCGCCACTAGGCCTTTTAGTGCCTAGAACGGGTACTTATATGCATGAAAGTGGTATGAAAACTTGAAGAACCACTTGCAAAATTGTTCACCTCTAGGCCTTTTGGTGTCTAGAACAAATACCTATACGCATGAAAGTGGTATGAAGACTTAAAGAACTACTTGTGAAATGGTTCGCCGCTAGGCCTTTGGTACCTAGAACGGAAACCTACACGCTTGAAAGTGGTACGAGCAATGAGGAGCAGCTGGGTGACTGAAAATCAATATTTTTCTTGATTTTCCTTCATGCGCCTCCTCTTTTGTTTAGTATTAGTTTTGCCTAGACGTCGTTTGCTTACTTGCTTCCTAAAAAAGAAACTAACTTTTGTTCTCTTCTATTTTCAAGTGATTCATAATGGTGCATCTTAAGGAATTTCAGCATGGCGGCAAACGTTTTCTTTCTATCGTGGATAAGGAGGATGACAAACCCTAGTTAGGGAGTTGCTTCCGGGCCTATCGTTCTTTAAGGAGGCCGAAGGACAATCAAATGCCTGTTATAGAGCCATCGTCTTTTCCTCCTAAGTTTTCCATCCGAGTGAAAAAAGGTGCGGAGGATGATTCAGCTAGGTACTTCTTGCAGAGCGTGAATCACGACAAGTCCAGCCTACTCATCGAATTTCCTATGCTCAGGCGCCGCATTATATTTGGACAATCTAGATAGGGCCCAAACATGCTTCTTTATGGACACTTTGGCTGCATTCCCTTATACTGGGAATGGACAAAGAACGTGCTCTCTTATTTTGAGGCGCGCATACGGAGATATGACTTATAGCAGGCGGTATATGCCTCGCTTTACACCTACAACCGTGACATGCATGTGTTACGCGCCTTTTGTGAGAGTTAGTGTCCTACCATCAACACTCTTCGCACCTTATCTGGAGAGATATCCATCTCCCTATAGGACTTGCGTGAACTTAGTAGGCTCCTAGTCAGCAGCAAGATTTATGATGAGACTATCCCTAGCATCTAAGTTTTCGAGTATCGGGACAAGCAGAATTTGAAGACTATCCCATCTTTTTGAAAATTCATGTTTGCTGCTTTGCGAAACTTAGAGAAGATGTCTATCTGTGAGAAGGGCGTCAGTGCTAAAGCTTGGACTGATTTCTGGTGTAAGAAGAAGCTTATCCATAACCCGCCAACCGGTGTCGCCGTACTAACTCGACTCCCACGAGGATGTAAAATCCTAGTGGCCAGATTCAGCCTCGATGGTTTCCTTCTTATTCGCCGAGGTGCCACCTTCTATATTGAACCCTACAACCCGTATCGGTTCAGCAGGCAGTTTGGGTTCTACCAGGGGATTCCCGAAGTGCTTCTTACGGATCCTCGCACCCGGGTAGTGTCATATGATGACACCCTTCTATATTGGAAGCATCTCCTATTCTTAGGGACTATGTCTCAGGGCGTTCTTCCTTGTCACTCCTTGACATTAAGTCAATATATCTCCTTAGCTTACAAGATTTGTTAGTATAAGGTGACCATTAATGACCTTCGATCTAATACTTCCATCCTGTAGAAGAGTACGGAAGCAAATTCACCCAAGCAAGAGAAGGATGCAGAGGCTGGCTCTTCGAAGAAGGCCAAGTGAAGGAAAGGAAAGGATCCCATGGTAGATTTAGATGCTGAGGGATCGGAGTCTAGTGATGACGCTCATGGGCTCCCAGGAATTCACCTCACTGATAGAAATCAAGGTCTGACGCAAGGTAGTGATAGCGAGCCAAAGTCTGAGGTGAACTTCATACATTAGGGGCGCAAGAGGCGTGAGACTGTGACCCCCAGAGATGCTAGAGTCGACCTTAGGGTTGACATTTTTGATAACGTCCAGGGTTGTTCAGGTGAGCCAGCCAATCTTGGGGACGTATGCTCCTTTCCTTTACCTTTTTACTGTCATTTTCTTTTCCCTTGTTTCTTTGGTTTTTTTGTTAGTACGGAATGATTCGATACTTATTTTGTTTAACCCTTCTTCTTTTTCAGATTGGGGAGTTCACCCTAGCACAAGAAGCTACACCCATTGTCAACGAGCAGTTACTTGAGGATGTTAGCCGTAGAGCTAGATCATCTGCACCCAAGGCAGCCCCAGGCATAGGAAAGGACAACGTAATTATGAGGGGCCAAACATCACCTCACAAGGTTGGTAGTTCAGCTTCCAGAGGAATAGAGGCCTTGCTTGCATCAGCTACCCAGAGCCAGCATTCAGTTGATGGACCCAACTCTGTTAAGGTAGCCACAAGGGGGTTACTCTCTACTGTTGCTAATGTTAGCACTCCTAGGGGTTCAAAGGGAAGACCCTCTTGTCATGTTGGTCCCGCCACTACCTCTTTCTGCCCTTGACCTGGCTCCTAAAGTATCTTCACCACCACCATACAAGTGATGGGGTCCGAGTACGTGATTAGCTTGAAGAATGCGAAATTTGATGAAGTGGAGGGAAGACTTCAAGGAGCCTGACTTCAAGGAGCCCCAATGATTTGCAAGGGGATTGAGCGACTTTGTGGATACTTGACTCCTTGAGGAAGAAGCTGGAGGATTATAGGAGTGCTATATAGGCTTTCTTATCATTAAAAAAAGCAACTTCCTTATGTCGCCACCCTGATGATGTGGCGAAGGAGAAGGCCTTTTGTGCACTCAGCAGGTCGATCTTGCGTGCTCACACCTTGCCATGGTCCGCGCAAATCTTGGTGCCTCGATGGAGAAACTTAAGAGAGTGGAGCAGAAGATTGTTGATTTGGAGGAAGTGCCTCACCTTGCTCGGGAAGAGGAGCGCCAGCTTAAAGGCGACGCCCAGGTCCAATCTTCCCTACTAGAGGCTACCGAGAAGGAAGTTGATGTGAGATCCAAAGCTCTTGCTGACCTTGAGATAGTGCCCACTCTCTCGCCTAAGGATGCAAAGGAGTTGGAGAGGTATGAGTAAGTCATGCTAGCACTGCAATCTTCACTTAACCCTGACACTTGGATAGACACCAATTGGTGTTTCACTTAGCTTGTTTTGTTCCTTTTCTCTCTCTTTCTCTCTCTCTCTCTCTCTCTCTCTCTCTCTCTCTCTCTCTTTTTGGTAATAAACGCTTGTGATGAACTTTGTGTCATCCTTCATGTGAAATTTGATTGCTCCCTGCTATCCCCTTTTATTATGTTTGACTGTACTTGGTGATTTGTTTACCAAGTTGCCTACGTACTTATGGAAACATTGTAATTTCTAGTAAGATCAAGTCATCACGTAGTTTAACAAAGTAGTTTTTTTTATATATATTTGTTATGCTATGCACAGTTTATACTCTTGCGGGCCAGGAGTATTATAAAGATTTTTTTTTAAGTTTGTCTTTCGTCATTCACAGTTTATACTCTTGCATGCCAAGAGTAATATAAGGGAACTTAACTTGAAAGAACAAGCAGTTTAGGCCCTTACTTAGAGCTTTGCAACATGCTATTTTAAGGATAATAGCACCTCAAGACCTTGTCGTTTACGGGTCCTACCCGAACCCCTTGTCCATCTACCATCTTGTAGGCACCATTTGAGTATATTTCACGGACAACATAAGGTCCTTCCCATTTCGGAGCGAATTTGCTTCTTGTCTTGTGGGTTATGATGATTGGCCTCTTCAGTGCAAACACCTAATCCCCAACTCGGAACAAGCGCAGGAACCTTTTTGTTGACCGCGCTTGCTAGACAAGCTTGTCTGTTGTGCCTGAAGTCTTCTCTCATCAAGGGCTTCCAGTCCAGCTCAACGAACCCTGTGATTTTCGTCTTTTGTCAAACCTTCCTATATGGCGAATGCGAAGCGATGGGATTTGGAGCTCCAATGGTAGAACGACTTTAACGCCATACACCAGAGCGAAGGGGGTTGACTGTGTTGGTGTTTTGTATGTGGTTCGGTGTGCCTAAAAAGCCTCCCCTAGTGTTTCGGGCCAATCCCTTTTAGACTTTGCAGCAAAATTTTTTGAGTAAGTTGCAAAGTGTTTTATTGAAGGCTTCTTTGCAGGGGCATTGTACATAGAAGACTTATGTTGGGCAAACTTAAACTTCTCGTACAGGCTAGTCACCAGGCTATTGATGAAAGGCTCGCCATTATCGGTGATAATGTACCTAAGCACACCATATCGATAGATAATGTGTGTCCTTATGAAGTCGACCACATTTTCTTTTTTGACCTCCCTTAGTGGAATTGCTTCCAGCCATTTAGAGAAGTAATTAGTGGCAGCTAAGATGTAGGAGTGACCAGCAGACGATTTAGGCATGATTGGTCCAATGACATCAAGCCCCCATGTATAAAAGGGCCAAGATGCAACCGTTAGGTGCAAAGGTTCTGGAGGTTGATGTATGAAGTGGGCATGGAACTGGAAAGCATCACACCTCTTTGCATAATTTATATAATCTTGCACCATAGTGGGCCAGTAGGCCTTGATTGGTGTGCTCCACGCACACTTGAATGAGCTTCTGCTATCGCTTGCTTTGCTTCTTCCATATCTAAGCATCATAATCAAAGGCCAAGAAAAGAACGTCAAATAGAGCATTCCATTGTTGTAAAGAAAGCTTGGAGCTCTCCGCTTTATTTCCATCTTATGCCTTAGGTCACTATGAAATTTTCCATGCTCTAATTACTCAATTATAGGTTGATACCAGTCTTCTGCATCTACTTCAAAAACACAGATCATGTTGATGTCTTCCCCTGAGTCTTCATCATTGGGCGGAACAACCCAGTGGCTACATACTGGAATAGTCATTCCTTCTTCTACCCCCAGTGCCAAAGTGGCTGCGAGGCTTGCAAGTGCGTCGGCCATCTTGTTGGTACTCCTTGGCACGTGCTCTACCTTGACTATGCCCAACTTGTTTAGTAGTCATAATGCTTGCTTGTGATATGGGACAAGGTCTTATTTCTTGACCTCGTACTCATTAAGTAGTTGATTGATGATCAACTACAAGTCACCATATATGTTGAGGTGTCTAATCCCTATCTTAATAGCCATTTGAAGACCTAAGCTGAGTGCTTGGTACTCTGCTGCATTGCTAGAGCATAACTGTGTAAGCAAAGATGAAGATGGGAGAATATGCTTTTCGGGGAGACGAAAACCACTCCTGCACCAGCGCCATCTCGTCTAGCTGCTCCATCGAAATACTTTTCCCAGGGAGGGAGGAGATCGATGTAGAACACTTTTTCCCTTGGAAAATCATCATTTAGTTCTCAATCAGTAGGAATTGGATGATCTACTAAAAAATCTGCCAACACTTGCCCCTTCGCCGCTCTTTGTGGTACATAGACAAGGTTGTACTACTTTAAGATTACAACCCATTTTGCCAGTCGCCTATTTAAGATTGATCTAGACAAGATGTACTTGATGGGATCAGTTTTGGAGACCACTTGCACTGTATAGGCCTGCATGTAATGTCTGAGTTTCTAAATGGCAAAGATGAGCGATAGGCACATCTTTTCAATGGGAGAGTACTTCAATTCAGCGCCAACCAATGTACGACTTAAGTAGTACAGAGCGACTTCTTTTCCTTCCTCATTTTCCTGGACACATAATGCTCATAAGGATTTTTCTTGAGCTGCAATATAAAGTTTGAGAGGCTTGCTAGGGATGGGACCCCCCAACACCGAAGGATGGGACAAATACTCCTTTATTTTCTTAAAAGCTGTACGACACAATTCGTCCCATTCAAACGGTGCACCTTTTTTCATAAGGTGGCTGAAGGGATGGCAACGTCCAATGCGATTTGAGATGAATATTTGGATATATGCCAAGCGACCTTGAAGTCCACGAAGCTCCCTGAGATTCTTAGGCTCATGCATCTCTTGGATTGCCTTGATCTTCTATTGGTCGATCTCAATCCCTCTATGATGAACGATGAAACCCAAGAATTTTCCAGAGGTGACATCAAGCGAGCACTTGAGTAGATTCATCTTCAATTGACATCTTTGTAATCGCTCAAAGATCAGATGAAAATCTTGTGTGTGGTTCGCCCTCTTTCCGGAGTTGACCACCAAATCATCGACATAGCACTCGACTGTTTTGTGGACCATATCGTCAAAAATTATTTTCATGGCCCTTTGGTAAGTTGCTCCTGCATTATTAAGTACCAAGGGCATCCCCTTATAGTGAAAAATTCCTTTAGATGTGCGGAAAGCTGTAGCCTCTTGATCTTCTGGCAGCATCAGAATCTGATTGTATCCTGTAGTACAATCCATGAATCTCAATGCTTCATGCCCTATAGTTGAGTTGATCATGAGTTTGTGATAGGCAGTAGGAAATCACCTTTTGGACAAGCATCGTTGAGATCCCGGAAGTCTACACAAATACGAAGTTACCCATTTTTCTTCCTGACAGGCACGATGTTTGCGATCCATGTTGCGTACTTGACCTCGCAAATGAAACCTACCTCTATGAGCTTCTTGACATCTTTTTTAATTTTCGATACTAACTCTAGCTGAAAACGTCGCAGACATTGCTTCATAGGCGAAATACCCCTTTTGATAGGTAAGCGGCGGACTGCGACCTTTGGGTCTAACCCGGGCATTTCTTTAGAGCTCCAGGCAAGCACGTCCTTGTACTCTGTAGGGAGTTCCAAGTACTGCTTTTCCTCTTTGGGTGTAAGTAATGAGCTCACGTAGATAGGAGGAGGCTCTTCATTGGTTCCAAGATTCATGTAACTCCCCCTAATTAGGCATGTTTCACAGTTTGCAATTACTATTCTGATTCCATCAATTACAACTGATAGACCCAATGATCAGGGCGTTACCGCCATCCCAAAAGGACAAGGCTTGCGGTAAGTGTACTAGAGATAACATAGTTAGGCACAACTTTAACCATATGCATTCACTAGTTAACCAACATAAGGTTTATACACTACAGTAACAACAATTCACCACAAAGCCTACACCTCCATATACTGATTATTACAAAATATGGCTACAAAGTATGCATGGTCTATATCACTGTTGATTCATCCAAGTTTCCCTTGCTTACTTATTCACTTCGGCTGGCTCGCTAGCATGCTTTTCGGCTGACTTGCTAGCATGAGGGCAATTCACTGAGCGTTTGCCTAAAACAAAACATGAAAACATTTCGAACTGTGAGCCAAAGCTCAGTACATGCATTCCTAGATTGTTAAATGATCAGTGCATAAATTGGTTGGGCGCCCACTTTGCAGTTCATTTTAAGTCAAAACAATGAATGAGATTAATGTAAACTGCAATTGCTAGTTATTATCTTATAGTGAACCCCCTAGATACCGTTACAATCTATGGATAGGTGTACACTTTCTAAGTCGATCAGGGAACCTTGCTTGAAGCCGCGTAGATAACTGAAGGGCAACGCCCTATAACTGATAACTGATGGGATCACTAATTATGTGACAAATCACTAATTAAACTGATTCGTTGATGAACTTACCAAAACATTATAATTTTAATAAATACGTATTGATTTTTAAAGATACAAGCAATGAACGTACCTAAAGTCCTTAAAATCTAATCTCACTTGATAATACTTATGCACAATGGGAAACAATAGACTAGGCCCCGATTTCTGTTTAAGAAATGTGATTATAGGTATACGTAATTAGTAAGCAGCGTTTACTTTCATAATTTGTGATTGTAACAGAAATTCATTAAAAGGCATCCATAACTCAAATAATTCAATAGAAGATAAGTTTTACCAACATGATTTGAAAACTAAATGAATTAGGGTAATTTAACTCAAAGTGAAATAATGTTAGAGTAAACTGATCAACGTAGAATAATTGAGATCATAAAAGAAAGACATTGACGGTGATAATTGATCATGAATTTTTGATATTTCTGAGATGGGTAACAAAGGTTTGAGGGCAATTGGAGTGGTAGTAGGTTCAAAATAACTTTAAACATACCGGTTTGGACCCATAAATAATGATCTTGAGTTATCAATCTCTCCACTTCTTCAATTTCATTGCACATACCATACAGCTTAGTTTTCCAAACCAAATAAGCTTCTAAGTACAATCAAAGTTGCTACCGATTCAAGGTCCACCTTATGGAATTCATAACTTTCACCCCCGACCTCCAATTGAGCTATAAAACTCCAATATGAGAAGATCAAGAAGTCCCACGACACTTTCATTTTACAGTGCAAAACCCAACTACCACAACACGGTTCTGAAAATTGGGCTAAATTACAACTGTGCACAGCTCGGGTCTATCCATCGCAGTCATAGAAAAATAGCCCTAAAATTTTTCACAGAACTCAGAATGAGGTGATTCAGAAGGAATTTGAAATATAACGCATTTATCTATTTACTCACCAAAAATCATAATTTTTTGATTGCCCAAACAGTACCAGTTTGCTAGTAAACAGACCCCTATTTTCGGTCTATCCACAGCCTACTGTCCATGCTTTCACCCCTTGTTTCCCACATGATCTCCCTCTGGAATCAGTCCTTAAGATCAATAAACCTTACTTGGTTCTTCGCATCATCTTACATAACCATTTTACCTCAAAATACTCTATAATTATCTTTACATATGTCCTTCAATTACTCTCTTTACAAAATCACTCCAAACACACTCATAATCACTTTTGCTTGCATAAATGAGTAAATGAACCACTTTTAAATCAATTGGGGAAATTTTCATAATTCACCCCTTTATACAAAAATCACACCAAATTATTTTTTTCAAGTCAAAGAACACATCAAGGATTCATTTTGCATCAAAATATAATCAAACAACATGCTTGAAGCCAAAATATTTCAAACCATGCGTTACTTGCCAAAACCCTAGCTTGTAACCAACTTACATCTTCTTCATCTCATCCAAAATCACTAAAAACACCCTCACCAATGTTATTAGAGATTAAAACCACTAAATCAAATGCAAACAGTACAAGAAAAACATACTTCCAATCTTAAGCTTGCATGATCATGAATAACCCTAAACCCTAGCATGCTCCAAACTTAATCAACAATTAAAAATATCAAAATAACTCTTATTTCCATCCAAAGAACATGATCCAAACTCAAATCACATATACAAAAATCAAAATGAAAAAGAACTAAAGAGACAAAGTTATGGTTACTTACTTGAGCTTGAAAAAGAGAGAGAAAGAAGAGAGATGTGTGTGTGTGTTTTGCTTGGTCAGAAATGAACCGAAATCACTTGGCTAGCTTTTAACCTCCCATAAAGTAGATTTTTTCTAATCAAATTTTAGTGCAAATGATGGTGATTAACTTAATTAATTGCACCAAAATTTTCATGCCACAATTTGAGCCCAAAATGAATCTTGCCGAAATCCGGACCTAAATGAATTAGGCCAAACTAAATGAATTTTGGCCCAAATTTTGCATGGTTAAAAATTAAATCTTGGTGACTTTATGAAAGATAATTTATCAGCGAATCATATTTACCGGTGCCTAATATCGATTCACCCGAAATTGTTATGTAAATGAAACTTGAATTGCGAAGTAGGGCCCGAAATAAATTCTCCCAACCAGGATGATTAAATGAGATAAATACATGTTGAAAATTAATAACATGGCTTTTAAATAAATAAATTTGATTTAGGGTTTGCCTATTACAGCATTTTCCCCTTAAAGAGTTTTGTCCTCGAAACTTATGAGCGTTGCCAAAACATGCAAGTTTATCTTAAATAGATGTGGGTACTTGGCTTGCATATCATCTTCAGTTTCCCTAACTGGATTCTGAGGAGGCATGATTTGCCAATGTACTTTGATTAAAGGTATCTGCTTGATGCATAGCTACTTATTCATGTGATCTAATATTTGAACTAGGCGCCCTTCAAACGCAAGACCCTCAATGGCCACAATGGGCCTAGTTAAGAGAGCATGGTCAGGATTTGAAATGTACTGCCTGAGTTATGAGGTAAGAAACACGTTATGCACGTGTTTGAGTTATATAGACAGACCTAGACAACAAGTTATGGGATTAAAGGTGTCTGCGTATTGTATAACTTCTTAACCCCATGTTTTAGTAGCAGATCCGGATTCTTCTCACACACTAGCTTCAATGAACTCAATTACTTGGGTTCAAAACTAATATTCTCTTCGAAAGAAAAGAACCTTGTTACTAGTAAGGAGGTGGTCATTACTAGTTAATCACCTTATCCACTAATGGAAACTATTGTATACCCTGATAAGTACTTTGATACTATTACGCGTTATAAAACACGTTAAATATGTGTCCGGGTTCAACAGGTAGGTGCAGTCAACAAACTACAGGAGGATTTAACATTTCAATGAATCATAAGGCCTAATGTAAGTAGTCTCTAATTGTGCTTGGATAGTTGGTCTCTTACTACCTTTGACTAGAAAATCCTTTTGAAATACTCTATAACCCATCTAAGACTTTGGTTGTTTCCTTGTTTTACCAGCACAACTCTTTGGTCGACCTTGTATCACCTCAACATGTACTTGAATTTTTCCCTCTTGAGGCTTTCTTGGGTTAGCTCTGACCTTATGCTCAATGTTTCTTCTAGCTGACTCCAATATAATTGACAGTGCTTGAGACTATGCCCTTATCAAAAAGTCCTCATATGATATTCTTAATGCATCACATGATCTCCTCTTATCAAACTACTCAGGGATCTACTCCCGGTCGATAATGGGTGATGAAATGACCATGATTAGGGATAAGAGCGACGGAATTGTTAGTCAAGTGAATCATCGCATACAAAAGAAATGAACAATGAGACTCGAAAAGGCTAATACAGGAGATATTATCATGGGTTGGTTAGAATAAAGATAACTATGAGTGTATCCAGAATTCTAAACCATAATATTACAAGAATCATGGTTTATAAATATTAATTATAAAGCATCCAATACATAGTTCTCCAAGAAGATAGATGGCCCGGTTACCTTCGAGTTTAGCTGATGATTTAAAAACAAGATGGCTAGTAACAAAGTTCCAATAGGGTGACTTTCTAGATACCGATGACAGGATGAATGCAATCGAGAGAGTGGCCAAACAAAATACAATGAATAGAGAAATAGATTGGATAAACAAGGTAGAATGGATAAATAAATAGCTTAAACAAGCAAGGTCCAATGAATAGATAAATGAATTGAATAGGCTGCAGTGGGAACACGCCTTTGCTTATATGGAGCCAAGTCAAGTGCGACAATAAGATTAAATAAGGATGACTTAAGTTACTTATGAGGATATAAAATATAGCTGTGAGAATTGCAAGTGCAATAAATTGATCAATAGATTGGATCGGTAAAGTGCAATGGATAGATCAATACATTGGACGAGCAAAGTACCAATGGATAAGTAAATAGAATGAACAAGTGACATTAGAAATGTGCCTTTGGTCATATGAAACCAATTCAAGTCCAGCAATAAGATTGAACAGAAAAGTTGGAGTTTACTTACAAGCATGTAAGATATATGTGTAGGAGTTGAAGTTCAAAATAAGAAGAGTAAGAGGATTATAATAGTCACCCACACCAATGAGAGATGGATCACCTTGTGAATTCAGAGCAAGTCATATGAGCGCATCATTACGCATAAATGGAGTATAAGGTATATACGTGAACACGCTCTCAACACTAAATGAATGGGATATAGGTATTTAACAATGAATAAAAGAAATATAAGATACATGCGTGAGTACACTCCCAGGAGAACGAATAACCGATGATAACAGTCAATAGTATCGGAATATTGACAACCATTTAGAATTGAACAAAAAAAAGTATTCCAGACTTAACAATGAGTTTGCAAGAACATGAGAGGTCATGTTAGAAAAAAAAAAGTACGTGCCCTTTTGGGGCTTGGAATGGAGAGAGAAATTAAACTAGATAGAAGCAGATCTTTGAGTAAAGCAAACAACCATTATAAGAAATACTATATGAAAAAGCATTCTTGTAAAAGATAAGTGATACTTGGCATGGTTTAGATGTCAGATGAGGCCCTTAAACCAAATTGTCTAGACAAAGAACTACTATAGAACAAGTAAGTGCTATGAGCCATGAAATGATACCCTGAACAATCCAAGGGCTAGGGCAAAGGTAAGTCAATGACTAGATGCAATAGGAGCATTGCCAAAGTAAGGCCTTAGTGACAAAAGCAGATGTTCCCTTTGCATGACAACTTGTCACACTAAATACAGCCTATACAATATCGAGTAACATACCATAAGCTACTAAACTATCAACAACAGACATAAGTACTCATTATAATGTCCACCGCATATTGATTCAACCCAAAGATATAGCCCCACAAGGCATTTTCCCTATCTAGCGGGGTAAATGTACCTTGATAGTTTAATAATCTCTTACGAAGGTGCAAAAGGCATCCCCACATTGGGTTTTAAACATCACTATATTCGACATCAAATATGCTAATGTGCCTCAATGAAACCCTTAAATCCTAGGACAAAACGGACAGAGTTCCGCCTAGAACTGACCAAATCCAAGCTTCGAGCCTTACAATAGATACTTGAAATGGAAAGAAATATTTCAATAGCTTAATGGCCACACGTTGAAGTTCATAACTCAACAGTCTACACACCCGGAGTACACAGTTACAAGGTTTGAACAAATGACAGAAATGAACATATAATACAACTCCTAAATAAATTAAAACATGCAGCCATACATATTAACGTATAGCGAACGACTCATTCAACAAGTCCAGCATAGCTCATAAACACCTTATAGCTCATAATGACCCTTAAATCTTTGGCTCTGCTGAACTCTGTTGAGGTCATAAGACAGGATGCTTTACAAACAATAAGTGAATAGGAACAAGGAGTTATAGTATGCGACACTGAAATATGAACACAACAATGACTGAACTGTAAGTAGAGAGGATTAAATATTATTGGGAGAATTGCAAATTAGACAGGCACGCACACTGGGGATCATTGTAGGCTCCATTATATAACCAGCGAGGTAAATGATCATGATTGTTTGGGTTTGAGTTGCTTATAAGAAAAGTTACCCAAGTGTTGGGCTAAACTGGAACCTCATGTGATCCACTCGCTCTGTAACTCTGCTATCGCATCATGAGTTGAGATAAACTGGCACCTTCTGAACAAAGCAATCCAATCGCATATTCTCTCTAAATGGTCTATGTATCACTGTCTCTTATAGAGAATGATATAGTGAAAGCTGGCAAGTGAACATGGTTAAGGATACAAGATTCAAGTAATAAAAGATATGGTCTACCATACTTCTCTGATTCTCTACCTCACCCAATACTGGGTCATTGAATAACTCACAACTAAAGTACATACTACATATATAACATTCCCTTAAGAGTATAATCTGCATACTAGCAAAGCGAATATAACAGGTGTACATACATATCACTTATTTAGGTCCTTTCCCTTACATCCTACATAGCCCCATGAAAACTCTTATTAAAATGAATACTCTAGAAGTTACTTCTATTGCTCCTAATACTGGAGTAATTCCACTACCTTAGTATCTCACTTACTTACCACCTTGTTTCCTAGTAATATTGCTATGCTCTCTACATTGGTTCCATGTAATCATTGATATGCTTGCTAAAACGTAACAACATGGAGTCTCACACTCTTGTTAGCTTGATAACCCATGCCTAACTGCTCATACATATTCACTATGGTAAAGTCTAGTTCACATAACTCCTTGTCCTGATGTGGCCCTTATCAAACCCTTCCTTTGTCTAGGGAAGGTACACATAATCCAATACTGGAATAGTCAAACTAAGATTGTCCACAAGGGTTTGACTCTTGCACCGTATGATACCCCAATGTTAAGTATGCTCATATATCCTAGGAGGATTCCCTATAGATTATCACGATCTAGACAAACCTTATTGAAATGTGCCTATTAGGGCTATGAACTATTTAACATTAATAACGAACTCCAAGGGGCAACTTTAGGTACTGACCACAACTGTCTATAGAGGTATGGACCACATCTATGGCTAGGAAACTCGTAATAGAGGTCATACAAGTGGACTATCATGCTAGCATATAGTAAAGAGATGTGAATGGCCACAGAAGTACCTGACTTCGTATTCACTACATATGGATGCATCTAACAAGGAGGAATATAAGTAAAGAACATGGGAGAGATAAACACGCATTTCTACTGTTATAAATCTCTACTATCATAAATCTCTAATGATATATTAATAACCTTCACTAAACAACCTTCTCACCCTCTAATCTCTACTCTCCACACTCCATATCCCATCAAAGAAATCAACCTGGCTCTGATGCCAAAACGGTAACATCCCCTAATTAAGCATGTTTCACTATTTGCAATTACTATTCTCATTCCCTCAATTACAACTAATAAAGCCAATAATTGGGGCATTACCGCCGTTCCAAAAGGACAAGGCTTGCTATAAGTGTACTAGAGATAACATAGTTAGACATAACTTCAACCATATGCATTCACTAATTAAACAACATAAGGTTTATACATTATAGTAAAGCAATTCACCACAGAGATTACATTTCCATATACTAAAGATTACAAAATACAGCTCCAAAATATGCATGGTCTATGTCACTATTGATTCATCCAAGTTTCCCTTGCTTACTTATTTTCTTCGGCTGACTCACTAGCATGCTTTTTGGCTGACTTGCTAGCATGAGGGCAATTCACTGAGCATTTGCCTAAAACAAAACATGAAAACATTTCAAACTGTGTGCTGAAGCTCAGTACATGCTTTCCTGTATTGTTAAATTATCAGTGAATAAATTAGTTGGGCGCCTGCTTTGCAATTCATTTTAAGTCAAAATAGTGAATGAGATGAATGTAAATTGCAATTGCTAGTTATTCTCTGAGAGTGAACGCCCTTGATACCGTTACGATCAATGGATAGGTGTACACCTGCCAAGCCGATCAAGGGACCTGACCTGAAGTTGCGCGGGTAACTGAAGGGCAACTGTGAGACCCAGAGTTTTGTCGTAATCGTTTAATGAATTTTATGCCTGTTGGGTTGGAATAGTTTACTTGAATACCCTTCAGCCTTGGGAGTAGTTCGATGTTTTAAATCGAACCTGGTTAGATTTGAGAATGAATAGTCGATGAAGGAGTATATTATCGATTTGGGTTTAGGAATCGGTTTACGAATTAGACTAGCGGTGTTAAGTATGATCTGTCGATTAAATGAAAGAGAGAGGGGAAGGGCAAAATGGTAATTTCGCGTCCCACCTTATTTCTCCTCCCCCTTGCCCGCGAGACCCCCCCCCGTGCGTCTGCTTCTTCTTCCTCCTCTGCTGAAGCCGGGCTCTCTCTCTCCTCTTTCTTCTTCTTCTTCTTCTTCTTCTTCTTCCTGCCTCCTCTTCACTGTTCCTCGCTGCCACGCCGTGCGACCGGAGCCCAGGCGACGCCGGCGTCCTCCCACCGTGCGTGGCCAAGCCATTTTAGCGCAAAACAGAGTCGACCCCGGTCAGTTTCGGCGCATGCAGGTAAGAATTCGACCAACCTTACCTCTATGAATTGAATCCTTGCTTGAATTCCCTTCAATTTGTGCTAATCGTGCCTAAATTCATCAGAAACCGTGAGTTAGGGCTTTGGGTTGGTGGTGTTTGAACCTCACGCAAGGACAGTCGGATTTCTTGAGTGTGTGGAGACCGAATTCAGCTTCAAACTAGCCAAATTGCACGCAAATTGCTTGAATTCAAGGTGGGTAATCCTTTAATCCCACTTATTTTAAGGATTTCGAATGATAATCGTATGATTGAGTTTATGGATTTGCTAGTTATAAGTGTTTATGCCTAAAGAGTATGAATTATGCTAGAGATATGTATTGAAGTGAATTATAAGCGTTTAGTTTCGATTCGAATCGATTTGGGTGAATTCGAAGTGAATTATATGTGGTTAGTTTCGATTCGAATCAATTTGGGTGAATTAAGCATAATGTTATGTCGAAGTGAATTATTTATGTTTAGTTTCGAATCGAATCAATTTGGGTGAAATTCGAAGTAAGTTAAATGTGTTTAGCTTCGATTCGAATCATTTTGGGTGAATTATGCGTAATATGTTAAGTCGAATCAATTTGGGTGAAATTCGAAGTAAGTTAAATGTGTAGCTTCGATTCGAATCATTTTGGGTGAATTATGCGTAATATGTTAAGTCGAATCAATTTGGGTGATTTATGCTAACGAGGTTAATCCGAAGTGAGTTATAGCCTCGATTCAAATCAAATTAAGAGAATTATGCTTGAGGTATCAAGTCGAAGTGAGTTATAAACGTTTAGCTTCGATTCGAATCAAATTAAGAGAATCATGCTTGAGGTATCAATTCGAAGTGAGTTGTAAACATTTGGTTTCGAATCGAATCGAATTGGGTGAATTCAAAGTGAGTTATGTATGTTTAGTTTCAATTCGAATCGATTTGGGTGAATTCAAAGTGAGTTATATATGTTTAGTTCAATTCGAAGCAATTTGGGTGACTTATGATAACGGGGTTAATTCAAAGTGAATTATACATTTGTTTAGCTTTGATTCGACTCGAATTAAGGAACTATGCTTGAGGTATTAATTCGATATGAGTTATATACGTTTAGCTTCGATGCGATTCAATTTGGGGAAATTACGCTCGAGATGCAAATTCGAAGTTGTATGAATTCGATTGTATGCGTGGATGAGCAAAGGGATTAAGCTTACTATGTTTATAAGCAGCCTGATTATGTTTGTAAGCAAACGAAGACGGTTTTATGAATTAGCAAACCTTGCAAGTTAAAAGCAAAGTCGTTCATGGTTAGGCAACCTCGTTATGTGTATAAAGAGCCTGTTAGTTAAGAATGGAGTCGTTTTACGATTAGTGAAGACGTTACCTTTATAAGAAGTTTTTAAGGCTAAAGTAAGGTCGTTTCACAAGTTAATAAACGTATTGCGTGTTTAAAAAGCTTTTAAGTTAAAAATGAAGTCGTTTTACAAACTAGCAACGTTTTACTAACTGTATTACGTTTATATGTAACTTTAAAGTTAGAAACGAAATCGTTTTCGACTTAGCAAACTTATTACGTTTTTAAGAAGCTTTGAAGTTTCAAAGGAAGTCGATTTATGTATTAACAAACTTATAACATTTATAAGAAGCTTTTAAGCTTCGAACTTAGTTTGAATTAAGCATTAACTAAACCCGTTATGTTTCAACGAGTATCGTTTTACGATTTAGCAAACTAATTACATTTTTATGAAGCTTTTAAGTTAGAAACAAGTATCGTTTTACGATTTAGCAAACTAATTACATCTTTATGAAGCTTTTAAGTTAGAAACAAGTATCGCTTTACGATTTAGCAAACCGATTACGTTTTTACGAAGTTTTTAAGTTAGAAGCGAGTATCGCTTTACGACTGAACAAACGAATTACGTTTTTACGACGCTTTTAAGTCAGAACAAACTTCTTTTACGATTTAGCAAACTAAGTATGTCTTTATTAAACTTATAAGTTAGAAATGAACTTGTAAACGTATTTCATAAAGTAGTTCACATGTTATTGCAATTGTTCGATTATGGAAAGTTTTTAAACCTTTCGCAAAATCGATTTATGAATAGTAACTAAAGCTTTCACTAGTTTTTAAACACGTTATCCCTTGCGGATATTATGATTTAAACTTACATAACTTGCATAAACAAATCGGTTTTGCATCAATTTCATTCTTTTGCGTTTAAAAGAGTTGAAACGGTCTTAAAAGGGCAACTGGAGTTGCGTATTGAGAATCATATCTTTGAAATGCATGATTGTAACTACCCAGGTTTTGAATCGTGAGTTAGTATACTCACCGTGCTTTTAAGAAGCGTTTCTCGTTGTTTGCCTAAAGCTAAAGGTGTAAGAAAATTATGTTTTCAGGTTTTACGTCCATAAAACCTATGTACGGAAAAGTATAAGCATGTTTGTCTTCTAAGTATGTATGTTTATGTAAGTATTTACATGTATGAATGTTATACGTTCTTAAGATATATATATATATATATGATTAAGTATAAGTATGTATCCCTACGAATACTTATGTTATGTCTAAGTATAAGTACGTATGTTTACGAATGCCTATGTTTATGTTTAAGTTTATGTTTTAAGTATAAGTATGTATGTTTACGAATACGTATGTTTATGTCTAAGTATGTTTATGTCTTCCTAAGACATATATATGAAAAAGTACGTATGTATATGAATGTTTATGTTTATGTGTATGTATACGTGGAGGAGCTACTCTAGAAACTTTAAGCTTAAGTCTGAGACCCAGGGATGGTGGCTTAGTTCCCGCCTGGTATTATGTATGTTATGTTATGATAGATTCAGGGATGGTGGTTTGATTCCCGCCTGAAGTCTATGTATGAAATTATGTCTCAGCATGGTATGATGTCTGTCCGGATAGGCGTATGTTGCCGCTCGAGTTTGGCCGACTCGGGATGGCAGTAACAAAGTACCTCTAAGAGTCTAGTCTCCTCATTTATGTGAATAAGATACTGCGTATGTTTTCAGTAAGTTTATGTTTTGCTATGTTTATGGATTTACGCAACGGTTTATGTTTTACGATTTCACGCAACGGTTTATGCTTTATGATTTCATTGAAGTTAAACTTTTTAGTATGTTTATGATTCCTTTTGGTTTATGGAATGAATATGATGTATGATGAGTAAGTCTTCAACTAAAATGAATTACGAAAGGCTTTTGGTAAGTTATATGTATTTTAAGTATGTTTTGGGAGAGAGGGTTTACTCACTGAGCGGTGGTTGCTCACTCCCATTACTTTCCCCTTTTTCCCAGGTTCAGGTAACTGCTGCGTGGAGCACCCAGGGTAGATTTACTTGGTCTTGGTTGCCATAATTATGATTTTGTTGTGTATTGTCAATTGTGGTTGGAAAGGTTGCAAAGTTATGTAAATAACCTGTTTCTTGTAAGTTTATGAATGATAGCAAACTCTGTGTACTCCGGGCGTGTGGCCCGTAGAGTTTGGACTCCGGCGTGTAGCCGTTGAGCTGTTGTGGTTGTTGACTTGTATTGCAGGGTTGAAATGTAAGGCTTTAAGCCTGGGAAACGGTCAGTTTTTAGGGGAAACTCTGCCCGTTTTGCCCCAGAAAATTAAGAAAAAAATTGGCATTTCTAACCAAGGGTCAAATTTGAGACTCATTTATGTTATAGTGGTTTAAGTATTGAGTTCCCTTTTACGTTATGTTTCAAAGAAGTTTTAGTATGTTGCCTTAACAGGAATTTAGGTGGAAAGTTAAGAACACGTAACGCTTTCGGCCCTAGGGGCTGGGGGTGTTACAGCAACGCCCTGCAACTGATAATTGATGGGGTCACTAATTATGTGACAAATAACTAATTAAACTGATGTAGTCAAGAACTAGCTCATCTTTCCATTGTTTTGTTTTTGTCAGCTCAGTCACGCTGGTAGTGCGCTAAGTACTATAGAACCTCTTGTGGAACTCATGCTCCATTTGTTCCTAACTGTCGACAGACTCAGAATCTAAGTCGGTATACCAGTCAAAGGCAATATCTTTTAATGTCCTGATGAACTGTTTCACCATAAGGTCGCCGTCAGTTCCAGCATTGTTGTATGTCTTAATGAAATGTCCAACATGCTGTTCTGGGTTACCTTTCCCATCAAACTGTTGGAATTTAGGGGGTTGGTAACCGTGGGGCATGTGGAGAGCATCAACCTTGTTGGTGTAAGGCTTGGTGTACAGGTGAGATTCTGTACGAACCTTCACCTAGCTCTGCCTTAACAGTATTTGCTATCAAGTCTTGGATTTGCTTAATAGTCATTGATCCAAAGGACTTAACGTTTTTAGACGTGACGCCTTTCTTTGGTTGCTTCTCATTGTCAAAAGCCTCAGTGTGGACTGACACTTTTCCGGAGTCCACACCCTCTGAGTCCTTTGAAGAAGATTGACCAGACTGCTTTTCTAACTTCCTGGTCAGCTTAGCAATCTTTTTTTACTTGAAGCTTGATGTGCACTTCCTTTTATACACTCTCCCTGGTGAGTTTTTCTAGGATGGCCTTCATATTAGCCATCTCCACTTACAGAGTGGTGGTGCCTGTCATCATGGCTAGCATGGCAATAGTTTTGGAGAATTCAGCTTCAGTCTCTAACATGTGTGCCCCATTTGCTGAGGGCAAAGAAGAGTTACTGCTATAGTAGTGTTCAACCTTACATACTGGAGATTAAAGCTTGAGGTTTTGAATTTCATCCATCTAAGATGACACCTTTTGTTGCATCTTGGAGTCTTAGAGTTTGGATGGGGGCAACGCAGTTTGCCTAGCAGCAGTCGGCGCAATAGCTTGTGCCATACTCCTGGTCTTCGTTGTGTAAGCGTGCCTGCTAGGAGTGACGCTCGCTTCACAGGATCTACGAGAGAGGGATCTCGTGTTCTTCTTCTTCGAAGCTTGCGCGACAATGTTCTTCGTGGCCAAGTCTTCATTGAAGATCAAACTTTTGAGACTTGAAAGTCTTGATCTTTTAGGAGAAAGAGATGAGAGGTAGAGAGGTCCCACCAAGCATGCTAAATTTGTAAACACAAATTTCAAGTCTAAAATAAATTAGACAAGAATTTTGATACAGATTGAATTTTTGTATTGATTTGAATATGTGGGTGCAACGTCTATGAATACAATGTGTATGATCCTCTGATTCTTCTTCTTTTGGATGGATTTTTCAACCTTTGAATCAAAGGGGGTATGATCCTATTTACAGGAAAACTTCCCTTTCCCCCTTAAAAATCAAGATGGGCCTTGACTTGGGTTTTGGGCCTTTTAATCAGGCTTCATTTTAGATTCGTTTGAGTTAAGAGTCATTTGGTTTGACATTGATTTTGACTTTAACTTGGGAGTCTCTCGGTCTTAGGTCTAGCATTGATGTCATAGTCACCTTAAACTTTGACCAGATGTTTACTTGAGAGTCATTTGAAGTTTGACTTGGGAGTCAATTTAGACCTTGCCCTTTGACTTTGACTTTGACCTGGTTTTAACCGCACCCTGACTTAGAAGTCGTTCGGTCTTTAGCTCGTGGTTTGACATGGTAGTCATCTTGAGCATCGATTTGGGCTTTGACTTGAGTTTTAACTGAGTCTTGACTTGGAAGTCGTTCGGGCTTCATCTTGGGCTTCACTTGAGAGTCTGTTGGACCTGACTTGTGAGTCTTTTGGGTCTCGTTAAATTAATTAAAAGGGTTGGCCCAGATAATTAATTAATTTAATTTTGGTAGGACATGAATAATTTTTTTAGTGCCTACAAGATTATCTGTAATATCATATGTCATGCAACGATAATTTATAACATATACATTGATATGTGTTTTTATGACACAAAACATTAATTCGAATACAACTATACAACTGTAAAGTCTGTCGAGAGCTATAAATTTAACCACTACTTCGGTTATTAAATAATTTTTATAGTATAGGAAAGTAGGGATCGATCCACGAGGAAAAATTGTTTTAAACTACTAGCTTAATCCTAAGGGATTTTACTAATCCAATTTATTAAATCAAAACTTAATAATTCTAAAATAATTAAAATCTAATGAATAAGAATCTAGAAAAATACCCAATGATGTTCCTAAATATTCTGAATCATATTCTGGAAATAAAACAGTAAAAAGATTTCCAAAATAATCTAGAAAAATTAAAATCAGAATAGTAATTCAACCTTCAACTAAAAATCCAAATAGAAATTATTAAATAGAAAATTAATATTCAAAATCACAAGCATTAACCTAAACTAATAATCTTAAACTGGACAAGTCTATAACTCCAAAATAATGTTTGATTAATTTCAGGAAAATTAAATCAGAAACTTACTGCAGAATAATCAAGCAGAAAATTAAATATGAAATTAAAAACAAAATAATCTCCATAAATATTTTATACGAAAATAATCAAGAAAATTAACCTAATTCTAGGACACAATTTACTGGACTTAAAAACACCTAATAATCGTAAATTAAAATAAAAAATTGAAATTTTCAGAATTAATAACATAAAAACCTGCACATACCAATTTCACAAAATAATTCTGAACAATTATCAAATAATTTCAAAAAATTACGAAATTGAATATGGGAAGAATAGGACACTATATAAACCCTAGTAATTAATTAAAAATAAAAAAATAACGAAAATAACTATTTTTAGTCTAAGTTCGAACAAACCGGTAATTAAATACTAAAACTGAATATAAATCAATCTAAAATTATAACCATTCTAAAAATCAAAATCTAAGCTATCTAAAATTACCTAGACACTCCTAAAAGACTATACATTTGGGGGGGGGGGTTGATTGAAATTATAGTGAAGCTAATAAAACTAGAACAAAAATCAACAAACTAATCAAATTAACTCTAAGCAACAAATAATAATCAAAAGTTATCAAATTTATGAAGGATGCTTAGTATAATCTCAATCCACCATGCAAATTAATATTTGTCATCAACACACAAGTTAGTTTTATTCATGAGTAAAACTGTAGAAGATGTCCACCAGCAGTCCTTCCCCGTTTTTCCTTAGGTTTTAGTTTACTTAGGTCCAGCGCTAATATAAACCCTACTAATTTGATCATCTTTACACCAGTGCAAAAATTTAACAAAATCAGAGCATTAACAATTAGAAAAACATCATTTAACACTTTGTAACCAATTTACCAGCAAATCGATTTAACAAAGATCTAAAGCGATTACCTAATTAAAAGAGATGGGTTTGAGCCATCCATGATTAATTAGGGTGATACCTAGGCCTAAAAGATTATAACTTTTACGTAATAATCTTCTAAACTATCAATCGAAATTGTATTTAATCAACTAGCATGCATTCTAATCGATTTAACACAAATTTCATAAACGATAAACACTAATCGCTAGAGAATCATGAATATAAATCAACTAGGCATTAAAGCATAAAACTTGTTTCAAAATAATTAATTTAGCATGGCTTCAAGAAGATTATACTAAGCACAAAAAAATTACTCACTCATGTAAAAATTAAAATTACAATTATAGCTCAAATATTTCATGTTTAATATCAAACCTACCACAAAATAAATAAAACAAAATAATACTAATACTAATACTAATAATACTAATAATAATAATAATAATAATAATAATAATAATAGAACAAAATAGTCCTACTTTGAAAAGGGGGGTGCATGAAGATGGTGTTGATACTGATGACGATGAAGATGGCCGCCGATGAGGATGACGGTGACGATGGGACGATGATGATGCTGAGGACGGTGATGATGGCGATGGAGGCTGATGATGGTGAGGTGGTTAGATGATGATGGTGATGATCGTGATTGTGTAGAGGGGTGACGAAGGAGGGTTAGGCGTGAAGGTGATGGTACGATAAAGATGATGGTGATGTACGGTGATGAAGGAGATGGGGAAGCATGGTTCTTGATGAGGAAGAAGTAGTGGGGTGAGAAGGGGAAAGTGTTCTGCGTGGGGAAGTTGATGAAATATGGGACTGATGGCGTGATGATGGTGATGTAAGGTGATAGATGATGATTATGGTGAAGATGGAAGAGAAGTGGGAGGGTGATGCGTGGAGCTGAAGAGGGTGGTGCTGATGGGGGTGTGTGGAGGATGAAGATGGTGATGATATTATATGGATGAGGTGAGGCTAGGGTTAGTTTCTTAGGGTTTTCTTCTCCTTTCTTGCTTAGGTTTCTTCTTCCTTAATATTTGTAGGTTTTTACCAATTCTTGAAACTCCAACCCAATGTAATAATTTTGAAAATAATAATTTTCGTAATTATTATTTTTGGACCGTCTTGTAGCCAAGTGTATATACCCGAGCTTATACGTCCTCTCTTCTCCTCTTTATTAAATTAACACTAACCCTGAAAAATATATAAAACGAAACAAATTAAACGAAATAATATACATAATATATTCAAAATAATTATAAAAATAATGCATGATTTTTGACTTAACAAATTCCTCCACACTTAGACTTTGAACGTCCTCGTGCAAAGAAATCTTAGACTCGACCTAAAAACTTACCCTCTTTCTTTCTTATAAAGTCATGCATAACTATGATGTTCATACTGGGCTTTGGCTTGCTTTAGAAAAACAGTTTTACTAAATTAATTAGTTTTTTCCTTCAATAAGTGAATACCTGCTAAACACCCAACTATCCTTAGAGAGTTTATTCATCAGCCTTACAACATTTTCATAATGAAGTAACAAGATCAATAATTATCCATCTCTTTTTGATTATGTATGCACCAATCAAGAGGTCGAAAAAGAATTTAAGATGGAAAAATTTGGGTATGGTCTGGCTATAGAGACAATTGAACTAGGTAGAATAACTTCATTAAATTTGATCCTAAACTTGCCTTGTATTTATTTTCCTCTCTTCTTTTGTTCAAACTCCAATTGCGCACATATTCGAGGCCATATAGGGTCTTAGAATTTAAACACTCCCTGTCTCTCACTCACCCGAATAGCGGTGCTGGAGCAGATAATTCATTCTCATCTTATTATTTCTTTATTTCATTGGCTCACTAGTATGGGAAGCAAGCTTTCCAGTGGCAGTATTGCCTCAAAGGGTAACACCCAGTAGCGCATGCCTCAAAGGAGTACTTTTCATTCCCAACTTTGACTCTCTTTTTTCTTTTATTTCTTTTTCATAGATGAAAAATAGACAAGTAAAATCACAATTTTAATGAGTTATTCAACTAATTCAATAATCTAGGAGATGGGCCAGGTCATTTTATTGCCTCTGAATCGGATGTATTACATGACCAAATAAGATGGATAATCAAAAGAGTTACTCATTAAAAAGATGTATGAGGATCAACTCAAACTTCTCTAAAGGATAACTATCATGCTTAGAAGTCTTCACCTATAAAAGAATAAACTAAAAAATAGATAATAAAACAAAATTTTTCTAAACAAGCAAGCCTAATCATAAGCTCATATCATGCAGTATTTATAAGAATTTTTTTTTCGATTCTCTACCTTTTTTTTCGAATAAAAACTGCAGGAATTAAATGCAGGATGCACCCCCCACACTTAATTCATGCATTGTCCCTAATGCATGCAAAAAGAAAGAAATAATGAAAATAAAAGCAAAATTAAATGGGTACTTTCCTAAAAACGTTGGGTTGCCTTCCAACCAGCGCCTTCGTTTAGAGTCGTTAGGCTCGACTTTATGAAGCTCCTGGATCATCTAGTTGGATCTCTTCTAGTAAATCATCATTAATCTGGTAGGGAACTTTTTGAAACTCAACATGATCAAGACTCTTAGTAAGCACAGTAAAAAATTTATCCTCATTGGATAATTCATAAATATCTTGGGGCAATTCAGCAATAACATCAATTCCATATACGTAACTCACATCAGTAGGGAATCTCATGGCATCAAAAATATTAAATTTAATCACTTCACCATCAAATTCCATGGTTAATGTTCCTTCATGCACATCAATTTTAGTCCTAGCTGTTTTCAAAAATAGTCTGCCCAGTAAGATGGGAATATCATGGCATGCATTGCCCATGTTCAGCACATAAAAATCAGCAGGAAACACTAATTCATTCACTTTAACCAAAACATCCTTTAACACTCCATCGGGATAAGTGTTGCTCCTATCAGCTAATTGAATCACTATGCCAGTTTTCTTTAATTCGCCTAGGTTCAGTTCGTCATAAACAGATCTAGGCATAACATTAATAGAGGCACCTAAATGAAGCATAGCTTTATCAAAGCGAAGGTTTCCTATTTTGCAAGGAACAGAAAACACACCAGGGTCTTGACACTTAGGCGGAAGTTTCCTTTGAAAAATTGCAAACACATTTTCTCCCGCACTTACCTTTTCATTCCCTACTAATTGTCTTTTAGTAGTACATAATTCTTTCAAGAACTTAGCATAATGAGGCACCTATTTAATGGCATCAAAGAGAGGTATATTAATTTCTACCTTCCTTAATGTCTCTAAGATTTCTTGTTTAGCCTCATTCACCTTAGAAGTAGGGTTTCTAAATCTACTAGGAAATGGTGGAATTAGCTTATAAGGCTCTCTTTTCTTCTCTCCTATTTCCTTAGTAGTTTGAATACAATCTGTGTCTAACCCTGGTTCAGTCCCCCTGACCTCTAATTCAGGTTCAACATCTCTACTCTTCTTAGGCTCCTGTAACTCTTTCTGTAAGACTTGTCGCGGTGCCTACAAATTAAATAACCTAAATGCCCTTGTAATTAAATATTAAGAACTATAGATAGGGCAAGTAGGGTCGATCCCACGAGGAAATAGAATTAAGTTACAAAGCAATTAATTCTCACAAAAACAACACAAATTACTGACTATGAAGATGTAATTCTATGACTCAGATGACTAAAAAAAACCGACTTGGGGGGGGGGGTTTAATTGGATAATAAATATTTAATAAACTGATAACAATATAATTAAATTATTTGGTACCAAAAAGTATAAACTAATAATAAAATTTGAGCAGAATAGAAGCAAACAATTATCGCTTGACTGGAAAATTGCTAAACCTTAATATATATTTTACCATGTTCCGTTATTTAATCATCGATACACATATTATATTTACTGAATAGTTAGACTGTAGGTTAAGAACGTCTGTAAGCCCTATTTTTCCTTACTGTTTAATACACCCTAGAACATCTAAGGATGAATTCTTTTAAGTCAACTAACTCATTACTCTACAGCATAACAAATTATAGACTTAAAGCATTAGGCTTTAGGAAAACTTTGACTAACCTAAACCATTAAATCCTCAACAGCAGATTCATGTAATTTAGACCCAAGTTGACCCTTTTAACCCTACTGGTCAAAAGATGTTACTAGTTAACATTATTAAATGTTAGAATTATTTAGGTGGCCAAACAAAAATAATCCAACATTCAACATTAAACAAATATTTCCAATCAGCTTAGATTATTCACATAAATATAATATGAAATTTAGGCACATAAATCTTATCTCAAACAAATAACTTCACATGGTAAAATAAAATATTAGGTCAAGCAAATATTAAATTAGGCTAGCATAATGACACAAAATCCACCCAAGTAAATCAAATTCAATAATTAACTGAATAAATAAAAAAGAAATAAAATCAAACAAACGTAACAACACCAAAAATTAAAAATAAAAAAGATAAACAAAGACTAAAAAAGAATAATCCTACTTTGTGAAAGGGTGGTGAGGATGAACGATGATGCTGATGTGAGGTTATGAGGGGCGTGGGGTTTTGACGTGAGGAAGAAGCTGGTGGTGATGGTGAGGAAGAGAGGGGGTTGCGTGATAGAGAAGGAGGGCCTGGGTAGCGTTCTGCGTGAAGAAGCTTGGTGGGCTGGTGGTGTGTTTGATGGTGGTTTATGACGGTGATGCTGCTCGAGATCACAATGGTGATCAGAAGCTGATGATGGAGCGTGATCTTCAGGCGGTGAGAGCTTGGGTTGGTGATGGAGGTGTGATGATTTATGATAGGGGAAGAAGAAGGCGGCTGCTGATGGTGAGATGGGATGATGCTGCGTGAGTAGTGAAAGAGAGCGTGAGATGATGATGTGTGAGGATGATTGAAGGAAGGTAGCTGTTTTTGTGTTTAGGCGTGAGGGGGATGATGGTGGAGGTGCGTGGGTGGTGTTTATGAAGCATGGTGCATGAGTGAGAAAGAGAGGAGAGGGTGCTGATGCTGCGTGAGCGTGAGGAGAGGAAGGGGAAGCCGTGGGATGGGGTTTAGGCGTGAGGTGTGTGAGATGAAGATGATAGATCATCGTGTGGGTTTTTTATGGGCATGGGGCGTGGTAGTGGTCTAGGGTTTTCTTCTCCTCTCTTCCTTAGATGTCTTCTTCCCTAAGACTTCAAGCCTCTTCCCAACTCTTATAATCATAGCCCAATATAATAATTATGAGAATAATAATTTTCATAATTATTATATTTGGACCGTCTTGTAGTCAAGTGTGTAAAGCCGAGCTTCTACGTCCTTTCTCCTCCTCTTAATTAAATTAACACTAATCCTGAAAAATATATAAAACAAATCAAATTAAACGAAATAATATATATAGTACACTAAAAATAATTATAAAAACAATGCATGAAATTTGACTTAACAAATTCCCCCACACTTAGACTTTGGACGTCCTCGTGCAAAGAAAATTTAGACTCGACCTAAAAACTTACCTTCTTCCTTTCTTACAAAGTCATGCATCACTATGATGTTTATACTAGACTTTGGCTTGCTTTAGAAAAGCAGTTTTACTGATTTGATTAGTTTTTCCTTCAATAGGTGAATACATGCTAAACATCTAACTATCCTTAGAAAGTTTATTAATCAGCCTCACAACATTTTCATAATGAAGTAACAGGATCAATAATTATCCATCTCTTTTTGATTATGCATACACTAATTAAGAGGTCTAAAAATTTATGATAGAAAAATTTGAGGCACGGTATGGCTGTGGAGACAATTGAACTAGGTAGAATAACTCATTGCATTGATTCTAAACTTGCCTTGTATTTATTTTTCTTCTTCTTCTTCTTCTTTTTTTTTTTTGGATCACTAGTATGGGAAGCAAGCTTTCCAGTTGCAGTATTGCCTTAAAGGGTACCACCCAGTAGCGCATGCCTCAAAGGAGTACTTGTCATTCCCAACTTTGACTCTCTTTTTTTTTTATTTTTTTTTAGATGAAAAATAGACAAGTAAAATCAAAATTTTAATAAGTTATTCAACTAATTCAATAGTCTAGGAGATGGGCCAGGTCATTTCATTGCCTCTGAATCGGATATATTACATGACCAAATAAGATGGATAATCAAGAGAGTTACTCATTAAAAAGATGTATGAGGATCAAGTCAAGCCTCTCTAAAGGACAACTATCATGCTTAGAAGCCTTCACTTATAAAAGAATAAACTAAAAAATAGCTAATAAAACAAAATTTTCTAAACAAGCAAGCCTAACATACACTCATATCATGCATTATTTATAAGAAAAAGAAATTTTTTCTCGATTTTTTACCTTTTTTTTTCAAAAAACTGCATGAATTAAATGCAGGATGCACCCCCCCCCACTTAATTCCTGCATTGTCCTCAATGTAAGGAAATAGGAACAAACCAAAAAGAAAAAGAATAAAGGAAAAGAATACTCCCTGAAAGAATCTTGGGTTGCCTCCCAAGCAGCGCCTTTGTTTCTTGTCGTTGGCTCGACCTCTTTTCCGATCATGGATCTTCCAAATCAATATCCTCAATTTGGCGAACAACTCCTTCATAAAAATGTTTCAACCTGTGACCATTAACCTTAAAAATCTTATTAGTATCAAGACTCCTAATTTCTACCGCCCCATGAGGATGGACTTGAGTGACTTCAAAAGGGCCTAACCACCTAGATCTAAGTTTCTCAGGAAATAGTTTCAATTTTGAATGAAATAACAAAACTTTTTCTCCTACATGAAACTCTTTTCTAACCAACTTAGCATCATGAAATGCTTTAGACTTACCCTTGTAAATGACAGAGTTATCATAGGCTTCTAACCTTATTTCCTCCAACTCCTGCAGTTGTAATTTCCTCTCTTTTCCTGCTTCCATATAATCCATGTTACATTTTTTTACAGCCCAAAAGGATTTATGTTCTAATTCTACAGGCAAATGACATGCTTTCCCAAAGACTATCCTGTATGGTGACATCCCAATTGGAGTTTTGTATGCAGTCCTGATGGCCCAAAGTGCATCATCTAATCTATCGCTCCAATCCTTCCTATCAGGTCTAACAATTTTCTCCAAAACCCCTTTTATTTCTTTATTCATGCTTTCAGCTTGACCATTAGTTTGTAGGTGATAAGCAGTCGAAACCTTATGCGTAATATGAAACTTATCTAGGAGACCTTTCAAAGTTCTATTACAAAAGTGGGTTCCCCTATCACTAATGATGGCTTTAGGCATCCCATACCTATTCAAAATGTTTTTCTTAACATGCTTAACTACAGTCTTTGCATCATCAGTTTTGGTTGGAATAGCCTCAACCCACTTAGATAAATAATCCACACAAACTAGAATATATTGGTTACCATTGGAAGGGGGAAATGGGCCCATAAAGTCAATACCCCATACATCAAAAAGTTCACATACAAATATATTATATAAAGGCATTTGATTTCTACTACCCAAATTTTCACTTCTTTGGCACATGTCACATCTTTTACAGAATTCAAAACAATCTTTGTGAATTGTGGGCCAGAAAAATCCACATTCTAGAACTTTATGTGCAGTGCGTTTAGGACCAAAGTGACCTCCTCCCTCTCGGGAGTGACAAAACTCCAAAATAGATAAAATTTCAGAATCATCAACACATCTTCTAATTACTTGGTCACTACAAAAACGCCATAAATAGGGTTCATCCCACACATATAGTCTAGCTTGTGATTTAATTCTATCTTTAGCATGCTTAGGCATAGTAACAGGAAAGGTTTTGGTAACTAAATAGTTAACAATGTCCACATACCAAGGAAAAGTTTCTACAACAGCATATAAATGTTCATCAGGAAAATAATCATTAGAATCTTTACCAATTTCTGCAGTTGGAATCCTACTCAGATGGTCAGCTACATGGTGATCTAGGCCTTTCCTATCCTGAATTTCTAAATCAAATTCTTGCAACAGTAAAACCCATCTAATTAGCCTAGGTTTAGCCTCTTTCTTTTTCATTAAATACTTTAAAGCAGCATGATCAGAATACACAGTGATTTTAGTACCCAGCAGATAAGATCTAAATTTTTCCAATGCAAACACAACAGCATACAATTCTTTCTCAGTAACAGTATAATTACATTGTGCAGCATCTAATGTCTTATTGGCATAACAAATCACATGAGATTCCCTCCCCTGTTTTTACCCTAAAGCAGCCCCTACTGCTTTATCGGATGCATCACATAAGAGTTCAAAAGGAAGGGCATAATTAGGTGCTTGAACAATAGGAGGTGAAATCAGACACTTCTTTAATTCATCAAAAGCATGCTTGCAGTCGTCATTAAAAACAAACTTGACATCCTTAGCAAGCAAAGCACATAACGGAGAAGCAATTTTTGAGAAATTCTTTATAAATCGTCTATAAAACCCTACATGTCCCAGAAATGATATGATATCTTTCATAGTAGATGGGTAAGGCAAAGACTGAATCACTTCTACCTTAGCTTTATCAACTTCTAAACCTTTTTCTGAAACGATATGCCCCAGTACTACTCCATGATCAACCATAAAATGACATTTTTCAAAGTTCAAAATTAGATTGGATTCAATGCAACGCCTAAGAGCTAATGTCAGATTATGCAAACTTTGGTCAAAAGAGTCACCATGCACGGTAAAATCATCCATAAACACTTCCATAATCTTATCGATGAAATCAGAGAATATGGACATCATACAACGTTGAAAAGTAGCAGGTGCATTACAAAGACCAAAAGGCATGCGTTTGAATGCATAAGTACCAAAAGGGCAAGTGAAGGTGGTCTTATCCTGATCCTCTGGAGCTATGGGTACTTGTAAGTAACCCGAATATCCATCTAGGAAGCTATAGTAATAATGACCTGCTACCCTTTCTAACATTTGATCCATAAAAGGTAAGGGGAAGTGGTCTTTCTTAGTTGCTTTGTTTAGCTTCCTATAGTCAATACATACCCTCCATCCTGACTGTACTCGTGTGGGTATGAGCTCTCCCTCTTTGCTGGTCACTACAGTGGTGCCACCTTTCTTAGGGACTACATGAATGGGACTAACCCACTTAGAATCAGCAATGGGGTAAATCACCCCTGCTTCCAACCACTTTAAGATTTTCTTTTGCACCACCTCCATCATAGGAGGATTGAAACGGCGTTGAGGATCTCTTTTAGGGATCGCATCAGGTTCTAAGGCAATTTTATGTGTACATAATGTTGGGCTTAGTCCTTTAATATCAGCTAAAGTTCATCCTATTGCACTCTTGTTATCTCTAAGAACTCTAATCAATTTTTCCTCTTGCAGTTCAGTTAGGGAATTAGAGATAATCACAGGTAATGTCTCATTGTCACCTAAGTACACATATTTCATATTAGCAGGCAAAGGTTTCAATTCAGGCTTAACTACAGCATCTTGGGTCGACATGGTTTTAACACATAACTTTTGTCGAACAACTTGAAAAGGGGGTTGCATGCTTTGTAAAGAATTCAAATCATAAATAGTATCCACCAATTCATCACATAAAACATAATCACATTCAGTCAAATCAGTGCCAGACAAACTGTGAGTAACAGCCAGATTCAAAACATCATCATTATCCAATTCAAAAACATCTTGCGACAATTTCTCATATACATCCAAGGCATTCACATTACATACATCAGTAGGAAATCGCATTGCCTCAAATATATTAAACTTAATGACTTCGCCATCAAATTCCATGGTTAACTGCCCACTATGCACATCAATCTTTGTTCTAGATGTTTTCAAAAATGGTCGGCCAAGTAGTATGGGTGGCTCATTATCTCCCCCTCCCATGTCAAGTACAAAGAAATCAGCTGGGAAGACAAGCTCATTAACCTGGACTAAAACATCCTCTAAGACACCATCAGGGTAAGCATTGCTTCTATCAGCTAACTGAATTACTAGGCTAGTCTGTTCCAAAGGTCCAAGATTAAGAGAATCATAAACAGATATAGGCATAACATTGATAGAAGCTCCTAAGTCAAGCATACATCTATCAAATCTACTGTTACCTATTTTACAAGGTATAGAAAACATGCCAGGGTCTTTGCACTTAGGAGGTAACTTCTTTTGAAACACAGCAGACAAGTTTTCCCCCACACTAATCTTTTCATTCCCTTTTAGCTTTCTTTTATTGGTGCACAGTTCTTTTAGAAACTTAGCATACCTAGGCACTTGCTTAATAGCATCTAAAAGAGGAATATTGATTTCTACCTTCCTAAACGTCTCTAAAATCTCATCATTAGCTGCATCACGCTTAGGCTGGGCATATCTATGTGGGAGGGTTGGTCTAGGAACATAATGGGGGAGTTTGTTGAAGTCCTCTAGAGTCATTTCTTGATACTTCCTACTCTTAGGTTCTTCCCCCTTTTCTTTCTCAGTCTCAACTAGTTCCTTGGTCTTAGTCTTCTCACTCACCTCTTTCTCAGTCTCAACTTCTTTCTTAGACATGTGGGGCTCTCCTAGTTCTTTTCCACTCCTTAAGGTTATTGCACTGACATTATCCTTAGGATTTGTAAAGGGTTGGGCAGGCAACCTATTACTACTTTGAGATTGCATGTTACTAACTAAGGTTCCTAAGGCGGATTGGGTTTGGCTCATTTGCTTAAGGACAGTTTCCATTGAGTTAAATCTAGCCTCTGTCTCTTTCTTATCTTGGTCCATCTTTTTCATTAACTGCTCTAACAAAAGAGAGGTCTTATCAGTTTGGCTAGCTACAGGTTGAGGTCGAGAGAAACCAGGTGGATTAGGTGGTCCGTATCTAAAGTTAGGATGATCTCTCCAACCCTCATTGTAAGTGTTGGAGTAGGGGTCATACTTCCTGGGTTGATGGTTAAACATAGCATTAACATTCCCCTCTTGTAAGGTTGGGCAAGCGTCAGTAGGATGACCTTCTATACAGCATACTCCACATACTACCCCAGCACTAGGTCCTTTGGCTATCAACTTATCTAACTTAGAGGTCAAGGCTGCTAGTTGGTGTTGAATAGTATCAACCTCATTAACCCTACCAGTCACCAAGTCATATCGAGTATTAAACTGTTGTGAGTTTTGTGCCATATTAGAGATCAAAGTCATAGCTTGGGTAGGTGTCTTATCAACTAAGGCTTCCCCACTGCCAGCATCTATCATGCCCCTATCATTAGGCAATAGTCCTTCATAAAAGTATTGAATCAACAATTGGTCCTTAATCTGATGTTGGGGGCAACTGCTACATAGTCTTTTAAACCTTTCCCAGTATTCATATAATGACTCATTCAGATTTTGCCTAATTCCACAAATTTGCTTTCTAATGGCACCAATTCTACTAGCAGGAAAAAAAATTTCAAGAAAAGATTTTTGCAATTGAGTCCAAGTAGTAACAGATCCAGTAAGAAGGTTATATAACCAATCCTTTGCTAAGTTTTGTAGAGAAAAAGGAAAAGCACGAAGCTTAACCTGATCCTCATCAATCCCATCAGGTCTCATAGTGGAACAAACAACTAAAAATTATTTTAGGTGCATATGAGGATCTTCGCCAGACAAACCATTAAATTTAGGTAAAAGATTTAGAAAACCTGAATTCAGTTTTAATGGTTTTTCCAATTCAGGAAAGACAATTCCAAGTGGCTGCTGCGAAACATCCGGCGCAGCCAATTCTTTTAAGGTCCTTGCTGCCATGGGTGGTTCTTTCTCGTCTTCTTCGTTGTTCTCAAAAATTTCTAGTAGCTGCTCTACGGTGGCGGTATTCAAGAATTCAACGTACGTGTTTATACGTTTTATTCTCTCGTCAACGTTCATAAACCTGAAAAGAAATATATAATTAATCAAAATAAAAGAGACTAAAGCAAATACTAAAGGTAGTAAAGAAAATAATAATAATAATAAGATTAAATTCAAGACTTTGTAACAAAAGTAATTTCCCCGGCAACGGCGCCAAAATTTGTAAGGCTTGTCGCGGTACCTACAAATTAAATAACCTAAATACCCTTGTAATTAAATATTAAGAACTATAGATAGGGCAAGCAGGGTCGATCCCACGAGGAAATAGAATTAAATTACAAAGCAATTAATTCTCCCAAAAAAAAACACAAATTACTAACTACGAAAACGTAATTCTATGACTCAGATGACTCAAAAAAAAAACCGACTTGGGGGGTATAATTGGATAATAAATATTTATTAAACTGATAACAATATAATTAAACTATTTGGTACCAAGAAATATAAACTAAAAATTGGAGCAGAGTAAAAGCAAACAACTATCACTTGACTGAAAAATTGCTTAACCTTAATATATATTTTACCATGTTCCGTTATTTAATCATCGATACACATATTATATTTACTGAATAGTTAGACTGTAGGTTAAGAACGTCTGTAACCCCTATTTTCCCTTACTGTTTAATACACCCTAGAACGTCTAAGGATGAATTCTTTTAAGTCAACTAACTCATTACTCTACAGCATAACAAATTTTAGACTTAAAGCATTAGGCTTTAGGAAAACTTCTACTAACCTAAACCATTAAATTCTCAACAGCAGATTCATGTAATTTAGACCCAAGTTGACCCTTTTAACCCTACTGGTCAAAAGATGTTACTAGTTAACATTATTAAATGTTAGAATTATTTAGGTGGCCAAACAAAAATAATCCAACATTCAACATTAAACAAATATTTCCAATCAGCTTAGATTATTCACATAAATGTAATATGAAATTTAGGCACATAAATCTTATCTCAAACAAATAACTTCACATGGTAAAATAAAATATTAGGTCAAGCAAATATTAAATTAGCCTAGCATAATGACACAAAATCCACCCAAGTAAATCAAATTCAATAATTAACTGAATAAATAAAAAAGAAATAAAATCAAACTAACGTAACAACACCAAAAATTAAAAATAAAAAAGATAAACAAAGACTAAAAAAGAACAATCCTACTTTGTGAAAGGGTGGTGAGGATGAACGATGATGCTGATGTGAGGTTATGAGGGGCGTGGGGTTTTGACGTGAGGAAGATGCTGGTGGTGATGGTGAGGAAGAGAGGGGGTTGCGTGATAGAGAAGGAGGGGCTGGGTAGCGTTCTGCGTGAAGAAGCTTGGTGGGCTGGTGGTGTGTTTGATGGTGGTTTATGACGGTGATGCTGCTGAAGATCACAATGGTGATCAGAAGCTGATGATGGAGCGTGATCTTCAGGCGGTGAGAGCTTGGGTTGGTGATGGAGGTGTGATGATTTATGATAGGGGAAGAAGAAGGCGGCTGCTGATGGTGAGATGGGATGATGCTGCATGAGTAGTGAAAGAGAGCGTGAGATAATGATGTGTGAGGATGATTGAAGGAGGGTAGCTGTTTTTGTGTTTAGGCGTGAGGGGGATGATGGTGGAGGTGCGTGGGTGGTGTTTATGAAGGATGGTGCATGAGTGAGAAAGAGAGGAGAGGGTGTTGATGCTGCGTGAGCGTGAGGAGAGGAAGGGGAAGCCGTGGGATGGGGTTTAGGCGTGAGGTGTGTGAGATGAAGATGATAGATCATCGTGTGGGTTTTTTATGGGCGTGGGGCGTGGTAGTGGTCTAGGGTTTTCTTCTCCTCTCTTCCTTAGATGTCTTCTTCCGCAAGACTTCAAGCCTCTTCCCAACTCTTATAATCATAGCCCAATATAATAATTATGAGAATAATAATTTTCATAATTATTATATTTGGACCGTCTTGTAGTCAAGTGTGTAAAACCGAGCTTCTACGTCCTTTCTCCTCCTCTTAATTAAATTAACACTAATCCTGAAAAATATATAAAACAAATCAAATTAAACGAAATAATATATATAGCACACTAAAAATAATTATAAAAACAATGCATGAAATTTGACTTAACACTTTCCCACTCCTAAGTGTTATGGCACTAACACTCTCCTTAGGGTTAGGGTAAGGCTGAGATGGAAACCTATTTTGCATTTGAGCATGCAAGTTGCTAATTATGATATCAGTTTCAGTTTGTCTCTCTTGAACTTGCTTAATAGCTGTTTCCATACTCTAGAACCTATCGTCCATCTTTTTAAGAACTTGTTCTAGTAGGAAGTTGGTCCTATCTTGATTAGAGGGTTGACGAGACGTTTGGTCAAAACCTGGTGGATTGGTCTGAGGGTCATACCTAAGATTAGGGTGGTCTCTCCATCCTTCATTGTAAGTGTTCGAATTAGGATCATACCTCATTTGATTTTGGTTAGTGTAAAGAGCATTAACATTACCCTCTTGTAGAGTCGGACATGCATCAGTAAGGTGCCCCTCTAGACAACAAATACCACATACTACTGCCTTTTGAATACCCCCTGTAGCAATCTTATTTAACATAGCAGTAATGTGAGATAACTGATTCTCTAGAGATGAACTAGAACCTATCGCATTTACCCTTTTAACTTGTGAATCTCTAGCACCAAACTGACGAGTGTTTTGGGCCATCAAATTGAATAGATTTCTAGCATCAGCTAGGGTTTTATTAACCAGAGCCCCCCCACTTGCTGCATCAACCATATTACGCTCCATGGGAAGTAATCCCTAATAAAAATATTGAATCAATAGATGTTCAGTTATTTGATGTTGGAGACAACTAGCACATAGTTTATTAAATCTTTCCCAATATTCACAAAAAGTTTCCCAATTCATTTTTTTGATTCCACATATATCTTTCCTAATAGATCCAATACGGGATGCAAGAAAAAACTTTTCTAAAAATGATTTATGCAATGCAGTCCATGTAGAGAATGATACAGCAGGCATATAATATAACCAGTCCTTAGCATTACCAAGCAAACAAAAAGGAAAGGCCCTTAGTCTAATTTGGTCCTCAGGAATTCCTTCAGGCACCATAGTAGAACAAGTAATAAGGAATTCACTAATGTGTCTATAGGGGTCCTCTCCAGCCAATCCATGAAACTTAGGTAATAAATTAATAAATCCTGAGTTTAATTTCAAAGGCTTATCTAAAACAGCATAGGTAATGGACATTGGTTGAGTTTCTAGCTTAGGGGCAGCAAGTTCTCGAAGAGTAAACATTCTTACCTCTTTAAACTTGAGACTTACTGGCAATCTGCAAAAATTAAAATAAAAACAAAACAATAAAAGTAGTAAAATTAAATAGAAGTAAACTAGCAATTTAATTTTCTTTCCCCAGCAACGGCGCCAAAATTTGTAAAGCCTGTCGAGAGCTATAAATTTAACCACTACTTCGGTTATTAAATAATTTTTATAGCATAGGAAAGTAGGGATCGATCCACGAGGAAAGATTGTTTTAAACTGCTAGCTTAATCCTAAATGATTTTACTAATCCAATTTATTAAATCAAAACTTAATAATTCTAAAATAATTAAAATCTAATGAATAAGAATCTAGAAAAATACCCAATGATGTTCCTAAATATTCTGAATCATATTATGGAAATAAAACAGTAAAAAGATTTCCCAAATAATCTAGAAAAATTAAAATTAGAATAGTAATTCAACCTTCAACTAAAAATCAAAACAGAAATTATTAAACAAAAAATTAATATTAAAAATCACAAGCAGTAACCTAAACTAATAATATTAAACTGGACAAGTTTATAACTCCAGAATAATGTTTGATTAATTTCAGGAAAATTAAATTAGAAACTTACTGCAGAATAATCAAGCAGAAAATTAAATCTGAAATTAAAAATAAAATAATCTGCATAAATATAAATACGAAAATAATCACGAAAACTAACCTAATTCTAGGACACAATTTACTGGACTTAAAAACACCTAATAATCGTAAATTAAAATTAAAAATCGAAATTTTCAGAATTAATAACCTAAAAACCTGCACATACCAATTTCACAAAATAATTCTGAAAAATTATCAAATAATTTCCAAAAATTACGAAATTTAATATGGGCAGATTAGGACACTATATAAACCCTAGTAATTAATTAAAATCTAAAAATAACAAAAATAACTATTTTTAGTCTAAGTTCGAACAAACCGGTAATTAAATACTAAAACTAAATATAAATCAATCTAAAATTACAACCATTCTAAAAATCAAAATCTAAGCTATCTAAAATTACCGACACTCCTAAAAGACTATAATTTTGGGGGGGGGGGGTTGATTGAAATTATAGTGAAGCTAATAAAACTAGAACAAAAATCAACAAACTAATCAAATTAACTCTAAGCAACAAATAATAATCAAAAGTTATCAAATTTATAAAGGATTCTTAGTATAATCTCAATCCACCATGCAAATTAATCTTTATCATCAACACACAAGTTAATTTTATTCATGAGTTAAACTGTAGAAGATGTCCACCAGCGATTCTTCCCCGTTTTTCCTTAGATTTTAGTTTACTTAGGTCCAACCCTAATATAAACCCTACTAGTTTGATCATCTTTACACCAGCGCAAAAATTTAACCAAATCTTCTAAACTATCAATCGAAATTGTATTTAATCAACTAGCATGCATTCTAATCGATTTAACACAAATTTCATAAACGATAAACACTAACCGCTAGAGAATCATGAATATAAATCAACTAGGCATTAAAGCATAAAACTTGTTTCAAAATAATTAATTTAGCATGGCTTCAAGAAGATTATACTAAGCACAAAAAAAATACTCACTCATGTAAAAATTAAAATCACAATTATAGCTCAAATATTTCATGTTTAATATCAAACCTACCACAAAATAAATAATACAAAATAATAATAATAATAATAATAATAATAATAATAATAATAATAATAATAATAATAATAATAATAATAATAATAATAGAACAAAATAGTCCTACTTTGAAAAGGGGGGTGCGTGAAGATGGTGTTGATGCTGATGACGATGAAGATGGCAGACGGTGAGGATGACGGTGACGATGGGACGATGATGATGCTGAGGACGGTGATGATGGCGATGGAGGCTGATGATGGTGATGCGGTTAGATGATGATGGTGATGATCGTGATTGTGTAGAGGGGTGACGAAGGAGGGTTAGGCGTGAAGGTGATGGTACGATGAAGATGATGGTGATGTACGGTGATGAAGGAGATGGGGAAGCATGGTTCTTGATGAGGAAGAAGTAGTGGGGTGAGAAGGGGATAGTGTTCTGCATGGGGAGGTTGATGAAAGATGGGACTGATGGCGTGATGATGGTGATGTAAGGTGATAGATGATGATTATGGTGAAGATGGAAGGGAAGTGGGAGGGTGATGCGTGGAGCTGAAGAGGGTGGTGCTGATGGGGGTGCGTGGAGGATGAGGATGGTGATGATATTATATGGAAGAGGTGAGGCTAGGGTTAGTTTCTTAGGGTTTTCTTCTCCTTTCTTGCTTAGGTTTCTTCTTCATCAAGATTTGTAGCTTTTTACCAATTCTTGAAATCCCAGCCCAATGTAATAATTTTGAAAATAATAATTTTCATAATTATTATTTTTGGACCGTCTTGTAGGCAAGTATGTAAAACCCGAGCTTATACATCCTCTCTTCTCCTCTTTATTAAATTGACACTAACCCTGAGAAATATATAAAACGAAACGAATTAAACGAAATGATATACATAATATACTCAAAATAATTATAAAAATAATGCATGATTTTTGACTTAACAACAACCTATTACTTACAAGTGCATGACTCGGGAAGTATCTGCTACCTAACTTACAACCCGGATGTTCATATATATGTCATACAAATTGTAGGCCGGGCCCATTAGTTGAGGCCCGACGGCCACTAAGAGGCCTCCTTAAACCCTAGTTGCTAACCCCTCAATACCTATATAAGGAGGTTTGAGAGGGTCAGCCAAAAAACTGATAGACACAGAAATATTATTTCTCTCTCTCCTCCTAATTACTCTACCATCGCCGCGGAGTAATCGAGTTTAGAACGTGGATATTACAAGGCGACTCTAGTAGCCACTGGGATTCATTCTTACTGGAGATTTGGTATTCTTATTGTGGACTATTATCGACGGTATACTTCCGCATCCAAGTTAGTCCTAATTATTTCCTACAGTGGTATCAGAGCCTAAACCGTTCGGATTAGTCCCAATTAAAAGATTAATAAATCTGCCAAAGCTGATTGGTTGAAAGCATGCTAATTTCGTTTAATTTGCTTAATTTTCGTGATTATGCAAACTCCTAAAATCCAGAAGCATGCTCATGTTATTATAATGCCCAGAAAGTGTTAAAAACTGCATAATAGATAATCTGTCCCAAAAGCATGTCTACGTAATTGATTCTGGCCAAAGATCGAATTTTTTTTCAGTTCGATTATACAATTATATGCAAGCATGAATAGATAATCTGCCAAACATCAAGCATAATAGTAAACATGCTACAATAACCGAATAAGGGATTAGTTCTCTTTCTCTGATTGAGCTTGGTCGTGTTATACATAATTTTGGTATGACCTTAAATGTCAGAAACGATTATTTTTCTGCATAATTATGCCACAACCATAATTACATCCAGAAAAAACATGTCCATCACTGTATGCCTCGTGTTATTTCGATGCTTAGACAAATTCATGCTTGAATCACATGCTAAACACTGAAAGGCATTTTTTTTTTGGGGAAAAGGAACCATCCCACTCGTATGAACCCTAGCCCTAAAATCCCTCCAATAACCACAATAAACAAAAAAAAAGGGGGAAAGGGGATGTAGACAAACCCGATACCCGAAACCCTAACCCTAGTTTGCCTCTGCCAAAGATCTCGACCTCGACTCCAATAAAAAAAAAGGGGGGGAGGAGGAAAACCGAAATAAGGGAACCGAATCATACCCATCAGAAACCACCGAGGAGGGGTGGCGCGTGGCCGTCACGTGCCACCGACGAAGGTCGTTTCACGATCTTCTTCCTCCCAGAGCCCCTTTTCATCGCCAATCTACGCAACCTTGACAAAAAGAGGCCGAAAAACACCGACACAGGAGGCGCATGAAACCACGCGCCACCGCCTCAGTGGCGCGTTCGGCACGTGGGCGTCTTCATTAGGTTTAGATTCGGCCGATCTACACTGTAGTACCCTTGGTTCTCGCCGGTGTAGCATAGATCGAGGGTCAACGGGTCGGTGGTGGGGGGTTGCATCATTTGGGTATTTTTGGGGTCAATCGACAACGACAGTGGTGGCTGTCGAGGTCACGCCGACCAGAGCCCATAAAGGAGCTTCGTGCTCCTAGCCATGGTTCCGAAAGAATTCGAAAGCCAAGAAAGCAAAATTCATGGGCTCCATTAATCTTGGTAAGAGGCAGACAGAGGACCGAAGAGAGAGAGAGAGGTCGAGAGTTAAATGGAAAGGCAGAGAAGGAGCCTGGGGTTAGAGGGTAAGGTAGTAGAGGGGTGAGAAGTGAGAGATTAGGGTTAGAAGGAGTGAAAGTCACTCACTCAAATATAAGATCAGATTATGGGCCGATTTTTTTTGTTTTTTTGTTTTGGGCCTAATTTGTTTTTAACAGTTTATGGCTGTCCTGATTTGTTCTCAATTTGGATTATTGCTCCCTATGATCGTATAAATTCGTTTTATATGTTGAAAATGGCCATAGGTTGGTCATATGTTTATTTTTGATAAAATATATTATCTCTGGTTTTAATTTCATGTTATTATCATTGATTATATAAATATTTGGATGTTGATTATATAACTTTGTGTTATACATATATATATAATAAAGTTGTGTTAAATGAATTAGTTTCATAAACCTTAACTGAATACATATTTACGTAATAAAAAGTGAATATCTTTGTGATATTCATTGAATTAAAAAAATGTTAATTAAGTTTAACAAAACTTTTAAATATTTTGTGAAATTAATAATTAAATTAAAGAAACTCCAAATTCACAACTGTGCGTGATGATTATGAGCTTAGCGAAATTTTCGAACGTACATAGTAAATTATGGAGCTTTCTAGGAAATTTAATTATTAAACAATATGTCTAACAGATAAAATATACTTTCAGATATGTCAGTTAGAAACATGATAGGTTGTATGCAATCTGATGACAAGTTGGATGGCACGAACTATGATGTTTGGCATCTAAAGGTCCAGTTTTATCTCAACAACGATGATATGCTGGACCACTTGACTGCCTCCATGGTTCCTCCGGCTGAAAAAGATGAACAAGGCAGAGATATTACTGCAACTGAGCAGTACAAAGAAAACCTGAAAACATACCAAGCATGGTTCAAAAGCGATCGTTCCGCACGCTACACCATCCTGTCTTGCATGCGGGGCGATCTCCTGGGAGAGTTTGAGCGTTTCCGCACTGCTAAGGACATGTGGATACAGCTTAAGGTTAGGTTCGGGCAGACGTCTGCTATAAGGTTGCGTACCTTGCCGCTGAGATGGATGCAATATACTATAGACTCCAATCGTAGTATCCCCGAACACCTTCGAACCATGAGTGCTATGGTTCGAGACCTTAAGATTGCGGGGCAAGAGGTTTCTGAGCAGGAACAAGTGCTGAATGTGATTAGGGCTCTTCCCAATGATAATGGACATTGGAAGAGTTTTAAAACATTTATGGCACACAACGATCATATCAACACTTTCGAGGCAATCTCCAAACACCTCCAAATGGAGGAAGAGCGTTTAAAGCAATATGCGCCTTCCAATATGGCATTCGTTGCCAAAGGATTGGGGCCCAAGAACAGGAAACCTTTCCGTGGTAAGAAACCTATGAAAGGCCCTCGTCCTCCTCATAACTCTCGCTCTAATGCTGGTACTGCTAAGAAGCACAACACCAAGGGTAACGGAGCTAAGGATATGGCACGTGTGAAGTGCTATAACTGTGGGAAGAAGGGCCATTTCGCTCGGGATTGTCCTGAGCCAGCTAAGGTACCTACTTCCACTAACAATCCTGAATTATATGTTTGTTCCCATGCATTCGTTGCTAACTCTCTTCCTCAATGGATTGTAGATACGGGGGCAACAAAGCACATAATTCAAGATAGGGCAGGATTCGTGGAGTACCATCGCTACCCGGTGGGTTCACGGACTGTCGTACTGGGGAACGGCAGCGAAGAAGATGTCCTTGGAGTAGGAAGATACCAGCTCAAACTCCGTGGAGGAAACAAGCTGCTTCTTCATGACGCCCTCTATGCACCTGGGGTGCGATGCTCCTTAGTCTCTTATGTTTCTTTAGTTAGATTAGGTTTTGTTTTTGGTTTTCGTCCAGACGGTTTAGATTTGTTCTATAATGGCAATTTGTTTGGCCAAGCAACTTTGAAAGGAGATTTCATTGTTTTGGATTTGGATGATAACTATAATAATATATCATCTGCTTATGTTTCTTATTTCGACTCCAATTCTGAATCTGTTAAGTGGCATGCTAGACTTGGCCATGTAGGTCAAGATAGAATAAATAGGCTAGCTAAAGAAGGTCTCCTAGACCGACTCACTAGGGTTAAGTTACCTAGGTGTGAGTCATGTTTAGCTGGAAAGGCAACTATGAAGCCTTTCGGTAAAGCCATGAGAGCATCTAGTCCCTTAGAATTAATCCACTCAGACATATGCGAACCCATGAACGTTAAAGCACGACATGGGGCTATCTATTTCATTACCCTCATAGATGATTATTCACAATATGGGTATGTGTACCTGTTATCTCACCGCTACGAGGCACTTGATATATTCAAACGCTTCGTAGCCGAAGTAGAGACTCAATTGGAACGAAGGGTTACGATCCTTCGAACTGATCGAGGTCGTGAATACCTCTCTGATATGTTCAAAGAGTTTTGTGAGGAAAAAGGTATACAAAGACAGTTAACAATTCCACGCACTCTACAACAAAACGGTGTTGCGGAACGCAGGAATCGTACATTGCTTGACATGGTCAGGTCAATGATGGCACATGCTAGTCTCCCTATCAGTTTCTGGGGAGATGCGTTGCTTACGGCAGCCTACATACTCAATCGTGTGCCAAGCAAGAGTGTACCTGCCACACCATATGAGTTATGGTTTGGTAAGAAACCTTCCTTGGACCATCTAGGCCCATGGGGTTCGGCCGGCTATGTGCACAACCCAACCCATAAACATGGGAAACTTGGTCCAAGAGCCACCAAAATGGTGTTCATTAGGTACCCCGCACAATCAAAAGGATATGTGATGTACGGCGAACATCCAAATGGTGGCATGACAAAAATAGACTCCCGCAACGTCGATTTTCTCGAGGATGAGTTCCCGACCATTGGTGAAGTCAAAAAGGATGTCGAACTATTTGAGTTACAGCCAGACATCCAACCATCATTCGGTGAGGGGGAGAATTTGGATTCTAACCAAGTCACCAAAGATGGTATGCATCCCCTATCCAGAGGGAATGAGGGAGACCTGCCTGACCAGGAAATTGAGATTCGTCCTCAATCTCCTATACATGAGGAAAGTCAACTTGCGAGTGAGGTCCGTCCTCAATCTCCAGTTGTCGAACATGTAGTAAGTCCACATGTTCAGGATCCCACGCCCAGAGGGATAGTGGGAGTAACTTTCCACATGTCCAGAGTCCCACATCCCTTAGAGATAGGGGGAGGGACACCTCAACCGGGGAGATGAACAATGAAGGCCCTAGGCTCCGAAGGAGTGAGCGTGGAAGAATTCCGCGACGATATTTTCAAGTCGAAGGGGAAATATTCCTATGTACTCCCTTGGAAGTCGAAGAGCCTACCTCTTACCAAGAAGCGATTGACTCACCAAACCACAAAGAGTGGATGGATGCCATGAGGGATGAGATGGACTCAATGGAAAGAAACAAGGTTTGGGAACTTGTTGATCTTCCACCCCAACGTAAGTCTATTGGAAACAAGTGGGTTTTCAAGATAAAACGTCGGGCAGATGGATCGATCGACAAGTTCAAAGCCCGTTTAGTGGCGAAAGGGTTTACACAAATTGAGGGTGCAGAATTTGAAGAGACATTTTCTCCTGTGGTGAGATTTGCCTCTATTCACCTACTCCTAGCCTTGGTTGCCCATTTGGACTTAGAGTTGTTTCAAATGGATGTAAAAACTGCTTTCCTCAATGGCAGCCTTGAGGAAGTGATATACATGGACCAACCCTTTGGTTTTGTATCAAAGGGGCAAGAGGGCAAAGCGTGTCGTCTTAAAAGGTCCATATATGGTCTTAAGCAGTCCTCCAGGTCTTGGTACTTAAGATTCCATGAAGTCATAACCTCTTTTGGCTTATCCATGGTTTTAGAGGACCATTGTGTGTATGTCAAAAGATCAACCGGAGGGATTATGTTCCTTACCATATATGTTGATGACATACTATTGGCTGGGAATAATTTGGAGATGATCGAAGCTACTAAAAGGTAGCTATCCTCCATTTTTTAGATGAAGGATATGGGTGAAGCCAGGTATTTCCTAGGAGTGGAAATAGTAAGGAATCGTTCCAAGAAACTCTTAGGTATGAGCCAAGAGGCATATATCAAAAAGGTCTTGGAACGGTTCTGCATGCATTATTCCAAACCCGTAGACACTCCAGTTGAGAAGGGTTTAACCTTGAGCCTTGACCAATGCCCAAAAACAAACAAAGAGAAAGATGCTATGAGTAATGTCCCCTACGCTAGTGCCGTAGGGAGCCTAATGTACGCCATGTTATGTACGCGGCCGGACATTTGCTTTGCGGTTGGTCTGGTAAGTCGTTACCAAAGCAATCCTGGACAGGTTCATTGGCAAGCAGTTAAGAGAGTCATGCGTTACCTTCGTGGTACAACCGACTTGGTCCTATGCTTTCAGGGCGAGGACCTTAAGTTGAGAGGGTACTCAGATGCTGACTGGGGTGGTGACCCGGACGAGTCTAGGTCAACCTCAGGATATGTGTTCACCCTGGGTGGGGGGGCCATATCATGGTGCAGTAAGAAGCAAGACTACATAGCTCTGTCGACCATGGAAGCAGAATATGTCGCATGCAACCTAGCCACGCAGGAGGCAATATGGCTTAGGAGCTTCCTCCAGGATCTTAATCTCACTCCGAGAACTGATGATCCTGTAGAGATGCTATGTGACAATACAGCTGCCATCCAATTCGCCAAGGATCCGAAGTTTCATCGGAAGACCAAGCACATCAAGAGGCGTTATCACTTCGTGCGAGATGCCATAAAGATGAAGGAAATTGCCATCAAGTATATACCCACTAACAAGATGATCGTCGATCCATTAACTAAGCCAATTCCTAGAGATGCTTTCAAAGCACATTCGTTGAGTCTAGGACTTCGCAGGGTTTAGTTTTGGATGGAATCTTGTTATGTATGATAGATACGTTCTTCATGTAAAAGGCATTTATGAAATAAAGATTAAAGTGTTCCTTTTTCTAAATGTTTTGTAATTTATCTGTTAGACATGTTGAAAAGTCACAGGCTTCTGATTGGCCTAGTCACACAGGCAATCGCCCTGACGCTTGAGTAGCGGACCGGATGAGACATAATCATATTAGCACTAGGTGTGCAATATCGATAACTCATACTGAAAGTGTATGAATGAAGAATAGTCGCCTTAGTGAGACTAAGATAAGACTCAAAGGAGTCGAATATGAGATAAGTTTTCATATTGAAGCCCTAAAAGCTGAATCTTGAGTGTCAAAGCCAACATTCAGTATGTTGATCTAGTGACTCAGGTTAGATTTTTGAGTAAAAATCTAGACTGACGATTCGCATGGCATAAAGAGTGACGAACCCAGCTAAGTGGGAGCTATGCCGTGACACGCATCTCATACTGTGTGTGCTTGTAAGACGACCCATATGTGGAGTGACGATTGAATTCCCTTTCACTTGTCATTGTGTGACCCTATGGACGATGACCCTTTGACTTAAAGCTATGATATTAAGTTAAAGCTTAATGATGCTACTTTAATGTGATTCTCAAGAGCCACGATGTATACGGTTCAGCGAGAACATGTTAGGAAAGCAATTAAGCTAAGATGAGATTTCATGAGTGTTTAAGGAAAATTTATCCACCATCACCATATCAGCCCGGGCGATTATGTTGTGAACATAATCATATGATATATCAGGCATAAGGGACTAAAGATGCCACTGGTGATGTCTTGAGATATTTTTGGGGTATCGTATTTCGTGAAAGTGTTATGTTAGTTGGATGGTAACTTAATATAACACTACTTGTTATTTTTGGTCGCACGTTCTATTACCAGTATGGAATGTGAGGAGACATGATTCATAGGGAACATGTGTTGTAACGGCCTTTTGTGGCCGAGTGGGAGCTGTAGGTCGGGCCCATTAGTTGAGGCCCGACGGCCACTAAGAGGCCTCCTTAAACCCTAGTTGCTAACCCCCCAATACCTATATAACGAGGTTTGGGAGGGTCAGCCAAAAAACTGATAGACACAGAAATATTATTTCTCTCTCTCCTCTTAATTACTCTACCATCGCCGCGGAGCAATCGGGTTTAGAACGTGGATATTACAAGGTGACTCTAGTAGCCGCTGGGATTCATTCTTACTGGAGATTTGGTATTCTTATTGTGGACTATTATCGACGGTATACTTCCGCATCCAGGTTAGTCCTAATTATTTCCTACACAAATATTTAAGTTCGTGACGCTATTAATCATGAAGTTTTATTGAAGAGAACGTGAAGATTTCAGGACGTGAGTATTCATTAATTCGTCCGCAAAATATAATAGATAAGACATGTAATTATACTGTTTTATTTGTTGATAGTGCATATTATCTATTTCATAGAAAACAATCATTATCATAAACGTAAAACATTTTTCTAAAGATGGCTTCGCTGCCTTATAATTATTATCTTATCATATACTTAAAAAAAAAAAAAAGGAGAGATGCAAAATCAAAAATCTGCGTTAGAATTCAATCCTTTGCGTAATCAATTGCGCGTACTTTATTTTTTGAATAAAGGGCTGAACAAAATGCCCCGTTTATTAATTTTGGTATTAGAATTGTTTTTTTTTTTTCAAATAAAGGACTAAACTTTATATTTTTTGACCAAGAAAAAAGAATTTATTAATTTTTTCTGCACCAAAAACAAAAACAATTTATTACCTGTACATATATGTGCTCTTAAGTTGAGGGTACACTTTTATGACTTTATTGTATTTTTTTTTTGAGGACAGTAACTTATTGTAGTTATTTAGGCTCTTTGAAAAAACTCATACAGTCATGTAATATATAATTTGGACTACTATAACAGATTAATCTTTTCAACGAATGGACTACACATACAGATGTCCTTGTTAATGGTTGCATTATGAAGTAGCAGCTGAGAAGAAGATGAATATTTAGAAGAATTTCAATTAGTGTTCTCCATCAAATGTCTTATTTTGCTATTTTAGTTTCGAATTTATTTAAGTGTGATACTTATTGCAGATGTCATATGACCTCAAACCAATAAATACATTCATTACTTTCACAAGAAAACAAAAAAGAAACTAATATCTAGTTTCTTGCTAAAGGCTAAAGGAGAAGGAAGTTCAAGTTTCTAAACTTCAACGAAGCCCTGGTATCACTACTAAAAATTTCAACAGACACAATAAAGGAGCGAAACCCACCCCTCATTTCCTCTAACAAATACCCCTTTATTCATTCATCACCCAACCACAAACTGCAATTTTCAAAATGTGCAAAATTATGAGTCCCTTGAGCTACTCGATTGAGTTATATTTGTTCATCGTGACAATCAATCAAAAAGCTCAAACTAAGTTCATATTCAAGTTCACATGATCCCATGTCACATTAAATAATGGACTGGATTTCAGGGGAGATGTTGGATGCCTGTTGTTGTGCGCATTTTATTACGTACAACTGGGTGGACATTTCATTTGTCCACCTGGTCCCACCACCAGCTATTTTCAATCAACAACTACCCCTTTATTCATTTGCCGTTTTTATTATCTCGCATTCTTCCACTGATCTATGCTCAGTGCTTCAATTGCTTTAGCATTCAGCAATTACTAAATGGTTGGGTTTGATCTTAACATTGCTATTGATGTTAAATCTTCATCAAACGCAAACTCGTCGTCAGGTTTGATAGTGTTTTTTAGATCTCTGTTTTTTTTTCGTATCTTGAAGTTATATGCGTGGGTTTTGAATAGTTAATGTCGAGTTGTTTGAACTGGTTTGCATTCATTGTTATGTTGTCGTCTTGTGAAATTATAATACAATTGTTGGTTTCAATATATAGTTCGTGTTTTTTCGATTTGTTGTTCTGCGTTTTGCTAGAATGCTTGATGGGTGTTTTGAGTAGTGTGTTCTGTTACTTGCGGTTAAGATACAAGTGTACAATGTTCTTTTGGTTCAATTCTTGAATATTATGTGAATTTTGGTTGGTGACATATGAGAAACGATAGCTTACCGTTATGAGTTGTATGCTTACTAAATATAGTCATTGACTCACTAATGGTATATATTTAGCTCACTATAAAGAATATGTTGTCTTCTACTACAAAGCAGTTTTTTGTTCACTAAAAGAAAAGTTTGGCTCACTAGGATTGAACTCTGTGCTCACCGATCTTGCATTATAGGTCACCACAAATGTTATGGTTGTTTTTCTAGATGATATTTTTATTGTTGCTATGAGAAACAACAGCTCACCAATATGAGTTTTGTGCTCACTAAATATAGTCGTTGGCTCACTAAAGAAATACATTTACCTCACTACGATTCAGATTGTATTCATGAATCATTTACCAGTTTTTGTGCTCATCAAATGTAATCGCTGTATTCAATCTTGTGCCTATCATGGAAGAGAATCTGTTGCCTTTGACTACACTACGTACCATTTTTTGCTCACTAACACAAGCGTTTGGCTCACTAGAATGAAGATTGTGCTCACCAATTTTGTATTATAGCTCACCACAAAAATCATGTTGTTTTCGCAAATGATACTTCATTTTTCATATCTACATTAGATGGTTGTGTTGCTGAGGCAGTTGATGTTGATGATTATGTTAGGATTTTGTGTAATCCTACTAGTGGTTCAAACAGCAAAGGCGTGGCTTTTGATGATGGGAATGTTGTTGGTGGTGTATCTAATTATGTTGTGATCGATAAGGAGAAATGTGTAGATGGTGATGAATGTGTTGTTGAAGTGAAGGAATCTGATGAATCAGAGTTGATTGGTAAAAGGGTTAGTTCTCTAGATGCTGCATTTGAGGTAGACAACGAGTATGCTTTTCGTAAGGCGTTTTCCATTAGCTGTGACAAGTCGCAAAGGAGTGAGGGTTCATAAGAGGTTCATTCAAGGGAGTTTTGTTGTAGCAAACAAGGTGCTAAAAGGTGTCCCGAGAAAAAAGACAAGACATTTACAAAACAAAGCCGGAGGTGTAATTGTAAAGCTAGGGCTACATTTTACATTGAACCTAATGGGGAATGGGTTTGTAAGACGCATGAAATGGTTCATAATCATGAATTGCTTTTGAAAGAAGAGGTGCATAAGTTGAGGTCACATAAAAAAAAGTCGAGAAAGCTCATGTGGACTTTTTCCAAAAGATAAGAAGAAATGGTATAAAGTTTCGCATGCGTATCAGCTTATAAGAAATGAGGTCGGGGGTTCACCATCACTTGGTTTTAGTGAAAGGGATGTGTACAATAGTGTTGCAAATGAAGTCAAGAGGACTTTAGATAAGGGCGATGCCCATAATTTTATGTGGGTTTTAGAATCTAGGTGTAGTAATTAGCAAGATTTTTTTATAAGTTTAAATTGGACGAGGATGATTGTTTGATGTGCTTCTTTTGGATAGATTTACAAATAAAATGTGATTACTTGTTGTTTGATGATCTCCTTGTATTTGACACGACATATAGGCATTATGAGATGATATGCGCACCTTTTGTTTGTGCAAATTATCATGCGAAGAATGTTATGGTAGGATGTGGGTTTTTTATGAATGAGAAGATTGAGAGCTTTGTGTGGTTATTTGAAGCATTTTTGGAGGCTATGGATAATGTGCAACCGAAAACTATGATGACGGACCAAGCATTTTTTATGACAAATGCTATTGAAAAGGTCTTCCCCTTGGCAAAGCATAGGTTGTGTACTTGGCACATCTTGGAGAATTTAAAAAAAAATATTGGTCATCTTAGAGTATTGGGTGGATTTGTTGATAAGTTTGACCATGTTTTGATGAGATATGACATAGAAGCAGAGCTTAACTTTTGTTGGCAGAGGCAAGCCGTGTCTCTGTTTGCTGTTTGTTAATGTGCTCACCAAGTTATTGCTTTATGTGCACTATTTTTTAGTGTCTGCTCACCAAGGTTATATGTGTCTGCTCACTAAATTATACCTTCTACTCACAATGGTTACATTTTTCCGCTCACTAATTTATTATTTTGTGCTAACTGGTTTTGTGTGTTAGGCTGGTTGAAGAGTGTTATTGTGCTGAAAGTGCTTAGTTGGTTAGATTGTTTTAGTTGAAAGAAAAATGGTGTCCAGCTTTTTGCAATGATGTTTTCTCTGGTGGCATTTTATCGTCACAAAGAAGTAAGTTGACAAATGCTTCTTTGTTAAAAAGAGTCAATGTCACTTGTGGTTTGTTTGATTTTTACAATATATTCTGTGACGTTGTTACTGGGTGGAGGATTAAGAAGAAGGATGAGAATGTGAAAAATAAGGATGGATTTCCCGAGATGTACTTACCACATGTTAGCATTTTGCAGCATGCTTCGAAGACCTATACGAACAACTTGTATAAAGTGTTTGAGGATGAATACATTAAAGGAGAAGGGTGTTGTCAAGATCTTCTTAGCTCAACTGAAACCTCCTACGGTACAGAGCATACGTATGTTGTGTATGAGAATCGCCTTTCGAACAAGTTTGGGCTCGTGGTTAGGTTTAATCTAACAGACCATAATATTGTTTGTGATTGTAAAAAGTACAATGAGAGTGGTATTGTTTGCTGCCACTGCTTGATCAATATATTTTGAAACGATGGACTAGGCTAGCAAGACCCCCACATGTTGTAGAAGAAGCTGTAGGTGGTAATGTATTTGGTGTTCCCGGTTCCATATGGAGGGTTCAGATGCATAGGTAGTTTGAGGCTTTGCTTCTTGCAAGTGAATTAAATAGTCAAGCAACAAAGCTATGTGAAGAAGCCTTTGCCATGTTAAAGGCTGATGTTGGTGTTGTTGTGGGTTCTGTTTATGTTTCTGACTCTGAAAATGATCAACAGTCTAGTGCTGGTAACAAAATCATTGATAACCCTAAACGTTTGAGGAAGAAAGGTGAAAGGAGTGTAAGGAGGAAGAGTACGTCGGAGAAGATATCAAACATTATTAGATCAAGGAAAGCAAGGTTTTCTTTAAGGAATGGAGGAGATGTATCTCAACAACAGGTAAAATTCTATTGACAATCTGATTGAATAAGCTATATTTCTTATAGTAATATCTTTTTAGAGTTTGTTGAGTTTCCTGCTAAGACCAGTAGAATTATTCTGTGTTTTTAGCTCACTAAATGTTTTAATACGCTCACTAATATAGGGTTTGCGCTCACTAGAAGTTTGTATTGGCTCACTAAATTTTTTAGTTCTCACACTGTAAGTCTTACAAGTTATGCTCACTATATTTATACGTTGGCTTACTAAGTATATATATATGCTCACTACAAATACAATTTTGTTGTGATGGTTTAGGTTGTTACTACAGGTTCATCTAATGCACCAGTTGCATCTAATCCAACGGTAGACTTTAATGAAATGTATAAAGTTTTTAGCTTGATTTTTGCTGAAAGGTTGAGGCAACCAAATAGGGATGCGATTCCTATCAATCAGTTGAATCCTGCTTCTGAAGCTGTTAGCATTCAAGTGCAATACGCTCACTAATATAGCGTATCTGCTCACTTAAAATATCTATTGGCTCACTAATATAGTGTATCTGCTCACTACATTTAGACTTTGGCTCACTAAAGCTATGTATATGGTTTGTTATTTTTTGAGACTGGTTACGTGGGAATCAAGCATGAAATTTTGCTATGGTGATAGAGGGCATTGGCTTCTACCATTAACGAATCTTTTTCAGCTGGGCCATTCAATAGTTTGATTTGAACAGATATTTAAATGTAAATTTGTATCTTGAGTATAGACCTCAAACTTGTATTCTTATTCATTATGATGTTTTAATGTTTTTATGATTGAGAATTGCTTTTTTATTTAAAGTTTAAGTAAATGATGCTGAATAATTTTGAAGGTTACAATGGGGTGAATACTTTTGACATGCATAATATATTGCTAACTGCTGAAGATTCATAGCTCACCAGTTTCATCTGTTAGCTCACTATTTTCTACAAAACTACTGTCATATGTTTGATGACTTCACATTATAAAAGCATAGCATTCTCTGACAATGACATGTTGAACACTTTAATATTTGACTTAACATTATAAAAAAAATATCATTCTAGCTTGATTTTGCATTCATTTATAGAATCGAGCATAGTAAAAGATATAGCTCACTGGGTTTGGCTATGAGCTCACTGAATTTGTCTTCTAGCTCACTGGAATTAAACATAGTAATATCCAATAGTGAATTAGTCTAACTTAAAATTACGGTGAATTTGTCTTCTAGCTCGCTGAATTTGTCTTTTAGCTCACTGGAATTTGGTTGTGAGCTCACTTATATAAAACATCCAATAGTGAGTGTTGTTTACTAGTACTTCACCATGATTAAAGGTAAGCATATTAACAGTCTAACTTAAAATTAGTCTAACCTAAAATTACACTGTAGTGTACATAAGTTCCTAAAACTAGTCTAACTTAAAGCAAGGTTGATTAGTCATGCTGTTGGCACTTGAGGTTAGCCTAATTTTGCATTCAGTTTTGCTTGTTGTTTATCATGGAACTCCTTTGCGAGCCTCTTCACTATATTCCTGTATATATTTTCTTCACTGTTGATGATTTTATAGCAGTACCGTGCTCGCATTACATCAAGCAGATTTTTGCGCTACAAACAAAACAAAACAAAAAAAAGGAAACAAACCATTAATAGGTGTTCTATTTATTTTAAGATATTTTTGTAAAGAACATATTTTTGGTAAACTTTATTTTTCTTGAAACCACAATCCATTTATTTGCAAAAAATATGTGTCTCAAAGTAAGAATCCATGTGTCTCATGAAAAAAATTGCACAGTGCGTGACATTATCTGTTGTCCTCCATGGCATCCTTATTCACACTGGTTTCATCTTCTTCACAATTTCATGTTTAGGGTGGCTGACACTCTCTTGATAAATCTGCCGAAAGCAGTTGTTTGTGTACAATAAATAACTTTGTTCAACTCACTGGAATTGGGTAATAGCTCACCAAGAATATGTGTTGGCTCACCAAATATGTGTGTTAGCTCACCAAGAATATGTGTCTTAGCTCACCAAGAATATGTGTTGGCTTAGCACACTGCATATGTGTCTTAGCTCAGTACATATATCTATTAGCTCACCAAATATGTGTGGTAGCGCACTAATTATATGTGTTAGCTCACCAAATTTGTAAGCCCGCCAGATATTTTGTGTTGATGTATTATAAAGTAAATGAATCAGTGAGCATTTGAACGTACCACTAACAAATGTGTTTCTCCACATGTTGTTTTGTATGAAGCAGTTATGTGCATGTTGTCCATGATATCAAGCCTTTCCTCCTTCAAATCAAAGCAGAAGATGAAGAAATGCTTCTTGTGACATACCAGGAAGAACACCTCAAAATTGGAGAATGATTAATATTATATAATGTGATGTTTTAACACACAATTAAAATGTATTAGATTAATGCTTACCAGATGCAATAGTTTTCCTGATATCCATTTGTCACATCTCTTGAATTCTTTTTGTAGAATTGTTTCAAAATTAATGTACCTTCCCTCCTCTGATTTTGCTATATTTATCGAGGAGTCCAAGGTTAACTGCATTTTTGCAACAGTATAATTAGGTATTTGATTATTTGTATTTGCGAAAATAAAAAATAAGTATATATTTACCATTGCATCAACTGGTGCAAAAAATCTTCTTGGAGATCCTTCACTTCTCTTTCTCTCCAAGTTGTTAAGGATAGCAGCCCAGACATTGATCACATGGGCATCAATGTATTCTCATGCACGCATGGTTGACATGTGATATCGATTTGCAACATGTGTTGCGATATCAAACATTTCTTCACTAGTTTAGTAAGAAAAGGAAAAAAAATGTAAGTATATATTCATTATAATTTAAGTGTTTGTAAGTGTGTTATGTATGACAGTTATGTGCTTACTTTGAATCATGGTCCTGTGATGGATGGAATACATATTCAGCAACGATCCTTTCTTGGGCTGACAAATCCCCTATAATCTTGGTTATTCATTGCACGAAAGGAGAGCAGAGGGGCTCTGTCATTGGGCCTTTCTCTCTCCTCGGTTGATGTCTTACCTTCTTGTTGTGCTCTTCTCCTACATACAGAACATGTGTAAGTGCTCACTAAAATAGTTATTACGCTCACTAAAATGCTTGTTGTGCTCACTAACATATGTGTTTTTTTCAGTCACGCATGTGTCCTGCTTAATAACATATGTGTTCTGCTTACCAAGTTATACTTTATGCTCACTAAAATATTACTTATGCTCACTAATATATGTGTTCTGCTCACCAAGTTATACTTTATGCTCACTAAAATATGTGTTATGCTCACCAGCTCCCTAAAAAGTATGTTCTGATCACTGAAAGTGAGAACCTGCTCACTGAAAATAAGAGCGTGGTTAATGAAAATCCTTACCAGTTTTTTTTTCTTTTTTCTTCTTTTCATTTTCTCTGCCAGGAGATTTTTTCTCTCCTTTTGTTATTTTCTACCTTTCTTGATGCTTTGTTTGTGTTTCTGGAATTGTTGGTGGTGGTGGTGTTTGAGATGCTGCATGTGGTGGTTGTGTCTCAAGAGTTTGTGACGGGTGTTGTGGTGGGGAGGGTGGTGGTGTCTGCAGTGCTTGTGTGGGGTGGGGGAGGGTAGTGGTGTCTGAAGTGTCTATGTAGTAGGGAAGGTGGCGGTATCTGATGTGTCTCTGCAGGGGGAATGGTGGTGGTGCTTCAACTACTTTTGTAGGGAGGAGGAAGGTGGTGTGTGAAGTGATGTTGGTGCTGCTGGTGCTGCAGGAGTTGTGCTTTGGCTGTCATCAATCAGCTTAAAACTTGGTATGTCATTGCCCCCTTTCCTTGATGTAGAAGTTTTGCTGATGGTGCTACTGGTTTATTGTTGCCTTACAAAAGCACTATCTAATTCAGTTATGGCCTTAAGTACAGGAGCTCCTCTGTTCCACCATTTATCATTTTGACTGAATGATGGTATCTCAGCACTTTCATCCCCCTTTTCACTTTGTGTCATTGGTGGGGATTTTGAGATTTGAGCCTCACAGTAGGAAGAGAACATGCTTATGGCCTTATCTCTTATTTTCTTGAGTGCTTCATTATTTTGGTACCTTTTTTACAAGTAGTCCATGAATGTTCTGTACCTCTTGATTGCACTTGGTAAAGCCTTTATTACTTCAGCCACTTCTTCCATATCTTTCTGCAATGTGGACACCATTCAAGTATTGTAAGATGTTAGATAGATATTTGTTTAAATTATTTCATTTTTCTTGATTGATATAAATGAAATAAATGATACCTCTAACTCTGATGGTTCATCATTTTCTGATAACATCTTTAGATGTTCTTCCTTTTGTGGCTGAGCTTCCTTTTGCAAAGGTGGTTCAGCATGCACTTCCTTGGTTATTTGTATTGGAGGCTCCACTATTCCCTATCCAAAGCCTTTTGGCCCTTATTTTGAAGCAAGTTGATTGGCCTTTCTCTCTTCTTTGACTCTTTCCTTCAGCCTTTTTGTTGTCCACTATTTAATTGTTAGGAAGTGCCTATAAACAGTCCCTCTTGTCAGGAGAACCCTGTCAAAATATAACATCTGCAAGAGAAATGTTCTTTGTGATTAGTCTGTATAACTCACCAAAAATGAATCCATGCTCACTAAAATATAGCCCCTACTCACCAAAAATGTATACTAGCTTACTAACATTAAGTAATGTTGTCTAAGAATAATTCTTATTAGGCTCACTAAATTTGTGACTAGAGATCAATGTAACATAAAATTGTCATCTATGAGCAAGTCATTTACAGCTCACCAAAGCTGAACCGTTGCTCACTAAAAGACATGTTCTGCTCACTAGGTTATATTGTCTGCTCACTAAAAATAATGCTCTGCTCACTAAACATTTTCATATGCTCACTAAAATATATTGTAGCTCACTAATATTACGTATTGTTGTGTAACAATGATTCCTATATGTATATGGGGGGCGTGATGCGTGCTCACTAAAATGGTCATTATAGATCAATGTAGTAGACAATTTTCACACATGATCAAGTTTTCCATAGCTCACCAAAATGTGCTCACTAAAATACACCTTCTGCTCACAACAATGTATGTTCCGCTCACCACAGTAAATGGCCTGCTTACCATGATATATGTTAAGCTCACCGAAAGTTTTGGTGTGCTTGCTAAAATACACCTTCTGCTCACTACAATATATGTTCCGCTTACTAAAGCAAATGACATGCGCACCATGATATATGTTAAGCTCACTAAAGATGATGTTCTGCTCACTAAATATATATGTTCAGCTCACTGAATTTGACGTTGTGCTCACTGAAAACATGATATTATGATAGAGTATGAAGAACTTACCATCAAGAAGAGAATAAGGCCATCAAAGTTTGAAGCCCTCTTTTTGATAGATTCACATAATCTTTCAATGGTGTACTGACACCAATCAATTTTTGTTATATCTTCAACGTTAGCAACATTCTTGGCAAAATAGGGTGCGCAATGTACATTCTTTGAACCGTTGAAAAAGCATGATACCATGTACATCACAAAGTTTCTCTTGAAACTTTCCCTTGCATCAGTCTGGCTGAGTATGTATTGTGGCGTTTGGCTCAGCTTAGGGGTCCCATCTTGCATATTCCAGTCTTTTCCCCATGCATCAAGGACTTCTTTGTATTTAGCATCTTTTGGCTTTTTCCCATAAAAGTCCTCAATCTCCTTTCCACCAATGGGGAGTGCTAATGTGAGAAGCACATCTATTCGTGTAATCTCAATCCTTTTGTCTAATGATATGTACAAGGTGACTGAGTATAGGTCAAATCTGTCTACTAGTCATTTGCATAAATCCCTTGGCAATTAAGTGACTTCTAAGTGGACGAATCCTCCAAACCCCATATCTTGTATTGCTTTTCTTTATGCCCCGTTGAAATTATCAATCATACCAACAAAACCTGATGGTGACATTCTTGTGTGAAACATCTTTTTGGGTTTTATGTCTCCCTCTGCAGGGTTTCGCACAGATTGCATAGACTTGGGGTCTTCAACACAAACAATAGCACTTGTCTCCTTTGAGATTTATGCTCTTTTTGATGCTTGAAAACTGAGAGCTATGCATTCTTCATAGGAGGTTTAGGACTCTTTTGGACATCCTCCTTCTTCTTCTCAGGTTGTGCCTTACTACACTTTTTTGGCCTCACTTGCATTTTTGTTGGCCTCGACTTTGTTGCTTGTTTTATGTTCTTCGTTCTCTTCACCAACACTTCATCATCAGAGTCAAACTCATCACCATGCCCAGGGGGAGGCATTTTGTAAGTTGTGTCCTCCACTGTGTCATCTGTTTCCTCTGAAGGTTGTTCAAGAACGCCAGTGATTGTTTTTTTGGAGCTTTCTTGGGCAGTGTTTTT
>JACYFF010031954.1:66795521-66848288 GCA_017589665.1 Selenicereus undatus | reverse complement strand
TCTTTGACAATGATCGCAAAATCTATTGCTCTTAGATCTCCTATTGTCTTTCTTATTTCTTTGATTTGAGCCTCCTTTGACAGCCAAAGCATTTGAGCTGAATTCTCCCTCAGCAGGAAATGAGGATGGCAGTCTATTGACAGCAGCTGCAATGTCTCTAGGGCCACCTGAATGAGAGCCAGTGACATTCCTTTGAGTCTCTACCCTTGCGATCATGCAATATGCCTTACTGACATTTGGCAAGGGATCCATAAGCAAAATCTGTCCTCTAATGGATTCATAACCATCATTTAACCTCATCAAAAAATGCATGAGCCTCTGTCTTTGTTCCAGTTCCCTAGACTTCTTAATAGTTGTGCAATTTGTTTTATGAACACAATCACACACTGGTACTTCACTCAAATCATCTAATTCATCCCATAGCCGTTTCAGTTTAGTGTAATATACTGCTACACTGTCATTTCCTTGATACAGTTCTGAGATTTCTTTCTGAACTTGATAGAGCAGTGGTCCATTATTTTGACCAAACCACTCTGTAAGTTCAGACCATAATTCCTCAGCAGATCCAGTGTAAAGGAAAGCTTCAGAAAGCTCAGGAACAATGGAGTTAAGCAACCAGCTCACCACCATACTATCACACCGAATCCACTGCTCATACGAGGGCGAATTTACTGCAGGTTTTTGACATGATCCATCTAGGAATCCTAATTTCGATCTAGTACGCAAATCAATCTTGACCGAACGACTCCACAACTGAAAGTTCAGGCCATTCAATTTAACACTAGTAAGATGCATACCAGGATGATCTGAAGCTTGTAGCAGCAGACGATCATTGTTGTAGCTCTCAATTTGTCTCTGGTTTTGATTATACAACTGATTAACCGCTTCTGATTCCATTTTCGACAGCAGATCAAGAAAAAAAAGGTTGAATCCAGAAAACCTGAATCAACTTATGATAAGCTGGATTGATTGTTGAAACTAAACACTCAATCGATTAGGAAAAAAAACTGTAAGAATTAACGCTATTAGCTTGATCACTATCAGATGATCGAAATGAAGAAAAAAAGAACTGATTCAGGTTCCAATTTGCCTGGGCTCTGATACCATGTGAAACCAGGATGATTAAGATAGAAAGAGAGGGAAAGGGAAAGAAAATAGCAAGAAAAGAGAGAGAATTTCATTCTTGATTGATTCACTTTCACGAATACAACACCACTACATTTATACTACAGCATAGATATATTTACAGCCAGCAGTTGGTTATAACAACCAGTAACAACCTATAACAACCTAACAACCTGTAACAGCTTAACAAAATCGACCCCTTCTAGCACATAGATGATATAGTACATAGTTAGCTAGTCCCTATCCCTCTCTACAACCAAGATTGTGCTGACCGCTCGATCAGAAACAGTCAGGTCAAGAAGGAGGAGTTCTCCTGGGCCGGGACTTACAATCCTCAGTAGATGCAATAGGTAATCCTTGAGGGACTAAAAGGCCACCTCGGCCTCCTTTTCCCATTTGATAGCGATTCACCTCTTAAGGACATGAAAGAATAGTTAACACTTGTCGACTAACTTTGATATGAACCTCCCTAATGCCACTATGCAGTCGGTGAGTCATTGAACGTGCTTGATAGTCCATGGTGGCCTCATATCTAGGACGGCTTGCACCTTACCAAGGTTGGCCTCAATTCCTTGGCTGTTAACCATAAACCCCAGGAACATTCCTGACCGAACGCCAAAGGGGCACTTCTTGGGATTAAGCTTCATACCGTATCTTTGAAGGAATGTGAATGTTTCGCGTAGATCAGCCGTGTGCCAGTTGTCTACCTTTCTTTTCACAATCATGTTGTCCATGTAAACCTCAATATTTTTCCCAATGAACCGGTCAAACACCTTGTTCTAAGAGGTTGCTCCAATGTTTTTAAGGATGAACAAGATCACCTTATAGCAATACAGTCCCCTGTCGATGATGAAGGCAGTCTTTTCCTAATCATTTTCATGGAGCAGTATCTGGTGGTAGTAAGAAAAGGCATCTATGAAACTTAGGAGTGCATGGCTAGCTATGGCGCCCACGAGCTTGCCAATTTTAGGCAATGGGTAGCTATCCTTGGGGCAAGCGTTGTTGAGGTCTGTAAAGTCAACGACATGCACCGGGTTTCGCTCAACTTCTTTACGAGCACTACGTTTTATATGCATTTGGGGTATTGGCACTCCTAGATAAAGTCTACTTCTAGTAGTGTGCAGGCCTCTTTTTTTGGACCACCTGCTTACGTAAACATTTAGGCAATGCTCTATGACAGCTGGGTCGATTCCAGGCATTTTTGCAGGGCTAAAAGCGAATACGTCCCTAAATTCATGAAGCAAATCTACCAGGGAACATTTTGTGCCCTCCAAGAGGTCCTAACCAACCTTGATCGTCCAGTCAAGATGGTCGTCTTCCAGGGCTATGGACTCATCATCGCTCGAAGGTTCTGAGTGAGGCCACTTTAGATCATCAGTTGCCATTGTGCAGATGCTAGGGCCTTTGTCGATATCGGACCTTACACCCGAGGTTTTTTGGTGCCAGAGAAGGGCTATTCGATCCCTGCGAGGGGCCTTATGTTCACCAGGTGCCACTCACGGTCGGTGCATTGATCTCTGAATAACTTCCCCACTGTACCGTCATCGGCCTTATACTGGATATATAGCAGGTAGGGTGCTATCACAGCCTTCACCCGATGCATGTCAGTCGTCTCAAGATGACATTGTAGGCAGTGGGCACATCCATCACCAAAAAATCAACCTCCAGATTTCTAGACTTAACCTTGTCTCCGAACCGCAGGGGCAAACGTATTGTGCCTGCCAAATTGACCGTCTATCCTCCAAATCCTAGGATGGGATGAACAAGGGGGGTGATGTCCCTACCAGGATACTTGAGTCTTTGGAGACACTCCCAGGTTATGATGTCAGCCGAGCTTCTGGTATGAATGAGGATTTTGCGAACCAGTGCACTGGCCACCTTTAACTCAACAACTAAAGGGTCATTGTGAGAGGTCGCGACAGGGTGACCCTCTACCCCACTAAATATCATGATAGGCACACTGACCATGCCCCCACTCTCCGCACTCATAACCTATTGTACACTCCGTATTTGAGCCTTCCATGCTGAGCACAACATGGCCTCAATGAACCCCCTTGTTATGGTGGCAACTATCTCCGTGAATTATTCCTTGTGGGGCAGTTCATAGACTTCTCCTTGCCTTTTTCAAAGGCACTCAAGCCGTGTTTGCAGAAGCGGTTAATCTGGCGCTTATCAGTGAGTTTGTGGAGGGCTTTCTTCAACACACGACATTCGCTCATAGTATGGTTGTTATGCTCATGGAATTCACAATACTTACTCGCATTTTATGGTTTAGGTCGTGAGGCCATGGCCGGTGGCTTCTTGAGCATGGGGTGGCCCTTAATCTCTATGAGAATGCTGCAGGGATGTATGTTAAAGTGTTGATCCCACCCCCCACCTCGCTGCCCCCGTCGACCCTAACCTACTCCTTTCTTCACCCCGTCCTTTGCGATTACCGTCATTTTCCTCTACATAATCTCAGTACTGTAATGAAGTCAGCAGCTTTTTTCAGAGCCTCTACTAGTCAAGATCGGTGATCAGGATGGCTTCCTGGTGAAGTCTCCTCACAAATTCAGCCAAGGACTCATTTAGCCCTTGCTTGACTTTAGAAAGGTGAATGCTCGTTCACTGCTCCTTGCGGTTGGCTATGAACTAGCTTACAAAGCGATCAGACAACTCTTGGAAGCGTGTGACACTCCCAAGCAGTAGGCCACTAAACCTCTTTTAGGGCACCCCTTTCAGGGTTGCTAGGAAGTACCTACAGTAGGCTGCATCGTCCACATCCTGCACATACGTCTGTGCCTTATACACCCTAAGGTGCTCCTTGGGGTCTGCACTCCCATCGTACGATTCTGGGATAGGCATTTTGACTTTGCATGGCCTTAGGGCACTCATAACTTCCTGATTGAACGATGTCGAGAAAGGGATGCCCCCTGGGACGCACGACAGTGCCCGATAGCTTGATGGGTACAGGTGGCCTCCATGTTAACTCTGCGAAGGATGGACTGTGGGATCGGATGTTGCTTTAAGGAGGACTATGCTAATGGCGACCAGTCCACCTCGACTTTTGCCTGTAAGGTGAAGGATTGCGGGTTTCGTCCTGGGTAGCTATCTGACCTTTAGGACTCTCCCTTCGGGGCATGAGGGATCCTTGCCTTCCTTGCGGAAGTTCCACACTCGGTCGCGAAGTGCACTCTTGCTCCTTATACCATGTCGACCTACAAGAACAGGTGGCATATGGGGTCGAGGTCGTTTTCGATTACATTAGCTCCTCAATCGCCCGGCGCAATGCTCGGTGTACCTGAATAATTTGCTTGGTGTCTACACCACTTACTCCTCATAGTTGCTCCCTTCCTATCCATTTGGTGTCGTGCGACATGGAAACTTTGCGAGGGACGGTCTCTCTGTTGTGTGCCCCGTCGCCTAGGCTAGCGGCTGCCTTAAGTTGCTCATCCCCTTTATGGTCCTCTTGGCTTGGTTGCTGTAGAAGAGTGCTCGACATATTCGTTATGAGGCTGTTCAAGGCCCCCATGGTAACATATGTTATGGTCACAGGCAACCTCGTTGTCACCGACCGAGCTGTAGCTTATGAGCTTTCTGATGCGTCTTGGACCTCAAAATTGTCTACGGTCGGACCCCACGGAGCACCCAAAGGCTCTAGCATAGGGTTCTTGTCTTTTCGCGTACAGGCTCGGGTTGCATCACTAACCACCATCGTTCATCGCCTCTCCCCACAGATGGTGCCAGTCTATTGCCATAACAAATATAACATGAGATGAGGTGGTGAAAAACGGGGTAACGTGATAATAATCGTCCAAATCGTCAAGCCTTCCGTTTTCCATGCAACAAGGCGCTACTCAGCTTTGGGTTCGAGGAACGCCCCTCCAATGGCCAAGTCAGAGTCTTGTGGGGGGAAGAACGAAAACAGAAAAGACAAGAAGAGTCAGGGAAGATGACGCGAAGTGTCCGAGAATAAGAATCTGTGCCCAGAATTCATTACCTTTCTCAAGGAGTAGATAGATATTTACAGTGTACAGTACCTAGGAGCCACCTGGTAATTTCACAGAGTTATCCTTACCCTATGCACTTAGAAGGGAACCTATTATACCTGAGCATATCTGAAAGTCCTTGTAAGAAGCCACTTTAGTGGGTCCCTTGGTACGGGCTGATGACGTGACCCTGCCAATAGGGTATTTTTTGGATCAAATATAATTCCAACTTGCAGACATAAAAGTGTTTAAGTATAATATAATTCTAACTTGTGGATATAAAAAGCATATTAGAGATATGTTTGCCACACCCAAACCCCCAAAACAAGAACTAGGGAGAATTCGCAGCCTCATGAATCAATCTTGCATTATGGGTTAACACCCCACAACCAACCCTAGCGATAACTACTCCGAGGTGAGCCTTTTTTTTGAATGGGGGAGGGAGAAGAAGTGTTCAAAACTAGCCCTATTATTTTGAAGTACTACTGTTATTATTATAGGAAGACAACAGGTTATAGGTGGTAAAATATATAAGCGTTTGTATACTCATATCTTGTAGAATTCAAATGTATCTTGAGAAAATTTTGATACTCAAAGTAGTAGGTAGCCTAAACTTTCAATCAGTTTAGGTCATAGTATCTCCAAACTAAAATTAGAGGACAATTTAGTTAAAGTGATAATTAAACAAAGCCAATTTTACATACCCTTAGCTTGAGGTAGAGGTAGCAAATATTCAAGCTAGAGTGAGGATTAGTCACGATTAGGTGAACCTCTACACAATTTGTCATGACAAACAAGATCGAATTATGCCCGTCCTAATTTCAAATGTTATGCCCATTCATGGCTGGAGTGCTACAGATAGCATGGATTAACTTGCAACTACTTCCTTAATCGAAGTGGAAGAGGATTCTCCATAGTTGGAAGAGGATTGTAATCTTACGGCCCACCCATCGAGTGATTAAGATTTCTAGCTGTCAATAAATTTATCGATTTTAATAAAAATAGCTTTACCAACAATGACAAACAAATTTGCTTAAAAACATTTTGATCACTAAATAATAGACTGACTGTATGATTACAAAGAGAATATTATCCATCTTAAACTAACCATTTTTATCAAATGTTCAATACTATTTGTTTAGATTGTTTGCCCTATTTGCTCCATAAAACACGGCCGTTCAAATTGTCCAATAAGCCACGTTATAGGTTGGACAATTTATGGCATGCGCCAATATGACCCCCAACGACTTTCCAAGCTAGAAGAGGCAAATTGCATCGCATGGTCCCAGGTGATGCCCATCTCTAATCTCTAGCTAGTGGGGAATGTTGGGAATACCAATTGAATCAAAAAGATCAACTAAGTCACAAATATTTATATTTCAACTCACATCATTTGAGAATTCAGGAGGGTTTTGTTAGTGCAATCTGGCTAATGCAATTTAGCTAATGCATGCACTTAATGAATGAATAAACGAAAAGGAAAATTTGACACTTTGGTACCTCCAATTTTAGCGTATTTACATGTTAGACCATGTTTTGAAAAACTTAACACTTTGGTACCTCCAGTTTGGTACAAGTGACTTTCTGGTAATTTTAATACATTATTTTAGTCCTTGAACTTTTAGAAATTGCAGAAAAACCCCTAAAAAGGGTTAGCTATGTAAATAAGCTATTTTTAGGGTTTTTCAACAAATTGCCTCATTAAAATAATTATAATGACTTTACTGGTATTAGTTATCACAATCTACTACTTATATCTTATATATTATACTTTCTGTGATTATAAGTCCACCATGTGTAGCAAGAATAATTAAAACTTAATTAGAGAGTTTTGAGTGTTACCTAAACTTAGTCAACGCTGGACCCTAGCGTTCCTCTAGCTTCTAGTTCACAAAGATTGCTAATCTCAACCACACTTTCCTTAGATTAGGCACAACACAAATCTGTTTCGTTTCCTACCTCATACTGTTGTCATTAATCAAGTTTTATATTTTAAAGGATAGTGAGATTTTAACGAAGCACTTATAATATTTAAGACATAAGGTTCGATTGAATAACGTTCCCTTCTGGGAAACTTCTTTTATTAAAAGCTTGAAAGTAGAAATATTACAATGGAAAGATTGAAGAGGGACTTAAGCTACTAAGATCATCGGAGATGCTTACTCATAGAGAAACGGAGAATCCCGACTTCTCTTTTGCTCAAGAATACTCAAATGATCGTGTCCCTTCTCAACACTCGATCTCTCCTTTTATAGAGGGTTGGGGGTACATAGGATCCCCTAATGGCTATAGCACATCATGATTTTTCACATGGCTATAGTGCCCACTGGTGGTTACAGTACACTGCTTTATTTCACATACTAGACACTTATCACAATAGTACAATAATTAAGCAACTACTTTTCAGAGCTTTTAATGATGACAAGACTAGTCATCATTATTGACATTCTGCATGCATTTATCTCCAATTATATCTTCCAGACCATCATTATCTGGATAATCATCAAAATCTTCCTCAAGTTGTTTAAGATGCCCTGGACTCCATTTCTTAAATAATTTAAGGAGATATTTCTTCCCTTTATTTGATAAGAACTTTCCAGCTCCAACATGAAAGAGATAATCAAACATATCTTCTGAAACGTCTCCTTCCACCTTCATGTATTCTTTAAACTCATTGTCATATGTAAAAGTAGTATTTCGTCAATGCATTAATGTTTTTCCTTGTTCAATTAATGCTCAACTTTGATGATAAATGTTGTAAAAACTTATGGCTCTTGCTAAAGCAGGAATAGTAACTAATTCTCTTCATTTTGGAAACCATTCTTGTCGTTGATCATAGAGATCATTGTAATCAACAATCTTAACAAAGATAATGGGCTGGTTTGGCTTTTCCATTCTCATATTTGATTAGTGCACTACATACCTCCAAATTCAGGCATCTGTTAAATGGAATTTTTGTTGGACCATCAGGAGATGTAAGAATCCAATAGATACTTCGGAACATGCATTGCTGAAATTTAGTTAGTGTTTGAGAAAAATGGAAACTTCGGATCTAGGATTTCTATAAAGTAAAGTACCATTCCGTATTCCCAGTCTTTAATGAAGGTGTCATTTGGAGAGATTGAATTTGTTGGGAAACTAACACCACCAACTCCAAACTTATCGAGAAAGTAAATTGTTGTACTCCAAGACTCTCAAATATCATAGGAATAATGATGATAATAATCTATGCAAGCTGCATACCATTTATTGAACCATTTTTCTTGAACTTGAGAACTTTTTTTTCTTAGATATCATAAGGACACCGTAAGTAATTAACTTGTAACTCTATTAGGAAAAATCTTTGGGTTATTAGCTAGGCAGAAGATAGTAGACCAAAACGTAATCAACTTTTTGTATGGAATTCCAAGTTATCAATAAGGACTCTACTAGAAGGAAAAACCCATTCTAGTAGTAATGGAATTTCATTGTGTATTTCCTCCTTTTTTCGAGAGGATTTCTGCTCGAATGATCACCATTGGCAAGTTCTCGAGTTAAACTATTTGGCAGAGAGTTCTTCGATCCCTGTATATGTTCAATAGAGAAGGAAGACTAGTTAAGCCATAATTGCCATTGCAGAAGTAGCCCTTGTGCTTGCATATTTGATAATTTCTTTTTCACAAAACCAAGTATTCTTTTGCAATCAGTTCGAATGAGAAAAGGTTTTGGGGCTAGAAAGATTAAAAACTTTTTAATTCCCCTTATAACTGCAAGGATTTCCTTTTCCATCGTGGGATAGTTGCACTCTGCATTATTAAAACTTCCACTGCAATATTTGTAAAGTTTTTCTCCTTCTTTGATTTTGAGTACCGCAGTCCAGTGCTCACTGATGGCATCTGTCCTAAGAATTTAATCATCTCCCTCATTAGGTAAATTAGGAATAGAAAGAGTTTTACACATCTTTTTGAAGTTCTGGACAATCTTTGAATCGTTAGTAGTCCATGTCCAACTCACATCTTTCTTGAGTTTTTGTCGCAATGGCTTTCTTAGTTTAGCCAAATCTTTAATGAAGTCTGAAGCATAGGTAAGGCATCTAAGAAACCTTTCTAGCTATTTTCTATCTTCAATCTTTTCAAGGAAATTCTCTATTTTTTCTAAAATATGTTTTTGTAGGATGATTTGTCTAGCTTTAATCTCTAGACCAAAAAACTTAATTTCTTGTTCAGCATAAATGCACTTGTTCTTACCAAGTGTAATACCATGGTCAATGCATCTTTGGGTGACAGTTAAGACATCATCTTTGAACTGTTCTATGGTTTTGGAAAAGACAAGGATATCACCAATGTAAACTAATCAACAATGATTAAGGTCTTTAAAGATATTATCCATTCTTTTTTGGAATATTTGATGTGCATTTTTAAGACCGAATGACATTACAATCGATTCGTGAAGTCCTTGAGGGGCACTAAAAGCGGTTAAAGGAATACTTTTGCAATCCGTTTTTAAGAACTAAGAGGTTGCTTGAATTCTGTTAAAAAAGACTATTTTGTTAGGAATATAATAACCATCAAAGAACGTATTATCATTAAGTTTTTTGTAATTGATTACTATTCTTGCTTTTTCTCTTTTTTCTTCGGCATGATTTCTTACCATGAAAGTAGGACTAGTGTGAGCACTCTTACTATTCCTGATTAATCCTTTTTCTAGAAGTACTTTGATTTGTTCATTAAACTCTTGGTTGTCCTGGTGTGTATACACCATTTGTTTAGCTCGGATAATACTGATGGGATTTAATAAGGTGATTTTAGCAAATGTTTTATCTTCATCCCAAAATTTTAGAGGATTATCAGAGTAAAGTTCATTACATAATTTTTCTTGTTGTTCAACAATCTGCTCTTTAATAGATAACTCAAGCAATGAGATTGTCAGTGCTATATCCTTTTGTGTAGGCATTACCTTCTCACCACGCTGTCTGCATGTAAATTCAATTTTCTGATGAGTGTAAGCCTTACTTAATTTTTCAATGGGAACTGAGTGACCATTGATTGTAAATATTATTTGATTTATGGTATGTGTGCATGGAGAATATAGTCTTTAAAAATTATTCCCAATAATCATATAATGAGAGGGTTTATCAATAGCCCATAGAACTGGTATCATGCATTAGACTCCTCCTAATTCTATGAATAAGCCTTCTATGGCTTCAATGTGACTCATAATACTATTATCAACTTTCCTCACTTGTAAAGGATTTTTAGTTCTTTTCCACATAAACTTTGGAAATAATGATGTTTGTCCGAATACAGAACAACCACTATCTATGTAGGTACACAACGTATATTTATTATATCCCTCTAACCAGCCCTTTATTGGGATATATATGCTATTAGGATTTGTATTAGTAGCTTCATAGCATATCTCCATAGTCATGTTTTTGACTCATTCATCTTCATAAATTGATTCACTAACAGTTCTTGTTTTGTACCCAATGACCTTTCTATCTAGACTCATACTTCAGTCTACACTGTGTTTCACAAACTCAAAACTCATTCTACTTATTTCATTAGTCATACTAATTGTATCATCTTCTTTAAACTCTTCTTTAGCTTATGAAGATCCTTCTCCCCAATCTGATCTTGCACTCATGCTTCTTAATAATTGGGGTTTAATGGTGATTTTACCTTCCTCATCTATTTCTATTATGGCTTGTTTGGTTCTATGTAATCGAAGTGGTAATGCAATCAAAATGGTAATGGTGATTCCATTACCATGTTTGGTTACCATTAAGTAATGTAATCAAGATTGCATTGTAATTACATTTACCTCAATCTATGCAATTATAATTACTTGACTTTTCCTAAACAATTTTGATTGCATACCTTTGAATCAAAATCTATCCAACTATAAGCTATTATATTTGGGAACTTTCTCTCTCTTATCTCCATTGTCTCTCCTCTACTTCCCCTCTCTTATTAGGTTGACACCATTTTTTTAAGGTTTGAAGCTCCACTCACCCCTCTCTCTCTCTTGTCTATATTAGATAAAATTTAACTTAGACCATGATCGTATTATTGTAACTGTATTTTTATACCTTCTAGACATCATGTCTCTCTCTCTCTCTCTCTCTCACGTCGTCATCATCATCATTTTCTCTCTACTTGGTAAACTTGAACAATATTACATTATTGTAATCTATAAGAAATAGAGTGATGTAAGTCTCATGCGAAATATCGTAATCATGATGATAAAATATTTGATGATATTTATCAACGAAGCTACAAATAATTAAAATAGCCAAAAATAAAATGTGAATTGAATTGCAGGTACTTCACGTCACGTGTAAAATTAAGTATTGTTTGTAGATGAATTCATTCCATTACACTTGTAAAGACTTTGTAACCAAACATTGTAATGCAATTATTGTCCCATTCCATTACACTAACAATTGCATTACATGGTTGATTCCATTGCATAGTGATTGCATTACTTTCAACCAAACGTTACATTACATTTTTCTTATTAATCTTTTTAGGGTTGGCAAAGTTAGATATTCAAAAACAATCGATTTTTATCTCTTCAGGATTGGATTTAATCCTCTGGATCTTTTGCATAAGGGTATGACTTTTAAATTTTTCTTCCTTTATCATTCTCACCTTAGTCTTTGGGTCTATTGTATTATGTAGTTTGTAGATAATTTTCCAAAATACTCTTAAAGGATATCCTCCTCCTTCCATATCCATTCCAACTGCTTTTATCTTAAGGGATAAGATGCTTTTAGCAAATTCATCTTTTAGACTCACACAATGTCCTGGTCAGCAATTGAATCCTATTGACCCATTACATAAATTGGTCTTAATCTCTGTGATAATTTGATTATTAAATTTGGTATGCCTAATATCACAGAGTAAAGCATGTAGATTAATAACTTTGCTAAAATATTATAATGGAGTGATTTGAACTTGGACATTTCTAACATGGATATACCTATACTTCCTGTCATTGTTATGCTTAAGGATATTTTCCTAATTGATGAGATTAACTTCTCCAATGTCATACTCACAATCCTTTATCTCCAGATCTCCCTCTATCATTTCACATACGTATTTGCTTTTTAATTGAAAGATGGACTTTTTATAGATCATGTCTTTTTGGATTATAGGAAGGACCTATTCTCTTTTGACATCTTAGTTTTCATTAAGCTACTTTGAGCTACTTTCCATAATATGACTTGTTTTTTCATAAGCACCTTCTTCATATTTATTGTTCAATATGATTTCAACAAATCATTTGTTGTTACTTAGGGCTAGGTCTAATGCCTCATCTTCACGAAGCTCAACATAATCTGGGCTTTCCAAGGTTTCAATAAGCTTATTGTTCTTCCTATTTTTGCATTGATTAGCATAATGTCCTAGTTCTCTGCTTGCCCAGCATTTGCAGTTGTTGTTCCCTGAAGGACAATAAGCGGCTATCCTAAAAAATCTACGTTTTTTAGGGCTTGGTTTGTTATAATATTTTCTTCTATATTTGTTTCCCCTTTGTTTGTTAAAACTCTTTTTCTTGTAGAATTTTATTTTTCGTCTTCTTTCATGGTCTTTTCCCCATTGATGAGGCGTCCCAACAAGTTAAGAACGGCTTTTTAATCTTCTTTTGCTTTTAGAGATCAAGACATTAATCATTGACCCATTTTCGTAAATGAGAGATTCTTAAACCAAGAGTATCAATGACATCTGTTCTTTCAAGCCATGCCACGTATTTTTCATTAATTATAAAATTTATCGGATATGTTAATTTGTCATAGAACAAACCAAGATTACTTTCGTTATGCCCTATTTTTGTAATAATATTGGCTTAATTCAGCAATATAATTTTTCAGTTATCTCATGTCCCATAATTCGATGTTGTTAATTGTTCTTTGCCATTCTCTTGCTTTTTCTTGAGAATCAAGTTTAGCTCCGATGAATTCGGTTTGGATTTCCTTATATAAATTTCTGAACACAACAGCTGTTGTTTCCATCATTCTTAATGCATTTTTACCATCTTCACTTAATGAATCGTACCAGTTAGCTATAATGCCAGAAAAACTATGTTCTATGTAATTTAGGAAATTTGCATCAGTTCATGTAGTATTTAGATTTAAACACTATTCATGCCTCTTTTCCAATGCTCAAATATTTCTTCTCTCTTACATGCTCCATCAATGTTTAAGATATATCTAGTTTTGCTAATTTGGGTAAGGCTAATTCTTCAAAGGCTGTAGTTTTTCTTGGGATGAACCCAAAGGAAAAATTGGTTGTACGTCTTGCTAGAACGTACATAGGTCTTATAAAATGAGTATTTCTTCTAGAAGGTTCACCAAATTCTTTAGGCTTAGGAACGACATTGTTAATTAGATTGATCTCTGTTTCTCCTAGGTCGGGTTCTTCTCCAATCTCATTAATCTCATTTTCAATAGTCATTTTACCATATTTTTTTATCCAATTTTGTCCTAACTTCTTCTAATGGTAATACATTGAGATATTCTAATGTAATCAGATTTATCTGCTAACATATTTCTTCTTCTAAGTTGACATTATTTGTCTCTTCATTATCATTAGATAACACATCATGTTGATCACTAATTGCGCCCATGATCTTGTTTAAGTCTTCTGGATTTTGTTCTTTCTCGAACATTTTTTGTAGTTCTTCAACAGTGTACTGCTTATACTCCATCTTCTTTTTCTTCCTTTTCAGCCGATTTTTCATCAGACTTTTCTCCTATTTCTTTTTGGTTTTTTATATCTTGTGAAGGAAATGGATTTTTGGTTTTTGGGTTTTGGAATGGATATTTATGCTAAAATGGAGTACTAATACTGAAAGTGGATTTTTTGCTATGTCTAACTTCGTTAATAAGAGAAAGATGGACTATAGTTAATTGATTCTTAAGCTCCTTCACTTTAATCTTAATTTTAGCTAATTCTGCTTTTAATTCTAAAACTATATCAGTGATATAGTTTAATTAAGGTGCTAGTGAGGTAATACATTCTGGTGAGTGAATAATATGTGAATAATTAGGACCAGGGCAAGCAAATGATGATTCAAGCATTAATCATAGTTAATTAGCTTAATCAATCATTAATTAGCTTAATTATCTTAATTATTATTGGTGGCGTGGCTCTAATACCGTACGAAAGAGGACTTCAAGTACTACTAGTGAGCAAAATATCATATACATAATTTTAGATTTTTCAAAAGTTTTTAAGGATTGGGGTTATATTTGCAAATATGAAAAGTTGTAAGGGTTAGAAATAAATTTCAATAGTGATTTCTCCCCCAAATGTTAAAGGTGCAATAACTCAATGGACCTGATTGTGACTTTTTCAAAAAGTTGGCCGTACAAATGAATACACCAAAGTTCGGTGTACCCAATTGTGAATTATCCGACAAAAGGGGAAGATTGGGGTTAATTTATACTAGCATACTGGCTTGAAGGCCATCTTGGAAGCTTGGAATTTGTCTCATTCATATTGTGACATACTCATCAAATGTTGTGAGGTGCTTAACCGGTAAAGTCTATGAGACTTGTTACCAGAGACATGGATTCGAATCCTGCTACAACAGCTGTTAGTTTCCCTTAAGCTTAAGATGTGTTTATTAATATGGTTTGATGAAAGACAAAAAGGAATTGGTCAACTAATATATTCATCATGTTATATTGGGATTATCTTCATATTTATATTTTTTAAATATATATGTTATGAATCTAAGTTGATATATGCATCTAGTATTACTTAATTGATTTTATATAAGGTGTTATAATATCCTTGAGATAGTTTAGTATTCAAATTTAAATATATGACCTTTATGATATTATATATTGTGATTCAAATTTGATTATGAAATTATGATTCTCTATTTGACAATATCTTCGAAATAATCAAGATAAGCCTAAATGGGTTATTATCTTTTGAAATTGTGCTGCTTGCTCTAAATCCACTACTAATCAGCAAAGATCTTTAGCCTTACATTGAGCAGGTAGCAATTGGAAATCAGGATTGTAGTCATTAAAACAAGCTGTAGAAACTTAAGGTTGCTGCACTTCAAGGCCTTGAATTGATATTGAACATCATCCTTCCTTTTTCAAGAGTAATGGTCACCTTCCTTATAATCTTCCAACCTCTCCAACATCATTTGCCTATAAATTGAGAGGCATGTGCAGCTGAAAATGACACACAAGAGAGAGCACAAGCAACAATATTTACTTGCATTCCTTGAGCTTTGATTTGTTATTCATTCAATTAAGTTGTATTGTTCAAAGTTGTAATTAGGTGGAATCATAGAGTTGAAAGGTCAACTCTACCAAACTTTGTTTTGAGGGTGTTAACCTGTTACTTGAAACATAGATTAGGTGTAATATAGAGTTGTAACTACTACTCCTAATAAAATTGGGTTAATCCTATAGTTAAGGAACTCTAGGCGCGAACTAAGCCTGGTTGAGGCCAACCTTGTTAAAAAATACTCATGTCTTGTCCACTTTTGTGTTTTTGCTTTTTATTTCGATTAAGTTGTGATGGTGATCATCACTCTATTCACCCCCTCTAGAGTGATACAATAGACTTTAAGCTTTCATTAACCTTGGTGCCACATTTATATTTAAAAAAAAATCAAATGGTGTGTGGTAGAAGTTTCAAAACCCACAATAGAACATTAGATATTTCAATTGCATTGATAAATTACGCAAAACCATTCCTACTCTATTGTTTTCTTAACTCATTAAAGTTCAATAATCGAAGTATGTTAGTTAATGCCGCATAAAAATCACCCTTCCTAGCAATTTCCTCGATCCACCAAAATTGTCCTTAATTAGTGTGCTCAAATAAATAATGAAACCTCTAAACTAGATAAGAGTACAATAAAAGTTTTATTTTTATCTTACAAAAAATAAATTCCTAACTTTAAGAGTGATAGTTTTCATAAGATGAATATAGTACGAGTAAATAAAAAAAGGACCTTGTAAGCCTTTTGGCTTTTTTTTCTAAGCACCAATAAGAGTACAATTAATAATTAGCTTATACTACATAATAGCTCTTTACTGTTATTGCCCAATTAATTACACAGCATTTGCACGTTGGTAAGACGATTTTTTCTATTAAAAAAATTTGAAAGATGATCCTACCCCTTACCACCAAAATTGTGGTGTTAAATAAAAAAGAAAAGTACCCGTTAATTAATTTACTAACATATTAATATCTCCTGGACATAGGGGTAAGGAGATCATTTTTATTTACTCTCTTTTATCCCCCCATCTTACACTGCCCCTAGAAAGAGGGAAGGTGATAGAAGGGAGGTATTCTCAATTATAACTCTCAAATGTAAACTCATAATTGACTACGTTAGTTGTTGCTGTTAGTGAATTGTATTAATTCTTCACTAACTTGCATCAATCATTTTTAGAAAAAAAAATTATTTGATGAAATTAGCTATTTCTAAAAAGTCATGACACATAAGCTAATGATTAAAAAGCTACCACCCAAAAACAAAACACTCAATTTAGTTTTTTGACATAAAAAATTGTTATAAAAATACAATTAACCAAACAACCTAAAGAACTTCAAAGATTCTTTTATTTTTTCCGATATTAAAAGCTATTTTTGATGAAAAAATTCATTTGAAAAAGTTTGTTTACCAAATGTGACTTCTGCTGGACTAGGGCAAACATCCACATGTATTCCTTTACTAAACAAAATCAAAACATTTTGACTAGCAAATCCATTATGTTTGTTGTTTGACTTTAATGCCAATCCAATGTTTTGGCAAACTTGGCAATCTACACAGTTGTGTCGACCCTAGTAAGAGAAAAACCAGTGAGAGCGAAGAAGCCACTTGATCCTTTGATGCGCAAGATCTGTAATAGTCCGACCCTAGATTTTGGTTATTAATTTCATTTCATTCACATCATTTCTTTTCATATTTTCATCTCTTTATTATTCTCATTTGGACATTTCTAACGGGGTCCTTACTTTGCAATTCGGAGATTTCTTCTCGTCAATTTTGGAAATTGAGTTAGGCCTTGATATTTAAGAATTTAATGTTGAAAATCCTTTTTCATGGCATCACAACCATTTATTTCAAATTTGTTTAAAAAAAATTAAAAAAAAAATTTCAGAAACACGCTCGGTTTCCATTTTTCGCTAAACCCGAGCCCGTTTAAAGTCGATTTCGATGCAACAAGACTTGACCTTTATTTGATTAACTAATCCTCTTAATTAAGCCTTAACCAAGCATGACTTTATTGACTTTTCTACCCTAATTTGCAGCCATGTATTTAGTCATGTGTTAAGGGAGTATAAAAAATTAAAACCAAGGCTTTTATCTTCATTTTTCACCAAGTATTTTTCTCTCTCTTCCCACCTCTCTTTCTCTCTCTACACGGCACCTCCATACCAGCCACCATTCCATCACCTTCACACCACCAAAACCCCACAAATCAACCCCCACTCACCACCCCCAAACATCCCTTTCACTTCCATAAGCATCAAGGACCATACCTAGCCCTTTTGCAAGCTCAAAGTAAGTGTTCTTTCACCCCTATGCTGATTTTTGTTTTTGATCTTTGATCTTGTTGGGTTTTGTTCTTTATTTTGGTTGTTTTAATGGTGGATTAAGTTGTTTTTGTGGTGTTAAGAATCACCTTGTTGAGGGTTTATGGTGGAGTTTATTTTGGATGAAGTTAGGGTTAGGGTTTCATCTTGAGTATGCAAGTTTCTTGTTCAAGTGATATTTATGGCTTGATTTCTCCATGTTTTTGCCTATCTCTTAATGTATGGAAGTTTAATATGGCTTTTATGATGTGTTGTAAAGTTGTGATGGGATTCAAGTTGACCCAAAGTTAGGGTTTTATCCATAAATGCATGGTTTGGACCAAAGTTGTGTTAACCTTGAGGTATGTGTTTATGTGCCTTGAAAGTAAGCCTTGTTGGATATATATATATATATATATATATATATATATATATATATATATATATATATATGAATTGAAGTTGAGTGTGGTGATGTTGTATGTGGTTGGGATATACCAAAGTTTGTTATACACTCTTGAGAAAGAGTTTGAGTTGAGGTTTGGTGTTAAAAAGGGAAGTATCAACTAAAAGAAGTGCTGCTGGAATTTTCAGTGAAATAGGACGAGCTTTGAAACAAAACTGGTAATGATCAGCCAGGCCAAAAATTCGGATTTTTGGTGGGTAGATAGGTCTGGATGTTAGCTTTAAAATGACTCTTGAATCGCCTTAATCCGAGGTCTGTGGAGGACGTTATGGCTATTTTACTGAACCTGTGCAGAGTGGACAGAATGGTTGTTTTTTTTACCAAAACCTGACATATTGTTGTTCTGACCCTATTTTATGAAACCTGTCATAGGAATCTGGTTATGTGCCCTTCAGGAAAGTTTTAGAGGACTTCCTAAGCTATTTATATTGGGGTCTTACATCTCGGTTGGAGGTCGGGAGTATAAGTTGTGGATTATTCATTCCGTACCTTGTCATAAACCCTACCCTCTAAACTCACTGCCGTGCTTTAACTTAGCATTTTCATACTTTATTTAACTTTACCAGTTTCATAAGCCTTTTCTTTTAACTTATTCACACAAATTTTTTATAAGTTTTTTTTTCCATTTAAGGGTATTCATAGTACTAATTTTATGCCTATAATGATTTTGAACAGCATCAAGGCCTAAGCTCTCATCCTCTCCTTTTTAGTCATCTATTTAATCTGTGAACTAACTTTAAAGACCCCAGGTACGTTCATTGACTGTATCTTTAGAAATCAGCACGTATTTATCGAAATTATAATGTTTTGGTAAGTACATCAATGAATCAATTGAACTAGTGATTTATCACATAATTAGTGACCCCATCAGTTATCAGTTACAAGGCTTTGCCCTTCAGTTACCCGCGCGGCTTCAGGTCAGGTCTTCCGGTCGGCTTGGCAGGTGTACACCTATACATAGATCGTAATAGTTACTAAGGGGTGCACTAACAGATAATAATTGGCAATTTAGTTTTATATACATCTCACCCCCCTGTTTTAAAATCAAATTGAATTTCAAAGCGGGCCCTCACACTTTCTTTCCCCATTGAATCTTTATCAGTACAGGGATGCACGTATTGAGCTTTGGCTCACAGTTCGAAATGCTTTTATGTTTTGTTTTAGGAAAATGCTCAGTAAACCGCTCACAGGCGGGCAGGGAGGTGGAAGGTGATAATTAAATCAGGACCGTCCCTTTGATTGGCGGATAGAAGCGCTAAGACGTTTTCATGCCTTTTTGTGGTGCATTCTGGGGTCCCAGCTGTACATCTGAACTGCAATATGTATTTTAATGTTATATTTGTAAGCTTAAGCTGTGCTATGTTTGATGTAACCCTGGGATCTTAGAATCAATCCCGTGTTGTTATTAAAGGTTTCGAATGCTCGTGAATGACATCTAAGGTTGTACTTTGATTCTATGGTTCAACTTTCATATTTTAGAGATGTCTTGTCCTTGCGGACGGCGGTAACGCCCATCCATGGAGTTCTTGATGTTCAGCTATGATGTATTTATTATTGGGGCGTTACAAGATCATTGGAGACCACTTCATCTTCCTCAGGATTGTGGAACCCTAGGAGCTACCTTTCATTGTACTAGTTGTATTGTGCTCGTGTGTGGTTGGCTTGTTAAAGGAGTATGTGTATGAACTGCAATGCCTTATGTTTGGCCATTTGGCGGTGGTCTTAATGTGCAACGCCTTGCTGGCGGAGATGTTCTAAACTACAGTTGAGGGTTTCCTATGCCTTTTCTTCTCCTATTTCATCACGACTCTTTCTTGAGGTTTGCCTGAGTTTCCTTTGGGCAGAGCTTTAACATTTGACGTGTGCGTTGCAGCAACTAGTGTTGTCCATTTAAAAGGAGATTGATGATCAAGGTCATGATCTTGTGCTTTCATGGCTGCCCTTTATATAGCTAAAGAGATACTATCCATTCTAAGAGAACTAAAAAGAATCTTGTCCAAGCATTTGCCTAAGCAGATTTTCCCTTCTGATACCCACACTAAGGTGTCTTCTAAGAACTTTCATTAGAGACTTGAGAAAGTGGGTTGGCAAAAATTGAAGTAAGCTTCAAGTATGTTGTATGATAAGAGGATGCACACAAGATTAAAAGCAAAGTTTATCATATGATAGTTAGATGTACTGTGTTGTATGGATCAAAGTGTTGGCCCATAAAAAAGACACAAATTCTAAGGCTGATGGTAGTAGAGATGAGAATGATTAGATAGACATGCGGTTATACGAGGATGCATATAATTAGGAATGTAGTAATGAGAGATATAGTTAAAGTGACTCCCATCGAGGATAAGATGAGAGAAACTAGACTCAGATGGTTTGGTCATGTGAAAAGGAGTGTCGATGCTCCATGATAGGCCTGTAAACGCACGTTGGTGTTGTATCAAATCAAGATCGATCCCACAGGGACTAGGCCAAACTACTGGGTTATATTCCCTCAAGATATGCTAAGTAAATTAACATGAGAGATTTAAATTAAACTAATCTACTATATAATCTAATAGATAAATATTTAAGGAATTAAGCCAACCAATGAATTACTCGGTTCAAGAATAGATAAAGCATTCTCTCTTTAATTAAAAAATTTCAAGACCGATAATCGAGATATCACAACCCTGTTTCAATGCGAAGCGAAATACCCAAATAAAATCAATCATCAATTCTCATGGATTCTCGACTAGTCTAGGTTCATTAGGCAAATTATTATTATTTTAGGTCTCTCAATTGGTAATTCTCTCTCAAGATATCACACATTCAAGTCAAATTTGGTGATTCCAACATCATATTTCACCTTTCAATACTTCACCCAACATCTAATACAAGTAAGAAGGCAATCAAACTTCTTACAAGCAGTCCAAACTCCAAACTTGATGAAATAAACCCAACAATTCAAAAACACACCAAAAAAACAATTCAAGAACATAGGCAAACACAAGTTCAACGTCAATCCTAAGATTTAAAACTACAAATTATCATGAAATATATAATCTAATCTATCAATCTTGAAAGCAATAAATCTAAAGGAGAAAAGAGAAGAGAATGGAAAGAATTGCTCAGCCCGAATGCGTGCTTGAATCCGTCGATTTGCAAACAAGATCTCGCTTCCTTGCGAATCTCCTTCTTCTACTTGCTCTCCCTCACTCTAAAAATGGAGTCTACTCCTAACTAGATGGTGGGATTGAAGGCAATGGGATGGTAGATTCCCTCTTCTGCTGCTGAGTATGTCCATATATAGCACCCCCCGTTCATTCTCAACCACAAAAGTCGAGGAAAACGAACAGGTTAATAGTTATGCTTCCACCATGGGCATGGCAGCCACCAGTTACACACCGTGGTGCTAGCTGGAGGCAAAATTCGCTGCTCTTCTCTTGCTCCACAGGCATAGCAACTCAGGGGCATTTGTGGGGGTCAACATATACTCGAATAAGTGTTAAAACAAGGGTGAAATAGTTTAAATCCTGCAAACATCATCAAACAACCACACCTAAGTGTAAAATGTGAAAAAGAGTATAAATTATAGCATAAACCACATGATTTTCCCTAAAAATGGAGGAAAATGACCCTGAAATATTATATACATTAAGGACTTAGCAAACTCCCCCATGCTTAAACCGTTGCTTATCCTCAAGCAAACACTAAATAAAACCGAAAAGGGGAGACGCATGTAGGACTCAAAACACCACAACCTTCTAAAAGTATGTAGATCATAGCATATCGCAAGCAAGAATGCCAATCAACGGCAACCCCAAATAGTGCACAACATTTCAAAATCAAAAGAAGATGAACGTTTTCAAGGAAGTACATGACCACAATCTCGATATCAAACTTGATCACCCCCGAGGAACCATAAAGCATATCATGCAAGCACATGAAATTGAGTAGAGCCATATGGACCGGTAGAACCTCACTTTGGGAAATGTGAAACACTCCCGCTCACATGTTTGAAATATAGCATAGGTTCACTCAAGACTCATTTCAATGATGCAATTTACCATATGCTTGCCAAGACTCTCAAATTGTCCACCACTAAAATGCAATATGTACAAGACAATCAAGAGGACTTTATATGAGTTGTAACATGGGCTAGAAAGGTTAAGGGAAAGGAGGTGGACAAATGAATTTGGGACAATGTAAAGCTACTTAGCCAAGTGACTAGGAAGCAACCAATCAAAGCACCAATTAACCAACAAGTTCACTAACACTCCAAACTCCAACAATTCAATGAACATACCCCAATGAATGGCATAGGAAATGAGTTGACAAAGAAGGAACACAAGCTTTTTACATTTCTAATGCCAAACACTTTGCCATTTCCTTTTTTCGCCTTTTTCTTTTGCTTTTCTCTTTTTTTATGTTTTTTTTCTACGACATAACTTTTTTTCTTTTGTTTCTTTTTGTTTTTTTTTTTTGGGAAATGAAACGAAAATTGCAATTATTGAAAGACATAGGATCACTAACTATCAACTCAGAACCTAATATATATATACACAACCCAAATAAGAGGGAACCAAAGCAAACGCTCAATATCATCAATCCCTCAACAAACCAACATACCCAAGCCTTCTTAAACCCAATTCTCCCCAAAACCATCCACTGCATAGATGAAGTGATGCTTTATAGACTTGGCTTAAAGGTAGGAATATGTCTTTGGCCAAGGGCTAACATGAAGGGATCACAACAAAGACGAATATAAGCTCAAATGGGCTAGCAAAAGGGAATAAACATGTAACACAAGGGATAGGCTATTTGGCTATGTGGGTAAAATGTTCAAAGAAAGCAATGCCTATATCATATCATCAACCATGCACATGCTAATGTGGTTTCGAACAAGAATCTAGGCAACTTCTAGAGATGCAACATGGAAGAATCACACACATGATAGAAACATGAGACTAACTATAATAATTAGTCCAAATAAGGCTCAAAATCTCACGGGATATCTACCAAAGTCTCATTAAGCTCATAAAATGACTCTCATGTACCAACATTAGTGCCAACGACTCCAAGGGATAACAATGTTCTCAATCAAGACAATGGTCAAAACAAAAAATAGTCACAAAACCTTCAAAAATTTTAGCACCAAAAGGGATTACACATCAAAAGATACTCAAGCTCATGAAAGCTATTGTGCCTAAATAAAAGCATCATCAGAGGTTATCTCAAACCACTCCACCCCATCGCTCCATGCAATCCTATATGCAAACCTAAAAATCAACTAAATGCAACATGCAAATAAAAAGAAACCTAGAACTATATGCTATAACAAGTATGCAAACTAATAATCGAAATAGAAAGCATGGAAACTACCCTTTCCCCATACTTAGATAAAGCATTTTTATTCGAAGGAAAGAAAACTTCAAGAAGGGGAACAAAAGAAAAACAATCTCACCAGGTTAGGTACAAAGTGCACCTAAGCTATGTGGCCTCGTAATAACCAGGGCACATGGAGCATCAGCCACTCCATCACGATTTCAAGACTCAACCCTTTAAATCGGATAGCTTCAAGGCACACAGAAGCTTGTCAAACTCCTCAGCATAGAGTTTTCAAGCATTGCAATAAGAGAGCATGAAAATAATCACAGCAAAGAAAGTTAGTGTTCTCTTCAACAAAGCTAAAGCCATAGAAAAATCAAAAGAGAAAGCAAAGAAAGCGTTCCACATGATTTTTCTAGGCTTATCCACTAGGTGCATGCAATATGGGTCAAGGGAGGCATCATATCCACAAAAGTATCCTAGGGAAAGAAAATTATCAACATTTCCACCAAGCATATTAAACATGTTATTATCATAGCCCAAATCATCATTAGCATTACAAATCATAGGATTTTCTATGGGCGTGTCAATGTAATACTCAGGGGAAGGAGAGGGTAATGAATAAAAAAGTGAAACATGGGAATGATCAATGGAATTGGAGAAAACAATATTACTAAAATCAAGGCTAGGAAAATCCTTATGCACAAACACATCACGTGACCCCTCCAAAGGAGTCTCAACTAGATCATGCACCTCCTCTAAAGTATTTTGTGACTCAAAACGTGTATCAACAATACTAAACCCAGCAACTTCCCCAAAAGGCTTACCCACCTCAAGCCCCATGCACTGGGCTAAAGGGAATGATGAATCATGTAAGGTCAGGACAACATTAGTATTGTCTCAGGGTGATACAAAGTCGGGTTGCGCATAGCATGCATAATAAGGACATGAATTAATATCAAGGTCAGAAGAATTACATAAATCATACCAAAAAAGGGCATAATAAGATCTAGCATAGAACGCACAATGATCAGAAAATGAATATCTAGAAACACGACTAACCTTCTCAAATTTTAATGAATCTCAACCAATCCACTCAAACAAATAACATGCATCATCAACATTTTTAGCATGAAAACCCCAAAACTCTAAAAGAGCTCAGGTTCCACTATTCACACCCTCATCAACAATGGCCAAAATTTCCCATTTGCCCACACAATAAACACATTCAACAAAAAAAAAATTAAACACTTAAAATACCTCCAAAATAATTCATGCTCGAATTGGGGGAAACGGAAATTGCTATTGTTGTTTCTCAAATTTTATTTATTTTATTTTTATTTTTCAATTTTTTTTGGCTTTTTTTCAAGGAAAAACAAAATGCTTAGTCAAACCTATCAGGCAAAACCTAATATTTGACACTAGTCCTTAGCAACGACACCAAAAACTTGATGGGCCCGTCAGCGTACGGTGCCGTTGTAGCAAATCAAGGTCGAATCCCACAAAGATTAGGTCAAACTATTGGGTTATATTCCCTCAAGATATGCTAAGCGAATTAACATAAGGGGTTCAAATTAAACTAGTCTACTATATAATCTAATGGATAAATATTCAAGGAATTAAGTCAACCAATGAATTACCCGGTTCAAGAATAGATAAAGCACTCCTTCTTTAATTAGGAAATTTCAAGACCAACAATTGAGATATCACAACCCTCTTTCAAGGTAAAGCAAAATACCCAAATCAAATCAATCATCAATTCCCATGGATTCTCGATTAGTCTAACTTCATTAGGCACACGATTATTATTTTAGGTCTCTCAATCGGTAATTCTCTCTCAAGATATCACACAATCAAGTCAAATTTGGTGATTCTGACATCAAATTTCACCTTTCAGTACTTCACCCAACATCTAATACACGCAAGAAGGAGATCAAACTTCTTACAAGCAGTCCAAACTCCAAACTTGATGAAATAAACCCAACAATTCAAAAACACACCAAAAAACAATTCAAGAACATAGGCAAACACAAGTTCAACATCAATCCTAAGAATTAAAACTACAAATTATCATGAAATATATAATCTAATCTATCAATCTTGAAAGCAATAAATCTAAAGGAGAAAAGAGAAAAGAATGGAAAGAATTGCTCAGCCCGAATGTGTGCTTGAATCCGTCGATTTGCAAACAAGATCCCGCTTCCTTGCGAATCTCCTTCTTCTACTTGCTCTCCCTCACTCTAAAAATGGAGTCTACTCCTAACCAGATGGTGGGATTGAATGGACTGGGATGGTAGATTCCTTCTTCTGCTACTGAATATGTCCATATATAGCACCCCTCATTCATTCTCAGCCACAACAGCCAAGGAAAACGAATAGGTTAATAGTTATGCTCCCACCACAGACATGACAGCCAACACTGACAGACCGCGGTGCTGGCTAGAGCCAAAATCAAGCTGCTCTTCTCTTACTCCACGGGCGTGGCAACTCAGGGACATCTGTGGGGGTCAACATATACTCGAGTGAAGGTTAAAACAAGGGTAAAATGGTCTACAATCCTGCAAACATCATCAAACAACCACACCCAAGCGTAAAACAGGAAAAAGAGTATAAACCATAACATAAAGGACATAATTTTCCCTAAAAATGTAGAAAAATGACCCTAAAATAATAATAACGTTAAGCACTTATCACTCCAGTGAGGAGATGCGAGAGGATTAACATCCCTGAAGGTAGAAAGGTAGGAGACAACCAAAGAAGAGCATGGACGAGGTAATTAGGGAGGACTTGAAAGTTGCAGGGTTGATAGAGGACATGGCTCAGGAAAGAACACTATGGTGGGTAGGATTAAGGTCCTAGATAGCACAAAGATGACCTCGTAGGTGTCATTCAATTGCAGTATGACATGTTTGGTTGTGGTTTTTTTTCGTATGTCATGCTTGTATGCAAGTAGTACATACGTCTGGGAAAAGATATTGATTTGCCTACCTCTATTTGTTAAGGTATAATACTTTCCTCTTCTATGTTGTGCTTATGTTTACATAGCTACTGTCACCTACTTTACAAGTATTTCTTAGTTCATCCTCTGCTGCTCATCCTTAGTATTTTTTTTTTTTGTAAAATGTTTTTACAAAATCCTTTTTTAATAAAATGTTTTCATAAATATTTTTTTGTGGGTCTCTTGGAATCAGTCTCTCTACAGGCAAGGATGCCAGTAGAGGTAAGGTTGCTTACCCCTAAATCTCCCCAGACCCCATGAAAGCGAGACCCACAATGGGAGGTGGTGTTGTTGTAGAAAGTCAAGGTATGAGAACTTTCATTTAGAGCATGTAGAAAGCAAATTTTCCTGGCCATCCAAGACCCACCACATAGAAAATTAAATACCTTTATTTTGGCCAATTACAGCATATCATGTTTCAAATTAATTACGACGATCCATTAAATTAATATTTGATGGAAATGTATGGCGGCCAATTAAAAATCCACTTGTGTCACCAATGATGTAGAAATGAACGATTATTATCAATAGAGATAACCAGAGAAAACCCCTAACTCGGACTCCTCTATAAAACGGGCACTACCCCTCCCCTCCCCCCTAATTTAAGTGTGGACATTCTAGAGAACTCACAAGGGCTCAAGCATTTTCTCTGGAAGAAAACAACAAGCACTCTAAGTACGTGTTGTTTATTCTCAGAGACCAAACTCATATCTTGATTGAGATTAAGCCTCTTAGGCCCATTCTCGAGATCAAATTTATTCAAGACTATTCAAGAAGATCGAATCATAGGAATTCTTACGCGTGTTCTTATAGTAGTTGTACAGAGATACTAAAATTGAATTTGTTTTTTAATTTCTTGTCTAATTTATTTTACGCTCAAAATTTGTATGTACAAATTTCTGTCACGCCAGGTGGGACATTCTCTGCCTCTCATCTCTTTCTCCAAAACATGGACTCTACATTCCCATGAAGACGACATAGCCCGTAAGAACATCATCCCTTAATCTTCAAGGAAAGCTATTTGATCCATATCTCAAGGATTAGCGACCACTAATGTTACATGTAGCAAAGTCATGACTAGGAGTATGGCAAAAGCCGCTACTTTGATTGCCACAAAGCAATCAATTGGGATTGTACCATCATAGTCTCATAAAATCCAAAGCCTTGGCTCCAACCTGCTTAAAGGAGTCAACAAAATCGCTTCTCATTATTTGAAGCAAAAATCCATTTCTAGCTTTAAAATGCAGCAAACAATTTCTTAGGGGATGGATGGACTCCAAGTTCATGCAAACCCGACCTTCCAACCTTTCGGTGTAGAAGGTCATGGTTATACTAGCAGTGACTCCTTATCGTCATCTCTAAGGGAGTCATTCGCTCAATCAGAGACCGAGTCTTCTAATTCTGTCATTACATCATCATGGTGACAGAGGCGACCAACATAGAAGAATGGCTCACAAATATGAAGGCAACATTAAAAGAGGCTTGCTAAGGAGAGTCTAGAGAAAAATGCTCAAATCAGACATCAAAGTGTGCAGATTGTTGGTCTAGTGAAGAAGCTGGAAAAGCAACATTCAAATCCTTTACCGAAGGCTCGAATGGAGAAGAGTCTAACAAGCATTCTAATCGTAGTAAACACTCTGATGATGAACACATAAAAAATAAGGAGTCCTCATTGGGCTTAATGTCTATTGAATAGATTCAAGCCTAATTGCAATTGTTATTGAGGTTAAATTGTGAGGAGGATCTTACAAGACATATCTATATACAAAACCTTATATCAAAATGATTGATGTCTTTTGTATGCCCCATGGAAACCCATTAAATTCAACCGATTTAAAGGTAAGGGTGGAAATCATAAGTTGTGCAGCAATGTTGGCACGAAGGGAGACAGTTTGAAGGCGCAATTTGTTTGATCTCCTAGAAGGATCGCTTCCGATTGGTATATAGACATGGAACCCGAATCCATTAATAGCTGGAGATAAATAGAACATGAATTCCTTACCAATCTGTTAATATGACAAAGCTGACAAATACTAAGCAGTGGAAGGATTAACCAGTCTTTTATTTTATCATTCATTAGACATCTCTCTGTCTTCAGTGCAAAGATCGTTTGTCCAAAGCCTTTAATATTGAAATGTGTGCTTATGGCATGGAGTAGGACTTGCTTTTTGCTTTGCAGATAAGTAAGCCTAGGACAACCTTTCAAGCGTTGGCTACCAAGATACATGACATGGAAGTGAAGATAGCAAATCATCTTCTTCATATGAGCTCAAGAAAGACAAAGGCAATTCCAAGAAGAGTTCTAACCCTCCAAAGGCCTCCAAAAAGGAAGCTATGAATGCCCCCACTGGAGAACGCATGCGGATTTCAGAAAAGTCTAGGTCCAAAAGAGAAGAAGGCTTCATACTCTAAAGACACAACAAAGTCCTGCCTCATAGTTAACAAGCTTCAAGAGAAGAAATATCATTTCTTGATTCAGACTTGTCCAAAATGTTGGATGACCTGCTTGAGAACAAGATCATCGAACTCCCTGAACTAAAATGGCCAGAAGAGGCTAGAAGGACAAATGATCAGAAGTACTGTTGGTATCATAGGGTTATTAGTCACCCTTTAGAGAAATGTGTTCTTCTCAAGGAGTGTATTATGCAACTGGCTAGGGAAGGGAAGATCATATTGGACTTTGGCAACACTGCTGAGGCTAATTACATTTGTGTGTAATTGGAGCATTCCTCGTCTTTACTAAGGCAAGGTTTAATCCAACCCACCAAGACATAAGATCTAATCTTGCCCATTCTCTAAGAACGGAGTTGTTCGCACTATAGTTTGGAAGTTTCGAGCCAATGGTCATTCCAATGACAGTGCAAATACCTTTAATAGAAAACGATCCCACCATTGATGTCTTAGAGGATGACGAAGAAGGATGGACTCTTATCACTTGGCAAAGGCCCAGGAAGTAAAGGAAGGCCTAGCAAGAACTCCTGCACCGTAGAAAGAGACAAGGGAGGAAGAAGAAACCTTAGCATCTAAAGGGTAAGAGGAGCTAAAAAACAAACAAGAAGTAGGACATTCAACCTATGGACCAACTTTAGCAGGAGCCGCTTGTTCCTGTCACATTAGAAGATTTTTTCCCAATGGACTTTGTCAATAGAGTCACCGTTAACATGACCTCACGTACCAAGCTGAAACATGAGGAAGATGGAGATGAAGAAAAGTATGAGAATTCTCCAAAAGTGGATGATAAAATAGTGACTGTTTTAGAGGCCATACTAGTACCACGTATGGGTTGGAGGTAAATATTTCGCTGACCGAATGAGATGCGTCAGCGGGTTGCTACTACCCTTCACCACCCAAAGCTTTATGCCGACCAGGTCAAAGATGTTGGAGAATCCTCAAAAGGCATTGCCCAGTATGCCGCTTGCAACACAGCTGTCACTTTCACTGATGATAACTTGTTACTAGGCTCCAAACTCTATAATCGTCCTTTATTTGTGACTAGCTATTTCAGGGAGCAAAAAAGTCAAGCACATCTTGGTAGACGGAAGTCTATCTGTTAACATCATGCCTAAGTCTACAATAAATGAATTGGGGATCATAGTGGAAACAAAATTTTAGAAGCCAAATGGTATTCAAGGGTTTAGCCTTGAGAGTCAGCACGCAATCGGCATGATTCAGCCAGAGCTAACAATGGTAGATTTATCAACATCTTTAATCTCCCATGTAATTGACTCCAAAACTTCCTACAAATTGTTACTTAGATGCTTGTGGCTCCTTGAGCATGGAATAGTAGCTTCTACCCTCCATCAATGTCTTAAGTATTATAGTGCTAGTGAGAAGAAGATCAGCGGTGATGTCAAGCCATTTACAAAGGCTGAGTCACATTTTGCAAATTCCAAATTCTTTAAAGATGGTGGCAAGAAGAAGAAAAATGGATATGCCAAGCCATTTACAAAGGCAGAGTCGCATTTTGCCAATTCTAAATTCTTTAAAGAAGGCACTACACCTAAGGAGACTATGCCCTCTATAATTTCCTCCAGAGGTAAGGGCGAGCTAAAGGAAACAAAGATATCCCATATGGTACTGAGGCATGATGGTATGAAACAACAATATTATTGTAAAGGGGACGTTGAACAAGAGACTATAACCCAACTTTCTAAACAAGCTATTAAGCAAGTGGTGGTTTCCACAAATCACATGCTACCGGTCTTAAGATATGTTTGCCAAGCTTATTACAAGGAGGTCGAAACACTCTTCAGTTGGTGCATATGTGGAAATGCTAAGGGTAGAGCTATTAACAAGGATAACAAGGCTAACCTGAGCACCATTAAAGAAAGTGTCACATTGCCAATACGAAGCGTGTACCACCCATAGGTGATTTGACCCCTTTTGCGTGGATTTATCTCTTATTCTAAGACCTCATTAGACGAACAAGAGGACTTGCCAAATGCATGAACGAAGGAAGGATTCGACCCAAATGCATATAATCTTATGAAGAAGGCAAGTTCAAATTTTAAAAATCCTGCTGTCATGGGGAAAGTAATGGAGTTGGAAACCTATAGCCTCAACAAAATGTAGCAGAAGATTCACAAGTAAGGAGGCCTAGTACAAGTCTCAAAAGTAGATCTTCGTTATACTTTATCGCAACCAATCAGGATATCAAGGCGACGCTAGGACAAACAGTATGTGGTTCAACACATCTCTGCTAAAGAAGTAGATGAGAGAGAAGATGAAATTCTCAACCTCCTGCAAAACCTTCTGTATTTGATAGGTTACAACCATCCACCACAAGGAAATGCCCATTTGTCTTCACTAGAATAGGGTAAGGTCAAAATCCTAAGCCTTCTATGTTGTTGAGAATAAAAGTCCATACGCAACCAAAGCCTTCGATATTCAATAGAATCACAAAAGGAAGGAAATTGTTGAAGCCACCAACTTAAGAATAAAAGAATTTAGTGTTCAATCAACTTGGTGATGAAAATGAAGTACAAAGTTCTATCTTTTCTCGCATGAGGCACTTTTCAACCCTTGATGTGAAGAAAGATACTTCACAAAGGGTAAAGAGGTACACTGTGGTCTTTACTAGTCAGCAAGGAAATTTTGACACCGATAAAGAAGATGAGCAAGAAGAAGTGAAGTCATCTAATCATATCACAATCCAATAATCTGGAGACTCAGAGTTAGAAATAGAACTTACAAAGATTCATACAACTCTTGAAGATAGGGGACAATCTATAGTCAATGATCTAAAGTAATTGAATCTCAAAACTACCAAGGAACATCGCCCTATCTGTGTAAGTTCCTTGCTTACACCCAACGAAGAAAAGGAGTACTTAAATCTCCTCTCAGAGTACAAGGATGCGTTTTCATGGAGTTATAAGGAAATGCCATCTCTTGATCTCAAAGTCACAATCCATCGCTTATCCCTCAAGAGGGGTGTTTCACCCAAAAAGCATCCTCAATGGCATTTTTGTCTAGAGTTAGTACCTAAAATCGAAAAAGAGGTCAGCAAAGTCATAGAGGCATGATTCATTTATGTAGTAAAATGCCCAACTTGTATTCCAAATGTTACACCTGTAAGAAAGAAGAGTGGACAACTTTACATCTGTATGGACTTCTGGGATCTGAACAACACTATCCGAAAAGATGACTTCCCATTGCCTCGTCACCAATCACATGATTGATTCAACTATGGGGCACAAAGTCTTGTCCTTTATGGATTATACTGCATGGTACAATCAAATCCAAAGGGCACTAAAAGACCAACAGACCATAACTTTTCACACAACAAAGGTATCTTCTACTATAATGTGATGCCCTTTGGTTTAGCAACACCAGAGCAACACACCAAAGAGTAATGCAAACTATCTTTGACAACATGTTGCACAAAGTACTGGAGTACTATGTTGATGATCTTTTGGTCAAGTAAAAAAGGAGATTGGACCACCTACAAGACCTTCGTCAAATTTTTGATAGGCTAAGGAGATGTCAACTAAAGATGAATTTTCTTAAGTGTGCATTTGGTGTCACTTTAGGGAAGTTCCTAGGCTTTATAGTTCAACATAGGGGCATCGAGATTGACTTGGACAAAATTAAGGCAATCCAAGAGATGTCTACCATAAAAAATCTCAAAGAGTTGCGAGGTCTTCAAGGTCATTTGGCTTACATTAGAAGGTTCATATCCAACCAATCTAGTCATCGCCACCCATTCCACCACCTCATGAAGAATGGTGCACAATTTTATTGGGACCAATCATGCCAAAAATCCTTCGACAGTATCAAGAAGTACTTGTCAAATCCACTAGTCCTTGGGGCACCAATCCCAGGAAAGTCTCTTATACTCTACAATGCAGCCCAAGGTAAAGGTCCTTGGGGGTATTAAGCACCCATGAAAATGAGGAATGCAAAGAAAGAGCTCTATATTACTTAAGTCATACTTTGGCTGGGGTTGAACAGAATCACTCCCCGATTGAAAAGATGCATTTGGCTCTCATGTTCGCAATTCAAAATATAAGGCATTACATGCAACCTCATATAGTGCAGGTGAATTCTAAAACTAACCTCAACAAATATATCTTATCATGGCCAATTTCAAGCGGGTGACTTGCAAAGTGGGTTGTAATCTTGAAACAGTATGACCTTATTACGTGCCATAAAAGACCATTAAAGGGAAAGCATTGGCGGATTTCTTGGCATATCACCTAATCCCTGATACTTGGGAGCTAAATGATAACTTGTCTGGTGAAGATGTGTTCTATGTTGATATTCTCCCACCTTGGGAAATGCAATTTGACGGAGCCACGAGACAAATGGTGCTGGTGCAGGAGTAGTTTTTGTCTCCCCAAAAAAAACATGTCATCACTTATTCATTTGTGCTAGCTCATTATGTTTTAATAATGTGGCTGAATATCAGACATTGATCTTAGGCCTTCAAATGGCCATTGAATGGGAATCGAAGACCTTGATGTCTATGGTGATTCGTAATTGGTCATTAAGCAGCTTCCCGAGGAGTGCCAGCAAGACGGATGACACACTCGCAAATCTTGCAACCATTTTGGCACTGGCGGCAGAAGAAAGCATGAATGTCCTTATTTGCAACCGGTGGGTTGTTACACCCCTTGAAGAAGAGCTTGAGGAAGATGCCAATATGGTTAGTACTTAAGAAGTAAAGGAAGAAGATCGGCACTAGCTACTCATTAATTATTTACAACAAGAGAAGCTCCCTAATGATCTATGGCATAAGACACAAATTTAACGAATAGCTCCTCGCTTCCTTTATTTCAATGGGACGCTTTATGGACACCCCTTCCTTAGCCTTTGGTTGCAATATTTAGATAACGAAGAGGCTAGACAAACAATGGAGGAAGCACATTTCAAGCAGGGCCCAAATAGTATGATTGGATTAAAAGAATGGGTTACTCTTGGCCTATTATGTTGCAAGACTGCATCGATTATGCAAAAAGGTGTGAGACTTGCCAATTCCATGCCAATGTTATTCATCAACCATCGAAATCGCTATATTTAACTCTAGCACCTTGGTCATTTGAAGCTTGGGGGCTTGATGTTGTGGGTCCTATCACGCCAAAGTCTTCCATTGGCCACCCATACATCTTGGCTGCAACTGACTACTATTCGAAATGGGTAGAAGCAATCTCTCTAAGAAAAGTCAAAAAGGAAAATATCGCTGACTTTATTCAAACGCACATCATTTATCGCTACGGCATGCCTTGGTATATTGTCACTAACAATGGAAAACCTTTTGTCAACAAGCTGGCAACTAGCCTCTGTGAAAAGTTCAAATATGTAAAACACAAGTCTTCAATGTACAACGCACTTGCATGCAGATTAGCAAAGGCCTTTAATAAGACCTTTTGCAATATGTTAAGCAAAGCAGCGGAAATGTCCAAGCGGGATTGGCATGAAAGATTGCGGGAGGCTCTCTGGCATATAGAACGACATACAAGATGCCAAGTCACCCAAGTCCTTTCACTCTCGTATATGGGGCTGAAGCCATATTACCTCTGGAACTTCAAATTCGATCACTTCAAATAGCTATTCAAGAGGGCTTCACTGAAGATGAAAATCACAAACTCTAGCTAGCAAAATTGGAGACCCTTGATGGAAAAAGAGTTAAAGCACAACAGAAGTTAGAGTGTTACCAAACTCGTTTGTGACGAGCATTCAATAAGAAGGTTCGACCACATTCATTTCAGGTAGGGGATCAGGTTCTCACGATAAGAAGCCCAATCATTATGCCTCATAAAAGTGGAGGCAAGTTCACTTCCAAGTGGGATGGCCCATATGTGATCCGAGAAGTTTATACAAATGGCGTTTACAAGATAGTCGACAATGAAGGAGTGCGAGTGGGACCCATAAATGTTAAGTTCTTAAGGCCTTATTATCCTAGATGTATTGGTGCCTATAAAGCTACTAAGCATGCGCCTAAACTGTTATCGTCAAACCATGTTGGACCCAGTTTATCATCAAACCATGTTGGACCAACACGACTCGCTAGACCCGTTGCCATTTTCTAAGATTACTAAAATATAGTAAGGAAAGTTCAAATATCAAAAATAATGTGTTATCCAACATCCCTTTAAAATGTCATTCCATACTTTAGGTGATATAAGTTGAATTTTTGAAAAAAAAATGAAAGAAGTTAATCAAAAGCCAAATTTATGTGCTCCACCTTGTTGCTATATCTCATCTTTCTCCAATTTATTTATGCATTTACATAAAAACACAGGTTTATTTATGACCTTTGTATTGAAAGCTAACTCTTTTCTTTCCTACTAATAACACCGCACATTATTATTTGCAAAATAATATTTCCTACCATAAGTGAGGTGGGATGACTAGGGTAAGTAAATATGGCCCAAAAGGTGCTACGATGCAATTATCCAAATTAGGAGTACATCCCTGGCCCCGGGTCCATAGAAACGCCAAAAAAAAATAAGCAAAAGGCTCAACCCATAGATTTCATAGGCTTTTCCTGTCCTCATCCTCCTCTGTCTCCATTAAAAAGATTAAAAAAGTTCTCTGCCTTCAAGTAATCAAATCTACATCCCCACATTAATGGGAAAAGAGAGATGGGATTGAGATACAGAAACCATGGCAGACTTGATTGTGTTGTTGCGGTGGCCAACTCACCACAGTAGAGAGTCACAGGAGGGGACGACCTATGCTATAAATTGACCAATGCCGAAATGCCGCCGATGTAGGGCAGTGTAGAAGGCAAAAATTTTGCAATCAATCAAATGATGCCACGTGTAAAAAAATGGACCAACCATAAAGTGCCACGTGTCATGTTGACTTTGGTGGACCCGCTTGGTCAAAATTAAGTGCAGCCAATCAAAAGCCGCCACGTGTCATCGATGATGCAGAAATTAGTAATTATTTTCTTTATTTAAAAATAAGAAAATAATTACTGGACCTTGGCCCAAAATATGGCTCTAACCCTAGCCGACAGAGCCTATAAATAGGGGTCATCTCCTTTCATTTGGATCATTCAGCATTTGCAGAATTCAGAGCTCAGACGGCAAGGAGCATCCAGCTACCAAGCGAGAAGGATCAAGACTTGCAGAGCTTCAGAAACCATAATCAGCCACTTGCAGATCAAAATCAAGAACTGTCTTCAGAGTTCTTCAGCTGATTTGCATCAACTGAGATCAAGCATCAAGCCCTCGGAATACTCAAGTCATTAGGAGATCGAATCAAAGGATCATTTTTATTGTATTAAATTCAGAGATTGTACCTACACACTACATCAATACAAAATTAAATTTGTTTCTGAATTTCTTGTCTTTATTTATTTTAGACTCGAAATTTGTGTTTACAAATTTTTGGCACGCTCGGTGGGACAACTTTGCCTCTCATCTCTTTCTCCTAACAGCAAACAATACATTCCTTTGAAGATAACATGGCCCCTAAGAATGCTATTAACCAATCTTCAAGGAAAGCTGTCCGATCTGCATCACAGGGATCAACAACTGCTAGTGCTGCATCTGGTGGTGTCATGACCAGAAGTATGACAAAAGCTGCTACCACTATCATCGGAGAGCAATTAATTGTGGCTGCACCATCATAGTCACATAAGATCCAAAACCTCGGCTCCAAGGTATTTGATGGAGTCGATCAAATCGCTTCAAATGTTCTGAAGCAAAAATCTGTTGCCGGCTTCATCATGCCACAAACAATTCTACGTGGGATGGATGAACTCTAAACCCGCACCAACCCTGCTTTCCAACCCTTCAATTCTGAAGATGATGGTTATTCAAGCAGTGATTTCTCTTTGGCATCCTCAAAGGGATCACTTTCCTCACGTACTGAAGCTGAATCATCTGACACTGTCGTCATGCCAGTTATGGTGACAGGGGCTACTAACTTTGAAGAACAACTGGCGAGCATGAAGGCTACCTTGGATAGGCTCTCTAAAGAGAGTGCAGAAAAGGACGCCCAAATCAAACGCCAGAACGATCAGATTGTTGAGCTGATGAAGAAGTTGGAAAAGAAGTCATCTGAAGCTTCCAACAAAGGTTCAGGCGCCGAAGACTCTGAGGACGAGCGCAAGGTGAGAAAGGACCGCTCTTTAGGCTCGATGTCTGTTGAGCAAATTCAGAGCTTAATAGTAAATGCGGTCAAGGCTCAGTTGGGTGGAGGATCTCACAAGACCCACCTGTATACAAAGCCTTATACGAAGAGGATTGATGCTCTTCGCAAACCACATGGCTATCAGCCTCCCAAGTTCAACCAGTTCGATGGCAAGGGCAACCCCAAACAGCATATTGCCCACTTCATTGAGACGTGCAGTAATGCTGGCACAGAGGGGGACCGGCTGGTGAAACAGTTTGTTCATACTCTAAAAGAGATCGCATTCGATTGGTACACAGACTTGGAGCCAGAGTCCATTGACAGCTAGGAACAAATGGAGCAGGAGTTCCTGAATCGATTCTACAGCACTCAACGTGTTGTTAGTATGACAGAGCTAACAAGCACCAGACAATGGAAGGACGAGCCGGTTCTTGATTACATTAATCGCTGGAGGTCCCTAAGTCTCGAGTGCAAGGACCGTCTATCAGAAGCTTCAACAGTTGAAATGTGTGCTCAGGGTATGGAGTGGGATTTACTATACGCCTTGCAGATGAGTAAGCCAAGGACCTTCCAGGAATTGGCAACAAAAGCTCATGATATGGAGATAACGATCGCAAGTCGTCGTGGCAAGTCTTCTTCTTCGTCTGACGCTAGAAAGGACAAGGGTGAATTCAAGAAAAATCCCAAGTCCACGAAGTCCTCAAACAAAGAAGTCATGGCTGTTTCAACAAGGGAGCCGGTTCGAATCTCTGGAAAGCCCAAGTATGAAAACAAGAAGGGTGGCTTTTCCAAGGATTCTGGAAAGAAGCGTCCTACATTGAAGGAACTACAGTAGAAGAAATACCCATTCTCTAACTCAGACTTGTCAGGAATGCTTGATGATCTCCTTGAAAACGGGGTTATCCAACTTCCAGAACCAAAATGGCCCGAAGAAGCTGGAAGGGTTACCGACCCAAAATATTATCGGTATCATAGGGTGGTTAGTCACCCTCTTGAGAAATGTATTACACTCAAAGAGCGTATTATACAACTTGCCAAGGAAGGGAAGATAATACTGGATTTGGACAACACTGTTGAGACAAATCATATCTTCACTCAGCTAGAGTGTTCCTCATTGCCCTGGAAGCCAAAGCATACTCAACCTCGTGGTAGAGTAAACACTGAATTGACTTCCTCAATTGGAGAGAAATTAATTACAATACAATTTGGAAGTTTGGAGCCTATGGTAGTTCCAATTGAATCCAAAGGACCCTTGACAAAGACTGATCCTTTTGTGGATGTCTCTGATAAAGCTGATGTTGATGAAGAGGGATGGAGTCTTGTCACTCACCGGAGGCCAAGGAAACAAAGCCAAGTGCAATCACCGCCTCTCCGCTGCCGGAAGAAACAAGGAAGAAAAAAGAGCCCTCGTCATTCAAAAGGAAAGAAGAAGACCAAGGACGTCAAAAGGCACAAAATTCTGCCTATTGACCTACTTGAGCAGGAGCCGCTTGTCCCTGTCACAGTCGAAGAGTTTTTCCCAACAAACTTCTTTGAGAAAGTTACAGTCAACATGACTTCATGTTCTGAGCTTGAAGAAGAGGAAGACGAAGGAAGTGATGGACAAGAGGAGTCTCCTAGAGTAGCTGATAAGACCTTAACTGTCTTGGAGGCTTTGCCAGCTCGCATGGGCTGGGAACAAATATTTTGTCTGCCTGATGAGATGCGCCAGCATGTTGTTACTGCCTTACGACATCCAGAACTTTATGCTGATAAAATCAAGGATGCAGGAGCATCAACAGAAGACCCTGTTCAGTGTGTCTATTGCAACACCGTAGTCACTTTCACTGATGATGATTTGTTGTTGGGATCTAAGCCCCATAATCGTCCTTTGTTTGTGACTGGTTACATTAAGGACCAGAAAGTCAGAAGCATTCTCGTGGATGGAGGGTCAGCCATCAACATCATGCCCAAGTCTATAATGAACGACTTAGGCATCACAGTGGAAGAATTGTCTAAGAGTCGAATGATGATTCAAGGCTTTAACCTTGAAGGCCAACGTGCAATCGGCATGATTTGTGTTGAACTGATAATGGTAGATTTGACGACGTCCTCCATCTTCCATGTAATCGATGCTAAGACTTCCTACAGGTTATTACTTGGGTGACCATGGCTTCATGAGCATGGGATAATGGCTTCCACTTTACACCAATGCCTTAAGTACTACCGTGATGGGGAGAAGAAAATAAACAGGGATGTCAAGCCATTCACTAAGGCTGAGTCTCATTTTGCAGACGCAAGGTTCTTTGAAGAAGGTGTTCCACCTAAAGAGACCATGCCGTCAACCATTTCTTCCACAGGCAAAAGTGTCACAAAGAACGCCCCTCGAGCAACAAAAGATGGTGCTCCTAAGCAGCAGCTCGAGAAAGAAGTAGGCAAGTAAGGTAGCACCACTTCTTATATTGAGCAAGTTGTTAAACAAGCTCCCGCGTCAACAGGATCAATGCCACCAGTCTTAAGGTACATACCTAGGTCTCGCCGTAAGGAGGGCGAATCACCCTTTAGCGAGTGCACAAGCAGAAGCATTGAGACTAAAGCTACTAAAAAGGATGATGGAGCTAGCATAATGACCTTAAAAGGAAGTGCAACAGTTCCAACGCTAAAAATGTGGCAGGCTAAGGTGAGTAGGCCCCCTATTTTCGGGTTTGTCGTGTCTTCTAAAGAAGGCGATGACTTGCCAAGTGTACAAACTAGGGAGGGATTTGATCCTAATGCATACAAGCTTATGGAAAGGTTGGTTACGACTTTCAAAATCCAACTGTCTTAGGAAAGGTAGTCGAAGCCAAGCCTCATGGCCTTACTGAAACTCAGAGAAAGATTCAAGAGCAGGGAGGTTCAGTAGGCGTCTCTAAAGTTGGACTGGGTTTCACGCCACCGCAGCTAGTTAGAATCTCTGGTCGACGAAAGGACAAGAAGTTAGCGTTTCAACACATCTCGGCTGAAGAAGTAGATGTGAGTGAAAATGAAAGTGCTTCACCCAACCCAAAGCCCTCTGCGTTTGATAGGCTACAATCATAAACTTCTAAAAAAAGTCCGTCAGTATTTGCCCGTATAGGGAAAGGGAAAGATCACAGAAGCTCTGTTTTCAACAGAGTCAAAGATCATCCCCAGCCAAAGCCTTCAATTTTTGCCAGAATAGGAGTTGTTGAAAAGTCCTCGAACTCACAACTTCAGCACGAGAAAAGCTCTGCATTTAGCCGCTTGGGAGTGGTAAATGAAGTTCAAAGCTCTATCCCGTCTCGCATGAAGCGCTTCTCTAGTCTGGATGTTAAAACAGATGGTTCATGAAGAGTAAAGAGGCGTACTGTGATCTTCACAGGTCAGCGAAAAAACTCTGACTCTAACAAGGAAGCGGAGGAAGAAGAAGTTATTTCTTCCAATCATATCACAATCCATGAATGTGATGACTCAGACTCAGAGATAGAGTTTGCAGAAACTCCTAAGACTTTCGAAGATGGAGCGCAGGCTACAGTTGATGATTTGAAAGAGTTGAATCTTGGAACCAATGAAGAGCCTCGTCCTATCTACATAAGCTCATCACTCACACTCGAAGAGGAAAAGCAATACTTGGAACTCCTATCAGAGTACAAGGACGTATTTTCCTGGAGCTATAAAGAAATGCCCGGGTTAGATCCAAAGGTCGCAGTCCACCGTCTATCTATCAAAAGGGGTATTCCGCCTAAGAAGCAACCTCAACGACGTTTTCACCCAGAGTTGGTACCGAAAATTGAAAAGGAGGTCAACAAACTTATAGAGGCAGGATTCATTCGCGAGGTCAAGTACCCAACATGGATTGCAAACATCGTGCCTGTCAGGAAGAAAAATGGGCAACTTCGTATTTATGTGGACTTCCGGGATCTTAACAACGCTTGTCCAAAAGACGATTTCCCGTTGCGTGTCACAGAGCTTACGATCGACTCAACTATAGGGCATGAAGCGTTGTCATTCATGGATTATACCGCAGGATACAATCAGATTCTGATGGCGCCAGAAGATCAAGAGGCCACAGATTTCCGCACACCTAAAGGCATTTTTTGCTATAAGGTGATGCCCTTCGGACTTAAAAATGCAGGAGCAACGTACCAAAGGGCAATGCAAACAACTTTTGACGATATGCTCCATAAGAAAGTCGAGTGCTATGTCGATGATTTGGTGGTGAAGTCCAAAAAGAGGGAGGACCACATACAAGATCTTCGTTCGATCTTCGAACGATTACGAAGATTTCAATTGAAGATGAATCCACTCAAGTGCACATTTGGCGTCACCTCTGGAAAGTTCTTGGGTTTTATCGTTCATCACAGAGGGATTGAGATCGACCAATCGAAGATCCAGGCAATCCAGGAGATGCCTGAGCCTAAGAATCTCAGGGAGCTTCGCGGACTTCAAGGTTGCTTGGCATATATTCGAAGATTCATTTCAAATCTTACAGGACGCTGCCATCCCTTCAGCCACCTTATGAAAAAGGGTGCACCGTTTGAGTGGGACGAATCGTGTCGTACGGCATTCGAGAAAATAAAGGAGTACTTGACCCATCCTCCTGTGTTGGGGGCACCCATCCCTGGTAAGCCTCTTCGACTGTACATTGCAGCTCAGGAAAAATCCTTAGGGGCACTGTGTGTACAAGAAGACGAGGAAGGGAAAGAAGTCGTCCTATACTACTTAAGTCGTACGTTGGTCGGCGCTGAACTGAAGTATTCCCCTATTGAAAAGATGTGCTTGTCGCTCATCTTTGCCATCCAAAAACTCAAGCATTACATGCAGGCCTATACAGTGCAAGTGATCTCCAAAGCTGATCCCATCAAGTACATCTTGTCTAGGCCAACCTTAAATGGGCGACTAGCAAAATGGGCGGTCATCTTAAAACAGTACGATCTCGTCTATGTACCCCAAAGAGCGATCAAGGGACAAGCATTGGCAGATTTCTTAGCAGATCATCCCATTCCCGATGATTGGGAGCTAAATGATGATTTGCCAGGAGAAGGCGTGTTTTGCATCGATATCCTCCCTCCCTGGGAAATGTATTTTGATGGTGCAGCCAGGCGTGATGGCGCTGGTGCAGGAGTGGTTTTCGTTTCCCCCGAAAAGCACATTCTTCCGTATTCATTTGGGCTCACTCAGCTATGCTCTAACAATGTGGCGGAATGCCAAGCGCTTAACTTGGGCCTTGAAATGACTATTGAAATGGGGGTCATCGATCTCAACATATATGGTGGCTCGCAGTTGGTGATCAATCAACTACTTAACGAATACAAGGTTAAGAAAGAAGACCTTGTCCCGTATCACAGGCAAGCATTACGCTTGCTAAATAAGTTGGACATGGTCAAGTTAGAGCACGTGCCAAGGAGTGCCAACAAGATGGCTGATGCACTAGCAAGCCTTGCAGCCACTTTCACACTGGGGGCAGAAGGAGAAATGACTATTCCAGTATGTAATCGTGGGGTTGTTCCGCTGGATGATGAAGACTCAGAGGAAGACGTCAACATGATCTGTGTTCTTGAAACAGATGCAGAAGACTGGCGTCAACCAATAATTGAGTACTTGGAGCATGGAAAACTCCCGAATAACCCAAGGCATAAGACAGAAATACAGCGGAGGGCTTCAAGCTTCCTTTACTACAACGGGACGCTCTATCGACGCTCCTTTCTTGGTCTTTGGTTACGATGCTTGGACACGGAAAAAGCAAAGCAAGCAATGGCGGAAGCTCATTCAGGTGTGTGTGGAGCACACCAATCAGGGCCTAGGCTACATGATCGCATTAAAAGGATGGGCTACTACTGGCCCACTATGGTGCAAGATTGCATAAATTATGCAAAAAGGTGCGATGCTTGCCAGTTCCATGCTAACTTCATACATCAACCTCCCGAACCTCTCCAGCCAACAGTTGCATCTTGGCCATTTGAGGCATGGGGGCTTGATGTCGTTGGACCAGTCACGTCTAAATCGTCTGCTGGTCACTCCTACATCCTAGCTACCACTGACTACTTCTCTAAATGGGCGGAAGCAATCCCACTAAGAGAGGTCAAAAAAGAAAATGTGGTCGACTTCATAAGGGCACACATTATCTATCGGTATGGTGTGCCGAGGTACATTATCACCGATAATGGAAAGCCCTTCTTCAACAGCCTGATGACTAGCCTGTGCGAGAAGTTTAAGTTTGCTCAACATAAGTCTTCCATGTACAACGCCCCTGCAAACGGCCTGGCAAAAGCATTTAACAAAACACTTTGCAACTTACTCAAAAAGGTTGTCGCAAAGTCTAAACGGGATTGGCATGAAAGATTAGGGGAAGCTCTTTGGGCATATCGAACAACATACAAGACGCCAACACAGTCGACCCCATTCGCTTTGGTCTATGGAGTAGAAGTCGTTCTACCGTTAGAGCTTCAAATCCCATCACTTCGCATCGCCATACAGGAAGGTTTGACGGAAGATGAAAATCACAAGCTTCACTTAGCTGAACTAGGGGCCCTTTATGAGAGAAGACTTCAAGCACAACAAAAGCTAGAATGCTACCAAGCCCGTCTATCAAAAGCGTTCAACAAAAAGGTTCGACCGCGATCTTTCCAAGTCGGAGACCAGGTGTTGGCGGTAAGAAGACCGATTATTGTCTCCCACAAATCTGGAAGCAAATTCACCTCCAAGTGGGATGGTCCATATGTTGTCAGAGAAGTTTACACAAATGGAACCTACAAGATAGTTGGTGCTGTTGGAGTGCATGTAGGACCCATAAACGGCAAGTTCTTGAAGCACTATTATCCTTAAAATAGAATGTTGTAAAGCTCCTAAGTAAGAGCCTAAACTGCTCTTTCTTTCAAGTTAAATTCATTTGTAATACTCCTGGCCCGCAAGAGTCTAAACTGTGAACGGCAAAACAAAACAAATAAAGAATGTTATGTTTTTGAACTACGTATGGCTTGATCCTTTAGAATATTACATTCCTTTTAGGTACGTAGGCAACTTGGGCATATTTGCTAATTACAGCCAAAAAAAAAAGGGATGAATAAATTGTGTTATTACTCATTGGTTTCGTTCGTTGGCTATATCTACATATTATTGCGTAAACTTGAATTGAAAGACTCATCTTATTGCAATATATCAAAACCAATTCCAATTAAACCATACTGAGTCCAAAAAGAATGGCAAAGTGAAAAAAATAATTAAAAAAAAATCTAGAACAAAGCAATTGGGTATGGTCTAAGCAGCCAGTGTGCCTAAAAGCTCTTGGACCCGTTGCCTTGCTGCTTCAACTTGAGCCATCTCTTCTGCAGTAACTTGGGGCGCAACATCTAAATCAGCAACCTCTTTTTCAAGAAGAGATACACCGTCTTTGGCTTTCTTCAATGAAGCTTCAGTCTCTACTAATTTGTCTTGCAATTCCAGCTCATTCGCCTTTGCTCGCTCAAGATCTGCTTCAAGTAGCTTCCTTCGCTTATGAGCTTGGGCGATAGCAATAGTAGTCTCATCAAATTGTGCACCAGCCTTTTCCACTGAAGCTCGTGCCTCCCCAAGTTTGTCTATTAAGGCTACTCGCTTGTCTAGCACATCTTCAGTAGGAGTCTGACCTTCTAATTGGGCTTTCAACTTTAGGTACTGCCCGACTTCATTCAAATACACCTCGACACTATTCTTTAGCCCCAAATAATCTGCCTGGAAGGATGATAAGGTTTCATATATCTGCTCAGCTTCTTGGCGAATGTTTGCAAGGTCGCCTTCTGTTTTTGGGATGAACTTTTTCAACTGTTGCTGGAAGCGTTGCTTGACACTCAAGGCCGGATCGTTAAACACGCCAGAAGCAATTCTCCCAGGAAAGTAGGTTGCAACAGAAGCAGTAGGTGATTGACAGCGCTCTGCTCGTTTCACTGGCAACGGCATTATGTTAATAGAATCGTCCTCAGTTGACTTGGCATGCAGCACAGTCAAGGTGGCTTCACTATCTTTGTCACCAAATGCGGCCTTAAGTGTGTCTCCAATTTCGACGGTATGTCTCTACATTAAAAGGAGGATTAAGTCACAAAAAAAGGGGAAGCGAAAAGGGGGCAGGATAACAAGATGCACCTCTCCCTTTGCTTTGTTCTCTGATTTCAGTGAGCTCGTCGCACTGTTAGACTTGTTCTTGGATTTAGGCAGCTTGGTTGCAACGCCTAGTCTACTCTTCGAGCCTGACAAATTCTTCGCTCCACTAATAGAAGACCTAACACCCAAACCTCTCAAAGGTTCAATCTTGTCTTTCCCAGGCGAACAACTTCTACTTCTCTGAGGAGATGTGGTTGCTCCCAACGAGGAACTATCACCTCCCTCTTTTCTAAGCTCAGCTGGGGATAAGGCGTGTTCGTTATCCGGTTGCATGATTGGCTTATGTGCGCTCGCTTTACCGGAAGTGACGACTAAGGCGGATGCATCATCAGCGACTCTCGCTTTAGAAGCTCTTCGTGGTTGCACAGCCTCGCCTCTAGGATATTTAGGTCCTTGAGAGAAAAGATCGCCCCGCGAAGATCGCCACCAATTGGCATATGCAATAGTGACTAGTGTAGACTTCTTATCAGGAGGAGCAGGAATTGTCACGCTGGACCTTGTTATGTGTTCTGTAAAGGTTGAACCAATAGCGAGCTATGTCCTGTAAGGTGCCCTCTCGGTCATTCATTCGTGGCTCACTCAGTACATCTTGATAGAAACCAAATTGTCGCCCAAACTTGCAAGGGAAGTATGGTTCAATCACAATTGTTCTTCCTTGTCGCAAGGTCAAAAACCCGGAGCGAAGACAAATCAAACATGCTTTCCAGCTTAAGGATAAGTTCTGGGTGTCAATCAAGGTGATCGATGTATCCTTTATAAGAGCATTAGAATACATGACAGACGGATCATTGGATTTCAATAGCTCTCGAGCTTCTTGTACATCGGGAGTCCGATTCATCTTTTCACCAGAGAACTTCACCATCTTAGGATGGTCGTGCCGATGATGGGGATGATCAAAGTAAGTTTGAAAGTAAGTCCCTAACCATCCATAAACATAGTGAATGGGGAAAAGTACTTCCAACTTATTCAGGCTTCGAGCCGTAGAAATTCTATGCAGCCCCCGAAAAATGCTAGCCAAAGTAGGAATTGAGAGGTTTAGACATTCCTTGTGAGCCAGTTTGCTTGCAGCTACAAACACAGCTGGGCGAATAAGGCACACTGCTTCAGTTGGTAGCACAAAGGAGCACAGCCAACAAGAAATGAGGGCAGCAAGGCAAGTCTCTTCGATTAGGGCCTCAGGAATGTTAAGCGTCACAAAAGGGTCCTTCTCTCTCTTTGTTCGCCCTGTGCAATGAGCAATCAAGCTAGATGGACATGATGTGTTCGTTGGAGCTTTAACTCACTTTCTGTTATCACGGCTAGGAGGAGGTGTGTAAATCTGTCGGCCTCTATACCAGAAGCGTATCCATTTAGAAGCAGGAAGTTGAACAATGCCATGAACATCTTGGCATAGTCTGTGGAATGCAGAAAAAAGGAACGTGCAAGTCGCTGGAATACCATTGTCTCCACGTCCTGCAGAAAGGAGTTCTCTGGCGGATGGAATGACTTCTTCGTAGTAAGCACCGTCAACTGGAAGTCCACCTATAGTTCATAAATCCCATAAGGAGATTGACATATCACCGCTCTCTGTGCAAAAGGTGTTGGTAGTGTGGCACCACAGTTCGCAGAATGCTTTGAAGACGGTGAGACTCATGTCATAAGAGAACAAGGATGCATACAGTCCGTCGTAAAGCCTCCATTCCTTAAGTCTGTCTTTGTTGCGACCAAGAACGTCTTCAACCATTCCCAATAGCACGGTATGAAGAAGTTGTCAGAGAAACAATGTGAAAAGCTGCCCCAGGATAGTGTCCCATCCATGATACAATGTCGAAGTAAGGGTGTTGCTCCTTGAGAAGGGGTTGAAGATGCAAATAATGGCGAGCTAAGCTTCAAGACTCTCAAAGTCGAGATGACTCCGTCTGATCTTCGTATTTCACGGGTAGATTCCACACTCCAGCATGAATATGCGAGGTAGTTATGGAGTAAAGAGCGTCTGGACGGTAGCGGTGTTGGCATATCTACACGGAGAGTCAGGCCTTCTTCAATTGGATCATCTTCTCTGTCCAGGATGGTAAGAGTTGGCTTCTTGGGATCGGATGACGAGTCCAGGAAATGCACCATGGTGAACGAAGAAAGAGATTCAAGTCGACCCCAATTAGATTAAGTGAGAGAGTCGCCTGCGAAGAATCGAATCTACGGGGAGAAAAGATTCCTCGTCTTAGAAGTCGACCTCACTTCGCGATCTAACTGGAGGAGTCGTGGATGGAAGGAAGAGATTCAAGTCGACCCCAATTAGATTAAGTGAGGGAGTTGCCTGCAAAGAATCGAATCTACGGGGAGAAACGATTCCTCGTCGTAGAAGCCGACCTCACTTCGCGATCTAACTGGAGGAGTCGTGGCTGGAAGGAAGAGATTCAAGTCGACCCCAATTAGATTAAGTGAAGGAGTCGTCTGCGAAGAATCGAATCTACGGGGAGAAACGATTCCTCATCTTAAAAGTCGACCTCACTTCGCGATCTAATCGGGGGAGTCGCGGCAGGAAGGAAGAATGACAAGTCGACCCCAATTAGATTAAGTGATGGAGTCGTCCGCGAAGAATCGAATCTACGGGGAGAAACGATTCCCCGTCTTAAAAGTCGACCTCACTTCGCGATCTAATCGGGGGAGTCGCGGCTAGAAGGAAGAATTTAGGTTGATTCAGCAGTTTCCTGGAAAAAAAAATTCACAAAAAAAAGGGTCAAAACGTCTTGGCTGCAAACAAACAAAAAAAAATCACCAAAAAAAAGGGTCAGAACGTCTTGGCTGCAAACAAAAAAAAAGAGGAAAAAAAAGGCACAAAATCAGAACGTCTGGCCCCCAGAAACCAAAAAAAAAAGAGCATGCAAAATTACGATGCGGTGTTGGTCTCATCCGGACCAACACTCTAAGGTAATTTGGTGCCATCTTGCTAAAATCGTGCCTGCACACAACGCTGCTCTTCTTTCTCTCTCTTCTCCATCTGCCATGGTTGCCCATCTCTCTCCTACGTTCCTTCCCCTCAAAGCGCTATGATCATGGCTGTCTCTCTCTCTCTCTCCTCCTAACACAGGAAGTCAGACTCACCCCCCCCCCAAAAAAAGAGTTTACAGAAAAAAGAAACAGATGATGAATGCACCATATTCTGCTCTTCGTGCCTTGCTTCCTGCTCCTCTTCACCAAAAAGAATGGTTAAGCATTCCAGAAACAATTTTCCCAGTGGCGGATTAGACACCACAGCTACCAAAAAAAAAAAAAGGGGGAGAAAAGTGGAAGGTCTGGGTCGTACGAAAGAAGAGCTTTTATCAAAATTTTAGCATACAAGAAGAAGTTAGCACACAAGCACGAACAGAGACAGATAAAAAAATAAAGTATCTGAAAAAAAAAACTACCTCAAGTTGTAGGCACTGAATAAAAAAAAAATTGGTGAATTGGAAGAACCTGTAGATGGGTTTATATAGTGGGCAATTGAAGCTTCCTGCTACTACTCCAATTCGAATATTGGTGAAATTTATCTCTTTGGGTTATTGATAAATTCTATCTAGAATTGTTGATAGAATTTTATCACAAATCATAAACTTAGAAATTATCATTAGAAAAAAAAAGAAGAAAAAAAGAAGAAGGAAGATAAAGCAAAAAAAGGGGGGACAAAAAGAAGGGGGAAGCCATACGGTCCCCCCCCCCCCCCCAAAAAAAAGTTTCAATCACTTTTTAGAAAAAAAAAGGAGAAAAAAAAAACAAGGGTTTTCTTGGATCCGAATTTATTTGTCCAAGCCTTAGTTCATTAAATTAAAAAAAAAAGGGGGGGTAAAAAAAATAATAAAAAATTGTCCGGTCAAATTCTTGGTCATCTGCATCAATTAAGCATTCGAGACCCGACCGCTTCAAAAAAAAAAAAAGCATGCTCCAAGTTCGTATACACGGCCGACTCTCGAGGGGGCATTTGTAGAAGGCAAAAATTCTGCAACCAATCAAATGATGCCACGTGTAAAAAATGGACCAACCATAAAGTGTCACGTGTCATGTTGACTTTGGTGGACCCGCTTGGTCAAAATTAAGTGCAGCCAATCAAAAGCCGCTACGTGTCATTGATGATGCAGAAATTAGTAATTATTTTCTTTATTTAAAAATAAGAAAATAATTACTGGACCTAGGCCCAAAATATGGCTCTAACCCTAGCCGGCAGAGCCTGTAAATAGGGGTCTTCTCCTTTCATTTGGATCATTCAGCATTTGCAGAATTCAGAGCTCAGACGGCAAGAAGCATCCAGCTACCAAGCGAGAAGGATCAAGACTTGCAGAGCTTCAGAAACCATAATCAGTCACTTACAGATCAAAATCAAGAACAGCCTTCAGAGTTCTTCAGCTGATTTGCATCAATCGAGATCAAGCATCAAGCCCTCGGAATACTCAAGTCATTAGGAGATCGAATCAGAGGATCATTTTTATTGTATGAAATTCAGATATTGTACCTACACTCTACATCAATACAAAATTAAATTTGTTTCCGAATTTCTTGTCTTTATTTATTTTAGGCTCAAAATTTGTGTTTACAGGCGGATTTGTCGATATTTTTTTTTTTAAACAAGAAATTTCGATCCAATCGTGACTCATCTACGTCAAACAGTAAACAGATTAGCCAATTTGGGCCTGCTTTTTCCGGTTTGATTGTTCAAACGGTTTGAGGGCTCGAACGGAGCACCAAGCACAGCAAGTCCCAGTCGACCGGTCCAACCAGCCGGGCCAGTCCAGTTTTCGTAAAATTGTTACTTAGGAGGGTTACGAGGAGTTTGCAGGAGAAATGGAAAGAGAACCATAATAATATGCTAAAACTGAATTGGTTCACTATATTTAAGGTGGCAGTTGGGTATAGTTGATTAGAACGGCAGAGCTTTGCTGTGCCTACTGGTATTTCTCATCTGTTTTACTAGCTATAAATCTGCCTACTAGCGATTTCATCATGTCATGCGCTGTGCCATTTATATTGACTTTTACGCAACTAATGATTTTTGGTTGGAGGTGGGGGAACCCACGGGTATCACTCTAACCATTCAAGCGTCAACGCCTCACTTTCTGAAACCTAAACCTAGGTGAAACCAAGAAAAAGGAATGCATATCCTTGGACAGCAGACTGTCACAGCACAGGCTTTTTGCGGGAAGAACCCCAAATGAATACTTTTAACAAGGCAATATGTTGTTCCCGAACAACGAAGCCACATAGAATAACTGTAAATACCCATACTGAATTCCCTAAACAAGGAACCACATAAAAATATGATCTGTGTAATGTACGTCCGTCAATAAAAAATGACAAGACAATATAATAAGCTTTCAGTAGTTTGATTTGCTGAAAATTCCTACATACGCTCAGGCATCCAAAACCTATTTAATCAACTTTGGAACCACAGAGTTATAGTGCTCACCAAGGCCAAAGGCATGCCTGTGGTACGACAACATAATACTAGAACTCAACGGACCTTTCCCATCATCGGACTTGTACTCCTTACCCATTTCGACATTAGGGAAGGACCCTGAGAATATCATTATGTGTTTTTGCAAGCAATGTATCAACGCACCAATCTCCAGCTGCCCACCCCACGCTGCTGTCGACTCCACTTCTCTGCAATAATTCTCAAATTTCTCTTTTAGGTAATCATCGGACTCTCCTTCACTCTCTGATGAGAAAAATGGGAGGAATTCAGCGGCATTATCACGCATATATGAAGCCACCATCTCCCGAAGCTGCTGAAAGTTGTAGGGTGAAGATCCACCAGACAAGTGAGCCAGTTGGTCCTCAACAGCTCTATACAGACAATGCCCATCCGGCTTTACCTCATTAATGGTCAACCCAAGAGGCTCTAGCTTTCTCTCCAACTTTTCATTCTCAACTGTTCTATCACTAATAGCATTGCTCTGTTCTTCTTTTATCCTTTGTTCCCTTGCCGCTTCTTGTTGAGCCCTTTTCTCACGTCTCTTAACACTTTTACTGGGCTTGAAGTTGTCAACCTGATTGGTGACAGATACGCCAGCTATAGCCTTCACGAGCGTGTCAAGGTCTCCCTTTTCAGCTCCTTGGGCATTGGTGTTTCCATAGCCCAGTGACGACAGTTCCTCCGCATGCTTTTCTTTAAGCTTGGCAGATAACCTAGCAATCTCCTCTTCAACTTGCTTCTTCTTTGCTTTCTGTTCAGCCTTGCTACCTTTAGCTGCAGCCTTCTTCATCTCAATCTCTTTGTGCTGTAGTTGGGCAATTTCTTTCCTGTAAAAATTTGGACCAAAGAAAAAAGCAGAAGGAAACATCAAACAATCAGAACTAAAATCCCATATTACTAAGGCTCACAACAATTTATGAGCCCTGGTTTTGATGACCATAGCAAAAGCAGTAAAACCACCCTAAATCATAAATTAACCTGAAGCCACCATTGACTGACAAGCCGATTAAGGATAAAAGAAATGTTCTCTAATAACATGAACGGCTCTATATTACTCATGTTTACACATGCTTATAGTGAAGCAAATTGAGTTCTAGAGCGGCAAAAGCACTACAGGCATCAAGTTTATTCCTAATAGACTAGGCCCTCTCTATTTCATTCAGCTCTTAGTTGTAATCTGCATGGGGACATTGTGGATGGTGACATAGTGAGAAAGGCTACCTAATGATTGTAATTTTTTCCTCTTTTCTGCAATCCAAACAAAACACCAATAACCATATCTGCTCCCTAAAATTATTTAGCAAACCACATCTTTAGAGGAAAGTATCCAATTAGAGTTAGATATTACACCCAAAGGCTTTCAGATGAGTCAAACATGAAGATGGAGATTAGTCCAAAATTAAAGATAATACATTGAACCTTGATATGCACATACTCTAAATTCTCCCAAAGAATAGTGGACTAAATACCTTCAACCTTCAAAGCTCACGGAACAACAGCCATAACATAATCAAATGGTCACAAAAAGACAGTATTACAGTTTCCTTTTTCATCAAGTGTTCATAAAATGAAAAATTCTGCAACGGCAGGCACAATATGAAACACTCCACATCATATTTAATGCAAGTTTGTAGAACCAAGATCAGAACACACATAAGAAACCAAGCATAACCAGTCAGAATCATGTACACATAATAGAATAGAGATGCACAAGTTACCTATGCCTTGCTAGAATTTCATCACGAGTTTCCTGGTTCTTAGGAGATGCATTTTCAAGATTTTCTGGTGCCAGCTTGTCCTCGCCTTCCATTTTTTTCCAGTCTGAAACCAAGATAGTAGATAACCAACAAACCATTCAAGATCAATATAAGATTTTGAATCCCTAAGATGCTCGGACCAATTTTACAGTGGAAGATTGACGTCACAGAGGAGGCAAAAAGAAGAATAAGAAGCAAACAAGAAGTAGAAACGTTACATCAGGTCCAAATTTTCGAGGAAGAAAGGTTGAACAAGAAGAAGATCATCAGCGTCTTCGCCGTACCATTTTCAGGTTCCCTGACCCTCTCACCCTTCTCTTCTCCTTCTCCCACTATGCGGCGCAGAATCTAGGGTTTCTGCCTGAAACTCAAGGCTGTCGTTTTGACATTTGACACAATTCCCTTTCATGAACCATTTCATTTATGAAAATTCTACCATAGTTGGAAAAAAAATCAACTACTATAGTTAAAATTATTATGACCATTGATGTA
>JACYFF010031954.1:66701860-66752779 GCA_017589665.1 Selenicereus undatus | reverse complement strand
TAATAATAATAATAATAATAATAATAATAATAATAATAATAATAATACAAAATACAGCTTCTTAAGTATATTATTTTAATATTATTGTTTTTCATCTAAAATAAATTATACTATACAACTGTTTTACAATTCAACAACTCCTTATATCTATCCTTACATCTCCTTACAGCTTCTTACAGCTCCTTACAGCTTCTTAAATCTTCTTACAGCTCTTTACATCTCCTTACATCTTCTTACATCTTCTTACATCTTCTTACAACTTCTTACATCTCCTTACAGCTCCTTACATCTCCTTACATCTCCTTGCATCTCCTGACATCTCCTTACAGCTCCTTACATCTCCTTATATCTATCTATATATCTAAAACGCGAAATAGAACAGACCCTTATTGTGTGATTTAGGAGCCAAAAGAAGAGGAAAGATAAAATGAATGTGTTTTGGGGGGGGGGTCTTGGGGAGCTGCCGCGCAAGACGCATATGAGCAAAGAGGTCGTGACTAGGTCAACCTGGTTGGACCAACGAATTGGACTTCGGATCCAGGCAACATAGGTCTTGAGCCAAAATCTACAACTCTTAAGCATTTTTTCTTTTTCTTAATTTTACTATTTTCCGGCAAAATAAAATAAAACACAATTAAAATTGTTAATTTAATAATTATTTATGGACAAAAATAAGATGTAAAATGGATATGAAAATGTAAAAGTTTCATATTGAACAAAAACTCTACAAAACCACCACTTAGAAAGCCATCCCACGCACCCTTTGTTAGAAGAAGGGTCATGGGGGGTAGCTAGTTGAGCGTCGAGTAGCCAAAAGGCCCGAGCCACTACATACCATCACCATTGTTGGTGCTTTCAGTGGAGGCTTCATTGGGGATCTGTAAGCGGGTGGGACTTGAAAGAAAGGAATGCAATTAAATCTTTTACTTTCTGGTCAGAAAAAATCACTTACGCATAATGATCATGTTCTTGGGCGTAGAGAATAGCTAAATTTTTGTTTAGTGGCCCAAGTAAAGCAAACAATTAGGATTATCCTTTTACCTTTGAACTTATGTGAGACTCTATGTTAAAATTACCTCCTCCCAATTGGTTGTGGTGCCACCTGTAGAGAAACCCGTTATACAGCTCCTTGAAGCATAACACTTTGAAGCTAAAAAGGGTTTTGTCCACCACACCTAAGCGTTAGGGCCACCTGCTCTGCCGCATGTGCTTCTTGAACATAGATTTTAAGACCAAACCTCATGTGTCATGTCTCTTGAATAAATACTAACTACTCTATTTTGCACCTCTTTTAAGTGCTTCTTTGCTAGTTAAGAGTCTTTTTTGAAAATTAAATCGTAGACTAGTGTGTCTATTGACCCAAAACTCTAGTCCGACGAACTACATATGGCATTCCCATCAATTTTCCCAAGACAAAACCTAACACTGATCGATTTTATCCTGGACGAGGCTGAAATTCTATCGCAATAAAAGTAATAGGTGTTGTTGTAGCCTATTAACACAACTTATCATGCCACTGAGTACTGAAGGAGACCAGTGGTAGGTTTGATCATGCTTTCTATCTCTATGACTCTTCTGGTCCATCTGTTAGGCTATTTTGGTTTGACTTTTTAGCCTTGAGATGTCAACTTTTCTATCCTCCTCCATCCAACTTGTTATGCTATTTTGATTGGAATTTTCGGGCCCTTTGGATGTCGACTTTCTTATGTTGTCTGTCTTGAGGTTTGGCTTAAAAGTCTCTTTTCTTCGTTGCATACGTGAACTTATAATCATATCCTTTGTATTTTTTATGATTACCATCCATGCATCTATAGTAGATCATCTAGGACTTCTAGCACCTTAACTCTTGCATTCATAGCTTATTTAGTACAACACATGCATTCATGTACTCATAACAAAGTCTACCATCATAACATATCTAGGGCAGCCTATCAACATGGTGCATGTGTCTTATACCCAAGTTGATTATGCTCAACCTAGGAAGCATGCAGATAGGTCCATCTTGGATCCAACTTGCATGATCATGCTTTTGGCCCATTATCCAAATATTCATTTTAGGCCATGCACACCCGTAGTGTGTCTTGCATAATCTGTTAAACACCTCAAGTCCGTATGCATGCATGACATCCCAACTTAGGACCAACCATTAGAACTTTTTCATTCTAGCCCACTCAGGACAATCTCTTTCACATATTACCCAGCCCTTTGAAGACACAAAATATCCCTAAGCTAAAATAAGGCCAGTCTCATCATACATAGTTTAACAAAGGATTAGGCCATCATATATGTCCTCTAACCTAGAGTTAGACAAGACTTATTCTAAGCCAAACTTAGGTTTATACCACCATTACTGTTGAATATTAACTTAAGAGACTAAAAGCTTCCCCTTTGGTGCTTAACCTAGGCTTCACCTTGCCTAGCATACATCCTTGACATAGGATACAATGCTTTACCTTTGCACCCTAGTCTAGGCACCTAGATCATCCAATCCTTACCTTAGGACCAAACCATGGCAGTTACCATCATCTAACCTTAGCTTTCGTTCGAGTCTATAACCTTACCTGGGTTTGCTTAGCCTAAGCTTGTCCCTTAGCACCCTCATTCATCCTTCATTTATTCTAAACATAGGTCCTTATCCTTACTTGTGATATTTGACCTAGGTCTCCTTTGTCACTCATTATTCGTTGGACGCATACTCTTCATCTCATTCTCTAGTATTAGGTCCCATTCCCTAGCATAACCTAGTATCATTCCCGTCTTGAATTAGTAAGCTTGAGCAAATTTCTATTACTTTGTTAACATCACCTTCATATACCCTTGCAAATCCCCATTCATGATCCAGGATAAAGAAGGCAATTATAAATATCATGGTGAACGACAACAAGTGGATGCTCCAAGTGATTGCGAGCCTCACCACCTATATTGAGTACTATGAAAAGGACATACAATGCCTCAAACAAGAACTCATGATCATGAAACTAGTAGCTAATGAAGCAAAAGCCCACATACCAATAGGTATGCGAACTTGCATTGGAGTCTATTCTCCCATAGGTATGAAATTGCAGAAAGCTTTTGGATTTTCATACTGATGAGGCCTCATCAAGCCCATTGGACAAATATTAAGCTTTGGGCCTACACCACGGCTACCACTACACAAAAGGTCTAACAAATTGGATGAGAACACCGATCGCATCCATAACTAAGTCAGATGTCGCTCTACTAACAAATGGTCAGGGTTGAATTACCTCATTCAAGATATGGTTGGCAATGAGATCATTTCTATCCCTATATCTCAAGAGCCCAAGAATAGTTCTAATAAGTTTACCTCCACATAAAATGCCTCAAAATAAAGTAGTACCAACCTGATTCAACTTCAAGCACTGTCGATGAAGATAGAAGGAACATCAATAACATCAGCAACAACTTAGATTCCCTTGGATAATACCATGTTCTAGTCAGGGTGTTCCCTGACCTTATCTTTGTCTTTCTTTAGTCTAAGTCTTATATCTCTTGTTCACATCAATGAAAGTCCATGCTTTGTTCCATCCATATATTTTTTCATGCGTTCCTTATCCTCTTTCCCCCAATGTGAATGTTTCTGTGCTATGATGAATCCCAGTTGCAAAACAAAAAGTACAAAAAATATGAAAATTACTAAGAGTCTCAAAAGGAAAAATAAAGTGTATGTCTATAAGGACTTGCCCTAGATAAAAGGCCTCCTTTGGCAACCCATAATCTCCCTTTTAACCTATCTAGCCCTATTTGCACCTTTCGACCTGTGCTCCTATGAGGCCAAGTTGACCTAAGTGTAGGGATGGGAATTGAAGTATACAGTGGATGATTAAGGATATGAAGTTGAGACAAAAGAAAAGAAAACCTCATAGTACCGATGTTTATGCGTGGGACTCGAGCTATGACTCCATCAATCAAAGGTCATTTGCTTAACACAAAGGGAAAAAGAAAGTGAAAGAAAAAAAATAGAAAAACAAAAAAGAAGAAATGGGCATAGGTCATGTGAAAACTTACTTTACACGAATAGTTGGTACAAATTACAAGGCTCTTGTACGATAATCTCATGAAACTAATCAGTACAATATCAAGAAGATTCAAGGTCCTGTTTCTAAGTGTTGAAAGTTGTCATGCTTGTAATTAGTATAAAAAAGAAGATTATGACACCCATTCTCTAATGACCCAACCCCTTCTCAGCTCACAAACAGTTACCAAAAATGGTTTCAAGGGTCATTGGCTAGCCCTATAGATCACCATGAGCCTTTCTAGTGTGCTTCGCCCTTACTCGCACGATACCTAGGAAAACTTTCCAAGAGGTCACCCATCCCAAGACTTGTCGACAATAAGCACGCTTAATTGTGGAGTTCTTGAGAGTGGGTTTCTCGAAAGGGAAGGTGTGCCTTAGCTTATATAAGTAATCACTTTAAATCCTTTAAGTCACACTCAAGGCATTACATTCACCTCTACTTAAAGAATACAACATCCTCATTGTGCCTTACAAACCGATTGACTTATGCATCCTCCTAACTAACAGTCCATACCACTATCTTTGCACCACTAAACTTTCCAAGGCTCTTCTATCCACTGGAACAAGTCATAGTCATAGGTCTACTTTATTTCCATTTGCAACGACTAGGCCCCTACAATCGTAAGCTGCACTAGTGGATGGAAGAGCCCTCAACAATCACGTAAGGGAGAAAAGATATTGGGATGGACCATTGATTAAAAGGAATGCGCAAATCGATTAGTTTGTAAGGTACGACGATTGCCAGTGAATAAAATACCTGATAACTCATATTTTTATGAATAATTTTTCTCTATTTTGCACCTTTTTTACATTCTTGGGATGCATTTTCAATAAGAGATAATGCATATTTATCATTTTTAGGTAAGGAGCAGGTTTGAATTTTTATACAAAACCGAGTACCCAAGGATCAATTTGCTTATGACTTTTGTAAGAGCATCACATTGGGCCTATTCCCGTGGCCTAGTTTGTGGCCGCCTTGTTGCCCCAGTTTAGTGAAGATCACATGCCCAACAGCAAAGTTAGCCTGAATTGGGTCGGTATTCAATAGTAGGCGCATCCCACTCTTCAGCGCCCTGTCTGCCTTTCTCCACTCTTCCCCTTGCCTCCTACCCATGGGCCAGCGACCCAACACACCTTATTCCAGCCGCAGTAATAGCTCTCCCTCTCACTCTATACACACTTAGGCTTGTTCTTTTCCCCCAAGGGACGACCCACTGGTTGCCTTCCCTCCCTTACTAACTGTCCTTTGAGCCAGCCCGAGATGGGCCTGATTTTATCAAACCTTAGGCCCAGCTCCCCCCCAATACCTCTCTCTATGCGCCTTCTAACCAGACACGCTTCCTTGACTTGTTCCACTGGCCCAACTTCAGCACCCAGCCTCACATTTTTCTTTCTCTCCCTACGTGATTCTAGTGGCCTAGCTTGATTTTAGTTGCCTAAAAATCAGCCATTGATTTAACATACTTGACTTGGTCCAATTGGAAGAGGTGGATGTTATTTAGATGCTATTTTGGGAATAAAAGTAGCAGATTTGCATGAAAAGTGGAGAAGGAAGAGGAGAAAATTCCACTAAAAATAAAGGGGCAAAGGGGCATCATTCAATCATCATTCATCCCATTCTTTCTTCATTTTCACTCCACTCTTCCTCCCATTGTTAGTAATTAGAGAGAGATTGTGGTAGGCAAAATTATTTGACTTGAGAGAATTAGAAGAAAATAAGCCATTTTGGGTATTTTTTCTCTTTCCTTCCATTTCATTTGTTAGCCTAATTAGAGAGAGTTTGGTCCTTCTGTGTGTTAGTATTTTGTAACATAAAGATCAAATTTTGGTTATAGGGATTGAAATATGCCATTAGTTGAAATATGACCATTCTAATTTTAATGGTATTTTCTCTACCTACGATAAGTTGTTTATCTAGGATTGAGATAGATCCTTAACTCACTTTGTTGATTTTTCTAATTTCAATTGGGGTTAATATTATTATCTCTTTTTATTGCATAATTGTGAGTTATTTAATTGCTTTTAGTTTATTATGCAATTTATTTCGATTGTTTATATATGTTTTACAATTGATTAACTTGCTATCTCATTTATTCATGTTAGACCTTGTTGGCTAATATAATAATCATGCAATAACGTTTAAAATTTTGGTTATCAATTTATTAAACAAGACTCGAAATTAGATGAATTATGTCTAAATTGAATAATTCATGCTAACTACTAGTTGAGTTTGTTTATTAATAACTACAATTCATGTTTTTTAATTGGTGTTAAGCTTGTAACGAAAGAGTTTTGAAGAGATTAATTTAACGCCAATTGAATTTTATAAGCCAATATTGACAGTCTTGGTGAAATCAAAATCCTAGAATCTTTCAAGATCAATCTCCCTTTACTTATTGATTAATGTTTATTTCTCTCTTATTCTCATTCTTTTCTTTCTGTTGTTTTGTTACTCTCCTCATCCGATTCTATTCTGTTAATTAATTGATAAAAGTAAAATTAAAAATTTCTATCGTTCTTCGCGGGACACGATCGCGTAATACTTGCTTTGCTGCAATTACGTTGTGCACTTGCGAGTAAGTTGGGTTTTTAAAACTACGAAAATCCACCCCAAATTTTTGGCACCATTGTCCGGGAACTAATAGTGATTTTGAATTTTTTTCCTTTGTTCTTTTTATTTATTATTTATTTTTTCCCCTTCTCATTCACGCCTAATCTAACTCAGTAACTAGTTATTTCTTTTCTCCCCATTCCTTTTATATATTTTTTTTAATGTTTTTTACTTCATTTTATTCCCCATTCCCTCCTAACCTAACCATTTCATTTTCGTTCTCCCCATTCCCTTCTAATCTAATTTGTCTCTTTGATTTCTATTTTTTTTGTTATTATTTTGTTTATTTCAGTTGTCTCCCTTTAGTAGCATTCAACCCTTTCCCTTTTATTTCATTTATTATTATCTTTTATTCTATTCTGTTTTCCTTTTTGTTCATTTTTTCCCTTTGTTCTTTCTTTTGTTTCATTTTATTTTTTTATTTTTTAATTTTTTTTCCTCCTTCTCCCTATCTTTTCTTCTTACTTTGTTTGGTGGTATCATGGTGGTTTTTCATATTACTTTTGTGATTGCTTGTGGTTTCATATGCTTGGTAGACGCTCTTTGTTTTTAGACTTCAAGGAATACGATCCTAAAATTGAATGTAACCTTAGTAAGATAAGAGCAAAGAAACGTGACTCTAAGAAAAAGATGATTGAAGAACAAAGCCCACCACCTAAGTAACTTAAGGAGTATTTTACTCCTACCACTTATGATTCACCTATGAGTACCCATATGCCCACTATTACGGGACTATTTGAGACTAAACATTTCGCTAATCCAAATGCTCCCGTCTTTTTATGGGCTAGAATCTAAAAATCGTTTTAAGCACGTTAATGCATTTTTGGAGATATGTTGCACTGTCTTCTTAAATAATGTTTCCAATGAAAGATAAAGCTAAGACTTGGTTGGATACTGAATCAAATATCACCTCTTGGGACCAAATGCAAAAGTAATTCTTGAAAAAGTTTTTCTTGACTGGTAAACTGACTCCTTGAAGACGTGCAATAACCAGTGTCTCACAGAATAGAAACAAACAATTGTGGGAAAGTTGGGAAAGATTTAAAGAGTTGTTACGAAGTTTCCCTCAGCATGAGGCTCCTTAGTGGCAACTTGTTCAGAGTTTCTACTCTGGTTTGGATGAGCACAATAGGCAGATGATAGATGTATCATGTGGTGGTAGTTTTCAGTATAAGAGAGCTTGGGAGATGTTTGAACATTTGATTGAGAATTGACATTTGCATGCCACTTCCTCACGTTCTAGCTTGCCCAGAAAATTGGTAAGTAAAGGGGGGATTTATGAGGTTTCACATTCGATTGACCATTCTAGTAAAGTTGATGCTCTGTCTAAGAAATTTGATCAATTGTTGTGCATGAACAAAATGACTAATTCTTCATCTATGCAAGATATGTGTTCAATTTGTGCTAGTCCCATGTATGCTTCTTTTGAGTGTCCTTTTGTTGGTCCATCTGATGTTGTAAATGAACAAGTGAATGCTACCTAATGATTTCCTCCAACTAATAATCCTTACTCGAACACTTATAATCATGGTTGGAAGATTCACCTTAACTTTTCTTGAAGGTCCCAAAATGTGGAGAACCCGCAAGCCCAGTCTAGTAGACCTACACCTCCTGGTTTTTAGAACCAAAGGTGTGCCCATCCACCACCTCCTCCACCTCCATCTATGAGCTCAAAATTAGATAAGGTAGTCTCTACCCTTAGTACGCTCACCTCTGCTATCCAAAATGTGAATACTACGGTCCAAGGAATTGAGTCTAAAATGCGAATAATAAATTCCCACTCATAATCTATAGCTAAGTTAGAAACCCAACTGGGCAACTAGCAACGGCTGTAAGTAAAAGAGAAGAAGGAAACTTCCAAGTTACCCCATAGAGAATCCTAGAAGCCAATAGTTTCAACAATTGAAAGCTGTTATGGTTCTTAGGGGAGGTAAGGAAGTAGAAAACAAAGTAAGTGAGAAAAAACATGATAAAAATGGTAGACCAAAGACCAACAAAACTAACTAGAAAATTGAGAGTGATTTCACCCCCTTCCTCTAATGTGTCTGACCCCATTGGGACATCCAAGCCAAGGGTTCCTTACCCTTAAGCTTTGGATGCACCTTTCCTTTCTAGGAAAGACAAACAAAGAGAAGATATACTAGAGACTTTTAAGCAAGTTAAGGTCAATCTTCCCCTCTTGGAAGCAATGAAACAAATCCTGACTTATGCAAAATTCCTTAAAGAAAATCTAAAGATGACAAGTCTCAAAAGGTTTTTCTAAGTGAACAAGTGAGGTCCACTTTGAAACATGACAGTCCACCTAAGTTGAAAGATCTTGGTGTTCCCACTATTTCATGCTTTATTGGTAATCATAAAATTGAAGAGCACTCTTGAATTTAGGTTCTAGTGTTAATTTAATACCATACTCTATTTACTTAGAGCTAGGGTTGGGTGAACTAAAACCTCCCAACTATACCCTTCAGCTTGTTGATAGGACAATAAGAACTCTTAGGGGGAAGATAGATGATGTTTTGATTCAAATTAATAAAGGTCATTTTCCTATTGACTTTGTTGTATTGGACACGGACCCTAGTCATGCCTCTCAGCAGATCCCTATTATTTTAGGACGTCCCTTCCTAGCTACAGTTAATGCCACCATTAACAATAGGTCGGGATTGATGGGTGTCTCGGTTATGAATATGAGCATTAGGCTTAGCATTTTTAAGGCTTGTTCTCAACATATGCTTGAAGATGAGTTTGAATGTTTCTTTATTGATGTGATTGATGAAATGATTAAAGAGGCCTTACCTACTATTCTGAACAATGATCACTTGGGAACCCTATCTTTCCTATGGGGATTTGGAGTTATTTGACTTAGGAAGTACAACAGGTGATTTGGATTCTAATCTTGACTCCACACCTTATCTTAATTCTTCCTCTTAGGTGTCCAATTATAAACCTCTTTCCCCTTTGGCTAGTTCTCCTATACCACATTCTATTGTCTCCCCTCCTAAACTTTAGTTGAAACCTCTCCCTAAGTCACTCAAGTATGTGTTTTTAGGACCCAAAGAGACCCTACCTGTCATCATCTCTCCTCTCTTATCATGTGATCAAGAGAGAGAGTTGATCCGTGTCTTAACTGAACATAAGGGTGCTATTGGGTGGTCAGTTACTGATTTGAAAGGGATTAGTCCTACTATTTGCATACATAGAATTCACTTAGACGACGATGCTAAACCCGTTAGGAAAATGCAACGAAGATTGAACCCCCATGTGAAAGAGGGTGTCCAGAAAGAGGTAGTAGAGTGTCTGAAAAGGGAATTAAGGTTGATAAAGCCAAGATTGATCTGATGAACGCACGGGTACCCTGTCCTATCATGATATGATGCCCTTTTCCCCTATTCTGATTGTTGAGATATTTGATGTGTCAGGAATTTATTTCATGGATCCTTTTCCTATATCGTTTGGCTTTATTTTCATACTTATTGCTGTCGATTATGTGTCAAAGTGGGTAGAGACTCTAGCTACTAGGACCAATGACCATAAGGTTGTGCTCAAGTTTTTAAAAGAATACATATTCTGTCGATATGGGACCCCTAGAGCTCTTATTAGTGATGGGTGTAGTCATTTTTGCCATAGATCTTTCGAGGCTTTGCTAAGAAAATATTCTGTGACTCATAAAATAGGTATTCCCTATCACGCTTAGACTAGCAGTCAACTTGAGGTGTCTAATCGTGAGATAAAGTCCATGCTTGAGAAAACCATTTGACCTAATAGAAAAGACTGGCCTTTAAGATTGAATGACACTATTTGGGCCTATCACACTACTTACAAGACCCCCATAGGGATGTCTGCTTACTTCTTTTTGGTAAGCCCTGTCACATGCCAGTCGAGTTAGAACACCGTGCTTTTTGGGTTACTAAAGCTCTTAATTTTGATATGAAACAAGCGAGTTCTAATTGTAGGCTTTAATTAAATGAATTGGATAAATTGCATAACGAAGCCAATGAAAATACAAAGATTTATAAAGCCAAAACCAATGCTTTTCTTGATAAGATAATTTCTAGAAAATCTTGTGAACATAATCAGAAGGTTTGGCTTTTTAATTCTAAGCTCAAGCTGTTTCCTGGCCAGCTGAGATGTAGATGGGATGGTCCTTTTGTAGTCCAACAAGTGTTTCCTTCTAGGGCGGTCAAAATTTTGGACCCTCAGCATGGTCATGTTCTTACTGTCAATGGTAAATGTTTGAAACCTGTTGTGACTAATGAAATCGAACCTGGTTTGATTTGATCCATTAATCTAGTAGACCTAGTCTATTATGATTAAGCGGACGAGACCTTGTCTGGCTGAAGACATTAAACTTAGCGTTATTAGGAGGCAACCTAATCTTTTTAGGTGAATTTGAGTTATTTCATTTCATTTCATTTTATTTCTTTCTATTTTGTTCAAGGTTCATTTATGTCCTAGATGTAGTACCTCACTTAGTTTTGGCTTTTATGGTTAGTGACGATTTCAAAGGTTCATTTGGAGATAGCTTCTTAGGTGTGATTACAAGTGCTTTTCTCATGCTAGGTTGTTGTATTGTTCTTTTCTCTATCTTTCTCTTTATCATTGTTTTCCACATTGGGGACAATGTAAAGTTAGAGGTGGGGGAAGGTAGATAAAAATTTTGAGGAAAATTGAAAAGTTTTTTGTGAACTTGATGTTGGGAAGAGACTAAAAAATTGATTATGTGTGTTCTACTCTTGTTATATTGATATGATGCATGTGACATGTGCCAATTTGAGAATATTTTTAGTTTTAACTAGTTAATGGCCAAAATTTTTGTTGTGTTCTTGCTAAACTGTAGTTGATTTTGAGTTTGTGATGAACCCAATTTTCAATAACATAATGAGTATGAAATAAGTGTTAAATTCCTGTTTTCCTTCTTAAATTGTTGATTGAGAAATAAATTGAATCAAATTAAGTCCTAACTCCGAAACCAATGTTCAAGTTCTATCTTTATTCATATCTTTAATTGCCTGAATATATACTGACTATTTCTCAGGGTGTCATCTTTGTCCATATCTTTATACACCCTGAAAACAAAACACATGGAATCAAGTGAACTTTAAAAAAAAATAAAGAGACAAAAAGAAAAAAAAATGATAAATTGGTTTGGCATTAGGGATTTAATTTTAAAGATACTGTTGTGATTTTCGTTACGTGGGGTGAAGTCTTGTGCTTACAGTTTGCTATATGTTTGACATTGAGTACTTAATTTGCTTTAGTCTTGGCCTATTAACTTGGTTGAAATTGGAAATGTTTGATAATAGGTATGTGGCTACACATAGTTGGATTCTCTAATTGTCTTCCTTAAATCTTTTTTTACTTGGTGGATTGAATGAATTTATGCATTCTTTGTTGATAACTCATATTTTCATGAGTGATTTTTCTCTATTTTACACCACTTTTACATTCTTGGGATGCATTTTCAATAAGAGATAATGCATATTTTATCATTTTTAGGTAAGGAACACGGTTTGAATTTTTATGCAAAACCAAGTACCCAAGGATCAATTTGCTTGTGACTTTTGCAAGACCACCACATTGGGCTGATTCTCATGGCCCAGTTTGTGGCCCACCTTGTTGCCCCAGTCTGATGAAGATCACATGCCTAACAACAAAGTCACCCTGAATTAGGCTGGTATTTAGTTGTAGGCGTGACCCACTCTTCAGTGCCCAGCCTGCCTTCTAACAAATCGAGCCTTCTTGAGTTGTTCCATCAGCCCAACTTCAGCACCCAGCCTTACTTTTTTCTTTCTCTCCTTTCATGATTCTAATGGCTTAGCATGATTTTAGTTGCCCAAGTAACATCAGTCATTGATTTAACATACTTGATTTCATCCAATTAGAAGAGGTGGATGGTATTTAGCTGCTATTTTGGGAATAAAACTAGTGGATTTGCATGCAAAGTGGAGAAGGAAGATGAGCAAATTCGACTACAAATAGAGAGGCAAAGGGGCATCATTCAATCATCATTCGTCCCATTCTTTCTTCATTTTCACTCCTCTCTTCGTCCCATTGTTAATAATTAGAGAGAAATTGTGCCAGACAAAATTATTTGAGTTGAGAGAATCAGAAGAAAATAAGCTATTTTGGCTATTTTTTCTTTTTTCTTTAATCTCATTTGTGAGCCTGATTAGGGAGAGTTTAATCTTTCACTGTGTTAGTATGTTGTAACATAAACATTAAAGTTTGGTTATAGGGATTGAAATATACCATTAGTTGAAACATGACTATTCTAATTTCAATGGTATTTTCTCTACCTATGATCAGCTAAGTTGTTTATCTAGGATTAAGATGGATCCTTGACTCACTTTGTTGATTTTTCTAATTTCAATTGGGGTTAATATTATTGTCTCTTTTTATTGCATAATTTTGAGTTATGCTCATTGCTTTTAATTTATTATGCAATTTATTTTGATTGTTCATACATGTTGTTTTACAATTGGTTAACTTACTATCTCATTTATTCATGTTAGACCTTGTTTGCTAATATAATAATTATGCAATCACATTTAAAATTTTGGTTATTGATTGATTAAACAAGACTAAAAATTAGATGAATTATGTCTAAATGGAATAATTCATACTAACTACTAGTTGAACTTGTTTATTAATAACTACAATTCATTTTTTTTATTGGTCTTAAGCTTGTAGTGTAAGAGTTTTGAAGAGATTAATTAAACCCCAATTGAATTTTGTAAGTCAATATTAAGAGTTTTGGTGAAATTAAAATCCTAGTATCTTTCCAGATTAATCTCGCTTTACTGATTGATTAACACTTATTTCTCTCTTATTCTCATTCTTTTCTTTTTGTTATTATTGTTACTCTCCTCATTTGTTTCTATTATGTTAATTAATTGATAAAAGTAAAATTAAAAATTGCTATCGTTCTTCGTGGGACACAACCCCAGAATACTTGCTTTGCTGCAATTACCTTGCGCACTTGCAAGTAAGTCGAATTTTTAAAACTACAAAAATCCACATTAATACCCAAAGTATGGCCTAAAGGATTTGAAGTGACTACTTATAAGCAAAGGTTCACCTTCCTTTTCGAGAAGGTTACATTAAGAACTCCACAATTAAGCATACCTGTTGTGGAGAAGTCTTGCAATAGGTGACCTCTTAAAAAATTTTCCAAGGTAATGTCTAAGTGAGGACAAAGCAAGCTAGAAAGCCTTGTGGTGATATGTTGGGCTAGTCAATGACAGTTGAAGCCATTTCTGGTAACTATCCATGACCAGGGAGGAAGTTAGTTCCTTATAAATGGTATCCGAGCCAACCTACAACCGTAAGTTGCACTAGTGGATGAGAGAGCCCTAGTCAGTCACTTAGCAGGGAAAAGATATTGGGATGGACCACCGGTTATGAGGACACGTAAGTTAGTGGGTTTGTGAGACATAACGAGGATGTTGTGCCCTTCAAGTGGGTGTGATTATAATAGTCTGAGTGTGAGGTACAGGATTTGAAACGATTAATCATATCACAAAGGGTGCACTTTTCTCTTCCAGGAGCTCACTCTGAAGAACTCCACAATGAAGCATACTTAATATGGAGATGAAGCAGGTTGAAAGGGCTTGTGATGATTTGTGCCAGTCCTTGATCCTTGAAGTTGTTCCCAACAATTGTCTACGACCAGGGAGGTGTTAGCACGTTACACATTCAAAAGCAGATCTTCCTAAAGAGTGACGAAATATTTTGTGCTTAAAAAAAACTCCCATTTCACCAAATATTGAAATGGTGAAATTATTATGAGCTATTGGTGAAATTTCATATTGTGTAGGACAAAAGGATTTTGGGGCAGATGGGGCATGCTAGAAAAAGTATTAGGAGAGACTCTTAAGGTCCTGTAAACATTGTACCTGCTTGTACTTAGGCAGTTTAATAGTCTTGACTGTATTGTGCTCTTGCACTTTACTGTACTTGGGTAGATGGATAGTCTATGTATTCTTGAGGGCGTGTACTAGTTTATGACATTCACATTGTACAGATTTTCTATTTAAGTTAATCCAATGATCAACAGAAGGTGAGGCAGCAAGAGAAACATTCTCTCCTAAACACAAATTTCTCATGGTATTAGAGCCTAATCAAATCTAAATACAAGCCTAGTTCTTCTATGCTCCTCTTGATGGGGGATGAAGTAAAGAAACCCACGATTGAGATTATGGACATTAATAATCCTCAACCCCTATATTATTTGTGTAGTTTAGATCACCCATGAAATATAATCATTCCCATAATTCTCAATGGAGAAAATTATGCAAATTGGAACAGGATTGTTCTAATGCATTGAAATCAAAAAACAAACTTTGTTTTGTTCGTGACACTATAGCTAGACCAGAACCCAACTCACTAGAAGGTCATGCTTGGGAGAAATGAATTCAATGGTCACAACATGGTTGTATAACGTGATTGACAAAAATTTACATGGCTCAATTGCTTATGCAGAACGAGCAATCAAGATCTGGACTGACATGACGGAAAGATACCCATAAGGTAATGAAATAAGAGTTCATTAATTGAAAAGAGAAATCACTCTAACTAGTCAAGGAATCATGTTAATAACAAAGTATTTTACTAAACTCAAAGAACCATGGGATGAATTAGGAGCATACCAGCAGATTCCAACTTGCACATGCTTGAAAGATTTTAACTTTAGTAAATTTCAAGAGGTTGAAAAGGTTCATATGTTCCTTATGGGACTCGATTGTAACCAATTCGGTGTAGTGAGATCCAACATTCTGGCCCTTGGGCCATTACCAAATGTGAACAAGGTATACTTGATGGAGCTGAGGGAAGAAAGGTAACAGAGAATTGGCAACGGAACAGAGCTGAAAGTGGCTATTGAGGCAACGACCTTCAAGGCATTAGCCACTATTTGATCGAAACTCAGATCCCGACCTAAGTGCACTCACCGTCAGAAGTTAGGGCAGGATAGAAGTCAGTGCTTTGAACTCATCGGATACCTAACAAATTTAGCGAATCTGCTGTAGAACCACGGGAAAATACATGTGAATCCAGCATAGAACCAATCTTCCACCCGAGCTAGACCAAGTACTACTGGTGGAGAATTGCTCAGAGCTGCTGGAGCCTGCCACTTCTCATCAGGAGTGGCGTTGTAAACTGTAGGATAGGGGGAGACTGGAAGCTCTGGAGATGGAGGGAGCCAAGGAATGGCATCTCATGTTCGCTTAACTTCAAGCCAGATAGATGCCTTGTTTGCTCTCTTTAAGGAGAGAGAAAATGAAGAGAAATTGACTGTTAAGTAAGGTCTGGCCACTAACATATTTGGTTGGGTTTTGGACACATGGGCTTCTTATAACATAACATCAGATATGGGTGCATTAACTAGTCTATTTTATCTTGCCCAACTAATACTTATAACATTACCTGATGGTAAAATCGTGAAGGTCAGGCAAGCAGGAACAGTAAATCTTGCACACAGTTGAGTTTTAAAAAATGTCTTTTATTCAGTTACATATGATAAAAATTGTATTCTTATTTATGGTGCACATTTTTGTCTAATTTAGGACCTCATTTTGAAGATGCTAATTGGAGCGGGTGAACCGAGGAATACGATATACTATCTCAAGAAAAGTGCGGGATGAAAAGCTTTGACAGCAACTAAGCACCAAGATTGTGATATATGGCATCAACATCTTCGACATCCTTCATTTTGTAGTTATCTCATCTGTTAGCAAAATTTGGTTTTAAGTTAATTGAGAATTTTGATGAGTGTTGTGATGCTTGTCATCGTGCAAAACAAACGTGAAATGCCCTTGCTATTAGCAATTCTCGTGCTGGAAGACCATTTTCATTAATACATTATGACTTGTGGGGACCATACCATACCCGTTCTCTTAATGGATGATGCTATTCTTGTGTATTGTGAATGATTATGGTTGTGGAGTTCGGGTTTATCTTTTGAAAGACAAAACAGAAACTTATGAAAAGTTTGTCAGTTTTGTTCGCTGGTTCACAACCAATTTGGTACAACTATCCAAAGAAAGCATAGTGACAACAGTACCGAATTCTCAAAAGAGTCTTTGCCAGTCTAATTATCAAAAAAAGGAATCATTCATAAAAGTACTTGTGTGGATACCCCTCAACAACATTGACGGGTTGAAAGAAAAAATAGACATCTACTTAATGTTGCTCGTGCTTTAAAATTCCAAGCATCACTCCCATTAAAATTTTGGGGAGAGTGTGTTTTAGCAGCTGTATATCCTATAAATTAAACTCCAACAAAATTGCTGCATTACAAAACTCCAAATGAGGCGCTTTTTGGCATTCCACCCACTTATGATCACTTACAGGTTTTTGGGTGTCTCTACTATGGCCATAATCACACTAAGCCACACAATAAATTTGGTGCAAGGGCTGCTAATTGTATTTTTTCAGGATGTCCATAAGGTAAAAAGGGGTGGTTGCTTTATGATTTAGAACATTAGAAATTACTTGTATCTAGGGGTGTTTAGTTCTATGAGAAGACATTCCCGTTTGAGCAAGAAGCTAAGATTGAGTTCCCCTTAGTCCAACAACATCAACCACACAATCCAAGTTGGTTCGAGGACATCCAGCCCTCCATGGTCCAGACTCAAGGTGAGCCCACGTAAAGAGAAACACAACAACACATTTATTGATGAGGCCTAGAAAAGGCAGCCCAAACAATGGACAAGCAAGATCCAACGTATTCTCAGCCTTTTGAGGCTCATGCATCTGATGCTATATTGAGTCGAAGCAATTTCACCCAGCCAGACACCCATAGCAATGAAAGCAGGCCTAATGAGCAATGTGAGACCACTATTCAGCATGATCCATATTCTGGGTCTTCATAACATCCACAGACATCAATGTTAATGGGTTTTTCTCGTCCACAGCATGATAGAAGATCTCCTACGCACCTGAAGGAATATATATATGTCATGCAATTACACACCCCACCTCGGAACCGCTTCATGAAAGCTCTTCGGGGATGTCTCATCGTCTATCTTATTCCATCTCCTTTGATCGCTTTTCTCCTCAACATCGTGCTTTTTGGCTGCCATCACATCTAACAATGATCCTCAACATTTTTCCCAAGCTATTCAGCATTCGCAATAGCGTGATGTTATGGTAGTAGAAATTGAAGCTCTTGAAAATAATCATACTTAGGAGTTTGTGTTCTTACCACCAAACAAAAAGACACTCAGGTGTAAATGGGTCTACAAGACTAAGTACCATACTGATGGGTCTATTACAAGGCACAATTAGTTGTTTTGGGTAACAATCAAATTGACGGAGAAGATTTTCATGAGACGTTTGCTCCAGTAGTAAAGATGGACATAGTTTGCTGTCTATTGGCTATAACAACATCAAAAGGGTGGGAATTACATCAAATGGATGTTCATAATGCTTTTTTACATGGTGATCTAGACGAGGATATTTACATGAAACGTCCACCTAGGTTTTGCCCACCTAAACCAAATATGGCATACAAATTGAAGAAGTCACTCCATGGACAGCAACAAGCTCCACGACAATGTTATTTTAAGCTTGCATCTTCTTTGCTCCTATATGGGTTTCAAGCCTCTCCTCTAGACCATTCTTTGTTCATCTATCACCGACATGGTGTGTACGTAGCACTTTTAATTTATGTGGATGATCAGGTGTTAGCCAGGAACAACCATGATCATTGCCATCAATTTAAGAGTTATCTGCATCGGTGCTTCGAGCTCAAAGATTTGGGAACTATGAAACATTTCCTTGGGTTTGAGGTCACTCGCTCCCCAGAAGGATTGTTCTTATGTGAATGTAAATGTGCTCTTGACATTCTTATCGAAACTGGGATGCTGGGGTGTAACACCCCCAAAATGCTAATGACATGATTTACGAAAAACTACAGTGGAAGACTTAATAAAAGAAGGTGCTACCAGCGTCCTGATAACGACAAGGCTCACTGAAACCATTTAATCTTGCAACTCATGTTCAAATCATAATATCTATTAAACTGAAACACTCCAAGACCAAAGTCTAAGAATAGTTCAACTTCAATACAATCGACTTAATCATACTATGTGCTAGCTCGCACTGCACACTATACAAGTATATTGTATATAGACCTAACTTGACCCTGAGGTCGATCCCAACAATCATGCTATGATGAGTCCACCGTGAGAATCTGATGACTTCTAAAAGGGCTTGTTAAATGGAGAAACATGTGATACCTCATCACCTAAAATGGAAAACATGAAAATAATTCGACAATTTTACTATAGATTCTCCATAGTATTTGGGACTTTCTGGCAAAATTTCATGAATTTTGGAGGTGTAATAAATGAGTTATGGAATTTTGAAGAAAACTGCCCTGTTTTTGCATAATAATTATGTAATTATGTATAAATGAAGTTGTTTGGAGTTTGGACATGTTAATGGCTTCAAAAATGGATGTTATGCAAAATTTTGGCTAAATTGGTGAATCGTGGAAAGTCCCATTTGTGACCAAGAGAGGTTGGTTGGACTAATTATGTAAGTAAATGAATTTATTGGGAGATTGTGGATCTTGACGTAAAGAAATATATTGAAAATTTTGTAAGGTTTATCATGGAGTGGTTTTTGAGCATTTTAGCCAAAGTAAGGCTATTATAAGGAGGAAATAAATATTTATGGATTTTATTGGAGCTTTCAGCTCGATTTATGAGAGAAAAGAAGAAAAACATGCATTTAGGGAGCTCAATTATGAGTTTTGAATCACTTATAGATATTACATAGAAAGCACCAAGTTTGGAGAGTTTAATAGCTTTCATTGGGGTCAATAATCTATTTAGGATGAAAAACTATATTTAATGGACTTGTGAATGAAATATGAGATGTGAGGAGAGTTTTGACTCAGAAACCATATTTATCAGGCCAAATTATTGCAATTTATGCTATTTTGAACCAAAATATATCTCTCTTGGCCTCAAACCTTTATTACTTTCTCAATTTAGAATGTATTAAATGTATTTATGAAGCCAATCTAGTGTACTCGCTATTCTCTTGAACCAAGTTATACTTCAGCGAGCCTTAAACTCGTATGAGCAACCTATGTTAGAAAAGGCCAAAACCACTCTTTCATTTGTCACCATCAAGGCCTTTTCATTTGTCATCTCATTTATCTTATTGTGGTTTATTTTACTTTCATTTATTTCATATTGGATTTAATTACTTTCATTAATTCGGTTTTAAAGTTATATTGAAATACCCAAGTTATATATACCATTTAATTACTCAATTCTATTACATATACTTTTACTTACTCAATTATGTGAGTAAGGATCACTTACTGACTACATATACATACAATGACATTTATGAAACAGAGGCGAGGCCTAGTCATCATTCCTCGTTATGCATAAGTGTTATCAAGTTAGAACATATTTATCAAGTTAGATTACATTTATGAAATACATGACATTTATGTCAAGTCGGATTACATTTTTTAAAGACTCAAGGCATGTCCATTGCCTGTATCTTTAGAAAGCAGAACGTGTTTATCAAGTTACAACTCTTAAGGAGTTTATCAATGAATAAGTTTATACAACGATTTTCCATTAAACTTGTGATCCCGTCAGTTATCATATATAGGGCGTCAGCTCATCATTCACCCGCGTAGCTTCAGGCCAACTCCTGATCGGATTGGCAGGTGTACACTTATGTATAGATCATATCATCGTAATGGGTTCACTTCCAAATAATAATGAGCAATTCAGTTTCATATTAATTTTATTTTCATTGTTATTGCGAACTAAATGAATTGCAAAGGTGGGTACCCATCAACAACATTTCTATGCTCATTTTACAATATAGGAATGCATGTGTTGAGTTTTAGCTCACATTTTCGAATTGTTTTCATGTTTTACATTTTAGGTGATGAAATATCATATGTTTCTCCATTTAGCAAGCCCTTTTGGAAGTCATCAGATGCTCACGGTGGATTTAGCATAGCATGAATGTTGGGATCGACCTCAGGGTCATGTTGGGTTTATATTCAATATACTTGTATAGTGTGGAGCGCGAGTTACCACATGGTATGAATAAGTTGATTGTATTGAATTCGAACTATTATAGACTTTGGTCTTGGAGTGTTTCAATTTAATAGATATTGTGATTTGAACATGAGTTGCAAGATTAAATGGTTTCAGTGAGCCTTGTCCTTATCAGGACGGCAGTAGCGCCTTCTATCATTAAGTCTTCTGCTTTAGTTTTCCATAAATCACGTGATTAGCATTTTGGGAGTGTTACAGATTTGGTATTAGAGCTAAGGTTTTAAGGACCAATGTGAGCTATGAAGTGTTTATGAATTGGCTATCAAGGTGTGTATGAGTTATGTTGCACCAGTTAAATGAGCTATTGACTACAAGTTCATATGTATGGGCATATAAGAAGGAACCATTTCTATTTGGGTGATCTTATCATTTGGTAATATCCCGAGATCCGAGCATTAGCAAGGTGAAGTGTGGAGCCATTTGGGTAACCTGTTAGTGAGGCATGCTCTCATTTATCTGGAAGTTGTATTGTATGTTTCATTTCTCTCATTTGTTTAATTTTGCAATCATGCACTCCGGGTGTGTGACACATTGAGTTATGAACTCCGGCGTGTGGCCGTTGAGCTACTGAAGTGTTTCTCTCCATTTTAGGTATCTATTATAAGGCTTTAAGCCAGGTTTTAGTAAGTTTTTAGGCAGAAGTCTATCTGTTTTGCCTCAGGATTTAAGAGTTTTATTAAGGGATGTTAATATACATGATCTTAAGTACAGTGATGGTTGAAACTCGATGTGGGGATGCCATTTGTAACTTCTTAAGGGATTAATATAGTGTCAAGTTAGATGTAAACCTCTAGATGAGGAAATGCTTTATGGGGAAATATCTTTGAGGTACACCAGTATGAGATGAATGTTACAATGACTGCTTATGTCTGATGATAACAGCTAGTAGCTTATGGTGTGTTACTGGGCATTATGTGGGTGGTACGAGTAAGATTAAGCTGCAATTCTTGACATTAGGACCTCAACTCATCAATGCTCCCATTACTTCTTATCATTGACTTATTTCTGCCCTAGTTACCTTGAATTGTTCAGAGGCATCATTTCTTTGCCACTAACACTCTCTTGATTTGTAATGGAATGTTTATAGAAAATCTTATGTGTGGTCTATGGAGAGTTCTTTAAACACATCCGAGCAACCTTTCTTATAGGCGATTCAAACCCTCACAATCATAATCGTTTAGTTCTCTGTTTTTATAACGGAGCCTATAATGACACCCGGTGTGCATTACTGTGTGATTTGTAGTTCTTCCTAAGCATGTTTGATCCATTTTACTTACAGTTCAATCACCATTAGGTTCATATTTTTACTGTCACCTACTTTAACTCATTCCTTCTATTTGGGCACTATTCATTTATTCCTTGCACAACCTTTGGTTGCTTCAGACCCAGTCATTGAGCACCTTTTCAGTAATTAAATGGATCTATATTGTTCGTGTTTCTATAGCACTGTAACGTCACGTTGTCGTACTATTCTATAGCTGTGACTGCATGTCATTACTCAAATTATTTTGGAAATCTTTTCTTTACTAGTACAACCTATCTTATTAATGATAAACAATGATTTGTGCTATTTCCATCTGCCAACAGTTTTGAAGTTTATATTCCTACCCAAGACTTCCATTTACTGCAAAATGTGTTATTGATGGATATCATCATGTTCAGTCATAAGACTCACTCCTTCATCTTGACGTATTGTCCTTTTAAACACCACATGAATAAAATTTCCCTTTTGGTAGTATTGACCCTTATCCTCGTCATTTTACTTACATATGGATATCGTATGACTTTTCAAAAGCTGCTTTGGTAATATGTTACATTTCTTCACCTTTAGTACTAAATACTCCCTTTCAACTTCATAACATTGTTCATTTACTTTACTATCATGACCATCATGAATAAGCTGCATGTCTTGTATATGCAGGTTCTTTATATGCCTTACCTCTTTCATTATGAATCTTCGTCCCTTCATTCACTCAGCTTACATGACGGTCCATTATAACCAATAAAGAAATATCATTGCAAGAGTTCATTGTGTCACTACATCTCTTTACACTTTAGATCTTTCCCCGACCATTTCAATGTACTGAGACCAGTAGGCAGTTGAATGTTTATCTTTTATACACATGCCTCTAGTAATATTGCTGGAACCATATTCACTGGACATTCAATCAAGTTTAATTGGCAGACCTTGTTATCATTATAGGGGTGAACTAACTGTGTACTTACAGGACTAAGATGAATGGTAAGGATCTTAAGGTTAGCTTGAGAGGTGAGGATTGACTGAATGTGTGTTTCTATGGGCTGAGAAAAGAAAAGCCCTATTTATCCCGCCAATTAAACTCGGTATACTATGTCAGTGTTATGTCAACCACACTCGGTATATCTATATCTATATTTATAGTTGGTAGATTTAGAGATGTTCCATCTGAGGGCTATCAGGACTGTTTCTCCCCAAGAAACATTGATTTTCAAATCGGCCTAACTCTTAATGCTCAACCCATTTTCAAAACCCCTATCATATGGCCCCTAATAAAGTTCAAAGAACTAAAGATTTAGTAAGATGAGTTGTTATAGAAGGGAGTTATTTTACCAAGTGTGTCACCATGGGAAACCTAGTTTTATATGTGTGAAGAAAGAAGGCAGAAGCTTATGGTTGTGTACTGCGTACAGAGAGTTGAACAAGATCACTATCAAAAATAAGTGCCCTATACCTTGAATAGATGATTTATGGGATTAACTGCCAACAACAGATGTCTTTGTAGGAATGATTTAAGGTCCGGATATCACACCTAAACCATGCAACCACAGTTTATCTTTTGCAAGAATGCCTTTTTATCGTAATTCTTGAAATTGTTTGCTTGCCTCATCTTCAAAACTTGATACTATCCAACATCATTTAATCTCCCTTGCATTTCAACCCTATATTTCCTATTAGCATGATCTTCCATGTCTTTGCAAAACCATTGTTAAATGTGTCATACATTTTTGTTCGACCTTATATGGTTGTCAACATTCCAGTGCTCTTGACTTTCAGTATCTTTATTTGATGATCTTGAGTTGTAGTTCATTCTGTTGAGAGTCAATTCACACATCTACCTTACACCTCATTTATTCATAATGATGAGTTTGTATAACTTGTTCTGAATTCATAACGTAATTCAACTCTCATTGGTGTGGATGATTGCGATTATCATAATCCCCTTATCTCTTTATTTTGAATTTCAACTCCCATACATATATCTTACATTCTGATAAATAAACTTTTGCATTCTCTATTTAATCTTATTGTTGTACTTGAATTGGCTTCATATGAGTAAAGGCATGTTCCTATTATAGCTTGCTCAATCTATTTCTCTATCCATTGGCACTTTGCTCGTTCAATCCATTTATCTATCCATTACACTTTGCTTGTCCAATCTATTTGTCTATCTATTGTACTTTGCTTATCCAACCTTTCTATCTATTTATCGCGCATGGCTTGCTCCATCTATCTATTGCACTTATCTTGTTGCTTGCGGCTATAAAGTCAACTAGTTGAAGCTCTGTTGCTTGTTATCTTGTTTCCAATTCATCAGTTAAACCCGAGTATAACCCGACAATCTCTCTCCTTGGTTGATTATTTATTGGACCCTTTATGATCCATATTTCTAAACCACAATTCTTGTGGCATTATATTTTAGAATTCATGATACACTTATGGTTATCTTTATTCTAACCACCCCATGTTAATCCCTCCTTTATGAATCTTTTCTAGTCTCTTTGTTTGTTTATTTTGTTCCTAATGACTCACTTAACTACCAACTCCATCATTTTCATCTCTAACCATGTTTATTCTAGTGTCTAATTCAGACTTAGAGTAGATCTTAGACTAGTCTGGTGGGGGAGGATCTTGTGGTGCATTAAGAACATCAGATGAGGACTTTTTGATAATGGCATAATCGCAAACAATGTCTAGCGGTATTAGAGTAAGTTAGAAGAAGCATCGAGAATATTGAGACAGTTTAAGTACATGCTAAAGTGACAAAAGGACTACACAAGAGTCATATGGTCATTTTGACCAAAGAAGGAGACAATCAAAGTTCAGATGAGATATAAAGTATTCCAAATGGCTTCTCTAGTCAAGGGTGTCAAGAGACTGGATATCTGAGATAATTGAGTCATCGTTACATTGGGCTTTATGAGTCAGTATCAGAGTATTTATTAGGAAATACAATGGTTTCCATACTTACTAGTGGTCAAGTCAGAGAACCAGTAGAGTAGAGTACCTCTTTTGCAGTAACATGTTTTTCTTTTGAAGAGAATATCAATTTTGAACCAAAGTAATCGAGCCAGTGAAGTCACTGAGGATCTAGACAGTCGACCACAGGATTAAGCAGTTATGCACTTCTGGATAATCATTAGGGGTGTTCAAAAATAGCCGTAACCAATAATCCGAACTGAAAACCCGCTACCCGATTCGAAATCTCGGGTACTCGAACCGAAACATTTGAAAATTTTGGTTCGGGTACCCGAACCAATATTTTTTTTTCGGTTATTGGTTCGAGTACGGTTCGGGCAGTTTGAAGATTCGAGTACCCAAAAACCCGAAACTTTTTGTAAAACATTTTTGAGACTTTTTTTATATCATCCATTCCCTAAAAACTTTATAAGTCAAGTATTCTCAAACCCGAAGAAGACAAGTACTTTGACTTCATTGCATTATTTTATTTGAATGCGTTAGGCATGAATATCATGTTAACAAGTTTATGTCTTATGGAAGTGTGGATTAATTGAAATGTGAATGGTGATAAGATATTCAGTGATATTGTCATATTGTGTAAGAATTTAAAGTGCAACTTGGCTCAATACGATAACTTTTTATAGTATAAATAGAAATAGTTATATTATGGGTACAACAAAATTATTAGGCAAAGTAGGAAAAAATATTTTTGAAAAAATGGGTTATTGGGTAACCAAAAACCCGAATCGAAATTTTCGGGTGCCCAAATTTCGGTTACCCGAAAGTTTCGGTTCGGATACGGTTCACCATTTTGCCGACCCGAAATTTCGTGTACCCGAACCGAAATCTCCTTTGGTTCGGGTACCCAAACCATTAACATCCCTACTAATCATACCTTTTTGGAGGGAAGCAGTGAAAACCAACTTTCCATACTTGAGATGGAATTGCATACATGATCAAAATCATAGGTTTCGAGGACGAAACTCTTTAAGGGGGGAAGGCTGTAATAACCCAACCCTAACCCATATTTATTTATTTAAATCATATTTATTTATCTAATTAATCATGTTTATTAATTTAATTAATTATGTTTATTGATTTAATCACTCATGCTTATTTGTTTAACCAAATTATGTTTATTAATTCAATTACACTCAATTTATATATTTACCGAATTACCTTATGTCATTTAAATTTTTCACTTTCATTTATCATGTTTGATCATTCGGTTGGGGGATATTTCATCTTGGTCCCATTTTGCAATTCAAGTTTCATTGATTGTTAATTCTAGTTTCATTGATTGATTTAAATATTGGATGGATTAATATTAGGCCTCGGTAAGCATGATTTATCGATTATTTATTTTCTTAATGTTGGGAAAATTTAATCCCGAGCCCTATAAAATTTTCAAAGCAACTTTAAATCATTTTGAGCCCAAAACCAACCATTTAAGCCCAAAACAACAAGGTCCAAGTTATTTGCTAATTTATTTCCACTAATAGTTATGCTTTGCGACTAATTTTAATTAGCAAAAAGGTACTTTATGACTCCAAATTTTCAACCATACTTACGCTAACATCCAACCAAGTGACTCATCAAAAATTCACACACAAAAAAAATGAAGAGATAAGCTTGCGGTGCTCTCTCTCTCTTACACCAGTGCTGCCAGAATAGGGGTAGCAGCTGCCCCATCTGTTCCAGCCACCTCTGCTACCCAGACAGGCGCCCTTCAGCCACCGAACCAAAACCAACTGCACCCCCAACTCCCAACCACCACCCAACAGCCCCGTTGCACAAAAACAACTCTAAACCCCTCTTAAATCAAGCATCCAGGAAGGTATACACTAACTCCAACTTGTTTTATCTTGAGTTTTATGGTTGTTTTATTTATGGGCTTTGTTTGGATGATCAAAATGAATGTTATTTAGCAATTTTTGTTGAGTATGGAAATGTTTAAAGTTACGAGGAAAGAGTTATTTTGGTTGGATGATCATGCTTCCTAATTCAAGTTTATTTATTTGATTGTTGTGATTCTTGCTAGGGAGTGTCCTTGAAAGAGCTTAAGTGATCCTTTAAAGCTTAACTATGGTGATTTGGATGATCATGTGGAATGACCATGGCCTAGGGTTTTGCATTTATACATGGATTATGGACATTTTCATATTTTTGCTATAGTCAGCCATTGTCTGAATTGCTAGGAATAATTGGATTGTCCAAAATTTGTCAAAATTTCACAGTAGGTTCTAAATGATATTGGGGAATTTTGGGAAACATTTCGTGAATTTTGGAGATTTATTTTATGATTTATAAAGTTTTGAAGTGAACTGCCCTGCTTCGGTGCAAACTGGCCCGTTATTCCATTTTCGGTGCAACATATACTAAGAAAAAAATTCAAAAACTTTTACTGTATATTCTCTATAATATTTGGGAGGTTTTGGAAAATTTCATGAATTTTGGAGGTGTAATAAGGGAGTTATGGAAGTTTGAAGAAAACTACCTTGTTTCTGGAATCGAATTATGTAATTATGCGTAAATGAAGTTGTTTGGAGTTTGGATATGTTAATGGCTTCAAAAATGGATGTTATGCCACTTTGTGGCTAAATTGGTGAATCATGGAAAGTCCCATTTGTGAGCAAGAGAGGTTGGTTGGACTAATTACGTAAGTAAATGAATTTATTGGGAGATTTGTGGATATTGATGTAAAGAAATATATTGAAAATTTTGAAAGGTTTATCATGGAGTGGTTTTTGAGCAATTTAGCCAAAGTAAGGCTATTATAAGGAGGAAATAAATATTTACGGATTTTATAGGGGCTTTCAGCGCGATTTATGAGAGAAAAAAAGAGAAACATGCATTTAGAGAGCTTAATTATGAGTTTTGAATCACTTACGGATATTACAAAGAAAGTACCAAGTTTGGGGAGTTTAATAGCTTTTATGGGGGTTAATAATCTATTTGGGGTGAAAAACTATATTTAATGGACTTGTGAATGAAATATGAGAAGTGAGGAGACTTTTGACTCAGAAACCATATTTATCAGGCCAAATTATTACGATTTATGCTATTTTGAACGAAGATATATCTCTCTTAGCCTCAAACCTTTATTACTTGATCAATTCAGAATATATCAAATGTATTTATCAAGCCAATCTAGTGTACCCGCTATTCTCTTGAACCAAGCTATACCTTAGTAAGCCTTAAACTCGTATCAGCAACCTATCTCAGAAAATGCCAAAACCACTATTCCATTTGTCACCATCAAGGCCTTTTCTTTTGTCATCTCATTTATCTCATTGTGTTCTATTTTACTTTCATTTATTTCATATTGGACTTAATCACTTTCATTAATTTAGTTTTGAAGTTATATTGAAATACCCAAGTTATGTATACCATTTAATTACTCAATTTCTATTACACATACTTTTGCTTACTCAATTATGTGAGTAAGAATAATTTACTGACTACACATACCTACAATGATATTTATGAAACAGAGGCGAGGCCTAGCTATCGTTCCCCGTTATGCATAAGTGTTATCAAGTCAGAAAAAATTTATCAAGTCAGATGACATCTATGAAACACATGACATTTATATCAAGTCAGATGACATTTTTTAAAGACTCAAGACACGTCCATTGCCTGTATCTTCAGACAGCAGAACATGTTTATCAAGTTACAACTCTTAATGAGTTTATCAATGAATCAGTTTATACAGCAATTTGCCATTTAACTTGTGACCCTGTTAGTTATCATCTATAGGGCGTTAGTCCATCATTTACCCACGCGGCTTCAGGCCAACTCTTGATCGGATTGGCAGGTGTGCACCTATGTATAGATCATATCATTGCAAGGGGTTCACATCCCTATAATAATGAGCAATTCAGTTTCATATTACTTTCATTTTCATTCTTATTACGAACTAAATGAATTGCAAAGACGGGTACCCATCAACAGTGTTTCTATGCTCATTTTACAATACAAGAATGCATGTACTGAGTTTTAGCTCATATTTTTGAATTGTTTTCATGTTTTCTATTTTAGGTTATAACGTATCACATGTTTCTCCATTTAGCAAGCCCTTTTGGAAGTCATCAGATGCTCACGGTGGATTCAGCATAGCATGAATGTTGGGATCGACTTCAGGTTTAAGTTGGGTCTATATTCAATATACTTATGTAGTGTTGGGATTCAGTATAACATGAATGTTGGGATCGACCTTAGGGACAAGTTGGGTCTATATTCAATATAATTTCCACGATTCACCAATTTAGCCAAAAATTTACATAACATCCATTTTTGAAGCCATTAGCATATCCAAACTCCAAACAACTTCATTTATACATAATTATATAATTTGTATCAAAAAATAGGGCAGTTTTCTTCAAAATCTCATAACTCACTGATTACACCTCCAAAATTCGTGAAATTTTGTTAGAAGCTCCCAAATATTATAGAGAATCTACAGTAAATTTTTAGAATTTTTCTCTAGGTATGCACTGCACCGAAATCGGAATAACAACTCAGTTTGCACCGAAGCAGGGCAGTTCACTTCAAAAATTCATAAATCATAAAATAAATCTCTAAAATTCACGTAATTTTTCTAGAAATTTCCCAATATCTAATAGAACATACCATAACAATTTCACAAATTTTGGACAAGCTAATTATTCCCAGTAAGTCAGACAGTGGGTGACTATAGCAAAAATCCGAAAATGTCCATAATCCATGTATAAATATAAAACCCTAGGTCATGGCCATTCCACATGATCAACCAAATCACCATAGTTAAGTTTAAAGGGATCACTTAAGGTCTTTCGAGGACACTCCATAGCATGAATCACAACAATCAACTAAATAAAATTGAATTAGGAATCATGATCATCCAACCAAAATAACTCTTTCCCCGCAACTTTAAACACTTCCATACTCAATAATAATTGCTAAATAACCTTCATTTTTATCATCCAAACATAGTCCATAAATAAAATAAAACTCAAGATACAACAAGTTGGAGTTAGGGTATACCTTCTTGGATGCTTGATTTAAGAGGGGTTTAGAGCTGTTTTTGTGCAAGGGGGCTGCTGAGTGGTGGCTGGGAGTTGGGGGTGCAACTGGTGTCGGTTCGATAGCTGAAGGGCGGCTGTCTGGGCAGTGGAGGAGGCTGGAATAGATAGGGCAGCTGCTGCCCCTGTTCTGGCAGCACTGGTGTAGGAGAGAGAGAGAACAATGCAAGCTTATCTCTTCATTATTTTTTTTTGTGAATTTTTGATGAGTCACTTGGTTGGATGTTAGCCTAAGTATGGATGAAAATTTGGAGTCATAAAGTACCTTTTTGCTAATTAAAATTAGTCACAAAGCATAGCTGTTAGTGGAAATAAATTGGCAAGTAACTTGGGCCTTGTTGTTTTGGGCTTAAATGGTTGGTTTTGGGCTCAAAATAATTCAAAGTTGCATTGAAAATTTTATAGGGCTCGGGATTAAATTTTCCAAGCATCAAGAAAATAAATAATGGCTAACTCATGCTTACAGAGGCCTAATATCGATCCATCTTATATTTAATCAATCAATGAAACTGGAATTAACAATAAATGAAACTTGAATTGCAAAATGGGACCCATATGAAATATCCCCCAACCGGGATTATTAAATACGACAAATGAAAGTGGAAAATTTAAATGACATAAGGTAATTCGGTAAATATATAAATTTGAGTGTAATTGAATTAATAAACATAATTTGGTTGAACAAATAAGCATGAGTGATTGAATCAATAAACATGACCAGTTAAATGAATAAATATTATTAATTAAATAAATATGGGTTAGGGTTGGGTTATTACATGGGGGACACGCCAAGTAGATCTCTTTTGGAACCAAATCACACGCTATGTAGTGATCCTAGGGATTCATTGGTTGATGCTTCTCAATATCAACGTCTCATTGGGTGCCTTCTCTATCTTACCATTAGTAGACCAGATATTGTGTATTCGGTCCACGTTCTTAGCCAGTTTATGCAGGGCCCACTTTAAGGACATTGGGAAGCAACCTTGCAGATTCTGTGGTATTCGAAGTCCTCATCACACCAGGGAATCTTATTTCCAACTCATAATTCTTTGGACTTACATGTTTATTGTGATTCAGATTGGGCAAGTTGCCTAATGACCAGAAAGTCTGCCATCAGCTATCTGGTTAAGCTTGGAGTTGTGCCTATTTTTTAGAAAACCAAAAAAAACCTACTATTTCGAGGTTGTTAGCTAAATTTGAATATCATTCTATGGCCAATGCCACTAGTGAGACAGTTAGGATACGCAACTTATTGTCTTCTTTGGACATTTATGTTCCTCCAGCTTACTTATATTGTGATAATCAAGCAGCGTTACACATCGCTAACAATCCTATCTTTCATAAGCGCACCAAACATATCGAGGTCGATTGCCATTTCGTCAGAGAATGCATCTTATCTGGTGTCATCATGCCGGAATACACTCATACTTATGAGCAATTGGCAGACGTCTTCACCAAAGCATTCGGACATCGTCAGTTTCACTATGTTCTGTACAAGTTGGGCGTCTCAAATATGCACGATCTAACTTAAGGGGGAGTATTAGAAGAGAATCCTCAGATCCTGTAAACATTGTATCTACTTATACTTAGGCAGTTTAATAGTCTTAACTGTATTGTGCTATTTCACTTTAATGCACTTGTAGATGGATGGTCTATGTATTCTTGAGGGGGCATACTTGTTTGTGACATTCACACTATATAGATTTTTTTCTACTTAAGTTTATCGAATGATTAGCAGAAGGTGAGGTAGCAAGAGAAACATTCTCACCTAAACACAAATTTCTCAAAAAGCTTGTTGGCTATACAAATATATTGAAAATAAGGGACATGCCACTGAAATGCAGTCTTGTATAGGAAATGGAATGTGTGCTATGGAAATCAGTGGATGAAAGCAAGGATTGCCTTTCTTCTAATGTGTTCTTAGTAAAGAAGCTTTAGAACCACTATAACATAACAATGGAATTGTGTCATTCCTTGTACCAGACCATGGAATCAATTTCACAAAGAAGTGCAGCAAGCACTACAAGGGAAAAAAAAAATATTTATATATGTTAGTTACAACACTCATTTACTATATATTGATACAGAGGAATATAAGAATTCATAGGAAAAGATGGATATGGAACAGGTTATAAAAACTATTCTACACCCGTTGGGGATGAAATTTGAGCTAGTGTGGGTCGCAAATATATAGATAAAATTAAGAGGCTTGCAAATATTGCTTTATATAACTTTAATATGCCCATGAATTTTCTAGTTGATGTTAATTAGGATTTCATGGAATATCAACACTTTCTTAATAGGAAGAAGAATAAGAACTCTACTACTAGTAGTAATAATAATAGCAATGTTTTATCATATACATTAGTGAGTATTATGTATTAGTGTTTTGTATTAGTGAGCAATGCTTTAAAAATTGATGAGCCTGTACTAGTGAGCATTGTTGTATATGGTCGTGATTAGACCACAACAATGATGGTTGTGTGCATTAAGAGCAATTGCACATGTATTACTATGTATTAATGATCAACATTATACATGCTAGTGAACACCCTAGGTGTACACTATTGATCATGTACACCCTATACATGACATAATGACTACAAAGTGGATTTTGTTTTAATGGTAAGGTAATACACCGACTATGTAGCCTTCTTTCAAAGGTTTCATTTACATTGTCCTAAATGAAGATAAAAAGAAAAGATACAAAACGAATGGAGACCCACAAAATAGAAATACAAAACTTGGCTAACTAATCTACTGCTCAATTTTCTTATCCAAAAATATGGTGGATGTGGATTTGATTGTAACAATTGAGATAAACTTTTATACTATCAACCAAAGTTTGAATTTCACGTGTCCCTTTAGGGATTTGATAGGAACCTAATTATCGCCCTTATAAACAATAGAATAATGCCGCGTTTAAAACACTATATGTGCACCATTTTGAATTCTTGTTACTTCAACTAATAGAAGTGAGGTTGTTTCAAGATCGGAAGTCCGAACATAAAGGAATCTTGCTTCCTAACTTCTAATGATTTCGATTCAAATCTTAATCCCAACTTCTAGCTTCCCACTGATAAAGGGATTTAGTCTATTACTGTAACGCCCCCAAAATACTAATGACATGATTACTGATAATTGTAGCGAAAGACTCAGTAAATGAAGGCGCTACTGCCGTCCTGATAAAGACAAGGCTAACTGAAACCATTTAATCTTGCAAATCGTACTTACAATCACAAAATCTAGTAAACTGAAACACTTCAAGACCGAAGTCCATAATAGTTCAAGCATGCCATGTACTAACTCACATTCCATACCACACAAGTACTTGACCCTAAGGTCGGTTCCAATATGCATGCTGTGCTGAATCCACTGTGAGCATCTGATGACCTTCAAAAAGTCTTGCTAAAAGGAGGAAAGTTGGGTACCCATCACAAGTGTTTTTATGGTCATTTTACTATACAGGGATGTATGTACGGAGTTTTTGCTCATATTTTCGAATTGTTTCCATGTTTTCCAAAAATACTAATGACATGATTACTGATAATTGGAGCGAAAGACTCAATAAACGAGTCATTAGTATTTTGGGGGTGTTACAATTACATCTAATTATGATGAACACCCTTGGTGGTTTCTCCGAATTAATGAAAGATATGAGCTTGGGACTCGGACAAGAGTGTTGATGAATGAAGAAGCTTCATCCAAATTAAGTCTTTTCTTGGATTTCTGTTTAGCTCTACTATTTTAGTATAATTGCTCTAATAGAAGTATATATTTCATTTTTAAACACCATGTCATTGTGACTCTTCTATATGCTCTACTGAAGAAAAATACAGTGGTCAAACTGATTAGGCATAGTTTGGGTTTTAGCAAAATTTTAAAAATCAAGGATTGACATAATTTTGACTTGAGAAATATTTGATTGAATCTAGTTATGTTGAAATGTAAAATCCTAAATATTATTTGTTATGAAGCATTAGGGGTAAATTTAACTCTCTTTAAAGTAAGTTACCAAGGGTAGTCAAAGCATTGTGATAACTTTTCCATACAAAATTTTATTTGTGGGTTTAGGTATGACATCAAATTTCCAAATCCATGCCAATTCCAAAAGCTTTTGGACGTCAAGGAGAATATCATGCACCTTTTGATGTATGAAGATGTTTTACAATTTGTAAATGCAAGTACATAGCATAGTTGTAAGTAGTAGAAAAGTATGGGAGGAGTCATGTTTAAAGTACCAATGTTTTTTTTTTTTTGAGCTCTTAAGCTAGATGATCCAAAGGCAATGATTTCAAGAGTTACCTAATCCAGAAAAGGATAAAAAGGACCTTGGTTGTCATTTCACCACCTAATCGTCCAATTGATCGAGGCTATCCACTAACCTATACAAATTACAAAAGTGGCTAGGAGTGGTCGATTACACCACCTCAAACCCACCTTAGACCTATTTTAATGGTCAAAGGATAATGGCCTAATTATTCATGAGACTAGCCTATTAGACCACAAGAGTAGCAATCATGGACCTAGAAAAGATTCAGATGATTTTCATGTCAAAATCCTCACCATTCTCCCTTCGTACATTGGAAAATTTCCCTCAACTTTTGACATATCCCAATTGCCAAAAAATTATGGGTGAAAGCACTTTCAAGCATATATAGAACACCTGGTGGGCCTAGGTGAAATTGTCTAACTTTCAAGCACAAAGGAGGTTTACAGCAAAAAAAAAAAGCAATACTAAATAAGCCTTGAAGTGTCCAATCACAACCTAAGAAACATAAACTAATCTGTCGTCAATGTGAAAAACACAACTAAACCTAACTAAAACTAAGCTAGCGAGCAAATAAACAAGCATGAATTGGAAAGAAAAAAATCAGCCATACCTAATGTAACAATCTAATTGCACATCGATTAGCATTAAGTATTAGACATTAAACTAAACAAATTAAACATTAATCTAACAAAATCAAATGAGCAAAATAACACAAACTAGAGATAGAAAGAGATAGAATGGTCACAACCATTTATGGTTGAATAAACCCATTACAATCAATTTGAGAATGGACAACACATAAACTTGCAAGGTTATTATAATTATCACCCTTGATAGTGCGAGCCAATAGTTTTAGTGTGTTGCTTTGAACTTAAAATATTTATATTGAAGTTGTTGCGATGTTACAAAAAGTGTTTGCATAAGATAGGCATAATAACAATTAAGCAAATAGTTACCTATTAGTTCCCCTATGACAATAGTAAAAAATATTGCATGAAAAAGCAATAATATTGTAAGTGTTACATACTAATACAGTGGATAAATGTAGGCACGGATTTATATGAGTCCAGGGTGTCTATGGGCATCCCTAACTCAAAATAAAAAAGTCTAATAGACTTATTTGAGGCCTTGAGAAAAATTATGGGTGGACACCCCAAAAAATGGCCCAAAGAAACCAAATGTGAAGTGGACCAACCCATGCACACGAAGGAGCTTCAGCCATTAACATTTTCCCCTTCTTTTTAAAAACAAAATAAGTGCAATTAGTAGAAAATGATAGAGGAAGTCCAAGCTTCAGTCAACCCTCTTTGGCCATGCCCTTTCTGCCTCTCAGTTCTCACACACCTATTACATCTTGCCTTCGCTATCTCAAACTCTCAACCATCTCAAACACCGAGCAGTCACTACCCATTGCCGCAAGTTGACGCTATCACGATGCTTTTACAGCCTGACAACCACGCACTCACACTCACGCTAACCCAGACCACACACACATAGTTTAGGGTTTCTGACTTTCTAGGTTGAGATTTCAATCTTGAATATTTGCCAAAAGTATAGACCAAAAATCGAACAAATTCCACAGGAGTATCTAAAACATAGACATCATCGAGCCACTAAAAGCTTGAAAAAGATTATGAAAAGATAGAACTCGAATCGAGTGAACTTCTAAAGTAGCAACAGATTTGAAGTTCAGATTAAAATTCAATTGGAGACTTGATGAATTTGGATTTAGAAGACAACAAACAGCGACATCGTCGAAAATTAGCACTAGGGTTAGAGCCTTAGGAGGAACTCTAACCCGATCTAGTGAAAGAAAAAGAGAGTTTCTTCCTTTAGCGTTACTTGCTTGAACAATTTTTTTTTTTTGGGCTTGGATTACTTATTACTTAGTCGCACCAATGATATTTAAGCATCAAATTAGTCCAAAAAACATGAAAGTTGAGCACTTGTTCTTTGTTGTGCTATGAATTAGTGTGAAATAGAATTCAATCCTTGCTCCTCACCCCTACAAAATCTGGTACTTTGGCAATGAATTTTGTTGTTGGCTTGTTGTTGGGAAATTAAACTCTTTACTGTGTTGTGAAAATTGAATTCTTTGTTGTCATTGTTATCTTGGTCATTTAAGCAATAGTTTTGTATGCATAGACAATAATATTTGAAATGCTTCTTGGATATACAAGGGGAGGAACTAAAGGGTAATGACTGTGCTGTCCAATCTACACTATAGTTTTCTAATTATTTGATATTCTGTCGGCCCATCTCCTACCTTGCTTGGTTTGTGCATATTTTGAATCTCACTTTTTTTTCTTGTCTTCCTAGAATCTCATTTTTTGGATCTCTAGCTTGTAAAATTATCCTATATTTACTCTTAATAATTATTATTTTGGATCAATTCTAAGCTATTCATATTTTCTTGTCACTAATAAATAATTTTTGATTATGTCATTTTTCCTATGGTATTTATAAAAAAAAAACCTCAACATTTCATCATATATATATATATATATATATATATATATTAAAGTTAGATACAAACAATGTATGAATGACATGTGACATCTCATGTGGCACAAAATAATGAATTGGTAATTTGTAATTGAGGATGTTAGTGGAGGTCTGTTAATAAATATTAATGCTATTAATTAGGATTTATTGCATGTCGTTAACTTAATTATTTATTGCACGGTCTGACAGTCCTAACTTATTTTATTTTTGATTAAATCCTCATGCGGTCAACTTGGTTTGCAATGATTGATTTTTTTTCAAATTAGTTTATTTTATTTTTCAATATTAAAAGAATGAAATTTAGATAAGAGAATCAAATTTTACCTTAATTTCAATTGTTACTACTACCTTTTTTTAACGTTGGATTTTGAGGTTGTTGTAAATGAGTGAGAGCTTATTGCCATATAACAGTTTAATCACATAGGACAGTATATTAATGATATATGGGACATGTATAAAAGTTTTGTTAGGTTACTTGGCTGCATGAATATTCATCTAGGTTTGAAAAGTCACTTTTTACATATCTAATGTGGTAGTTATTGATAGTAATATAATTTTTATAAAATTATGATATTTTACTTCCATTTAATTACTAAAGTATGCCCACCACAAATTAATTAGACGTCTTATGTGTTCGAGAATCATGAAAAAAAATGGTAGTTGATAAATCATCATCATATGAAAACAAAAGCAATTTAGAGTGATTTTAAATGAGAAACAATGATTATGTTGTTATAAAATTGTTAATATACTTTAAAAATAATATATTTTTATTATTTATTTATATGGGTTTTTAGACATTGTAAATCCCAAGTTTGGGGTCATTGGACGTCAATAATCTGAAGTGGAGAATTGGACGCCAGCAATCCCACCTATGCCCATATTCATTTGCCTTGCACCACCACCGAGTGCAGCTCGGTTACTTGCTGATGTGGATGGTGGTGCTATATTATGTGGATGTTGGATAGGAAAATGAGCACTTTATATATTTTTTTCATAAAGACGGAGTAGCATTTCCAATTAAAAAAAATAAACAAAAAAAAGTCTAGTTTGTGTCCAGAGCCCCGGTTCTTACATTACTCACCCTTCTTCTCTCTCTCTGTCCCTCTTTCTCTCTTTCTCTCTCTATGTTTCTTCCTCTGTTGTCTCCCTCCATTAGTTCGATAAGGGGAGTGGGGAGAGTGTAAGCATAATTGATTGGTAGAAAGAGTTTCAATTAAGAGATAAAAGAAGAGCTTCAACCAATGTTTGGTGTGCCAACAGCTGATGTAGGCTCCTCTGCTTATGGAGGAAGAATTTCTTCAAGAAACAGATGGGATGAGTTGCATTTGGTGAAGTGCTATCATGACCTTCCTGCCATTTATCAACTCTACAAATGACATCTAACAAAGGGAAAAAAATTCTTTGGTTGTCCTTTGTGGAGGGTAAGTGTGGTGTACTTATTAAATATGGGTTTTGGAATTTGTAGTTGTTATTTCATAATTTTTGTTAATTTTTGAAAGGTTGATGATGATTGTGGCTTTTTCAAGTGGGATAAAGATCAAGAAATTTCAATGGTGGAGAGGAACAAGTTGAAGAACCGATAGTAGATTTGTTGTCTGAAATGCAAAGAATGGATTGTCAACTAACTATGCATATGTCAAACAACTAAGTTAACAATAATAGTGTAACGTCCCCAAAATGCTAATGACATGATTTATGAAAAACTGCAGCAGAAGACTTGATGATAGAAGACACTACCGCCATCCTGATAAGGATAAGGCTCATTGAAACTATTTAATCATGCAAACTCATATTCATAATCACAATACCTATTAAATTGAAACACTCCAAGACCAAAGTTCATAACAGTCTAACTTCAATACAACCGATTTAATCATACCATGTGCTAACTCGCACTCCACACTACACAAGTATATTGAATATAGACCCAACTTGACCTTGAGGTCGATTCCAACATTCATGCTATGTTGAACCCATTGTGAGCATCTGATGACTTCGAAAAGGGCTTGCTAAATGGAGAAACATGTGATACTTCATCACCTAAAATGGAAAATATGAAAACCATTCGAAAATGTGAGCTAAAACTCAGTACATACATTTCTATATTGTAAAATGAGCATAGAAACACTGTTAATAGGTACCCGCCTATTCAATTCATTTAGTTCACAATAACAATGAAAATGAAAGTAATATGAAACTGAATTGCTCATTATTAACTGGATGTGAACCCCTTGCAATGATATGATCTATACATAGGTGTACACCTACCAATCCGATCAAGAGTTGGCTTGAAGCCGCGTTGGTAAATGATGGGCTGACGCCCTATAAATGATAACTGACGAGGTCACAAGTTAAATGAAAAATTACTGTATAAACTGATTGATTGATAAACCCATTAAGAGTTATAACATGATAAACATGTTATGCTTTCTGAAGATACAGGTAATGGACGTACCTTGAGTCTTTAAAATTGTCATATGAATTGATAAATATGTTCTGACTTGATAACACTTATGCAAAATGGGGAACGATAACTAGGCCTCAACTCTATTTCATAAATGTCATTGTAGGTATGTGTAGTCAGTAAATAATCCTTACTCGCATAATTGATCAAGTAAAAGTATGTATAATAGAAATTGAGTAATTAAATGGTATACGTAACTTGGGTATTTCAATATAACTTCAAAACTGAATTAATAAAAGTAGTTAAATCGGATATAAAGTAAATGAAAGTAAAATAGTCCACAATGAGATAAATGAGATTACAAATCAAAAGGCCTTGATGGAGACAATTGAGAGAGTGGTTGTGGCCTTTTCTGAAATAGGTTGCTGATACGGGTTTAAGGCTCGCTGATGTATAGCTTGATTCAAAATAACAACGAGTACACTAAATTGGGTTGATAAATACATTTGATACATTCTGAATTAAGTAAGTAATAAAAGTTTGAGGCCAAGAGAGATATATCTTGGTTCAAAATAGCATAAACTGCAATAACTTGGCCTGATGAATATGATTTTTGAGTTACAACTCAGCTCACTTCTCATATTTCATTCATAAATTCATTAGATATAGAATTCCACCCCAAATGAGTCATTGAATTCAATAGAAGCTATTAAGCTCACTAAACTTGGTATTTTCTTTGTAAAATTCATAATTGATTAAAACCTCATAAACAAGCTGCCTAATTGTATACTTGTCTTCTTCTTTCTCATTCATCAAGCTAAAAGCTCCATGAAAATCCATGAATATTTATTTCCCCCTTGAATAACGTTGCTTGGCCCAAAATACACAAAATGAGTGCATGATCAATCTCACCGAATCTTTATTATTACTTTTTACACAATTACTAAAAATGCATCCAAAAATCGCCAAACTCAACACACTCAAACCAAATTCATGAAACCTTATATGAAATTCAAAAATAATATGGAAAATCTACAGTAAAATTTTCAGAATTTTTCTCCAAGTATACGCTGAACAAAAATTGCAATAACTGTCCAATTTGCACCAAAGCAGGTTAGTTCACTTCAAAAATTCATAACTTTCACCCTTGACCTCAAATGGAGACCTAAAACCCCAATATCGAAATATTACAAAATCCCAAAAAATTTTTACTTACAACACAAAATAAGATTCCTACAATATTGTTCCCAAAACGGGGCTAAAACACAAGTGTGTCAGTTTTGGCTGAACGTGTGCAGTTCCAAAAAAACACTCATAACTTTGTCCACAGAACTCAGATTAAGGTGATTCAAAAGGCATTTGAAAGCTAACATGCTAACCTATGTACCGACGAAAAATCATAAATTTTGAATGGGTCGATCATTACCAGTTTAATCTCAAAGTCACCGCAGTTTTCTGCCATTGCCAGCCCTCACTGTTTTTGCTTTCTCCTCTTTCTTTTCACATTAATCCTCACTTGAAATCATTCCAAATCACCAAAAACATCATCATAATCATAAATAAAACTAAATATTACAAAATCAAATACAAATCAATCCATAAACATGGTTTTAACTTAAGCTTGCATGAACATGATCAACTTCAACCGTTACTTTCCAACTTATCCCACAATTAAAACATCCAAAGTAACTCTTATTTCTATCAAAGAAACATGATGAACCACCAAAAATAACAAAACAAGAATCAAAACCAAAAAATTCAAAGGAACAGGTTTAGGATTACTCACTTTGAGCTTGGAAAAAGTAGATATGGTGGTGATGCTTGGTTGTTTTGAGAAGTGGGAATGGTGGCTAAGGGTACTAGGGTATTGAGGGTGGTCGGAGGTAGCCCAGCAGGTCGAAAAACACCAGGGATAGCAGCAACATGCAGGGGGTGGAGGGCTGGCCGGCTAGAGAGAGAGAGAGAGGAGAGAGAAAGGTGTATGTGGGTTTGTGAGCTACTTTAATTGCTTGGCTTGGAAATGATCTTAATACTTCGCTGAAAACTTATCTCCGACAAGTAGCTTTTGCTAATTACTAATTAGGCATAAAGATGGTAATTAACTTAGTAAAACAAGTGGTAACTTGTTGGGCCTAAATTGGGCTTATACGGTTTGGGCTCAGGAAGGGAAGTAAACCATATGCAATTGAATTTTCGTAGTTTGAAATTAAATTTTTGCAAGGTTATAAAAAAATAAAATAATGATAATAACAATAATAATAATAATGATAATAATAATAATTTCTTAAACCATAATTATCGAGGCCTACTATCGATTCACCCGATATTTAATTAATCAACAAAACTTAAATTAATAATCAATGAAACCTGAATTGCAAAATGGGACCCAAATGAAATATTCCCCAGCCGGGATGAGTAAATACGATAAATGAAAGCAAAAAATTTAAATGACACAAGGTAGTTCGATAAATATATAATTTAAGTCTAATTGAATTAATAAACATGATTTAGTTAAACAAATAACCATAAGTGATTAAATCAATAAGCATGATTAATTAAATTAATAAACATGATTAAATGAATAAATAAATATGATTTAAATGAATAAGTATAGGTTAGGGTCGGATTATTACCGCCTTCCCCCCTTAAAGAGTTTCGTCCTCGAAACTTATGATTTTGATCATGTATGCAATGTCACCTCAAGTATGGATAATTGGTTTTCACTGCTTCCTTACAAAAAGGTATGATTAGCTCAAAGTGCATAGCTGCTTAATCCTGCATTCGAGTATCTAGATCCTCAGTGACTTCACTGGCTCGATTACTTTGGTTCAAAATTGATATTCTCTTCAAAAGAAAAACTTGTTACTGCAAAGGAAGTACTCTACTCTACTGGTTCTCTGCCTTGACCACTAATAAGTATGGAAACCATTGCATTTCCTAATAAGCACTCTGATACAGACTCATAGAGCCCACTATAACGAGGACTCAGTTATCACTGATATCCAGTATATTGACACTCTTGACTAGAGAAGCCCTTTGGAATACTTTATCGCTCATCTAAACTTTGATTGTCTCCTTCTTTGGTCAAAATGACCATATGACTCTTGTTAGGATAAATTTGAGTGTAAAAAAGAAGCCGGAAGCTTACAGCTCTCGCTGTAGTACTTTATTATCGTTTTCTCAGGGATAATGGACAAGATTATGGTCACAGAAAAGGGTGAATTAACTAGTTAATCTGCCCTAGACCAAATTAAACCATTCAAAGAGAACTAGTGCCCTAATTCAACTGAACATTTGGCTAAGCATCCAATTCAACTAAACATAAGCAACCTAAATGAACTACACCTAACCAGTTAAACAAAAACATATAAATGAGTCTAACGTATTCATCATCATTCAACTAAATCTAAAACCTAGAATCTGAAATCATCACCAACTGAACATAAGCAATCAAGCATTCAAAGGAGGCTCAGATTAAATGAATTACATCAACAACCTAGTCAACATCACCAAATTACTAGAGCAAGCAATGACAAGCCATTCAATCATTCCCAAAACTGAGATAAGCAGAACCATGCAACTAATTCAATTTAATCCCACTCTAATCAGAGAACCACACAATTGAAATCAATCACCACACAATCTCCTGAATTTAGATCAACCGAAACAGTACCATTCCACCACCATATTTGAACAAACCATCAATCAAATCCATCAAACTATACCCACAAAATCAAACCATCATATATCAACCAAACCATAATATCAACAAAACCAGAATAAATAATTTGATCTAAATGCATCAAACCAGCATCATCATTCAGCCAATCAATTAGTTGCATTACTAAAAAAAAGGAGAAGGCTAAGTTGTTCGGAAGGGTAGCCGAGAGCGAGATTAACAGAGGAGGTGAATAACTCCATAACCTGAACAGAGGAGATGACTAACAGTGTTCAAAGCCAACTGGATCAAAGAGGGACTTCACCCACCGCCATTAATGGTGGAAACACCATATCCATGCCATCAATGGAGGACACTCAATACCGTTCTCAACTGGAACCAAATGGAGGAGGGAGAAAATCGACTGAAATCGACTAACCTAAAGCCAAAATCATTACAATTGCAAGCTTAATTTGTGAACATCAACCAGAAATTAACAAAACAAGAGTTAATCACATGAAATCTGGGCCCTAGAACCTAACTAACATCAAACCCTAACTCGAAATTTTCGAACCCTAACTCTAATAATCCGAGAAACACGAATGAAATTCAAGCCTAAATTTTGAAAATTAAAGCTAACTTAACCTAAAGACTTCCTAACCTCTTCAAATGCGCTGATTGCTGGATAAATATCCAACCCTTCTTCGATCTGAACCGTTCAACCAAGGGGTAGCGTGGATGGTAGGAGATGATGCAAGGTGTATGTCAGCATGGCAGTTGCTGCGCGATTTGCGGTGAATGGTGGATGAAAATGGTGGTGAGAGAGATGATGGTGATGAAGATGATGGAGGAGCAGGTGGTGTATCGGGTTCTATGGTTTGGCCGAGAGGGAGGAGAGAGAAAGTGAGATAAAAGGGGAAGGGTGTTGTGAGATCAAGTGAGTTGCACGTGATGGCTAGGGTTTTTTTTTCAATTTTATTTTCCCCTCTCTTTTTTTTCTTTTCTTTGGGCTAAACAAGACAATGGGCTTAAGAATTGGGTCAGGTTTGAGTAATCTGGCCCACTACTTTATTCCTGGCATTTTTGGTCATTTTTTCCACATTTATTCAATATCTACAAGACAAAATAAAAAAACCTAAAAATAATGATTACAAAATATAACAACCATAAGTCAGGCATAAAAGTGTCGTAAAAATAACACATTTTTGAATCCTTGTGTCACCTTAGCATGTACTTGAACTGTCTCATTATTCTCGATATTTCTTCTAGCTTACTCTAATACTGCTAGACATTGATTAAGATTATGCTCTTATCAAAAAGTCCTCATTTAATGTTCTTAATGCATCACAAGATCTTCCCTCATCACACTAGTCTAAGATATGGTCTAAGTCTGAATTAGTCGCTAGAATAAACGTGGTCAGAGATGAAAATGATGGAATTGGTTGTCAAGTGAGTCATTAGGAACAAAAGAAATAAATAATGAGACTAGAAAAGATTTATAAAGGAGGGATTAACATGGGGTGGTTAGAATAAAGATAACCATGAGTGTATCATGAATTCTGAAATATAATGCCACAAGAATTGTGGTTTATAAATATGGATCATAAAGGGTCCAATAAATAATCAACCAAGGAGAAAGATGGCCCGGTTATACTCATGTTTAACTGATGAATTGGAAAAAAGATGACAAGCAACAGAGGTTTAACTAGGTGACTTTATAGTCACAAGCAACAAGATAAGTGCAATAGATAGATATGACAAGTAATGTACAATAAATAGATAGATAGATTGGATAAGAAAAGTGTAATGGAGAGATAAATGGATTGGACAAGCAAAGTGCAAATGGATAGATAAATAGATTGAGCGAGCTACAATAGGAGCATGCCTTTACTCATATGAAGCCAATTCGAGTACAATAATAAGATTAAATAGAGAATGCGGAAGTTTATTTATCACAATGAGAGATATATGTGTTGGAGTATAAGTTCAAAATAAAGAGAGTAAGGGGATTATGACAATCGTAATTACCCACACCAATGAAATTTGAATTACATTATGAATTCAGAACAAGTTATACGAGCTTATCAATATGAATAAATGAGATGATGTGTGAATCGACTCTCAACGGAATGAACTACAACTCATGATCATGAAATTAAGATGGTGAAGGTTGAGAGCACTGGAATGTTGACAACCATATAAGGTCGAATAAAAATGTATTGCACATTTAACAATGGGTTTGCAAAGACATGGAAGATCACGCTAATAGGAAATATCAGGTGAAATGCAAGGGAGATTAAACAATATTAGATAGTATCATGTTTTGAAGATGAGACAAGCAAACAATTTCAAGAATTACTATAAAAGGGCATTCCTGTAAAAGATAAACTGTGGTTGCATGGTTTAGGTGTGATATCCGAACCTCAAATCATTCATGGAAAAGACTTCTGTTGTTGGCAGTTAATCGCATAAATCATTTATTCAAGGTATAGGGCACTTGTTTTTGAGAGCGATCTTGTTCAACTCTTTGTACGCAGTACACAACCATAAGGTTCTGCCTTCCTTCTTCACAATTATAAAACTAGGGTTTCCCATGGTGACACACTTGGCCAAATAACTTCGTTATGTAACAACTCATCTTACTAAATCTTTAGTTCCTTGAACTCTGCTAAGGGTCATGTGATAGGTGCTCTGAAAATGGATTGAGCTCCTAGAACTAGGTTGATATGAAAATCAATGATTCTTAGGGGAAAATAGTCCTGAAAGTCCTCAGATGAAACATATCTAAATTCACAAACTGTAATTATGGATATGTATATACCGAGTGTGGTTGGCATATCAGTAACATTCAATGCATTACTAACACGATAACTCACTTGCTTGCACAGTGAAATTAGGGTAGAAATAGGGTTTTTCTTCCCTCAGTCCATAGAAACACACGTCTAGTCTTTCCTCATTTCTCAAGCTAACCTTGAGATCTTTACAATTCATCTTTTATAAGTACATAATCAATTCATTCCCATAATGATAACAAGGTATGCCAATCAAACTGGATTGAATACCCAATGAATATAGTTCCAGCAATACTAATAGAGGCATATTTATAAAAGATAACACATTCAACTGCCTACTGGTCTCAGTAAATTTAAAAGACAGGGGGACGATCTAAAGTGTAAAGAGATGTAACCACACTATGAACTCTTGTAAAGATATCTCTTTATTGGTTATAAAGGACCGGCATGTAAGCTAAATGAATGAAAGGACAAAGATTCATAATGAAAGAGGTAAGGCATATAAATGACCTATGTATACAAGACATGCAGTTGATTCATGATGGTCATGCTAGTAAAGTAAACAAAAGATGTTATGAAATTGAGAGGGAGTATTAAGTACTGAAGTGAAGGAATCTAATTGATTGCCAAAGAGGCATTTAAAAAGTCATACGCTACCCATATGTAAGTAAATTGATGAAGATGAGGGTCAATACCACCAGAAGGGAAATTTTATTCACCTAGTGTTTGAAAGGCCAATATGTCAAGATGAAAGAGTCAGTCTTATAACTGAACATGATGGCATCCATCAATAAGACATTCTAAAGTAAATGGAAGTCTTGGGTAAGCGTATAATCTCCGAAACTACTGGCAGATGGAAATAGCACAAATCATTGTTTATCATTAATAAGATGGGTTGTACTAGTAAAGAAAAGACTTCTAAAATAACTTGAGTAACAACATGTAATCACGGCCATAGAGTAGTATGCCAACATGACATTAAGGTGCTGTAGAAACATGAACAATATGGATACATTTAATTGTTAAAGAGGCACTTAAGGACTGGGTCTTAAACAATCGGAAGCTTTGGAAGCAATAAATAATTAGTGCCCAAATAGAGGCAAGGAGTTAAAGTAGGTGACAGTAAAAATATGAACATAGTGATGACGGAACTGTAAATAGAATGGGCCAAATATGCTTAGGAAGAACTGTAAATCTCACAGTAATGTATACCAGGGGTCATTATAGGCTCCATTATGGAAGTGGAGAATTAAACGATTATAATTGTCAGGGTTTGAATCGCCTATAAAAAAGTTGCTCAGATGTGTTTAAAGGTCTCCCTACAGGCCGCATATAAGATTTTTCATAAACACTCCATTATAATTCAAGAGAGTGTTAGTGGTAAAGAAATGATGCCTCTGAATAATTCAAGGTAACTAGGGCAGAAATAAGTCGATGATAAGAAGTAATGGGAGAATTGCTAATGTAAGGTCTTGGTATCATAACTAGATGATTCCTATACATGGCAACTTAATCTTACTTATACCACCCATATAATGCCAAGTAGCGCACCATAAGCTACTAATTATTATCATCATGCATAAGCTCTCATTGTAATGTTCATCTCATACTGGTTCACCTCAAAGATATTTCCCCACTAGGCATTTCCTCATCCAGAGGTTTACATCTGACTTGACACTATACAAATCCCTTAAGAAGTTGCAAATGGCATCCCCACATCGGGTTTCAACCATCACTGTTCTCAAGATTAGGTATATTAACACACCTCAATAAAACTCTCAAATCTTGGGGCAAAACAGATAGAGTTCTACCTGAAACCTGACTAAAATTCGGATTAAAGCCTTACAATAGATACCTGAAATGGAGAGAAACACTTCAATAGCTCAACGGCCACATGCCGGAGTTCATAACTCAACAGGTCACACACTTGAAGTGCACGATTGCAAAAATTTAAATAAATTAGAGAAATGAAAAATACAATACAACTCCTAGATAAATGAGATCATGCTTCACTAACAGGTCACCCAAATGGTTCCACACTCCGCCTTCCTAATGCTCGGATCTCAAGATATTACCAAATGATTGGGTCACCCAAATGGAAATGGCTCATCCTTATATGCCCATACATATGAACTTATAGTCAATAGCTTATTTAACTGGTCCAACATAACTCATACATGCCTTGATAGCTAATTCATAAACACTTGATAGCTCACAGTGGCCCTTAAAGCCTTAGCTCTGATACCAAGTTTGTAACGCGCCCAAAATTCTAATGATATGATTTATGAAAAACTGCAGCGGAAGACTTGATGATAAAAGGCACTATCTACGTCCTAATAAGGACAAGGCTCACTGAAACCATTTAATCATTCGACTTATATTCACAATCACAATACCTATTAAACTGAAACACTCCAAGACCAAAGCCCATAATAGTTTAACTTCAATACAATCGATTTAATCATACCATGTTCTAACTCGCACTCCACACTACACAAGTATATTGAATATAGACCCAACTTGACCCTGAGGTCGATCCCAACATTCATGCTATGCTGAATCCACTGTGAGCATCTGATGACTTTGAAAAGGGCTTGCTAAATGGAGAAACATGTGAAACTTCATCACCTAAAATGAAAAACATGAAAATAATTCGAAAATGTGAGCTAAAACTCAGTACATGAATTTTGTATTGTAAAATGAGCGTAGAAACACTGTTGATGGGTACCTGCCTTTGCAATTCATTTAGTTTATAATAACAATGAAAATGAAAGTAATATGAAACTGAATTGCTCATTATTATCTAGATGTGAACCCCTTGCAATTATATGATCTATACATAGGTGTACATCTGCCAATCCGATCAAGAGTTGGCCTGAAGCCGTGTGGGTAAATAATGGGCTGATGCCCTATAGATGATAGCTGACGGGGTCACAACTTCAATGGCAAATCATTGCATAAACTGATTCATTGATAAACTCATCAAGAGTTGTAACTCGATAAACATGTTCTGCTTTCTGAAGATACAAGCAATGGACATATCTTAAGTCTTTAAAAATGTCATCTGACTTGATAAATATATTCTGACTTGATAACACTTATGCATAATGGGGAACAATAAGTAGGCGTCGACTCTGTTTCATAAATGTCATTGTAGGTATGTGTTGTTAGTAAATGATCCTTACTTGCATAATTGAGTAAGTAAAAGTACGTATAATAGAAATTGAGTAATTAAATGGTATACATCACTTGGCTATTTCAATATAACTTCAAAACTGAATCAGTAAAAGCAATTAAATCCGATATAAAGTAAATGAAATTAAAATAGTCCACAATGAGACAAATGAGATTCCAAAGAAAAATGCCTTGATGGTGACAATTCAAAGAGTGGATGTGGACTTTTCTGAAATAGGTTGCTGATATAGCTTTAAGGCCCACTGATGTATAGCTTGGTTCAAGATAACAACGAGTACACTAAATTGGCTTGATAAATACATTTGATACAATTGAGTAAGTAATCAAGGTTTGAGCTTGAGAGAGATATATCTTGGTTCAAAATAGCATAAATTGTAATAACTTGGTCTGATAAATATGGTTTCTGAGTCACAACTCTCCCCACTTCTCATATTTCATTCATAAATCCATTAGATATAGAATTCCACCCCAAATGAGTCATTGAACTCAATAGAAGCTATTAAGCTCACAAAACTTGGTATTTTCCTCATAAAATCCATAATTGATTCAAAGCTCATAAACAAGCTACCAAATTGTATACTTGTCTTCTTCTTTCTCATTAATCAAGCTAAAAGCTCCATGAAAATCCATAAATATTAATTTTCCTCTTAAATAACGTTGCTTGGCCCAAAATACACAAAATTAGTTCATGATCAATCTCACTCAATCTTTATTATTGCTATTTACGCAATAACTCAAAATGCTTCCAAAAATCACCAAACTCAACATACTCAACCAAAATTCATGAAATCTTATAGGAAATTCAAAGATAATATGGACAGCCTAGAGTGAAATTTTCAGAATTTTTCTCCAAGTATACGTTGCACATAAACTGCAATAACAACCCAATTTACACTAAAGCAGGTCAATTCACTTCAAAAATTCATAACTTTCACCGTTGACCTCAAATGGAGACCTAAAACCCCAATATCGAAATATTACAAAGTCCCAAAAAAATTTTATTTACAACACAAAACAAGATTCCTACAATATTGTTCCCAAAACGGCGCTAAAACACAAGTGTGTCAGTTTTGGCTGAACCTGTGCAGTTCCCGAAAAACACTCATAACTTTGTCCACATAACTCAAATTAAGGTGATTCAAAAGGAATTTGAAAGGTAACAGACCGAGCTATCTACCCACTAAAAATCATAATTTTTCAGTGGGCTGATCATTACTAGTTTAATCTCAAAATCACCCCTATTTTCTTCCTTTTTCAGCCCTCACTGTTTTTCCTTTCTCCTCCTTATTTTAACATTAATCATCACTTGAAATCATTCCAAATCACCAGAAATATCATCATAATCATCAATAAAACTAAAGATTACAAAATAAAATGCAAATCAATCTATAAACATGGTTTTAATTTAAGCTTGCATTAACATGATCAACTCCAACCCTTACTTACTTTCCAACTTATACCACAATTAAAACATCCAAAGGAACTCTTATTTGTATCAAAACAACATGATCAATCACCAAAAATAACAAAACAAGAATCAAAACCAAAAAAATCCAAAGGAACAAGTTTAGGATTACTCACTTTGAGCTTGGAAAAAGTAGAGATGGTGGTAATGCTTAGTTGTTTTGGGGAGCAGGGATGGTGGCTAAGGGTAATAGGGTGCCGGGGGGTGGTCAGAGGCAAACTAGTTGGCCGAAAAACACTAGGGATAGCAGCGACAAGCAAGGGGTAGGGGGACTGGCCGGCTAGAGAGAGAGAGGAGAGAGAAAGGTGTATGTGGGTTTGTGAGCTACTTCAATTGCTTGGCTTGGAAATGATCTTAATACTTAGCTGAAAGCTTATCTCCCAAAAGTAGCTTTTGCGAATTACTAATTAGGAATAAAGATGGTAATGAACTACGTAAAACAAGTGGTAACTTGTTGGGCCTAAATTGGGCTTATATGGTTTGGGCCCGGGAAGGGAAGTAAATCGTATACGATTGAATTTTCGTCGCTTGAAATCAAATTTTTGCAAGGTTATAAATAATAATAATAATAATAATAATAATAATAATAATAATAATAATAA
>JACYFF010031954.1:66666817-66701850 GCA_017589665.1 Selenicereus undatus | reverse complement strand
TAATAATAATAATAATAATAATAATAATAATAATAATAATAATAATAGTAATTTCTTAAACCATAATTATCGAGGCCTACCATCGATTCACCTGATATTTAATTAATCAACAAACTTGAATTAACAACTAATGAAACTTGAATTACAAAATGGGACCCAAATGAAATATCCCCCAACCGGGATGATTAAATACGATAAATGAAAGCGAAAAATTTAAATGACATAAGGTAATTCAATAAATATATAAATTGAGTGTAATTGAATTAATAAACATGATTTAGTTAAACAAATAAGCATGAGTAATTAAATTAATAAACGTGATGAATTAAATGAATAAACATGATTAATTAAATAAATAAATATAATTTAAATAAATAAATATAGGTTAGGGTCCGGCTATTACAAATAGAGTGGGAGTTTATGACATTTTGAGGCAGGAGATTAGAAATGTATTATGTTTTTTTTTGCAATCAATGGAGTCATTTTTCTATTTGAATATTTTATCTTGCAAATGTTGCTATTGATTGCATAGTACACCAATCAAATGCACACAATAAAGGAACCATTTTCATGAGTAAATTATTGACAAATCAAATTGCTAATTATAACAACAAAATGAGATTTTATATTGAAGGCTACAAGAAAGGAGTTCTTAATGGTCCTCCCTACTATAAATCATGTGTTCATTACACCTAACAAAGTTAACCATGCAATAACAACAATAACGCCTCCCAGTATGGGTTCCGCTTTTACGGGGTCTGGGGAGATCCAGATGTAGGCAACCTTACCTCTACAAACATTCCTGCCTGTAGAGAGGTTGCTTCCAAGATACCCACAGAAAAGGATTTTGTGAAAATATTTTATAGAAAAAGGATTTTGTGAAAACATTTTAAAGGAAAAAAACTAATGATAAGTAGCAGGGGGGAACTAACAAATACTAATAAAATCGGTGACAATAATTATGTAAAACATAGGTACAACATGGCAGAGAAAAGTACTATTCCTTAACAAATAGATGTACGCAAACACTATCTTATCCCAGATTTATGCGTTATTTGCATACAAACACGACATACGAAAAAACCATGACCAAACCTACCCTACTCCAACCAAATGACAACTATGAGCCCATTCCTCTATGATCTACAGCCTTAATTCTATCCCGCCATAGTTTTCGATCCTGAGCTGTGTCCTCTATTAATACTACAACTCTCAAGTCCTCTTTAATCACCTCGTCCAAGCTGTTCTTTGGTCATCCCCTACTTCTTCTACCTTCGGGGATATTAATCCCCTCACATCTCCTCACTGGAGCATCTATGCTCGTTCTCTTCATATGATCAAACTATCTGAGTCCAATTTCTCTTATCTTATCCTTGATGGGAGCCACTTTAACTATATCTCTAATTACTTCATTCCTAAACAAAATCAACCATGTCTAACAAAATGTACACTATACCCAACAAAATGCACAACAAAAGTTGTGCCCTTTAAAAGACATGTTTTGGCACTTTATATAGTAAAACATAAATTTAGTTTGATGATAAGGAAAAAAGCTTTGTTCTAGACATGAACCTCTTAAGGTACAGTGCCTGCATTTGGCTGACAACTGCTAGCAACTTATGCTTGACTAAGCAAGATTCCTACCCTTGCATCAATCTTAGAAGTTGGTGCACTGGAGGAAGCGATGTTCTCTGGCAAGTGTTAAGAAATAATAAGTAAGATGGATATGTATTTAATTCATTAGGGTAACTGAACAATAAATTATAGTTGTGCGCACTTTCATAGCTACCATTCCGCCCTCTACCCCTCCTTGTACTTCTGTGTTAACCTTTGCCTCTCCTTAAACTTCTACATTTAACCCTTGGTGCGTGTAAACCAGTAAGTAAATGCTTTGGTTGAGGCTCCCAAGGGTATTTTCTTGGTCTCCCCTTACCCCTATTTGGTTGTGGCTCAATAGCTTGCTACTTGTTTGGGCAAGATCTTTTATTGTGACGAACTGATGATAAGAAGAACAAGATATTTGTGCCCTATGTTTGGTGAGCTTCCGTGGTTTTTTAGGATAGATGGTGGATTTAAAGGCAAGTCAATTTGAGGCTAGTGCCTCTCACCTCCACATAGGAATATGGCTCCCTTATAAGATTTCAAATAGAGCTCTTTCTTCAAGTAAGGATGAACAAATGAGGCAGCGTCCGCTTTCAACCAAGCAGCTTATGCAATTGCATGACAACATGGAATCCTAGTGACATCCCATTTTTTGCAAGTGCACTTCCCAACATTCATGTCTACTCTCAAGGTGACAAGCTTGTGTGTAACCTGGAAGATCGTGTTGCCTGATGGTATAGGAAAGCAATTGCTTGTCTCATCCCTTTCCTTCTCTAGCTTCACTTTAATATTTGGGTAATTGTCATCTTTCACTTTTTTTATTGCAGACCTTTTCATGACAACCCTCTCCATCAAAGCAACCCTGATGTCTTCCAATATGTAGATTATATGCTTGGCCCTTGCTTGTGTAATATAGGCATTAAACATTTCTGCCATATTATTGACAATCACATCACACTTTAGCTCTGTCTTAATAAAAGTCCTACAAAATGACCTAGGATTTTAGGAAAAAAAATCTCCAACTACTTTTTCAGACACAAGCTTCATATCATTCACAACCATCTTGTGGTCTAGGTCATTATATTGCTTGGCAGCACTCCAAAATAATAATTTCAATTATTCACCATTGTGAGTTTTGTGCAAGTTAACATATATGTGTTGTGCACAGTTCGTATGCCCACACTCTGGGAAAATAGTGCCAACTGCATGAATTATAGCTTCGTATAAAAGAACAACTGTTAGATGTGTGAGTTCATAAAAAACATGTACAATCGCATCATACTAGGAAGCTAAATACAGTACCTTATGCTGGTATGAGACTACTATCGAGCATGCTTCATTTGTCCCTCCAATGATACTCTTGATGTTGTTCAGAAACTAGGACCAACTATCATGGTTCTCACCCTTAGCCACTCCCCAAGCAAGTGTAAACATTTGACTATTTCCATCAATACCAATTGCAGAGAGCAAAGCACCCCCAATAAATGTCTTAAGGAAAGCAGCATCTATGCACAATACTGGTCTTCAACCTGCTATAAAACCCTTTCTCAACCCATCAAAATAGGTGAAAAACCTCTAAAACATTAGGATGTCCATGGAAATTGCAGGCTTTGTGTGCAACATGAAAGTGCTCTCCAGATTAGATCTCTTTAGCTCTTTAATGTAATTTCGCAATTTGTAGTAGTGGTCTCTCATTGACCCATGAAAGTGTTTGTGAGTTACATTTCTCACTCTATGTGGTACCCATTTATCAAGCACAATTCCAACGTTCTTTTGCACTTCTTGAATTATTTCTTTAGTTGGCCAGTGTGGTTTTTCCTTGAACCTAACTAGATAATATTGTGCAACCTGTGATGACTTCAGTTGTCTGTTTTTGTGCATATCTCTTGTACATATATGATGATTGATCACTGTTCTGACCACAAAAGTTGCTCTCCTTTTGTCCCAAGATACATAGAGTTTAAACTGGCATCCAATTCTACAAATTGCCTCAATCCTTCCCCTGTTACTATCTGGGACTATGAACGTTTGATCCAAGCTTTGTGCAAATGCAAATTTAATCACAGCTTGCTTGAATTTTTACATGGTTCTAAATGTCATTCAAACCTCCCACTGTAGCTTCTTAAAGTCTGTGTGTTCATCCACCTTGAATCTTTTTTTTAAATTTCTTCTACTGAGTAGCTTATTGTCTTCTTCAATCAAGTGTGCTAGGCTCAACCTTTGAATCTTCATAGTCATTAGCTTCCTATTGTCTTCCCTATAGGGTTCAACACCCTGACCAACTGATCATATTTCTACCTCAATCTCCCTCTACCTTTTGAACTCTACCAACCTGTTTTTGGCTACTTCCCATTCATCATTACTAGTTTCAATCTCTTAGCAGCTTCTAACTCATCTTTATCTGTGTCAACATCAGTCTCCTCAAGTTCATCATAAGTTGGAGTTTAACCGCTTGAACTAGATGGCTCATCACACCTCCTGTTCTTCTTAAGATTTGAAATTACTACCTCATTGTTGTTGGCAAACTCTAACTCATCAGAGCTAGGTACATATTCACGTCCCCTAGAAGAATCTAAGATTGCATCCCCACCCAACAACTCGTGCCATGGAATTGGAGAATCTGGCCTAAAATCTTCAAAGTCATCTGCAAACTGCTCTTGTGCTGCATTAGCTATAAGGGATGTGTCTAAACCTTTGGATGGGGCCTTGTGTTATGGGGATATACATTTTGCACTAGCAAGTAGGCGTTCTTTTTTGGTGTTGTGGATTTTCTACTAACAAACTGGGCATTGTTTTTTAGGGGTTATGGTTTTACCACATCTACATTGGGCCGTCTTTTTGGCGGCTATGGAATTGCTATTAGCAGACTGGGCCATCTCATTGGGGGTTATGGACTTCTGACTATTAGACTAGGCCTTATTTTTTGGGCTACTAGCATTGGCAACTGAAGAAGGTGTATTTTTTAATGGACTCAAGGCAGTTGAAGCCAGGATCATAGAAGGTGGGTGTCCTTCTTTGGGATTGATTACTTGAAGGAGGTAGACTCTTTTGGTTTAGACTACTTTTTGAAGGAGAAGATAGGCCCTTGCCTTTGGGACCCTTCACTATCTTGGTGGCCTATGCTTCACTTTTTTCCTATCAGGAGGCCTACCCTCTTCATGGCCACATACTGTATGCACATCAATACTACTCGGTAGTACTGGTGGAATAATTTGTGGTTCTTCTATAGAATGCACAATGTAAAAATTGATTTTCTTTTCTTCACAATTAACAACAGCCTTGTCCAATGCATCAAGATCATTCTTTAGTTGCCTCAACCCATCTTCCATACTCAACCATCGAATTAAATAGTGAAACACTTGCATGTTGAAAAACCAATATCCTCTGCATGCCCTTTAACTTCAAAATATGACAACTGATTTACACCTACTGAGTAAATAATACTAAAGCTAACCCCTTTGTATTCCAAATTACCCACCTCCCCCTTTTCAAAAACTCCCCATGGTGAATCTCAAGAACGATTTCATCTTCACCTACTGTAGGGTATTCTAAACATAAACAAAGAACAAAGAACAATAAACCATAAACATCATCTCATTGTCCAATTTATCAACCAATTTCTGAAAACTAATTAGGGTTTGTGAAATTCTTACCTTCAGTGGCACCTTTGCCAGCCATTTTTTTATACTCGCTTGTTCTTGCCTTGATTTCTTTTGTTGCTTACCTAGGGCTTACAAATCATGCAATCTCCACTCCTTTGCCTCTAATTACAATCTTCAACCTTCACATTCACTTTTCCCCCTTCCAATTGGGGGTTTCTTTGGCAATAGTGGAAGTTCGGAGATTAGAAGATGGCACTGTTCAATCTTTAAAAAAAATAATGGAAATGCTACCTGTCTTCCCCCAAAAAAAAATAAAGTGCTCATTTTCCTATGCATTGCCCACATAATATAGTGCCACTGTCCACGTCAACAAGTAACCGAGTTGCACTCAGTGGTGGTTTAAGGAATATAAATACGGGCAAAGTTGGGACGATTGGCATCCAATTCTCCAACCCGGATTATTGATGTCCAACGACCCAAAACATGGGATTTCTGATATCCAAAAACTCTTATTTATACTAATAATATTAAAACAAATATTGACTAACGTCCTAGCTAGGCAGGGGTATAATACTACTTTAGATTAAAATTTGAATTACATCAAAGCTATGTCTCCGTAATGAATTGATGCCATTTACCCCCCCACCCCCCAAATTATGGTTCCATCTTCATATACACAGATAAATATGTATAGCCAAGCAAGCCGTAGTTTAATGGCACAAAGTTCAGGCAAAACATGCATTGTTTAGCTAGTTTACTTAAGTGAGGTGTATAGCTGAGTCTATTTGGTTGGTAGAGCTTATCCTGCCTCCCACTTCCCCTCATAATTGTACTACCTAATGAGCTTCCTAGATAGAAATCCATATTGTTTAAATGGCTACCTTTATAAAAAAGAAATACACATATCTACTCCATTGAGCTAAAAAAAGTAGGCTAGAATTTATGAAAAAGCAAAAGAAAAAGGATTGTGCATTTGGATGAGAGCCAAATTGAAACATACTACTTTTTATTTCTAATATTTAATGGATATGACAATACATAATTTTGAAGGTTGGTAAGCAGCCCCTAACTAGGCGTAGTGTTGGCACAAACTTAGGGTTTAGTTAAGCAATCAAAGAGGCTAAATGTTAATGTAAGTTGTGACTTTCCGTCACATAAGAAACTAACTTCCCATATACTTACGTAAGGTTTTGTAAGATCTCACACATCAATAAAACACTGCTGATTGTTTCGATATTGCTTGTTGTAGGGGACATCCATAAGTCCGCACCTTCCTATTTCATTCACTTAAGTCTTTCTGAAAACATGTCTAAATAACTCTTTTTTCCTAATAATATTTTTTTCTTTTTGATTTTTGGGTTACATGAGCCATAATGTGCAGTACAATATTTACATATGGGCTATGACATCAATTTTAACTATTAAATCAAGATCTTATTATGTTTACTAGACAAACTTCTTTTTAAGGGGAAAAAAAACTCAATTATATTAGCGTTGATATACATGTAAGAGATCTTATTAAACATAATAAGATCTTAATATTTACACAAGGGTGAGGTCAATTAAATCAAGTATTTACAACATGTCGAGATTTTATTTTTAAAAAAACTTAATTAAGAAAAATAAATATTACACAAAAGGAAGAGATTTTTTATGTGAGAAAATGAAAATTTTAAAAAGCCAAATTTGTGAGTTTGACTTTTAGTTTACCAACCTATGACCACTTGTACTTAGCTATCGGCACCAGCTCATTAGTATTTTAGGGTGAGATGTCATTCACAACCCGTTCGTTTGCTTTCCTCCCTCCTTCCTTCTCTATCACTCTCTTCCCCTGCCTTAACACTACTTGGTTGGTGATTGGAGTCACTATAAGCCACCATTCTATGTTGAGTTTTTAATATCTATTGGACTTTAAACAAATGAGTGATGTATATAATCTCAAATGAGATTCCAACCTAAAACCAATTGACAATAAGTAGAGTAATGCACAAGCTTATATGCATGCTCAAACCCTTATATTTTGTCAATATGGAATAACACCCACTTTCATATTCTTTTCATTTTATCAATATGGGACAACACCTACTTTCATAATCATTGCACACTCCTTCACTTATAGGCTAATGACAAGGCCCAACACGTGGCATGATCTCTAAGGGAGATAGTAGTAAATTGAGATCAAGCACAACCTTGGCTTTGATTTCAACTAAATGTTCAAGCTAATGGTTGAAAGCCCATGAATATGTCTACACTCTAACATTCTACATGCCACCCAGTTCAATGAAACAACTCATTTTTGTACTTAATTCAATTGGGAAATGGAGTATAATTACTTTTTTAATTTATATCATTCTTGATTTTCATTTTGCAAGTAAAATTTGCATATTGATCAAATTAATAATGATTTATATCCCAGAGGAATGTTGATCTAAATATTTCCAAATCTTTTATCTATGGTTTCAACATTTATCAATGATATTAAAATTTGTGTCTACCATCCAATTCAATTGTTTCATTTTGAATTGTCTCAATTTTGTGTTTTAGTTTTAGGGTTTGATGGGTTCTATCTTTAGCAACAAAAAAAAAGGAGGAGAGAGAAGTTGGTTAAATAAAGGCAATGACAAATCTTATATATGTTGCTGTTTTAATTTCCTCATAAAATTCTCTCTGACAAATTATCAAACCAAGTGTATTTTTGGAGCTTAACAAGGTAGCTTTCTATGCTTGTATATTCCAACAATTTACTCAGTGAGGTATGTGATCCTCGCAAGCCCTTCACTTTGTCTTATCCTCGTATGAATTTCCTATATCTTTGGCTCTACGCTTAAGATTCAGTTAGAACTGTAGGAGGTAAAAATTTGCTGACAAATCACATGATGCCATGTGTAAAATAAAATAATTTTGATTTGTTCAATTAGGAGCTGCCATGTGTAAAACTGGCTTTTGTAGGCCCATTTAAATGGAATTAAATGCTGGCTAATTAGAAATTGCCACACGTCATCAATGATGTAATAAATAGTATCGCCCCATTTAAATAAAGCCTAAAGCGCAACTCAAAACTCTAGCCTTAGAGCCTATAAATAGAGGCCTTCCACCTTATTCTCAGGAGCTCAACATTCAGCATCGTCCACAAGCTCCAAATCTTAGACTACAAACTAGTTCTAGCTACCAAGAAATAAGGATCAAAACCAGCTAGTTCAACATCTTCTGTAACCTTAGTTGGAGTCTATTTTAGAGTTCTTCATCTAGTTCAACGATCGAGATCAAGCAACCTTGCCCTCATATTGATTAATCTGGCCAACTACATTTCAACATTTTGCATTTTGCAGAATTCAGAGGCTGGGAATGCAAGTAGAGCATCCAGCTACCAAGCGAGAAGAATGAAAACTTGTAAGCTTCAGAAATAGTAATCAACTATTTGCAAATCAAGATCAAGAACCATTTCAGAGTTCTTCAGCTAATTAGTATCAATCAAGATCAAGCTGTCACGCCATCGAATCACTCAAGTCACCAGGAGATCGAATCGGATAACTATTTCATTGTATTCAATTCAGAGATTGTACTCTCATATACAACATCAATACAAAATTAAATTTATTTCTCCATTCCTTATGTAATTTATTTTATGCTCAAAATTCATGTTTACAAATTTTTGGCACGCTCAGGGAAACTTCTCTGTCTCTTATCTCTTTCTCCAAGCAAACAAGTTCTACAGTATTTTGAGGAAGAAATGGTTCCCAATAACTCCATCCTTCAATCTTAGAAGAAGGAGACTATCATATGTACATTTGAAGGATTCGCAAAGGCTAGTATTACGTCTGACAGTCGAAGCACTGGAGTTATGACTAGGGGCATGACCAAAGTTGTTGCATCCATCACCCTAAAACAAGTTGTGACTCCAACTTTGCAGTCACGCAAAACTCAAAAAGGTGACTCGAACGTGCTTGCTGATGGAATCAAACAAACTGGATGTCTTCCTAATTTAAAGGTAAAACCCCTTGTTGTCTTCAATATGAGGACGACTCTACCCTATGGGCTGGATGAAATGTAAGCCTACACCAATCCTGTCTTCTAACCTTTCGATGAGGAAGATGATGACTATGGTAGTAGCGATTCCGCACCAACAACTCCAAGGGATTCACTTTTCTCATAAGTTAAAGTTGAACCTTTGACACTATCGTCAAGCCAGTCAGATGATAGAGGCTATCAACTTGGAGAAAGAATTAGCAAACATGAAGGCAACCTTGGAAAGACTTTTAAGGAGTGCGAAGATAAGGATGCTCAAATTAAGCATTAAAATAACTAGATTGTTGATTTGAAAATGAGTTGGGGAGGCGATCATCTGAAGCCACGAACAAAGGTTTGGGCGGTAAAGATTATGACAAAGAGTGCAATCGTGGCAAGGAGTTTCAAGATGAATGCAAAGCAAACAACGATTCAACCTTGAACTCAATGTCAGTTGAGCAAATTCAAAACTTGATTGCTCATGCGGTAAGGCTCATATAGGAGGGGATTCTCACAAAATTCACTTGTACAAGAAACCTTATACAAAGAGGATCGATGTACTTTGTATGCCTCATGACTATCAACCACCTAGGTTCCAACAATTTGGTGGCTAGGGTAACCCCAAACAACACATAGCTTACTTCATCGAAACCTGCAATAACGCTGGCACTAAAGGAGACCGATCGGTGAAACAGTTCGTGGCATTCCTTAAAGGAACTGTATTTAATTGGTATATAGAGCTAGCCTCTAGGTCCATTAACAGCTGGGGGAAAATGGAAAGCAAGTTCTTGAATCACTTCTATAGCACACACTGCACAGTTAGCATAGCAAAGTTAACTAACACAAAGCAATGGGACAATGAGCCAGTCATTAATTACATAAGCCATTAGCATGCTCTTTTCTGAAGTGCAAAGACCATTTATTTGAATCTTTGCCTGTTGAGATGCATGTCCAATAGATGGATTGGGATATACTTTATGCCTTACAAGTGCATGAGCCCAAAACATTCCAAGAATTGGCAACACAAGCTCATGATATAAAGCTTGCAATTGCCTACTTTAGAAAATGGCTCAATGAAGACGAATCAAGGAATGCCCTTATTCTGAGTTTAATGCATCGAAACTGGTAAACAAACCTTTTACGAAGATGCTTATAGAGCAGCCAGAGCCAAAGCATCCTAAAGAAATTCGAAGAATTAATGATCCGAAATACTACAAGTATCACAGAATCATCGGTCATCCTATACAGAAATACAGGGCATTCAAGGAGCAAACCATGCAACTTATGAAAGAAGGAAAGATCATATTAGATGAAGAAGAAAATGAAGGCCCTCATTAATCGTCTATCAAAATCATAAGCACACCCAAAATTGGCATTTAGACGCGGACTTTTAAGTCACCATTGCGAATTCCCCAAAGTCATAAAAGTGAAGACTCCTAAGTCACAAAACAATTTTCACTCTCAAGTCACCCTTAAGACTTCCAAATTTAAGCTTTTAGACTCTCAAGTCACCACAAACTATCAAGTCACTCATAGGATTCACAAGCCATTAGAGTCATAGTTTCCTAAGGGATCAAAATCAAATACTTCCAAGTCACCTAAAGACTATCAAGTCAACAAAATTACAGTCTTTGAAGTGAACACACAATTCTCAAGTCATCACGATTGTAGACTCTTAAGTCATCAGGGACATAAACTCTCAACTAATTAAAGTTCAAAGATTCTTAAGTCAGTTAAGTGATAGACTCACAAGTCAAAGAAAATTGTTAACTCTCAAGTCATCAATAGTTTTCAAGTCAACTTTACAAACCTCAAGTCATTGACGTTACAGACTCCAAAGTTTTCAAAGTCAAAGACTCCAAAGTTTCCAAAGTTTAAGACTATCAAGTCACCAAAATTCAAGGCTCCAAGGTCTCTAAAGTTTAAGATTATCAAGTCATCGAAATTTCAGACTCCAAACTAAAACACTGCAAAGTCTTTAAAGTTTAAAACTCCTAAGTAATTGATTTAAGATTTTCGAGCCATTTCCATAGACCCCAAGTCATCAAATCCACAAAATTTTAAGTCTATCCTTCCAGATTGCTAAGTCAGCCCCTATAGACTTTTAAGTCGTCAAACTAATAGGGTTCCAAGTCAGCCCCTATAGAAACCTAATCAAACTCTGTAACTTCCAAGTTGCAGACTCAAAAGTCATCAAACGCTCAGACTCTCAAGTCCATCCTGACAGACTCTCATGTCATCAAATCTCACAAGAATCTAGAGTTCTTTCTTTAAGAATCCTAAGTCAAAAAATTTACTAACTCCCAAGTCACTATGCAAACTCTCTAGTCATCAAAGTTCAAGTCTCTCCAGACATCAAAATTAAAAGGCTGCAAAGTCCTAAAGTTTTGGACTCCAAAAGCAAGACGGTTCTAAGCTCCAAATGATCAAACCTAAAGACTCTCAAGTCTTTAAAGTTTAAGACTCCTAAGTCGACAAAATTACTCACTCCCAAGTCACTAAACAGACTCTCCAGTCATCAAGTTCAAAATTATAAGTCATCAAAGCAAAAGGCTATCAAGTCATTTTATCAAAGGTGTTGGCTCATAGGTCACTAAGCACATTTTTAAATCATATAAACATACCCAAATTGTCATTGTTACGAACTTTTACAACTCGTTCAAGTTAGGGAACACAAAAAGATCGCATCCTCCTTTGCATTAGCGATATAGGCATTTTCCGTCAAATTGGTAGTCTTTTCCTTCAAGTCGAGCACTGGCAATGTAGGCATCTTCCTTTAAGTCAACAACCTCCTATTTGGAGTTGATTCCTTACTTTGAAGGGTCACGTCTTTGTTGTTTAATTAGAAGGGTCAAGCATTTGTTATTTGATCAGAATGTTCATGTCTTTATTATCTGACCAGAGGAGTCCAGCCTCTACCCGATCCAAGGGGTCAAGTGTGCACTATCTGATCAGATGAGTCACCTTTGTTATCTGATTGGACGAGTTACGCCTCCCCTGTTTGATCGAAGGAGCCAAGCTATCCCTTTCTGATCGGAGAGTTGCCTTCGCTATCTGATCAGATAAGCCAAGCCTTGACTTTCTGATTGGGAGAGTTACCTTTGTTGTCTAATAGAAGAAGTCAAGTCTTTACCACCTAATCGGAGGAGTCTAAATGCCTTTGCTCTATGATCACAGGAGTTAGGCCTTTGTTGTCTAATCGGAGGAGTCAAACCTTCACTTTCTGATTAGACGAGTCATGCGTTGACTATCTTACTGAAGGGGTCACACCTTCATTGTCTGATTAGAGGAGTCACGTCTTTGCTATATGACCAGAGGAGTTATGCCATTGCCATATGAGTGGAGGAGCCATACCTTCGCAAATCTGATAAAAGAAGTCGCCGCTTGAATAAGAAAATCAAGGCTACTCCAACTGGATTAAGCAAGGGAGTCTTTTGCGAAGAATTGAATCTAAGGGACAATCCCTCATTTTAAAATTCATCCTTACTTCGTGATCTAATTGGAGGAATAACAGTTAGAAGAAAAAAAAATCCAAGTTGATACCAAAAAGTTTGAGTGAGGGAGTCTCTTGTGAAGAATCGAATCTACGGTAGAAATTGTTTTTCATCTTAAAGTTGACCTCACTTTGCAATGTAATTGAAGGAGTTGCAGTGAGAAGGAAGATGTCCAAGTTGACCCCAAATAGATTAAGTGAGAAAGTCTCCTATGAAAAATCAAATCTACGGAGAAAAACGATTTTTCGTCTTAAAAGTCAACCTCATTTCATGGTCTACTTGGGTGCGGAGGAAGACTAGTTGATCAAGCAGTTTCTTAAAAAAAAGGGAGCTTTACTTTAAGTTGGAAAAAAACAAAAATTGAAAAAAATATTCACAAAACCAATCATAACTTGGTTTAATTAAACAATCCCTACATAGCCACGCAAAGCATAAAGAAAAAACAAAATAAACGTGGGCTAAGAAAGGGGGCTAAAAAGGAAAATAAAAAAAGGAAGCAAATATTGCAAAGCAAATTGATAAGTGCTTAATATGTACATCTTTTTAGGGCTATTTTAACTCGTTTTTAGGAGAATTTGTGCTTAATGATGTTCTTTACTCTCTTATGCTCGATTTATGCTTGGGTGTAGTTGTTTTATGTGTTTTGCAGGATTTTTAGCCTTTTTACCCAGCATTTGCCCTTTAATGGCTATATTTTGACCTCCCCCATGGCCGTCCATGAGTTGCTATGCTCATGGAGCAAGAAAAGAGCAAGAAACCAGTTCCAACGCATACCACGCCTTGTGAGAAATTTGATCACTTTATTTCATGTTTTGGATATTGGATGAGGGACTGAAAGGTGAAATTCCAATCTAGAACCCTCAGATTTGACTTGATGGCGTGATGTGTTGAGAGAGAATTACCAATTGAGAAACCACAAATTTGATAATCGCATGCTTAATGATCCTGAGTAAATCAACAGCACTTGAGAAATGGTAATTGGTTAGATTTAGCTATTTTACTTCACCTTGAAAGAGGGTTCTAATACTTTGATTATCGATTTTAAAACAACCAATTGAGGAAGAAGTGCTTGACTGATGCATGAATTGGGACATTGCTAGTATGGTGTAATTCCTTGATTATTTATCCATTAGATTAGATGGTTAGTTAGTTTAATTTTAATATTAAGTATTGATTCGCTTAGCCTATCTTAACAGAATATAACCCAATAGCTTGACCAAGTCTCCGTAGATTGACCTTGATTTGCTACAACGCCACCATACGCTTGCGACCCTATTAAGTTTTTGGCGCCTTTGCCAGGGACTGGTGTCGAATATTAGGTTTTTCCCGATAGGTTTGACTAAGCATTTTGTTTTTCTTTGAAAAAAAAACTAGAAAAATAAAAAATAAAAACTTACAAATTTTTCAAGAAAAAAATGATGGCAATTTTCTAATTTTTCGAATTCGAGCAAGAATTATTTTGGAGGTATTTCAAGCGTTTGCATGCTTTTCTTCCTAAATGTGGTTATTGTATGGGTATATGGAAAATTTTAGACATTATTGATGAGGGTGTGAATAGTAAAACCCGAGCTCTTTTATGGTATTGGGATTTTAATGTTGATGAAGCATGGTAGCTGAATGGATTGCTGGGGATTCATTTGAATTTAAGAAAGTTAGTCATGTTTTTGGATATTTATTCCCTAATCCTTGTGCATTCTATGCTAGATCTTATTATGAACCTTTTTCGTGTGACTTGTGTAATTCTTCTGACCAAGAAATCAATTTGTGTCCTTATTATGCATATTGTAGACAGTCTGACTCTACACCACCCTAGGATAATAATGATGTTGTCCTGATCTTACATGAGTCATTCTTTCCTTTAACTTAGTGCGCAGGGCTTAAGGTGGGTGAGCCTTATGAGGTTGTTGCTAGATTTAGTGTTGTTGATCCATATTTTGAGTCGGAAAATGCTTTAGATGAGGTTTATGATCTAGATAAGACTCCTGTGGAGGGGTCACATGATGTGTTTATGCATGAGGGGTCTCACAGCCTTGGTTTTAATGATATTGTTCTCCCTAATCCTCTTTATCATTCCCATGTTTCACCTATTTGTTCACTACCCTCTTCTTGCCCCAAGTATTATATCGATGTGCCCATTGATAATCTCATGATTTGTGATGCTAATATTGATTTAAGTTATGAGGATAACATGCTCAAGATGCTTAGTGGGAATTTTGATGATTATGTTTCCTAGGTTAGTTTAGAGGGTATGATTGCTCCATTGATCCATATTGTGTATGACTAGTGGACATGCCTAGGAAAGTCATGTTGACTATATTCTTTAATCCTTCCTATGATTTTTCTCAGGCTTTTATATGGTCAAGAAGATAGTTGTTGTGTTTGGTGTGATTTTGGTTATTGTCTCTTACCATGTATTTTCTAAATTATGGTCCCAAGAGTTTGATAAGCTCCTGAGAGTGTTGATAGCATCTGATTTAATGAGTCAAGTCTTGAAGTTGTGATAGAGTGATTGATGCCCCATTTGGCCCATATTGCGTGGACGCCTTAGCTTAGGTGTACCCGGGACCTAACCTAGTGAGATCGTTATACTTTGTTTTCCCTTTCCCTTCTCTTACCTTTCTTTCCTTTGAATAATAATATTTTATCTAAGCCTGAGAGAAGGGTAGTTCCATATATTTGTTTTTGGTTATTAGCTTGCATACATGTTAGAACATATAGTTTTAGGTTTCTTTTTGTTTGCATTAGTGTTTTGCATTTAGTTACAGTTAAGATATTAATCATGCATCATTTTATTAATTATTTTGATTATATTTTATACATTATTGCATCTAATTTACGTTATTTTCATATAATTTTTAGGTTAGGCATTGTTTTAATAAAGAGGAGAAGACGAGTCGTTGAGGCTCGGGTTTTACATGCTTGGGCAGAAGACGGTCCACAAATGATAATTATGAAGAAATTGCTTGGGCTAGGATTCCAAGAGTTGGAGAAGAGTTAGAATTCTTGAGGGAGAAGAAGTTTAAGTAAGAAAGGAAGAAGGAAACCGTAGTTACTAACCCTAATCACACCCCTCCTTTCCTCTCTATATATATCATCATCACCATCACCATAATCATGCTCACCTCCATGGATCTCCAACGCAACACGGCACATCCATAATCACCAGCCCACGGCTGTTCCTCCCTCATCATCATCATCCATCATAAACCCACGCATCATCACCTCCTCAAGGCCCTTTCTCTTCTTCCTCAATGTAAACCGGCTCCCTCCCACACTTCATCTCCTCCCCTTCATCTCCATCATCATCATATCCCCACGCATCATCTCATCATTCGCTTGCCACCCTTCTACCTCCTCACATCTCATGTTTCCCCCATAGTCATCATCAACATCTTCTATCATCATCATAATCCTTCAAAACGCCACGACACACCATATTCACCACGACACCAACTAGCCTCTTTTATTATATTTTTTTCCCTTTTTTGTTCTTACTTTAATTTGTTTTTATGTTGTTAGTTAATTATTAAACATGAACCCCTTGGTTAATTGTGATGTTACTTTTAATATGAGTGAGTAATTTTTTTATGCTTAGTATAATCTTCTTGAAGCCATGCTAAATTTACTATTTTGAAACAAGTCTTATGCTTTACTGCCTAGTTGATTCATATTCATGATTCTATAGCGATTAGCGTTTATTGTTTATGATATTCGTGTTAAATTAATTAGAATGCATGCTAGTTAATTTAATACGATTTCGATTGATAGTTTAGAAGACTATAATACGTAAAAGTTATAGTCTTTTATGCTTAGGTATCACCCTAATTAATTATGGATGGCTCAAACCTCATCTCTTTTAATTAGGTCATCGCTTTAGATCTTTGTTAAATCGATTTGCTGGTAAATTGGGTACAAAATGTTAAATGATGTTTTTCTAATTCTTAATGCTCTAGTTTGATTAAACTTTTGCGCTGGTGTAAAGATTATCAAATTAGTAGGGTTTACATTAAGGCTGGACCAAATTAAACTAGAATATAAGGAAAAACGGGGAAGAACCGCTGGTGGATGTCTTCTACAGTTTAACTCATGAATGAAATTAACTTGTGTGTTAATGATAAATATTAATTTGCATGGTGGATTGAGATTATACTAAGTATCCTTCATAAATTTGACAACTTTTGATCATTATTTGTTGCTTAGAGTTAATTTGATTAGTTTGTTAATTTTTTGTTCTATTTTTAGCAGCTTCAATATAATTTCAATCAACCCCTCCCCCAAAAGTATAGTCTTTTAGGAGTGTCTAGGTAATTTTAGATAGTTTAGATTTTGATTTTTATAGTGGTTATAATTTTAGATTGATTTATATTCAGTTTTAGTATTTAATTACCGATTTGTTAGAAATTAGACTAAAAATAGTTGTTTTTGTTCTTTTTTGATTTTTTTCAGTTCCTAGAATTTATATAGTGTCCTAGTCTGCCCAGATTTAATTTTGTAATTTTTGGAAGTTATTTGATAATTTTTCAGAATTATTTTTTGAAATCGATATGTGCAGGTTTTCAGGTTATTAATTCTGAAATTTTCGACCTTAATTGTTAATTCACGATTATTAGGTACTGTTAAGCCTAGAAAATTGTGTCCTAGAATTAGGGTAATTTTAGTGAATATTTTCGTATTTATATTTATGCAGATTATTTTATTTCTAATTTCAGATTTAATATTCTGCATTGATATTCTGTGGTAATTTCCTGATTTGATTTTTCTGAAATTATTTGGATACAATTGAGGAGTTATAAGCCTATATACCTGAAGAATAATATTTTAGGTTACTTTTTGACACTTTTAATATTTATTTTCTGATGATTATTTGCTGTTTTGAGTTTTAATTAGAATTTCAGTTACTATTCTGTTTTTATTTTTCAAGATTATTTAGGAAAGATTTTTACTATTTACTTTCCAGAATATAATCCAAAATATTTAGGAGCATCATTCGGTGTTTTTCCACATTTTTATTCATTAGATTTTAATTATTTTAGAATTATTAAGATTAGATTTAATAAATTGGATTAGAAAAATTATTTAGGATTAAGCTAGCCTTTTTAAAACAATCTTTCCTCATCGATCGATCCCTACTTCACTATGCTATAAAAAAATTTAATAACCGAAATAGAGGTTAAATTTGTAGCTCTCGACAAGCTTAACAAATTTTGGCGCCATTACCGGGAAAAGAAAATTAAATTGCTAGTTTACTTCTATTTAATTTTACTCCTTTCATTGCTTTGTTTTAACTTTAGTATTCTATTTTATTTGTAGGACTTTTTGTAGTGCATGAAATTAAGGAGTGGTAAGGACATTGGGGAGGTCAGAGATCAATCATTGAGAGCTAAAATCAAAGAGAGTTAGCCTGACCCAATAAGTTTAGGATTAAAGAGATAAGCATGTCTATTCTTCAAGAACTTGCTGCTCCTAACTTAGAAACCCAACCAATATCCATTACTTGTGCTGTTTTAGATAAGCCTTTGAAATTAAACTCAGGATTTATTAGCTTATTACCTAAGTTTCATGGATTAGCTGGAGATGACCCCTATAGACACATTAGTTAATTCCTTATTACCTGCTCTACTATGGTGCCTGAATGAATTCCTAAGGACTAAATTAGACTACGGGCCTTTTCCTTTTCTTTGCTTGGTAATGCTAAGGACTGGTTATATTATATGCCTGTTGGATCTTTTTCTACGTGGACTACATTGCATAAATCGTTTCTAGAAAAGTTTTAACCTGCATCCTGTATTGGATCTATTAGGAAAGAAATATGTGGAATCAAACAAATGAATGGGGAAACCTTTTGTGAGTATTGGGAAAGATTTAATAAGTTATGTGCTAGTTATTCCCAACATCAAATAACGGAACAACTATTGATTCAATATTTTTATGAGGGTTTACTTCCAATGGACTGTAATATGGTTGACGCTACTAGTGGGGGGCTCTGGTTAATAAAACCCCAGCTGATGTTCGAAATCTATTTAATTTAATGGCCCAAAACACTCAGCAGTTTGGTGCTAGGGACTCACAAGTTAAAAGGGTAAATGAGATAGGTTCTAGTTCATCTCTAGAGAATCAGTTATCTCACATTACTGCTATGTTAAATAAGATTGTTACTGGGGGTATTCAAAAAGCAGTAATATGTGGTATTTGTTGTCTAGAGGGGCATCCTACTGATGCATGTCCTACTCTACAAGAAGGTAATGTTAATGCTCTTTACTCTAACCAAAATCAAAGGAGGTATGATCCCTATTCGAATACTTATAATGAAAGATGGAGAGACCACCTTAATCTTAGGTATGGCCCTCAAACCAATCCACCTAGTTTTGACCAAACATCTCGTCAATCTTCTAATCAGGATAGGACTAACTTCCTACTAGAACAAGTCCTTAAGAAGATGGATGATGGGTTCCAGATTTTGGAGACAACTCTTAAGCAGGTTCAAGAGAGACAGGCTGCAACTGATATCATAGTTAGCAACTTACAGGCTCAAATGCAAAATAGGTTACCATCTCAGCCTTACCCTAACCCTAAGGAGAATGTTAGTGCGATAACACTTAGGAGTGGGAAAGAGTTACAAGAGCCTAGGAAGAGTAGACAGGTTGAGCCTGAGTTAGAGGTCAAGGGGACTGAACCAGAGTTAGACATAGATTCTAATCAAACTATTAAGGAAATAAGAGAGACAAAAAGAGAACCTTATAAGCCCATTCCACCTTTTTCTAGTAGATTTAGAAGCCCTACTTCTAAGGTAAATGAGGCTAACCAAGAGATCTTAGAGACATTTAGGAAGGTAAAGATCAACATACCTCTCCTTGATGCTATTAAACAGGTGCCTCCTTATGCTAAGTTCTTGAAAGAATTATGTGCTACTAAAAGAAAGTTAGTAGGGAATGAAAAGGTAAGTGTGGGGGAAAATGTGTCTACAGTTTTTCAAAGGAAACTTTCCCCTAATGCAAAGACCCAGGTGTGTTCTCTGTTCCTTGTAAGATAGGAAATCTTTACTTTCATAAGGCTATGCTTGATTTGGGTGCTTCCATTAATGTTATGCCTAGGTCTGTTTATAACAAACTGAACTTAGGAAAGTTAAAGAAAACTGGTGTAGTGCTTCAGTTAGCTGATAGGAGCAGCATTTACCCAGATGGAGTGTTAGAGGATATCTTACTCCAAGTGAATGAACTTGTGTTTCCTGCGGATTTTTACGTGATGAACATGGCTGATGCACATCATGAGATTCCCATCTTGCTTGGCATGCCATTTTTGAAAACAGCTAGCACTAAAATTGATGTGCATGCAGGAACATTAACCATGGAATTTGATGGTGAAGTGATTAAATTTAATATTTTTGATGCCATGAGATTTCCTGCTGATGTGATTTACGTATATGTACTTGATGTTATTGCTGAATTGCCCCAAGATATTTATGACTTATCCAATGAAGATTAATTTTTGACTATGCTTACTAAGAGTCTTGATCAGGCTAAGTTTCAAAAAGTACCCTACCAGATTAATGGTGATTTACTGGAAGAGATCCAACTAGAGGATCCAGGAGCTTCATGAAGTCGAGCCAACGACTATAAACAAAGGCATTGGTTGGGAGGCAACCCAACGTTTTTAGGAAAGTACCTATTTAATTTTGCTTTTATTTTTATTATTTCTATTTTTTGCATGCATTAGGGACTATGCATGAATTAAGTGTGGAGGAGTGCATCCTGCATTTAATTTTCACAGTATTTATTCTTGAAGAAAAAAAGTAGAAAATCGAAAAAAATAAAAAAACCTTTTCTTTTCTTATAAATAATGCATGATATGCGTTTATGCTAGACTTGCTTGTTTAAATTTTTTTTTGTTTTATTAGCTATTTTTTAGTTTATTCTTTCATAAGTGAAGACTTCTAAGCATCATAGTTATCCTTTAGAAAAGTTTGAGTTGATCCCCATACATCTTTTTAATGAGTAATGCTCTTGATTATCCATCTTATTTAGTCATGTAATATATTCGATTCAGAGGCAATAAAATGACCTAGCCCATCTCCTAGACTATTGAATTAGTTGAATAACTCATTAAAATTGTGATTTTACTTGTCTATTTTTCATTTATGAAAAAAAAGGGTGAAAAAAAAATAAATAAATTAAAAATGTTAGATTACCAACATGGGTAGGAATAGATGGCTCAACACCTATTTTCCTTAAGTTTAGGTCTCAAGTGAGCCTTATGTATGGAGTAGCCCATGATTGGGAGAGTCATGCCCCTTTTGGGCCGATCAATGACTTGCCAAAACTAACAGTCAAAGAAAGAATAAGATGAGAATGAATTATTTGCTGCAACACCTCTATTCGGGTGAGTGTTCGACAAGGAGTGTTCAATTTTTAAGACCCTATATGGGTATCGAATATGTGCGCAAGTGGAGTTTGACGAGAGAAGAAGAGAAAATAAATACAAAGCAAGTTTAGAATCAATTTAACGAAGTTATTCTACCTAGTTCAATTGTCTCTATAGTCAGACCATGCCTAAATTTTTCTATCTTAAATTCTTTTTCGACCTCTTGATTGGTGTATGCATAATAAAAAAAGAGATGGATAATTATTAATCTTGTTATATCATTATAGAAGTGTTGTGAGGTGGATAAATAAACTCTCTAAGGATAGTTGGATGTTTAGCAGGTATTCACTTATTGAAAGGAAAACTAATTAATTCAATAACACTGTTTTTCTTAAGCAAGCCCAGACCTAGTATGAATATCATAAGTATGCATGATTTTATAAGAAAAGAAAGGATGTCAACTTTAGGTCGAGTCTAAGATTTCTTTGCACGAGGACGTCTAAAGTCTAAGTGCGGAGGAATTTGTTAAGCCATTAATCATGCATCGTTTTATTAATTATTTTGATTATATTTTACACATTATTGCATCTAATTTACATTATTTTCATATATTTTTCAGGTTAGGCATTGTTTTAATAAAGAGGAGAAGACGAGTCGTTGAGGCTCGGGTTTTACATGCTTGGGCAGAAGACGGTCCAAAAATGATAATTATGAAGATATTGTCTAGGCTAAGATTTCAAGAGTTGGAGAAGAGTTAGAAGTCTTGAGGGAGAAGAAGCTTAAGGAAGAAAGGAAGAAGGAAACCCTAGTTACTAACCCTAATCACACCCCTCCTTTCCTCCCTATATATATCATGATCACCATCACCATAATCATGCTCACCTCCATACATCTCCACCGCAACACAGCACATCCATAATCACCAACCCACGGCTATTCCTCCTCCATCATCATCATCATCCGTCATAAACCCACACATCATCACCTCCTCACGACCCTTTCTCTTCTTCCTCAACGTAAACCGGCTCCTTCCCACACTTCATCTCCTCCCCTTCATCTCCATCATCGTCATATCCCCACGCATCATCTCATCATTCGCTTGCCACCCTTCTACCTCCTCACATCTCATGCTTCCATATTCGCCACGGCGCACCATATTCGCCACGGCACCAACTAGCCTCTTTTATTATATTTTTTTCCCTTTTTTGTTCTTACTTTAATTTGTTTTTGTCTTGTTAGTTAATTATTAAACGTGAATCCCTTGGTTAATTGTGATGTTACTTTTAATATGAGTGAGTAATTTTTTTATGCTTAGTATAATCTTCTTGAAGCCATGCTAAATTTACTATTTTGAAACAAGTCTTATGCTTTATTGCCTAGTTGTTTCATATTCATGATTCTATAGCGATTACCGTTTATCGTTTATGATATTCGTGTTAAATTAATTAGAATGCATGCTAGTTAGTTTAATACGATTTCGATTGATAGTTTAGAAGACTATAATACGTAAAATTTATAGTCTTTTATGCTTATGCATCACCCTAATTAATCATGGATGGCTCAAACCCCATCTCTTTTAATTAGGTAAGCGCTTTAGATCTTTATTAAATCGATTTGCTGGTAAATTGGTTACAAAATGTTAAATGATGTTTTTCTAATTCTTAATACTCTAGTTTGATTAAACTTTTGTGCTTGTGTAAAGATTATCAAATTAGTAGGGTTTACACTAGGGCTGGACCTAATTAAACCAGAATCTAAGGAAAAACGAGGAAGAACCGCTGGTGGATGTCTTCTACAGTTTAACTCATGAATGAAATTAACTTGTGTGTTAATGATAAATATTAATTTGCATGATGGATTGAGATTATACTAAGTATCCTTCATAAATTTGACAACTTTTGATCATTATTTGTTGCTTAGAGTTAATTTGATTAGTTTGTTAATTTTTTGTTCGATTTTTATCAGCTTCAATATAATTTCAATGAACCCCTCCCCCAAACGTATAGTCTTTTAGGAGTGTCTAGGTAATTTTAGATAGTTTAGATTTTGATTTTTAGAGTGGTTATAATTTTAGATTGATTTATATTCAGTTTTAGTATTTAATTACCGGTTTGTTAGAAATTAGACTAAAAATAGTTTTTTTTGTTCTTTTTTTGTTTTTATCAGTTCCTAGAATTTATATAGTGTCCTAATCTGCCCATATTTAATTTCGTAATTTTTTGAAGTTATAAATTTTCAGAATTATTTGTTGAAATCGATATGTGCAGATTTTTAGGGTATTAATTCTGAAATTTTTGACTTTAATTGTTAATTCACGATTATTAGGTACTGTTAAGTCTAGAAAATTGTGTCCTCGAATTATGGTAATTTTCGTGATTATTTTCATATTTATATTTATGCAGATTATTTTATTTCTTATTTCAGATTTAATATTCTGCATTGATATTTTGTGGTAATTTCCTGATTTGATTTTTCTGAAATTATTTGGATACAATTGAGGAGTTATAAGCTTATATACCTGAAGAATAATATTTTAGGTTATTGTTTGACATTTTTAATATTTATTTTCTGATTATTATTTGCTGTTTTGATTTTTAATTAGAATTTCAGTTACTATTCTGTTTTTATTTTTTCTAGATTATTTAGGAAAGTTTTTTACTGTTTTCTTTCTAGAATATAATCCAAAATATTTAGGAGCATCATTGGGTGTTTTTCCACATTTTTATTCATTAGATTTTAATTATTTTAGAATTATTAAGATTAGATTTAATAAATTGGATTAGTAAAATCATTTAGGATTAAGCTAGTCTTTTTAAAACAATCTTTCATCGTGGATCGATCCCTACTTCACTATGCTATAAAAAAATATTTAATAACCGAAGTAGTGGTTAAATTTGTAACTCTCGACAAGCTTAACAGTTACGTTTAGATTTGCATATAGGATTGCATGTACGGATGCTGTGGATTGGTTTGAGATGCCCTCCAATGATATTTTTTGTTAGGCATGATAGCTTTCATGAACTTGAGTAACTTTTGATGTGTAATCCCTTTTGGTGCTAAAATCTTTTTTGATGGTTTTGTAAAAATTTATTGTTTTGACCATTGTCTTGATTGAGAACTTTGTTACCCCTTGGAGTCCTTAGCACTAATGTTGGTACATGGGAGTCATTTTATGAGCTTAATGAGCCTTTGGTAGATGTTCCATGGGATTTTTAGCCTTATTTGGAATTATTCATTATATTTAGTCTCATGTTTCTTTCATGTGTGACTCTTCCATGTTGCATCTCTAGAACTTGCCTTCACTCTTGTTCGAAACCACATTAGCATGTCCATAGTTGATGATATGATAGAGGCATTTCTTTCTTTGAATATTTTAGCCACATAGCTAAATAGCCTACCCTTGTATTACATGTTTACCCCCTTCACTAGCCCCTTTGAGCTTATATCAATTTTTGTTGTGAACACTTCATATTAGCCCTTGGCCAAACACATATTCTTACCTTTAAACCAAGTCTCTGGAGCATTATTTCATTTATGTAATGGGTGGTTTGGGGATAGTTGACTTTAAAGTGGCTTTGGTATGTTGGTTTTTTGAGGGATTGATGTTATTGACCATTTGCGTTTACTCCTCTCCTGTTTAGTTGTATATGTGCATACAAATTAGGTTGTGAGTTCATATTTCGTGATCCTATGCTGTTCAATAATTGCAATTTTCGTTTGATTTTCCAAAAAAACAAAAAGAGAAAAAAAAAGCAAAAAAAAAGTTATGTTGAAGAAAAACAAAAACTAAAAAAGCAAAAAAGAGAATGAATAAGTGATTGGCGTTGGACATGTAAATAGGTTGTGTTCCTTCTTTTTTTAACTCATTTCCTATTTAATTCGTATGGTATGTATAGTGTATTCTTGAGGCTTGGAGTGTTGGTGAACTTTATGGCTAATTAGTGCTTTGATTGGTTGCTCCCTAGTCACTTGGATATATAGCTCCACATTGTCCCAAATGCATTTTTCCATTCCTTTCCCTTAACCCTTCTAGCCCACATTACAACTCATATAAAGTCCTCTTGATTGTCTTGTGCACACTGCATTCCTAGTGGTGGAGAATTTAAGAGTCTTTGCAAACAAATGGTAGATTGCATCTTTGGAATGAGTCTTGAGTTAACCTTTGCTATATTTCAAACATAGGAGTGGGAGTGATTCACATTTCCCAAAAGTGAGGCTCTACCAATCTAATTAGCTCTACAATTCCACATGCCTGCATGATGTGCTTTATAGTTCTTTGGAGGTGATCAAGTTTGATATCGAGCTCGTGGTCTAGTACTTTTTTGAAAACCTTCTCCTCCTCCTAATTTTGAAATGACTTGCACGCTATTTGGGGTTGTCGTTGATTGCTATTCTTACTTGTGATATGCTATGACTTGCCTACCTTAAGGAGATTATCATGTATTTGAGTCCCAGATGCATCTCCCCTTGTCGGTTTTATCTAGTGTTTTCTTGAATACAGCTAACTATTTAAGCAGGGGGAAGTCTGATGCGTCCTTAAAGTGCACTGTATTTCAAGGTCATTTTGTACCTTTTTTAGGGAGAATTATGTGTTTTATGATATTCTATACTTTTTGATTTTACACTGGAGTATGGTTCTTTTCTGTGTTTTGCAGATTTTTGGACCATTTTATACCAAATTTGACCATAAATGAGTGTTGCTTGAACCTCCACAGACACCCCTAAGTCGCTATGACCTTGGAAGGAAGAAAGAACAGAACAATGTCGAAACAGAGCCACCACGAATGACTCGTGGTGGTGTCCATGGTCCGTGGTGGCCTCATTTCCCTTAAGCCTGTTTGTTTTCTCGCAGATGTTTGACTTCCAAGTAGTTTTAATTCCATTATTTCTTACGGATGTTCGACTTCCAAGCAGTTTCGCTATAAAAAGGCTGTTTGCAACCTCATTTCAACATCCATTCTATTTTGTCCATATTCCATTCTATCTAGTTAGGATTTGGATTAGAGGAAGAGAGAGAGAATTGAAGTGTAGATTTGCAAGGATTCCATCCTGGGCTTGCAATGACAATTCAACCATTAATTGGCTGAGCATTTCTTTTCTCTTCTCTTCTTTTATCTTCTTTTTTCTCATTATCTTTGGATTTATGTTTTGTAATTTAGATTATCTTTTGTTGGTTTGAGTTTGGATTTATACAAATACTAGTTATGTTCTTGATTTAGAGTTGATCTCTTTGAGCATTTTGGAATTATTGGATTATTTTATTGGATCTTAGATGTTTATTGTCTTATGAGAAATTTGATCACTTTCTTGCATGTTTTGGGTATTGGATGAAGGATTGAAAAATGAAATTCAATACTAAAACTCTAGGATTTGACTTGATCGCGTGATGTGTTGAGAGAGAATTATCAATTGCGAAACCACAAATTTAATAATTGCATGCTTAATGATCCTGAATAAATCAAGAGCCCTTGAGAAATGGTAATTGTTTGAGCTAAAAATGTGCTATTTTTAAGGTAATTTTTCAACGGTTTTAGGCTCGTTTTAATAATATTTTTTAGGTTTTTAATTGATTTTATTTTATTTTGCAGATTTTTAATAAATGTGAAGAAAGGGCTGAAAATGTAACACCCCCAGCCCCTAGGTCAGGAGCGTTACGTTCTCCTATATCTTACTTAATTTCTGGGGGGAAACGGACAGAGTCTCCCCTAAAAACTGACCATTTCCAGGCTAAAAGCCTTACAAAAATTTCCTGCAAATCAACGGAAGCGCATAACATTCACAATAAGCTCAACGGCCACACGCCGGAGTCCATAACTCAACGAGCCACCCGCTCGGAGTACACCAAACAGAATAGTTCTTTAACGCATGAAAAGTAAAAGATACAACTCAACGGTCTACACAACCGGAGTACTGGGGTTTACATCCCAAAATACAACCAACTAGAACCAAGAAGACATCTAATTATTCAGATGGTTGGCTCACACGGCCATACAGAGCGACTAATGAACAATATGTGTTATATGAACTAGAAAACTTAAAATACAACATTTACAAACTAGGAATACATTACATCACTTGAATCTACTTTTATATGGCACACATGATTCCCTTTCAAGTAGGGGTAGACTCCAGCTCGCATAAGTAACTTGATTTGCACCTGCCATAACGAAAGACTGGGGAAAAGGGGAAAGAGTATTGGGGTGAGCAACCACACGCTCAGTGAGAATTCCCCTACTCCTTAAAACCCAAAACAGTTGCAGACAATAATACTAATAATAGCCACATATCACGCATTCATATTTTACTATCATATTAGGCAATCAAAATCCCCAAGGAAAGATCACCACCTTTAAAACTTCATTCTAACTCCTCAACTCGTACCTAGGTCCCTAACGACCAATCTTTCTTTCTATCAGGCATTCATACACTTAATCAAATAGCACAAGGATGAATATGATGCTTTCAAATACTCCTGTGAAAACATAGTGACTCATTATATTCAAAGAACAGTTTTTAAACCATGCTAACTCCTTTAATGCTTATAACTTTTCTAAAAGCTCTTGAAACACCCAATTTGGTAAGAAAAGGCTTTGGAAGAACATTCTTTCATAAGATAAGCACCTTGAAAAGCTTAAATGTACAATGCGTTACTAGGAATTAGCTATACTTCACTTGAAACTTCATTCAAGAACATATTCATAAAAGATATGAAGGTTCCGTACATTTAAAAGCTTCGTTCTTTTCTTTTAAACAAAAATCGCTTTACTTGGCCTCTTGAGGCTCGTGTTACTTTAAAGGAACTTCTTTTCTTTTCTGAACTGCTTAGAATGGCAATTTGCCAAATCTGCTCTTTAGCAACTTATTTATAACATAAAACATCTTATTGTGCTGGGTAGGGGGGTCAACACCGCCCTTAGTGAGATCGTCACTCTTATTTTACGTTATCCCCGGGGTGTACGTACTTATCTTTTGGCCAAAACGCGTCTCAGTAGATAAACTCAAACTTCGATATTATCCTCTGTGGGGCAACAGCTCACACCAGGATAATCATATCCTGAGTCCAGTCCCCCTCAAGGTTTTCTTACGCGTCACACATCATAACTTATCTGGGGAACAGCTCACACCAAGATATATCATATCTTGAGTCCAGTTCCCAGGAACAGCTCACACCAAAATGATTCACATCTTGAGTCCAGTTCCTAACTTATCTTAAGGGAAACAGCTCACGCCATCTTTGCGTCCAGTTTCCAGGAACAGCTCACACCAAGATAACTTGTATCCCGAGTCCAGTTCCTAACTTACTTATCTCAGGGGGAAACAGCTCACGCCCTTTTGCGTCCAGTTTCCGCCCTCTGGCCAACTTTCCAGCACATTCTTAGACTTTGAAGGCATATTTCATTTCTCTGTTTCAAATGCTTACTTGGCTGAAAACTTGCTTTTTAAAGTAAACGACTATAACCTTGTGAAATGCTTATAATTCACGTCCTTTTCAACTTAAAACCTTCTTACAATCTCAATACGTTTGCTAAATCGTAAATTGTCTTCGTAAATAGCTTAAAAGCTTCTTATAGACGTTAAAAGTTTATTAATCACATAAATCGACTTTCTTTGAAACTTGAAAACTTCTTAAAAACGCAATGAGCTGGTTAAATCGTAAAACGATTTCGTTTTGAACTTAAAAGCTTCGTATAAGAGTAATATAGCTACTAACCTGCAAAAGGACTTCGTTTCTTAACTTAAGAAGCTCTTATAGACGCAAAACGTTTGCTAATTTATAAAACGACTTCTTTTTAGACTTAAAGGCTTCTTGTAAAGGCAATAAGTTGGTTAATACTTGAAACGATTTCACTTTAAACTCAAAAGTTTCTTATAAACGTAAAAATCATAAAACCACTTAGTTTCCATCTCAAATGCTTTGTATAAACGTAATAGAGCTGCTAACATAAAAACGACTTCGTTTCTAACTTGAAAGCTTCTTTTAAACGTAAAACGTTTGCTAAATCGTAGATCGAAACTCAATAAAGACTTAAGTAACCAAAAAGCATGCAAATAAGCTAAGCTTCATAATTAGCACCTTAAGGCACTCTTTTTCGGGTCGTATAAATTCTTTTAAACATGAGGAGCGGTCATTACCCAAACCAATGCCTTAAAAACCTTTTTGAACCCACTTTTAGTTCACTTTCGAAATTCCTAAACCTATCGACTATTCAGTCGAGTCACTAACTGAGCAGTTCGACGGTTTAGGACCTGTTTTACACTTTAGACGTCCAAACACGCGAATAGGCAACTGATAAACTTAAAAGCATTCTCAACACGTAAACAAGCTTTCTAAACGCCCTTTTCTTTTTTTTTAAAACGTCTAAAGTTTCAAGGATTAATTACATAATGTCACGTAGCACATCGGGGGAAGAGGGTTTACACATAGCACATTCATACACTTCATATCACAACTCATTAAGCCACACACGGCCTCGCAATCCACACGATTGCGGCAATTCACAACCCTATCTCCCTCCTCACACACCACCGATTACCAAATCCTCGAATTTCTCAACAGTTCCACCTCAAGCCTTCCAACTACTAACTCGGTTTAGTATTATCATCAGCAAACCAATAATACATAATTACGTCCATGCTTAGTAACCACATAATGTTTAAGTGAACCAACTAATGCAATCGAGGCTTTAAAACGACACTTTGTTTCCCAATTCATAAACTAACAACCATAGGCACCTTATTCCATTATAGTTATTACGAATAAATTCTAAACAAGTCCAAAACTCATTACCCTTAACTTTTAAACCATGTCCGGCTTATTCCATAATTATTTCAATCACTCGGCTTCCTCAGGTTCCAAACATAATTTAACTAATGACCAATCATTAAATTATGCTAAAATAACATTTTTTTGCCGAGCACTTTTCCAATCTGCCAGGTTATCAATATTCAGCATCCATATGACATGCATTTAACCCAAATCTATTCCGAACTTATAAATTGTCAATATGAATACTAATTCACCCAACATGATTTCCACGCTCAACTTCAACATATTCTAGCTAATTGCGATAAAAACATTGAAATTATTAGTAATTTAGGAGGAGAGGAACCCTCACCTTGAACCCAAGCTAGGGTTTCGTTTCACGGCTGTGGCCCGACCTTAGCGGCTTGAACAACTCCAATCCTTCGCCCCTTGCTAACCCACGCTCGAACCGGACCAACTCACGCCCCAAATTCCAGAAATTTGAACCCTAAAATCGACCCGGACCCACTCACTGACTGAGATTGAATTGGGTATTCGAAAGCAACGATTTCTATCCTAATTTATAGAAAATTGGAGCAATTAAGAGTGGAATTGAGTGGCCATACCTTGGCATGCATTCAAGTCCCGATTCGACGCCCCCAACCCTCCATAAACGTGTCAGGAAGCTTCGAATTTCAACCTAAATTCACACCCCACGGCGGCTAACTCGAATGGGATGTCGAATGGGTGAGCTTTGCAGGTTGGGGGTGGCGAAAATCCTCTGGCTTGAGCTTGGAGGTCACGTTAATGGAGGTGGAGAAGAGGGGAAGAACGCGAGTAGCAGAGAAAGAGAGGAGAGAGAGTGTGTCGCGGGGAGGGGGGGTTCGCGTGGAGGGGAAGGAGGAAGGGGGAAATAAGTTGCCGCGTAATTACCAAAATACCCCTCCTCATCTCTTTTTTTTTTTGTCCCAAGCTGATTCGGCATATTCGATACCGCTAATCTACTTCATACCGAGCTAAACCCAAAAGCGATAATGTGACCCTTCATCGATTATTCGTTCCCAAAAATATCGAAGTTCGATTCAATAACATCGAACTACTTCTAAGGTTGACAACCTAATCGTATTTGGGTTCCTAATCGATTTAGTACTCGATAATAATCGTTAATAACGCTTATTAAAATCATCGAAGGATTCCCAAAAATAATAGCTTTAATAAATTATCGAACACATAGGCACATCAATAATTAAATTAACTTGCATCGTTAAATAAAATAGGTTTTTATAACGCAAAAACGCATCATGGACAACTTAGCATAAAATAGGTACGCGGACCTTACAGAAAATGGCAAAAAATGCGAGAAATGTGGGGAAAAGGACGGGAATTCAAAAACCGGTCCAAAATTCAACAAACCAGTCCAGATTTGAAGGAAAAAAAACCAGACCGGTCCAGATTAAACCGTACCAGCCGGTTCAGGGAAAACCCGGTCCAGCGTGAGCCGGTTCAGCTTAAAACCCCCTCCCCTTCTTCTTTCTTCATTTCGTCTTTCTCTCTCCTCTTCGCCCTGACCCCCGATACACAGAACCCTTCGATCTCCTCTTCGCCCTCATCGCCATGTCCTCGACCCTCATCCTTCGCCATTCTCGACCCAGCCCCCCATCTCTCTCTACCCCTTTCTCTCTCTCCCTTATCTCTTCCCAAAACCACCCACAACCCATAGAATCATCGGAACCCAGAAACCACCCACAACACACAGAATCTCGTAACCCCAAATCCACCCACAGTTTCACTCCACCTTCGAAACTCAACCCACCACCGCAATTCATGCTACACCAGGACACGTCTGCCTCCTCTGCTGGCTTCATCGTCACCATCCACGACATCACCACATCAATGGTGAAGATCGAGAAGGGGTTCGAGTATAAAGGAGGAGCAGCTACGCCATTGAAGCTTCAAGTAGGTAATTAGGAACCTTATGTAATTTTAGGTAATTTTTAGGGTTTTGTTTAGGTTTAGCTGTAGTTTCTAAAGTTTAATTTAGGATAGTTTCACATCAATTTCGGTATTAGTGACCTAGGGTTTGTTCTTCGTTTCTTCCATTTTCGAACTCGTTTCAGATTCATTTTTTGGGCTTTAATTTCATGTAATACCGCTATAATTCTAAGTTCCTAGTAGTAATTTAAGATTTTGAGTTCGGTTTTGCAAGATTTGGTTGTGAGTTCCTGAAATTCATTCGAATCCCCTCCCCTGCTTTCGGTTTGATTGGTTTTTCCGATTTGATGAGTTGCTTTTGGGATGCTTTTGCGCTTGAAGCTGGTTGCAATTTCTTTGTGAGTAAACATTCACCTTCGTTCTGTTTACTATAGCTTTGCTTTGATTCATCTGCTTGGGTTCATCGAAGCCCTGTTTCCCCCCTGTTGCTTCATTCTGAGTAGGCTAGGTTTCAATTCTGCTCAATAAAATCATGTTGATTCTGTTGTGTGTTATGTTCTCTGCTATGATTACAAGCTGTAGTAGTTTTAGGTTGTGCTTCTGGAGACTTGGTTGCTGGTAATTAGGTTTAATTGGTGTTTCATGATCATGATGTTGCTAATCTGGATGCTTCAAATTTGAGCTTGGTTATGCAAGTCTTGGTTCTGATTTAGTGTTTTGGGCATAGAGAGACACTGCATTGATGAAGGTTGGAGGGTCAGTCTAAGCTCATGTGAGCAGGGATACCCTGTTCACGTTTCTCTTGCTGTCCTATGTTTTGCTTCTGGCTCCTGATGTACTTTTCTTTTGGGCTTCAATTTTTGTTTTCTTTTCCTGCTTATTCGTGAAGACAGCTAAATACCAACAGGGTTTAGGTAAGCTTTTCCATTAAATGTCATGGTTTGCTTAGATTAATCGTGTCATTTTCCTTTTTGAACCCACTTTGTTAATCATAGTAAGGATGTCTTAGTCGAATAAGTTTAATTGCTCACTAGGTGATATGCTTAGTAAGGACTAGCCATAGTTGATGTTTTACCACAATCACAGAAATCATGGGAATAACTGATGATGACTTAGAATTAGTCGTTTATCATTTTAATTAGGTTAGAATGATTCTAAATTGATTCCTCACTTTTGATGACCATAATCTAAACGTCTTCCCTGTGGATCAACCCTCAAAGTACTACGACTAACAATCGTGTGCTTGAGGTTTTCCTTTGCCTTTAGTTTAATTTTCCACCCCTCAGAAAACCATCAACATTTTTGGCGTCGTTGCCGGGGATGACGGCATGAGATTAGGTCATATTTCGTAGTTTAGTTTATTAGTCATTTTGTTTAGTTGATTTGTTTAGTTAATACTCATTTAGTCGTTTCATGCTTAGTCATTTCATAACTTTGTTTTCGAATCGATTCTTAATTTTTCTATTTTGTTTTCGTTTTCATTTGTTTAGTCCTTTTTGTTTTCAAAAAAAGAACCAAAAATCCAAAAACATTTTGAAAAACTTGAAAAATCCAAAAAAAAAAATTAGAAAATTTAAAAACCCAAAAAAAAACCACTTTTTGATTATGAAGGTCGCTCTGTATGGCCATATGAGCCAACCATCCGGTCAGTTAGCCTCTTGTTTGTCTTAAAACTCTTTTCTTTCATCTTGGTCGCATAATGACCCTTCAAACTTTCTTTCTGAAATATTTCAAAAGGCAAAGTGCCAACTGCTTTTCTTATTTAATAAGAAACTACTTCTGGGCATAAGATCATGAAGTGCTGGTTGGGAGAGATCTACACTCAATCCCCTAAGCTCTTACTCCCGGGATGGCAACTAACTTTTTGGACCTTAACCCTCGTCAGGGTCTCTAGGGACTACTCCCTAGGCTATATAGAGATTCCCCCGTTCAAGCAGGTTCACTCCCTATCTGATGTCCCTATGCACTTATCTTAGCCATTTAAACTGGTCATAACGACTACTAAGTTTGTTGCCTCTCACAGCGAAATCTTTTATCATACAACTCACGCTTTTGTAAAACTCTTTAGGGATTCCCCCATTCAAGCGAGTTCACTCCCAAAACTGCTTTCATTTACTTAAAATAGGCCATCATGCAATAATAGTTATGGCTACTATCATTTCAAAACATGAAATCTTACTTTAAAAACTCACTCTTATCCACATAATGCAATCTAAGCATTTAAGCACATATACTGTATATATCACATTTAAGCACTTCATATCAATCATATCAATTCAACACAATAAGCCACACATGGCCTCACAATCCACACGATTGCGGTTAATTCACGACCCAGTCTCCCTCCTCACTTTCACCGTACACACAAGACCTCAAACGCTCATAATGTTATCCTCAAACCATCCAACTACTAGCTCGTTTCATCAATTTATTTGTCATAATAAGTTATCATAAAGATTTATTAAAGAGGGTGAGGTTTAGGCTCTTACCTGTGCAAACAGCACCTTTCAGCCACATATAACCATATTCAGTCATCACTTGACAACACTTTACTAAGTAAACCAAACATGATTCAAATCTAACATACACGATGCATTTTAAAGGAAGCTTTCCTAAGCATGAACGTACTTTGAATGAAGCTAAGCACATCTCAATAACTTCAAGTTTCATTCAATTACAGGCATTAGTTAGTTTAACTCGAATCGAAGCTAAGCATACTAAACTAACTTCGTTTTTAACCCTTTTTATACATTAGTTAACTTTAGTCACATTCAAGCTAACCATGTTCTTATAACTTCAAAATGAATCCTTTTTCATGAATCGCTAATTAGTCGAATCAAGGCTAAACATTTCAAAACAACTTCGTTTTTAATTCTTTTTAAACCTTAACTTACTTTAGTCGTATCCAAGCTAACTACGCCTTTATAACCTCCAAATTAATCCTTTTTCATGAATCGCTAATTACTCGAATCAAGGCTAAACATATCAAAACAACTTCGTTTTTAATTCTTTTTAAACCTTAACTTACTTTAGTCGAATCCAAGCTAACTACGCCTTTATAACCTCCAAATTAATCCTTTTTCATGAATCGCTAATTACCCGAATCAAGGCTAAACATATCAAAACAACTTCGTTTTTAATTCTTTTTATACCTTAACTTACTTTAGTCGTATCCAAGCTAACTACACCTTTATAACTTCAAATTAATCTCTTTTCATACATGGTTTTCATTCAAGTCCAATTCACGCATGGTTCCCTTTACACGCACATAACTTGCATCGATTTACAAATTTAAGC
>JACYFF010031954.1:66627100-66666807 GCA_017589665.1 Selenicereus undatus | reverse complement strand
GGTTCCCTTTACACGCACATAACTTGCATCGATTTACAAATTTAAGCTTAAACTAACTGAGTAGCTCGAATCTAAGTATGCACAACCCATTTCTTGACATTTCTAACGAATCTAACTAACCCTAACTTGACATGCAACATCAATCTGCTGAAAACATTTTCGAAATTAATACTAATTTAGGAGGCGAAGAACACCCACCTCGATTCGAAGCTTATGACTCGATCGAAGGGCTTTGACTCGACTTTGGGTGCTTGAAAACCTCAATTCCTCAACCCTTTGCTACACCCGTGTCCCAGACCACACGAATCAACCCCCAAAACCGCCTAATGCCTTGCTGACTCACTCGAATTTCAGATGGACAGTCGGTGTGGCGAATCCATACCCAATTTCTAGAAGATTTGAAGCAACTAGAGGCATGGTTGTATGGTCAAGCATGGCTATGAGTTCGACACTCCAAAACAGCGCCCGAATCCACCTAAAGCGTGGTGAATTCACTCAAATTTCGGCCCAGAATTCACGACAATGACTTGTTTGAGGTTGGGAAGGTAAAATCCGAAGATTTTCGGGTTGGCCGACCGAAAATTAGGGGGTTTTGGGAGCTTGGTGGCTGGGCATGGTGATGGAGATGAGGAAGAAGATGAAGAGCAACAAGAGAGAGGTGAGGCTCGGGGGGGGGGGTGTTTGGCCGACCATCAAGAACAAAAGGGGCCAGCGCAATGACAATAATACCCCTCCCTTTTCTCTTTTTCTTTTTGTTTCAAACTGTTTAATAACAAGCACCGCTAGTTTAGTTCGTATCCTGAACTCTAAACCCAAATCAATAATATAATCCTCGATCAACTATTCATTCCCGAATCTATCTAGGTTTGATTTATTAAACCTCGAAACTAATTCTAAGGCTAACAACCTAATCGCACTCGGGAAACGACTAAATGAATCGAATAACGACTAAATGAAACTATCGATATACTTTAAAGGCATAAATAGTACGAATGAACATTAAAATCAATAATGGCGATAAAAATCCCTTTTTATAAAATTATAGTTCTCAAAAGCACATCGAAAATCAATTAACTCATACAATTACTAAAATACGATTTTATAGCATAAAAAATGTAATACAGGCAACTTAACATAAAAATAACGAAGGCGGCTCTTACACTCTTCCCCCCTTAAAAGAATTTTGCCCTCGAAATTCTAAATCTAAGTTCAGTCTTTCCTAGAATGCATGCACACAACTAAGATCTACGCGATAGGTTTTCAAAAGGTTTCATTTTGCAAACACTTTCTTTTTAAATCAAAAGGAAATGACTTATGGTATCCAGTCTCCTCCTCGCCAATCCTCTTCAAGCGTCTACTCACTCTATTTAGGCGCCGAGGGCAAATCGCATTGAAGAGGGGCAAATGAGTTGGCATAGACAACCATATTGGAACATGAAACATAGATTTTCGATGGTCTAAGCTCAACTCGCGTGACAAGCAATAATGCTAGACATAGGCATCTATAAGTGTGCATCTAAAGGCATGACTATCAGGGCAATGACTTATTAAGGTCATGCGCTAGTAGTATCATACTAAAACACGAATTCAAGTCACTTTGAAATCACAATGATTAACATGGAGACTCTTATAACTCATTTAGAATAACAAAAATGTCACATAGCACCACATAGAATCATTTAAGCATAATAGCATGACAGTATTGTATAATATCAACAAATTCAACATTCTCAAGTTTAGGAATTGGAGGTAACATGAAACCGGTTGATATGCATATAACAAGCAATTCACAAAATGAAAACATGTATGATTGACAATCCAGGTTCGTATGAAAGCAATTATCTTAGTCAAGTTCATTCAAAGGCAGAAAGATATTGGGTCATTCTAAAGTCAAATCATGTGGCCAGGAAGCTATCACATCGCACCTAAGCAGTAAAAACACCATATCTCATCACATTGACAATGAAAGGACTTGGAGTAACCCTCAAATCCACATTTATATCACATAGAGTCTACAACAGAGCACTAAAAATGAAGAATCATGAATAGCATGAACTAGCATAACATGTCCATAGGAACACTTGAGAAGAGGATGCTACGGCAAGAATACGTGGTTGCATGTCAGGGGTCATGGGGTCATGTTATGCTGTATTCCGAGAAACTAAACTAAACTCAAGTCAAGCATGGATTGTTCAAAGATAACAGAGGTGAGGATAGACACCCTAGGTCACCACATCATACGTCAAGTGCATATGCATATAATTGTTCGAACCATATCATACGGTAATAGGACTTGTGGGGTGTGAGTAATAACTCAGAGATCGTACGAGCAACGGCTCGCATAGGTTGAACCACTCCTACGCAACTAAAGTTCATGATAAGCCACTCCAATGATGTGTATTTTCCATACCATTCACTCATAAAACACATAACTCGTCATCAATCAATTAGCAAAGGTAAGAACAACAATGTCATTGGTCTTATAGGTGTGTGTGTATGCAGCTATTAGCTATGACATAGAATCATATAATTCATGGAATGCAAATAACGTGTTAGAGGTTAAGTCATGCCCTTATTTACAAAACTTAAATAATTGGCTAATCAAGCCACATGCCAAGCCAACTTAAGTCAAGTAAATATCAAGATACGCATTTACTAAGCCAATCATTCACAGGATACTTGAAAATTGCGCATGATGACATGACATCGAGTATTCTACCATGTCACTTCCTTAAACATGAGCTATATAGTCTATACACGTAATTCAGGTAGGCATAACTCTATTGTCATCTACTCATGCATTACATACATCGAGTTCAACTAATCCAACTCTAACACGAGATAACAGTACTGATGGGTTGTAAATGGTGATCCCAAAGTCATGGTGTGAAACTAACTACATAATCAAATGACTCAAACTAATACAGTCACAGACTCACATGTTCAATCAAATTCAAGCCAAGCAATTACAATAAGTCACTTTGTTGGCATTGGACCACAACCACATCGATGGCCTTATAGGTACGCATTAAGGTTTGGTGAGGTACGTCTATCCTACAGGTGATCATAGGAATCCTACTGCTGATGTCACTCACCTTGGTAAGAATTGTTTACTACGTACAATTCCAAAGTTTGTCAAGTTCCTTCTCCCTCATGCTTTCTAGGTATATCAGGGTTCGTTCGGGCTAAAACATTATCGCCCCATACACGAATAACAATCCATATAATAAGAGAACAGGTAATGCATGGTTTAGGTAATAATGGCAAAAAAGGGGAACATTAGGCACACTATGCAATGGTTCCCGGGGTCCTACCCTTAGCACATAGTCTTCAAGCATGCATACAAGCTCAAGGAATTCGGAATTCAAAAGAAAGAGGGAAGATATCGTTTAAATGGATTACCAAGTACGACAATCCTACATGAACTAACATTAATTAACATGAACTAACATGTGACTTGTACATAAATCCGATGAACTAACATATTGTGAACTAACATGTGACTTGTACGGTAGCATAATAATTGTAGCAATCATACATTAGGGGCTATAGCATGTTAAAAACCAATTATAACACTTACACATGAACTAGCATGAACTAACATGTGACATAGAGTCTATAAGCTAACATAAGGTGTATAATAAATGAAGTCAATTGTACATGAAAATGACATAAATAACCACATGCTAGCATAATCATAAGCATGAGTTGTAAATGAACTAACACATTTTAAAAACATTGAAAAACATTGTTTCACTATTCAGGCTATTATACAAGTCAATTATTACTATATGCATAAACTAAAGTTATAGCAATCGATCTTAACACGTATAGTACAATGGCATGTACTCGGAAACCTAAGCTTGCTCATCATAGCTAAAGAATGTAAAATAAATCTTGACGCGACAACGAAAAGATATTAACATTTCGAAACTTCGGATTTCGAAGGTGAAAATAGCTTATCTGTTTTGAACTTCTTCTCTACCATCCTTTGAGTACGTCTGCTCACTCCATTATGGGGCCCGAGGAGCAAATTGTACTTCAAGGGCAAAGACTAGCTTACAGAAAGACTTTTCAATGGTTCGAGTTTAAAACGACATGCTTAAACTATCGACTGTCTTACGAGAGTGCACGAAAAAGACATTTACCAATCAAAACATAACTTAGCACACACATGAACACGAAAATGGATTAGGCTCACATACATCCGATTGGCTCATCCGGATCACCTAAAAGTCAATCAATGAAGTCAATTGGCATGTTAAGAGCATATTCCACCAATGAAGTACTCACAACGTCACCTGAAGGTGTGGGGAGAGCTATTTCACTCCTATACTAGCGCATAACTCGCCACTTTCACTTAATCGATCTACTTGAGCCCCACATAAGTCAAGCTTGGCCGCACTATAGAGCACCCTTGCACACGAAGCAGGCATATGTCACATAACCACAAAGTGTTCCTAGGCTCCTATATGAGATGCAAGACTCAGGTCACGGCCTATGGTCGCAGGACCATGCTCTGATACCATCAATGTAACAACCCCCAAAACCGCCTAATGCCTTGCTGACTCACTCGAATTTCAGATGGACAGTCGGTGTGGCGAATCCATACCCAATTTCTAGAATATTTGAAGCAACTAGAGGCATGGTTGTATGGTCGAGCATGGCTATGAGTTCGACACTCCAAAACAGTGCCCGAATCCACCTAAAGCGTGGTGAATTCACTCAAATTTCGGCCCAGAATTCACGACAATGACTTGTTTGAGGTTGGGAAGGTAAAATCCAAAGATTTTCGGGTTGGCCGACCGAAAATTGGGGGGTTTTGGGAGCTTGGTGGTTGGGCATGGTGATGGAGATGAGGAAGAAGATGAAGAGCAACAAGAGAGAGGTGAGGCTCCGGAGGGGGGGTGATTGGCCGGCCATCAAGAACAAAAGGGGACAGCGCAATGACAATAATACCCCTCCCTTTTCTCTTTTTCTTTTTGTTTCAAACTGTTTAATAACAAGCACCGCTAGTTTAGTTCGTATCCCGAACTCTAAACCCAAATCAATAATATAATCCTCGATCAACTATTCATTCCCGAATCTATCTAGGTTTGATTTATTAAACCTCGAAACTAATTCTAAGGCTAACAACCTAATCGCACTCGGGAAACGACTAAATGAATCGAATAATGACTAAATGAAACTATCGATATACTTTAAAGGCATAAATAGTACCCATTAACTTTAAAATCAATAATAGCGATAAAAATCCCTTTTTATAAAATTATAGTTCTCAAAAGCACATCGAAAATCAATTAACTCATACAATTACTAAAATACGATTTTATAGCATAAAAAAGGTAATACAGGCAACTTAACATAAAAATAACGAAGGCGGCTCTTACACTAGACATCCACCACCTGTAGCTCAAATGCAACCTCCTCCTGGTTATACTGACCTTGACAAATTTGAGTGGAGAATTAACAGTAATATGGAGAGAATGATTAATGCTAACAATGCTCACATGGAAAAAATGATGAGAATGATCACTGAACAGTTTTCCCAGTTAGCATCTTCTTCTAGGGAACCAGGTACTTTTGCAAGTCAGCATGAAGTGAACCCTAAGGGTCATACCCCTTCCCCTTCTAGTGGCATTAATGAGTTAGTGAGAAAAGTGAATGCGGTTATTTCTCTCCGTTCTGGTCGAGAGGTTGATAACCAAGTGAGGAACCCTGATGAACCTTGTAGGTATCCTCATCAATTCTTTCAGAATTCTTCCCCGTCATCTGCACAAGAGACTGGTTCTTCCAATGGGTCAGGGGATACTCCTGATAGTGTTCCCAATGCATCCGATAGTCCTTCCTCTTCAAGAAAAAGACTCTTCTGATTCAGCTAGAGATTCACCTTCTAAGAGTTCTTCCTTTCCTCCTTCCTCCTCTTCTCAAAAAATCCAGATGCCTTTACCTCCTTTCCCTCATAGATTGAAGAAGAAAGATCAGGGCAATATTGTGAAGATAAGGGAGACCTTCTCTCAAGTCAACATCAATATTCCCTTACTTGATGCTACTGAGCAGATGCCTCCTCATGCCAGATTTTTAAAGGATTTATGTACTACAAAAAAGGCAACTAGTGTACCTAAGAAGGCATTCCTAACTTCTGGAGCTAACTCTATCCTTTCCGAGATACCAGCAAAGTATAAGGACCCCGGTTGTCGTACTGTGTCTATAGTCATAGGGGATCAGCTCATTCATAGAGCATTGCTTGATTTAAGGGCTAGTGTGAATTTGATTCCCTTTGCTGAGTATGAAAGGCTAGAATTGGGTGAATTGAAACCTACCAGGATGGTCATTCAGTTGGCTGATAGATCCACAAGAATACCTCGGGGGATAGTTGAGGATGTGTTGATTAGAGTGGGTGACTTCATCTACCCAGTGGACTTCGTGGTGATTGAAACTGAAAAGGGAATACCTAGTCTAGCCAGTCAGATCCCTGTGATTCTAGGGCGTCCATTTTTAGCTACTATTGATGCCCTCATTAACTGTCGAAATGGTATGATGAGACTGTCTTTTGGCAATATGACTGTGGAAGTAAATGTTTTTAACATGCAAAGACACCCGTCAGGATTTGATGATATGGACTCTTCTACCCTTAATTGGATAGAGAACCCTGTGTTTGATGATGATTTGGATGATGCAATTGTTACTGAGTATGAGTCATTTTTGGTAAATGATAATCCTGAGTATGATATGTTTGAATTTGACGACTTATGCTCTGATGCTGATTGCTTACTCACTGCTATGTCTGAATCTGCTGATGGATCTATTTTCCCCACTGTTCTTGAATTGAAACCCCTCCCCGATTCTCTTAAGTATGCATTTTTAGGACCCGATGAATCCTTACTTGTTATTATAGCTTCTGACTTGGATCGGGACCAAGAAGACAAACTCATTTCTTTGCTTAGGGAGAATAAGCAATCGTTGGGATGGACTTTAGGGGATATTAAGGGGATAAGTCCTTCTGTGGTGTAGCATAGAATCCATCTAGAGGACCATGTTCAGCCTTACCGAGATCGGCAAAGGCGTTTGAATCCTACTCTTCAGGAAGTGGTCAAGAAGGAGGTTTTGAAATGGTTACATCATGGGATCATTTATCCAATATCTGATAGTGAATGGGTTAGTCCTGTTCAGGTCATTCCTAAAAAGACTGGCATCACTGTAATTACGAATGATAAGAATGAATTAATCCCTACTAGAGTTCAATCTAGATGGCGTGTGTGTATAGACTATAAAAAATTGAATGCTGCCACCAGGAAAGACCATTTCCCCCTTCCCTTCTTAGACTAGATGCTAGAAAGATTAGCTGGACATTCCTTCTATTGCTTCCTGGATGGATATTCTGGATATACTCAGATCTCAATTGCTCCAAAGGATCAGGAGAAGACCACTTTTACTTGCCCATTTGGGACATATGCTTTCGGAAGAATACCTTTCGGACTGTGTAATGCCCCTGCTACTTTTCAAAGATGCATGATTTCTATTTTCTCATATTTGATTGAGCAATGCATGGAAATTTTTATGGATGATTTCTCTGTGTTTGGATCTTCTTTTGATTATTACTTATGTAATTTGAGAAAAGTTTTAGAAAGGTGTAAGGAGAAAAGTTTGACTTTAAATTGGGAGAAATGTGACTTTATGGTTAAGAAAGGTATAGTCTTAGGTCATATTATTTCCAAAGATGGAATTGAGGTGGACAAAGCTAAGACTGACCTGATCATCAATCGTCTCCCTCCCAAAAGCGTGAAAGAAGTTAGGTCCTTTCTTGGACATGCAGGCTTTTATCGACGATTCATTAAGGATTTCAGTAAAATTGCAAAGCCTTTGTCCAATTTGTTAGCTAAAGATATGCCATTTAACTTTTCTGAAACATGTCATGAGGCATTTTCTAAGCTTAGACAGGCCCTTACTTCTGCTCCTGTCATTCATCCTCTTGTTTGGGGGGAATCTTTTGAATTAATGTGTGATTCATCGGATTTTGCTCTTGGGGTTGTACTTGGACAGCGCATTGATAGAAAACCCCATGTGATTTATTATGCAAGCCATACATTGAATGACGTTCAACTGAATTACATTGTTACTGAAAAGGAATTTTTGGCTGTTGTCTTTGGTTTTAAAAAGTTCAGACCATATCTGATTGGTTCCCATGTGATTGTTTACACTCACCACTCTGCCCTTAAACACCTTCTCTCTAAAAAGGATGCTAAACCTAGACTTGTAAGATGGATTTTTTTTTATATGAATTTGATTGTGAAATTAAGGATAGAAAAGGGTCTGAAAACCTTGTAGCTGATCACTTGTATAGGATTACCTGGGAGAGTGAGTCTAGTGTTTCTGAATGTTTCCTTGATGAGCAACTGTATGCTGTGCATCCTGATCCATGGTATGCTGATATTGTAAACTATTTAGTTACCAATAGGATTCCTGAGGGATGGACCAAGCATGACAAGGATAGATTCTTTCACTTGGTAAAGTTTTTCGTTTGGGATGACCCTTATCTGTTCAAATACTATTCTGACCAAGTTTTTAGAAGGTGCGTACCCGACCATGAAGTGAGGAATGTACTGTGTTTTTGTCATGACCAAGCTTGTGGGGGGCATTTTAGTGGGAGGAAAACAGCTGCCAAGATTCTTCAATCCGACTTTTATTAGCCAACTTTGTTTAAGGATGCCATTGAATTCTGCAAGAGTTGTCCCAGATGTCAGCAATTAGGCAAGATAACCAGGAAAGACATGACGCCATTAAACCCCATTGTTGTAGTGGAAGTTTTTAATATGTGGGGTATTGATTTCATGGGACCATTTCCAATATCTTTTGGGAATGAGTACATTTTATTGGCTGTGGATTATGTATCTAAGTGGGTGAAAGCCATTCCCTCTCGGACTAACGACACTAAAGTTGTAGTGAAATTTCTTAGGGAAAATATCTTTGCTCGTTTTCGCATGCCCGGGCTCTCATTAGTGACCAGGGTACTCATTTTAATAATAGATCTTTTGATGCCTTGCTTAGAAGATATTCGATAGTCCATAGGCTGGCTACCCCTTACCACCCTCAAACAAGCGGCCAAGTTGAAGTTTCCAATCGGCAGATAAAACAGATCCTGGAGAAAACTGTGAGTAGGCATAGGAAAGATTAGGCCGATAAGTTGATAGATGCTCTCTGGGCCTATAGGATAGCTTATAAGACTCCCCTCGGCATGTCCCCTTACAGAGTAGTTTATGGTAAGCCTTGCCATCTACCTGTAGAGTTAGAGCACCGAGCTTGGTGGGCTATTAGGAAGCTCAACTATGATTTGACTGAGGCGGGAGACATGAGATGACTGCAATTGAGTGAACTTGATGAAATCAGAGCAGAAGCATATGAGAGTGCTCGATCTTCTAAGGAGATGGCAAAGTTGTTTCATGATCAACATGTTTCGAGAAAAGAATTTGCCCCGGGAATGAAAGTACTTTTGTATGATTCTCGGCTTCACTTATTTCCAAGGAAATTAAGGTCCTATTGGACGGGCCCTTATGTTGTCTCTCACGTTTTTCCTTATGGTGCAGTCCAGATTCAGGATTTGCAGACCGATGCCCTGTTCAAAGTCAATGGCCAAAGGTTGAAACCATTTATCGAGCTGCCAACCCTAGAGGATGTGGAGTGTCTGATGCTCCGTGACCCCAGCCCTACTCCGTGATTGATTGCGATATGCGATATGCGATAGTTTGGGTGTACTCAACACCCAACCTGGTTTGCTAACAACTCCTTTTCTTCTTTCTCTTTCCTTTGTTTTTCTCTTTTCTTTTCAGGCTATTCGTGTATAGTTGATAGTTGTTTTTAGTTTACTTTAGTATCCACCTTTTCAGCTTTTATATGGAGTGGCTGATGCTCCATTGACTTTATAGTTGGGTACAATCTGTATCCAACCTGGTATGATCGTTCCACCCTTCTTTTCTTTTTCATTCATTTTCTTTTTTTTTTCGTGCTTAGTGTATATATTAAGATTTTGTAAATACTTGTTAATTGTCTTTATCTAGGGTTGTTTCTTATGTTTCATTTTGTTTCTTTAGCATAGCATGCTTTAGTTTTTCCTTTGATTTTATTTTTCACTTTTGTTTTTCTTTCTCATGTTTTAGATTTCTTTTGGTTTAGTTTAGGATTTAGTAGGTCTTTGATTTTGATGTTTGGTTTTGTTTTTGTAAATATGTGCGTTTTCTTTGATTTTAGTTTTGCTTTTCATTTTCATTTTGGTTTTATTTTGTTTTTGGTTTTATGTTTTTCGTGGTGTTCTAGTTGTATATATTCTAGGTTTTCCGGTTGTTTAGTTTATGGACTTACTTTTTAGCGCCTTAATTCTCCCAATGAGGACATTGTGAAGTTTTGGTGTGGGAGTGAGGTGCCAATTTTTTTTGAAAATTTTTGATGATTTTTGTTGTTTTCGGAAACATTTGTACTATTTTTGATTAGTTTGAATCGCCTATGCTTTAGTTATTAGCTTGTATAGAAGTAGGATGTGCGTGATAAGTCTTTAACTTCGAATATGATAGTCTAAGCCCTAATTCTAACCCCAGCTGTTTATTAAAGGTTGTGTTATCCAGTCCTTATTTATTCTTTCATCATTATCTTTAGGTTTTAGGTTTCCATGAATGATTCTCCCACTAGCTTATGGCATGATTACTTTGGAAAAAATTGTGGAAAAAGTGTATTATGAATAAAAGAAAAAAAGAAAAAGAATAAAATTTGGAATGACAAGTATGCCTTTGAGGCATGCGCCACTGGGACCTTTTGAGGCACGTGCTACTGGGTGTTACCCTTTGAGGCAATATTGCTACTGGAAAAGCTTGCTTCCAAATTCAGTATAAGAATAAATGTGGTTATGTCAGCTAAGAGGGATTGGGTCTGATTCTGGCAAACCTAAGCCCTAGGATGATGATACACATACACACAAACACAGGGATGGATACTAAATCTTGATGTTCAATGGGGTGAAACAGTTAGTGTTTTGATGTCATTTAGAGGTAAAGGGCTCTGAAGTGCATTCTATGTATATATGGGTCGATAATTGAGCACATGGGTGATTTGGCTGATTAGAGTGTGTGCATATGTTTCCCGAGTTTTGTACATATCAGTTTTGAGAAAACCCAAAAAGATTTTCTTTTATTTTTGAATAATTTTGTGGGTATTTTCATTTGGAAACCCTCACGAGACCTCACTCGTCCACTTGGGAGTCCAAGGGGTTTAAAGGGCTTGTTGCATACGCTATATGCAATTGTGATTCCTACGATAGTGAGCTAGGATTTTCTTTCCTTATTTTTCATTTTCTTTTAGTTAGTTTAGTTTGTTTTACTCGATGACGAGCAAAATCTTGGTGTGGGAGTATTTGTTTGAGCTAAAAATGTGCTATTTTTAAGGTACTTTTTCACCGGTTTTAGGCTCGTTTTAATAATATTTTTTAGGTTTTTAATTGATTTTATTTTATTTTGCAGATTTTTAATAAATGTGAAAAAATGCTGAAAATGGCGAAAAATGCAAGAAATGTGGGGAAAATGACGGGAATTCAAAAACCGGTCCAAAATTCCACAGAACTGGTCCAGATTTGAAGGAAAAAAAACCAGACCGGTCCAAATTAAACCGGACCGGCCGGTTCAGAGACAACCCGGTCCAGCGTGAACCGGTTCAGCTTAAAACCCCCTCCCTTTCTTCTTTCTTCATTTCGTCTTTCTCTCTCCTCTTCGCCCTGACCCGCGATACCCAGAACCCTTCGATCTCCTCTTCGCCCTCATCGCCATGTCCTCGACCCTCATCCTTCGCCATTCTCGACCCAGCCCCCCATCTCTGTCTACCCTTTTCTCTCTCTCCCTTATCTCTTCCCAAAACCACCCACATCCCATAGAATCATCGGAACCTAGAAACCACCCACAACCCACAGAATCCTGTAACCCCAAATCCACCCACAGTTTCACTCCACCTTCGAAACTCAACCCACCACTGCAATTCACGCTACACCAGGACACGTCTGCCTCCTGTGCTGGCTTCGTCGTCACCATCCACGGCATCACCACATCGACGGTGAAGATCGAGAAGGTGTTCAAGTATAAAGGAGGAGCAGCTACGCCATTGAAGCTTCAAGTAGGTAATTAGGAACCTTAGGTAATTTTAGGTAATTTTTAGGGTTTTGTTTAGGTTTAGTTGTAGTTTCTGAAGTTTAATTTAGGATAGTTTCATTTCAATTTCGGTATTAGTGACCTAGGGTTTGTTCTTCGTTTCTTCCATTTTCGAACTCGTTTCAGATTCATTTTTTGGGCTTTAATTTCATGTAATACCGCTATAATTCTGAGTTCCCAGTAGTTATTCAAGATTTTGAGTTCGGTTTTGCAAGATTTGTTTGTGAGTTGCTGAAATTCATTCGAATCCCCCTCCCATGCTTTCGGTTTGATTGGTTTTTCCGATCCGATGAGTTCTTTTGGGATGCTTTTGCGCTTGAAGCTGGTTGCAATTTCTTTGTGAGTAAACATTCACCTTTGTTCAGTTTAGTATAGCTTTGCTTTGATTCATTGTCTTGGGTTCATCGAAGCCCTATTTCCCCCCCGTTGCTTCATTCCGAGTAGGCTAGGTTTCAATTCTACTCAATAAAATCATGTTGATTCTGTTGTGTGTTTTGTTCTCTGCTATCATTACAAGCTGTAGTAGTTTTAGGTTGTGCTTCTGGAGACTTGGTTGTTGGTAATTAGGTTTATTTGGTGTTTCATGATCATGATGTTGCTACTCTAGATGCTTCAAATTTGAGCTTGGTTATGCAAGTCTTGCTTCTGATTTAGTGTTCTAGGCATAGAGAGACACTCCATTGATGAAGGTTGGAGGGTCAGTCTGAGCTTATGTGAGCAGGGATGCCCTGTTCACCTTTCTCTTGCTGTCCTGTGTTTTGCTTCTGGCTCCTGATGTACTTTTCTTTTGGGCTTCACTTTTTGTTTTCTTTTCCTGCTCATTCGTGAAGACAGCTAAATACCTACAGGGTTTAGGTAAGGTTTTCCATTTCCTTTCCAATTTGCTTTTACTAGTCATCAATAAATGTCATGGTTAGCATAGATTAATCATGTCATTTTCCTTTTTGAACCCACTTTGTTAATCATAGTAAGGATGTCTTAGTTGAATAAGTTTAATTGCTCACCAGGTGATATGCTTAATAAGGACTAGCCATAGTTGATGTTTTACCACAATCACAGAAATCATGGGAATAACTGATGATGACTTAGAATTAGTCATTTATCATTTTAATTAGGTTAGAATGATTCTAAATTGATTCCTCACTTTTAATGACCATAATCTAAACGTCTTCCCTATGAATCGACGCTCAAAGTACTACGACTGACAATCATGTGTTTGAGGTTTTCCTTTTGCCTTTAGTTTAGTTTTCACCACCTTAAGAAAATCACCTACAGTAATTGGTTAGATTTAGGTATTTCACTTCACTTTGAGAGAAGGTTACGATACTTCGATTGTCGGTTTTAAAAGAACCAATTGAGGAAGAAGTACTTGATTGATACGTGAATTAAGAGATTGCTAGTTTTATATAATTCCTTGATTATTTATCCATTATGTTAAATAGTTGATTAGTTTAAGTTTAATATTAAATATTGATTCGCTTAGCCTAGCTTAACACGGAATATAACCTAATAACTTGACCAAGTATCTGTGGGATCGACCTTGATTTGTTACAATGCCCCTGTGCGCTTGCGGCCCTACAGTCAGCATCACAATAGGCTTATACTTGGAGATTGCTATAAGCTTGTAGCAGAATACCACAACTAGGGGTAGCTTTTAGGTAGCATAAAACTCATCAAGCTACATCCATATGGTTGGCCTTTGTTGTTTGCATAAACTGAGACAAAATAATGCTCACGTAACACAACTGTGGCCAAGTAACAGTAAGATAAATAACACAACCAATCAAATGTCGATATGTGTCGGGATCCTCAAGATTCTCCCATGTCGCTAAAGCCAATTTATGATTCTCTTCAATGGAAAATCAATTGGTTTTGTGCCTAAAAGAACACATTCTTCCACTATTTCAAGGGCATACTTGCACTAACACAAAAAGAAACCAAGTGGTCGTCCTGCGACATCAATGCCTAGGAAGTACTTGAGAGGTCCAAGATCTTTCATGCAAAAGCATTAATTTAGATATTGACAAGCCCACAAGTGCATGCGTGCTGTAGTCTAGTCAAAATATCATTCCCACAGAGACCAATGCAATCTATTGAGTTTATCCTTTTAAAAATATTAAGCAAATATAAGTCGATTTGGAGAATTTTCTAAATAAATTAATCTATCACTAACTTAAGAGTTCTATCAATTAAAAACACCTTGGGATTTGTTTTATCAACTACGAACTAGATCCGATCAATAATCTCTATGCTTATTCTAATTTGGATGAATCAAAGGATGACAAATGTATAATATCCAATCCTTTCTTTCAAATTGAATTGAACTATGTAGACTAAACATAGTACCATTCTTTCAAGGGGCTCTTGAATTAGTGTAAAATTAAGTGCCCGAGTTGTAACATACAACTTTCTCTCAAAGTCTATACCTGCCGATCCAATAGCAGATTTCTCCTTTCCGTACTTCATCCAACTATTTGATATTTTTCAAGTTAATTTTGCCAAAACTACTCACAACAGTCATAACACAAGAAAGATTGAAATATTCCAAATAGAATAAGCATAATATTGATGAAAATTTAGAATCAAAGTTCATAATTTGGCTATCAAATCCTAAGACTAAAGAAACTACTCATGATAATTAAAACAAACAAAATAGTTCAATCAAGAAAAAACAACCAAACAAAACTAATCTACTGAGTTTAAAGAACAAGGGAAGATAATAGCTTAGGGACAATCAAGTTTCTTGGCAACTTCTTCTATCTTGAAGACTCCAAATGCAAGCAATCTTTCCTCTAATCTTCTTTTTGCTCCTAAAAGTCATGAAAATTACCAAAGTTTAAGAGATTACTAAAGTAGATAGGTTATGGTTTTTTTCTTCAAACAACTAGGGATGTCTTCATATAACAGCCACGACCAATTCTTAGCCACACAGGCCGAGGAAACCGAACTGTTGCTGCAGTTTTAGGCCTGCCACAGACGGTTCGTGAGGGCCTTTGTCTCAGAGTTCTCCTATTCTCCTTTTTCCCCCACAGCCATGGTGACTGGCAGCGTCCATGGTGAGTTATATATTTGACTTTCAAAAAGGTCTCAAAACCTGCAAAGGTCATCTAAGCACTATAACCAAGCGCAAAATGGGGCTTTGGGGTATAAGCTAAGCACAAAACTCAAGAATCCCCTAAAAATGCATCAAAATAACTCTAAAATGACATGTTCTATGGGCAATTATCAAACTCCTCTATGCTTAGACTATTGCTTGTCCCCAAGCAACTAATAAAACCAAATCTATGATGAAGAACCTCCTTAGGTAAACACGAGTAGCTACAACAATAGCCAAATTGACCTAAAAATTAGCCCATAAGTGATTGAAAACGTTGCAAAACAGGTAGGAGAATGAAGCTTTCAAAATACAATTAGAAGTTATCTCATCAAACATTAAATCAATTACTCAATTCAACTTAACGCTCGTACTGACACATGAAATGGTTCTAGCAAGAAGAACCGATAGAATCTCACTATAGTAATGAAGCACTTAACACTCATGTGTTTCAAAACATAATGTGGTTCTCTCAAATCTTATTCCAAAGAATCAAACCTACCATAAGCTTGACAAAACTCTCAAATTCGAGGTCACTAGAATGCAAAAAACATGAGGCAATCATGAAGACTTAAATGAGATTGTAATGGGGCTATTGGGTAAAGATTTAGAAAGGAACAAATGTTATGGTATTTGTGGAGCTAAAAGCCAAAGACTAAAAAAAAAGTTCATCGCCTCCTGAATACACAAAATGAACTATTCAAACCAATTCATATGAAAGATATAAATAAATCCCCTTTAGTTGATGCTAAACAAGAGAAAGTGTTGGCTCATTCCAAGCAACATCTATGCTGATTCCTTTCATTGCACATTTTCTGTTTTCTCCTCTCTTTTTCTCCTCTCTTTTGTTTTTTCTTCTCTTTACATATGTAAGACAATGATCATGGCATAGAACTTTAAGTATGTTTCAACACTTATCAATCCAACTCATACTAACCAACCCAAACAGATCCAAACAAACCACATCTTGTCACATCACCCTCAAAACACCCCAAATCAAGAAATGAAATTCTTCGGTCTTGGCTAAACAAGGCAGACATGTATTTGACCAAGGGCTACATTAAAGGTTCACCTCAAGAAATATTGTCAAGGTTCAAAAGGGTAGCGAGGTATAAATAATATGTAACAAAGGTGGCTACTTGGTCAATGTTGCTCATAAATTCAAAGAACGCCTCAATCATATTGCATAAATGTGCATGCTAAATGTGATCTTGAACAAGAGTTAAAGAAGTTCTAGAGATTTGAAATCTAGGAAGAGCCATGCATGAAAAGGAATATGAGACTAAAATTGATAAATTAGTAGAATCAAATAGGACAACTACTAAAGTTCAACTAGCTCATTGAATCTCACATGCCAAATATTCATGCAAAGTGCCATTTAAACAATCAATTCACCTTCAACTTGATAATCAAATCAAGAAGAACATTTTAAAAACTCACTATCAAACATTTTATTTGCAAATGGGCATAACTAAAAGGGTCAAATTAAGCTAAAAAAATCTACTTAGTCTAAAGACTCATCATCGAAGGATTTTGACTCTTTTATTTGCGCTTTTTCCATTTTTTTCTTTTTGGTTCATTTTGATTTTTTTTTATGCCAAACCTAAAATGCAATTAAAATTGAAAACGCCAATATAAAACTAAAACTAAGCAAAGAAACCTAAGAAAACAACTACATGCTCAACTAAGAATGCTCTAACTAATCCCTAAATGCATGATCTAAAATGTAAAAACTATATACACATCCTCAGCATACACATATTCACAAAAGAATCACACAACTGCCCGTACTTAGATAAAGCATTATCCTCAATGCAAGCACATGATAATCATTGGGAAGGAGGAAGCTAGAAAGGAGGAGGGGTGGTGGAGGAGCATAATGAACTAATGCCTCATCATCCGACATAAATGAAAGATTGTCCGGGTTCAAAAGAGTAGTATGGTCAAAATTTAGAAGAGGCAGAAGCCTATTTCTAGGGTAAATCCAACAAATCCTACCTCTCTCCATTGTAAAGAATTTCATTTGTGCAAAGGTGGCTGAGGCTAATATCTCATAACCTAACACTCGATCATCAGGATTTGGCTCAATACCAAATGACTTAGTTATAGGGGTGATAAGGCCTCCAATTACTGTCCTCTTTGTAGAACTTGTAGCTACACTCAATAGTTGATTTGGCAAAAAATGAACCAAGGTCATGTCGTGCCCAGCCTGCTATGGAAGAAATATAGCTTGGATAGATGTGGCAGATTCAAACTGTCCTCTTGAGCAAATAAACCATAGGCAAGGACATGTTGGGCTACTCTAATATAGGGGTTGCGAATAATTGTTCGCTTGGAGTGACTAGCATCATATTGATAATTACAAGTTAAGGCATACTAAAAAACATTAGGATTAAATTCCCTAGGCACAAGTCGATGGTCTAAATCCAAATTATGTGGGAAACCGAATATGCTGTTGAAGGCACTCAAATTCAACTCATAAAATTCCATGTTCAAGTAAAATAATATATAGCCCTCTTAACCTCTCAGACCACTCGTGACTTCAACACTGAAATTACTCAAAAATTCCAAAGTTAGTTTACGGTATGTATGGTCTCAAGCCTCAATGAATTGACCCATACCCCCATGAGCAAACAACCAATGAATATCATCTAGCAATCCCAATCTAGTTAACAAATCCTCATTAAAGCATCAAGTAACTACAACAAGTTTACTACACAAAGGATTATATCTAACAACATGCTTAGGATTAGTTAAACCAAGTAGGTTAGGAATATTACCTTGGCTTCGCGCATTTTTTAAGGTTCAGTAAACCCATTGGAGGGATTGACTTGACGTCCCCTCTCCTGCAGTAATCCTTGTTCTCTTCTTTGGTGCCATGGGTATCGAATGTGGATAGGTATGGATGATTGAAAATCCTAACTATGAAGAAAATGGATGAGAAGGGTAAAAACTAAAAAATTTGTGCAACTAAGGGATAATGGGGAAGAATTATGGAAGAAAAAATGAAAATGTAGAAGATTAGAAGATATAGTGGAGGTGTTGTAGATTTGGGTATGAAGGTGGAAAAAAATGTTAGAGAAAGAAGAGTAGAAAAGAGAAATATGAGGGAGAATTAGAGTTAAGGTGAAGAAAATAAGAAGAAATGGAAGAAATTTGGATGAAAATGGTGAAAAATTGAAGGTGGGAAGGTGGGAGGTAATGGAGGCTGTAGAGAGAGAAGGAGAGAGTTTAGAGAGAGAAATAGAAGACGTTGAAGAAGAATGGGGAAATTTTTGGGTCAAAGGATGTGAAAAACCCTTAACTACGGAGAAATAGGCCCGCCACGAACCGTGGTTTGTACCACAGACCCTCTATGGTCAACCCTGCTTCCACAATTGTATTTTGATTTCTGGGCATAGGCTCCATGGATCGAGCTAGACGCCACTAGGGGTCCATGCTAGCTTCTGTTTGGAGACTCTAAAACTCTCTTATTACACATTTTTTCTCTTTTTTCTTACATTGTTTTTTTTTTTTGTCTTTCTATTGTATTTTTCTCTGTTGTTTTTTTCTTTCTTTCTTTTCTCTTCCTTTTTTTGTGTCTTCTTTTTTTGAAATAAGGAAAACATGAAATACAATCAAACTAAAAAGAAAAACTTTCAAAAGAAACTTGGGTTGCCTCCCAAGAAGCGCTCTTTTAAGGTCAAGAGCTCGACCTTTACTTCTGTGCTGGCTAGGTGTCGAAAAGGGTGTGGGTTAGAAGGCTTCTTAATTGGCTCCCCCGCAACTGCTGAGGTCCTCTTGTCATGAACCACGAAGTTGAGTTCCTGTAATAGAAGGTACCACATCAAGAAATCGGGATGGAGATCCTTCTACATCATTAAGTAGCGCCAAACAGCACAATCCGCATACAAAACAATCTTATAGTGGGCTCCATCAGATGGGCCGCTACCAAACTCAACTCCTAAGTCAAAATCATACTCGATCAATATCATCCATATGAGGCAAATGCATCAGCACTCAAGCAAACCTGCAATAATTGCTCGTGGAATCCTCACTAATAGCATAGGGCTCATCCTCAGTGACGTTAGGTGGCTTAGGTGCAACAAATCCGACCTTAGCATAGATAAGGTCAGGGCCCTTAGTATCAACACAATCATGTATATGAGGGTGAGTAGGACACAAATCATAAGATGTCTCACTCTCATGAGAAATCAACACTTGTTCACAAGCAAATGAGAAGGGGAAAAAGTGCGGTCTTCAAACAAAGTAAACTCACATGACACTTCCCCAAATCAAATATTAACCACCCTCCTTTCACATCTATCTTACAATCACAAGTGGCCTAGAAGGGTCTCCCTAGCTAGGCATATGCGTCTTCAGCCATATTTAAGACCATAAAGTCATTAAGCACATAAAAATCTCCTACTTTTACGGGAACATCACCCAAAATACCCAAGCGCTACTTCATCGAACCATCCGCTAATTGAAGTGAAATAGGTGTTGCTTGCAACAATCCTAAGTCAAGTTTCTGAAAAATGGAATAGGACATTAAACTAACAATTAAATCAAGATCACATAAAGCTCTAACAATGCTCACATTTCCAACCATGCATGGAATAGAAAAGTTACATGGATCTTCAAGCTTAGAGGGAAACTCTTCGAGGACCTCTAGACTGCTCCCTTCTCTAAAAGTTATAGTCTCAAGCTTATCACTTTGTTCCTCACTTACAGCTCCATTCATCTCTCCAGCTTCAAAACCCTCTAATCCTCCTCTCAAGATAACACAGTTACACTGCTCACGGGGATTAGGCTTGAGCTTACTAGGAAGCCTATCTGGGGATGTAGATAAAGAGGCAGCTTGTTAGGCAATTTGAGCTTCCAATATCTTGTTATGAGTATTAAGCACATCAACCTTAGCGGCTAATTTCTTAATATACTCATCCTATTTTTGTTCGAGTAAAAGCATCCTCTCCATCATGGTCTCTGAGTTAGACCTTTAAGGTGCTTGTTGAGGGTAGGGCAGCCTTTAAAACCCAGGGGGTAGTCTAGCATTCGACTGAGGCATAAGAGGAGCACTAGACTTATAGGAGAAATTTGGGTGAATCCTCCAACCCGAATTGTATGTATTGGACAATGGGTCATTGTTCGGTCTAGGGTTATAGTTTCTGATGTAGTTGACTTGGTCACTAGCATCTTGAGCAAATGGACTCTTAATTTAGCATTTCCCAATCAAATATTTTACATGATGGGAAAGGGGCATTTTAAACTAACAGAATTTACATTCAAATGTTCCAACCTTTGAGACATAGCGACTACTTTAGCATTTAGCAAAGTAGCAGCATTATGCTCTAACTTACCTCCAACCCTCTTGGGTTAGTCTCTCTCATTGGACCATTGGTAGTTATTAAGCGTTATCTCCTCAATTAGGTTGTAGGCCTCATCCTCCATCTTGTTCATTAATGTGACACCTGTCGCCGCATCTATAGTAGACCTCACCGGTTGACTGACGCCATTGTAGAAGGTTTGTACACTCATCCATCGTTGGAGTCCACGATGTGGGCATAACCACAACAATTCTTTAAATTGCTCCCAATATTCATAAAGCGACTCGTCGTCCCTTTGAGAAAATGTACTAATTTGATTTCTGAGACTCGCCGTCTTGCTAGGTGTAAAGAACTTTACAAGGAAGGTCTTGGTGAGCTCGTCCCATGTAGTGATCAACCACAGAGGCAATGAGTGAAGCCACGCTCGCACCTTGTCCCTTAATGAGAAGGGAAATAACCGAAGTTGGATGGCGTTGTTTGAAACTCCGTTGAGCTTCAAAGTGTCACATATATCTAAAAAGACCGAGAGATGTAGATTCAGATCCTACATCGAGGTGCCTCTAAACTGAGATTGTTGCACTATAGATATAAGAGCTAGTTTTAGCTCAAAATTATTGGCTTTTATAGTTGGTCTAGCAATGCTCGAGGTAATGAAGTCCCGAAGCATCCTTCGTTGAGCTCCTCTAACTCCTGCATTACTTGGAGATGCTTGTTGGGGTTTGAGCCTTTGATCCTCTAACCAAAGCTTCTTCCTCCTTGAACTATCTCCGGATCGAGTTCAAAAGGGAAGGTACTTCGCATAAAAGGGCAAAAGACCTACAAAAAACCTCCACAAACACTACCAACACAAATAAAAAATAACAAAGACAAAGAAAAAAAATTAGTAAACTCTTGAAGAATCAACTCAACATTTGACAAATTTGTTCCTCAGTAATGGCGCCAAAAATGCGGCAAGCTTGCACGCGCACATAAGTTGTAGTCTAGTCAAAATATTATTCCCACAGAGACCAATGCAATCTATTGAGCTTATCCTTTTAAAAATTTTAAGCAAGTATAAGTCAATTTGGGGAATTTTCTAGGTAAATTAATCTATCACTAACTTAAGAATTCTATCGATTAAAAACATCTTGGGATTTTTTTACCAACTACGAACTAGATCCAATCAATAATCTCTATGCTTATTCTAATTTGGATGAATAAAAGGATGACAAACATATAATATCCAATCCTTTCTTTCAAAATGAATTGAACTATTTAGACTAAACACACTACCATTCTTTCAAAGGTGTTCTTGATTAGTCTAAAATTAAGAGTCCAAGTTGTCAATTTCCTCTTAACATGCAACTTTATCTCAAAAGTAATGATGTTAAGTCTATACGTCCTGATCCAATAGCGGATTTCTCCTTTCAGTACTTCATCCAACTATTTGATATTTTGTAAGTAAATCTTGCCAAAACTACTCACATCAGTCATAACACATGATAGATTGACATATTCCAAATAGAATAAGCATAATATTGATGAAAATTCAAGATCCAAGTTCATAATTTGGTTATCAAATCCCAAGCCTAAAGAAACTACTCACTCGTGATGATTAAAACAAACAAAATAGTTCAATCATGAAAAAACAACCAAACAAAACTAATATATTGAGTTTAAAGAACAAGGGAGGAGAATAGCATAACAATAATGGAGTTTCTTTGCAACTTCTTATATCTTCAAGACTCCAAATGCAAGCAATCTTGCCTCCAATCTGGTTTTGCTCCCAAAAGTGATAAGAATTACAAGAGTAAAATAAGGTTTTGGCGCATAGACTAAGCATAAAGCTCATGAATTCCCTAAAAATGCATCAAAATGACCCTAAAATGTTATACTGTATGGGCATTTATCAGATAGTCCTTGAATGCCTGCTAGGACTGGGAGTCGTTTCCAACAAGTGTAATATCATCCAAATAAACTAACAAAGCTAGAAAGGTATTCCCTTTGCAATTATTAATGAGGGAATAATCAACATATGATCTAACAAATGCACACTCTCCTAATTTAGAAGATAGTTTGGCAAACTATTGTCGAGGTCCTACCGTAATCCATACAAAGACTTACGAAGTCTGTAAACTTTGTTGGATGATGCAGCAGTGAAACCAAGTGGCAGGCACATGTAGACTTCTTCATCAATATCTCCATGGAAGAAAGCATTATTGACATCCATATGATGCAGCTCCCAACCCTTTGCAATGGCAACAGACAAAAAAGCCTGCACACTAGCCATCTTTGCTACTAGCGCAAACATTTCATTGAAGTCAAAACCTTCTATTTGATGATCATCATGAACTACAAGTTGAGCCTTGAACTATTCAATAGTACTGTTAGACATGTACTTGACTGTATAATCCCATTTGCAGTTGATGGGCTTTTTACCAGTGGAAGATCCTTAAGGGTCCATGTTTGATTCTTTTCTAAAGCCTGTATTTCTTCTCCCATAGCTTGTCGCCACCTTGGGTCTTTTTGCAGCTTCTTAGTAATACCTGGGCTCAATAATTTTGGTAATCGCCGCTAGAAAAGCTTTGTGAGTAGTAAAGAATTTATTACATGTGATATAAGTAACTAGGGGATAGGGCGTACCAAAGAGACCCTTTTATAGTGGAGTGCCTTGCAGGGGAGGTTATGAGTGTGGGCACCAAAACATGCACAATCAACTTGATGGGAAGGAGTCTAACCCTCTGATGGGCCTTCTATTTGGGCTTGCCTAAGGCCCATAAGTGTCAGCAGGTGGAGCATTTAGCCCGTCAGAGCTCCCCTTTATGTCCTATTGGTCTGGCCCATCATCCTTCCTCCTTGCTTCTTGTTACGTGGCTTCCGCAATAGACGACAGCCTAACCTGATCCTAGGCCAAATCAGATGACAATCCACTAGGGCTCCCCCTGACATCCTATAGTGATGCAGCAACGTCAGTCAATGGCCTAACATATGTTTGGGCCAAATCAATGGAAAGCCCAAGTGGCTTAGCAGGTCGTGATCCTTAAACAAGCGGCTTAGCGAACCTAAAGCGAAGATCTTCACCACGATGGACCGGGTTACCTACTTGTGTTGGAGTTTCTCACATACATCCAAAGTCACTAAGCCATCCTCATCCACTAAATTTTCAACATTCCAAAGTGAGCACCAAATTCTTGATTTTGGGCATTAGCATCATGAGAAGCAAAGGAAAGATGTGTTCATGAAATATCACATTCTAACTGATGAATATTTCATGAGTTTTCAGATCATAGACTTTCCAACCTTTATTCCCATGAGGATAGCCTATAAAATACACTTATGTCTCTGAAGTGCAACTTTGTCCTTTGGTTTTGACATTAGATGTGGAAAGCATAGGCTACTAAAAATCTTGAGATGATCATAACTAGGCTTAACTCCAAATTGAACTTCAAAAGGTGTTTTGCCTTGTAATACCTTGTTTAGGGTATGGCTCATGAGGTAGGCGACAGTTAATGCACATTCACGCCAAAATTCTAAGGAAAGATGAGCTTGGAGGCGAAGTGCTCTAGCAACATTTAACATATGTGAATGCTTACAATCTACCCTACTTTTCTATTGAGTGGTATCAACACAGCTAGTTTGATGAAGAATACCTCTTGGTGAATGAAATTAAAGCATTGGCAGAAATTTGAACTCATAACCGTTGTCACTACTAACAATTTTCACATTTTTCCCAAATTGGTTCTTCACCATATTAACAAAATTTTGCAAAATACTAGCCATGTCCCTTTTTTCCGTGATGAGATAAATTCAAACCGCCCTACTAGCATCATCTATGATGGTTAAGAAATCGTGTGCACCATAAAATGAAGGAATTCTATAAGATCCCTATATATTATAATGCATGATTTTAAATAAATCATTTGCTTTAGTTTCACTAACATCAAACTGATTCCAAGTTTGATTTGCATGAAAACATAAATCGCATGGCTTATCCTTATTATTTCCAAAACATCTACTAACACCTAGGTCTTTAGGAAGTAAAGAAAGAACTTAAGTTGATTGGTGCCCAAGTCGACCATGCCATAAGATATGAAAGTCCACTACATTAGCTTGTACCTTCATGGTTGTCATTTCATCGAAGCAGTAGACCCCCTCGCAATTCACCTACTCCAATCAGGCTCCTTGAGATATAGCCCTATATAACACAAAGTTCCTTAGTAAATATCACTATCCATTTTAATTTTATACTTAATTGAGCAATTGATGTCAAATTGCAATGAAAATTTAGAATATATAAGACTTTGCTCAATTGTATTTTTGAGCCCAAACACATTCTTCCTTGCAAATTGGCCACTTGAAAAACTGCACTAGGTAGTTCAATAGCAATTGGACTAATGCTTTCCACTTTACTAAGTGAACTCAAATTCTCCGTCACGTGACTAGAAGCTTTGGAATCTAAAATCCAAGTTTCCTTACCTAATAATTTTTTATAACCAGGTTTAGATGATTCTATGAGGCCCAAGGGCCTCTGTACCTGCTCAATTCTAAACCCAGAAGAGCTGCCTGTCCAGTCTTGACGTTGCCGCTGTCAATAGGCTGCTCCACAGGGCTAGTTGTTGCAGCAGTGTATGTCGCTTCTTATCTAGCACCTCGTCCTCTACTAGAGGGTCCTCCCTGAGCACCATGAAGGTGTCTTCCTCTGCCTTGGGCTCCCCAGCTGGGTGGGTACCCGATTAACTTGTACCAACTACTCCCGTCATGCCCGTATTTTCCACTGTGGGTGCAACGCCCTTTTTCAGTTACAGTACCCTTTGAGCGTTCTCTAGGCAGCACAGCAAAAGGTAGTAGCATTCAGTTCGATCTTGCTTTCCAAGCATCATGTTACTATGGTTTCCTCCAACATTACCATTTTAAAAATTATGCCCAACGAAGGCAATGGTTCATGGGTTAGAATCTGACTCCTTATCTATGAGTGTGAGTCATCATTGGGGCCCATCAAGAATCATTTTTCCTTCTCTCTTTCATACTTCTGGACTATCTTATTTGCCACACCACACTCACAACCATTGCAAGTGCAATGGGGAACTTTTTCATGATTCTCAAGTTCTACCCATATATCAGATATTTTTGAATAGAATTAAACCATGCTCAATCCTCCTTGCTTACAATTTGCTATGCTTGTCTTTAACTAATGTATTTTTAGAGCATTAGCAATGGCATATCATTTCTTTAATGTCTCCTACACGGCTCTAGCCGTGTCGGCATAGGCAACACTCATTTGTAACTTTGGATCAATTACATTCAAGATCCAGGACGATATCATTGAGTTTTCCATCTCCTAGGCTTGAATCTCCTGGGCATTTGCCTACGTCAATGCGGGTTTTGTCAATGTCCCGCCAATAAATTGTTCTTGGCCTTCAACGCTGTCTGTACAGCTTTCTTCCAAAGGTCATAGTTTTTACCATTGAAGATGACAACTGTGATAAGGACCCGGGGTCCTTCCGAAGGGTGTAGGTAGTAAAGGGATTAGGGCTCGATCACAAACTTTGAGGTTTTATCACTTGGGCTACAATTTGTGTTTATTTTCAATGTCCTTGCTCTAATACCATAAAGTAAATGAGGAAAGAGAGATGTGTTTTGAGGACTGCACCAATGTGTGCCTCACGTTCGTGAAGAAAGAGATATGTGTTCTGATACCATAAAGTTGAAAGAAGTATATGTTCCCCAACAATCACAATCGAAACCCTAGCCTAAGAGATAAGTGCAAGACATTATCAAATAAAATACATGTCAAATATATTCCTAACAGGATACATGTCAAATATATATATGCCTAATAACTTTTAGATATAGATAGTATGCATTCTCATCTGGTGGGCTCTCTGCTTTAATTTGAAGTAATCCTTAATTCAATTAGGCGTGACTATATTTCGTGGTTGAGGCATTTAGTTTCGCCTGATTCAAAAACTACACAGAAAATAATGTGAATAGATACAGCTTTAACACAACAGGCTCATATTTGAGCCACAGAAGATTTTTTGCACAAAAATCAACCAATTAATGGTGCTGATAAATTAAAAAAGATTTAGGTGAAAACCTTCCATTATCATGAGCAAATTGACCCAATCTATTTGCTATTCCTAAACATTTGTCATAGGCTTTCATATCCAAGCCCTACTTAAAAGACTTTGTCGCCCACTATTACCAATTCATTTTAGCTTCTATAACAGCTAGGCTATCCTCAATGGGAAGTTCTCCAAATGGGGTACTCCAATTGGCATATCAGCATATAAATCACTTGGAGTACCTCCCCATTGTTATTGGAGTAACTCATTTGGGGTATGCTTTTATATTTTATAGTAAAATGGTCCCCACTTGTTATTATTATTCTTTTATGATATTCTATAATACAAATTATAAGTACATAATCAAATATTAAGTGACAATTAAACATCAAATATTATTGGTTATGGTTATACTTTATAACTTAGGATAAATATTTAATATAGATTATAAATATATAATTAAATGTTAAGCAACAAATAAAGACCAAATATTACGTATGATGGTTGTAAAATATCGATAAAGTAGCTAATCTAATTATATTCAAGTATGATTGAGTTTAAGTGGTCTTAAATAGATTAATCAAAGATTTAGTTACTCACAAAATAGTATAGTTAAATTCAAATAAATTATTGTGGTTAGAATTTAAACAACATTAAAGCAAAGGCAAAAAAGATTACAAAAACATAATGAAAATTATAAGCCAACACGCCAATGCAATGACAGTAATGACATATTGCAAATATAATTAGAATAATGCAAAAAAAAAAGACGCTTATCACTCCCCCTTCCCCCTTATACATAGTATAGATCGTTAATAAGTTGTCTTTATGGTGAATTAATTACCATTGTAATTACCTCCATAATGTTGCAATATATGCTCAATTAATGCCAATTGGAGTCTTTGATTTTCATCTAAGTTGTGGATCTTTATATTTCTTTGCAACCACTCCTCCAATGGAGCAATTATACCATTATTGTATTGTGGTGTGTTGATGGTAGTGGTTGATGGTTGATCATATGTTGGTTGATCGAAATGGGTGTTATATGTGTTGCGTTCATCTTCCACAATCATGTTATGGAGTATGATACATGCTTTCAACACCATTCCCATTGTTTCTCTCTTTCAACGAGCGAGTCGTCTGACGATTGCAAATCGTGCTTGAATGATTCCAAATGCTCATTTAACATCCTTTCTTGCAGACTCTTGGTGTGCTACAAACAACCTATGCTCTGATAACTATGGGAATGATATTGATTTCACAAATGTTGCCTAATCTGGATATATACCATCAGTGAGATAATATCCCATGTTAAATTATTCTTCATTAATAGTGAAGTGTACTTCTTGTGCTCGTCCTTCTAATAGATCGTCCTTCCAATGTGTTTAGAATGCAAAGGAATAAATGTCTTCGCATTCTAAACTTTCAACATAATTGATCATCAGTGTATACAGGATTATTAGAAAAATAATCTAGAAACAGGCGATTGTGACCTTACACATGATCTCAAGGTACTTATGTTCAAGGTCGACACCTTGATCTGGATCTTCGGCTTCTTTTTATGTTTGAAAGGTAGCATTGAACTGGAAGTTCGACTTGCTCTGCAGCTTAGTTGGATGCTAATTGTTCTTCAAGAGCTTCGTGTATAGCAACAACAAGATCAAAATTAGGATCTTGATCGAAAGAATGGACATATTTAGTGTATCTATTAGAAATTAGTGTGGGATGTGTTGCTTTCTTTTAGTCGGTTGGCTTACAAATGACAAGTAGCACATGACATTTAAATAGAGAAAACAAGCAAGTTGCAAATCACGCAATGCACTCTCTTCTTCTAGGTCATGTGAATACGAAAAATAGTATTCTTCATGCAGTACAAAGAATTTTAATTTCATGCTTGCTAACTTGTGTATAATAGCGACAGTCTACTTCACATATTTCCAACCATGTGAATGAGTAGTCATGTTTTCATTCAATTAAAAGAAGTTCTCAAAATCTCTATTTCATAGAGACAAGCCTACTATCACTGCCAGTTTTTTATGCATGTGAATGAGTGGTCAAAATTATGCAGTAAAAAGAGTTCTCAATTCAAGCTCTGTTTTTATTGCTACCTATTTCTTGTACACATGAATGACTTGTCAAAATTATGTAGTAAAAACAGGTTAATTATTGTACTATAAGAAATTGTTGACATCAATTAAGATATTCAAATTAATAATTCATTACACTATTAATATAATGATGCATTACTAAATGCTAAAACAAACAATACTCAAATTAATAGTTCATGACCCATAATAATAGCATACAATATTAATAAATAAACAACTTTAGATAGCATTAAAATTGCGGAAAGATAAAAACATAGCATAGATCAATGGTTCTTCCTATTCTCCATTATTTCCATTGCTTGTCTACATACCACTCTCGTGTAATGGAGTCTACATTTGATATATCTATTGTCATAATAGACCTCTCGTATTCCCTCTGTTTCAACTCCATTTCCTTTAACTTGAATTCTGCAATCTTGCCCAATTTCTCCTGCCATAGTATCTCATTCTCCCCAATAGTATTCAATCCTTGTAGTACAACATCTTCGGGTAGGTTGGTATTTGAAACTCTTACTTTTCCGTTCCTTTTGGTTGCATCCCTACCTAGAGGTCGGGTTCTTTCAGTGATAGGTGATGCATCTGGGTTTGAAGAAAAACTTGTATAACCTCCTATTTCTGCATTCTTTGTTCTCTTTGACAATTGATCATCCTCTTCTTCATAGACTTTATCGCAGTAGTTTGTTCATTTCGGATGTTTACGTAAGACTCTCAAAGCATGTTCAAAAGCACATTTCCTCCCGTAGAGGTCTTTGTATGTTTTATATGCATCTTTCACATAATCAGCCTCATTTTTACCGCTTTCTTATCGTCGTTTACCTCTTCATAAGCTGCTTTGAACTTGTGTGCTCCGTGTGATAACTTACCCCATCGGGTCATACACGTTCCCTCTAACCTTGGTGCTGGCCACTTGTAATTTGGATACTGCTCATTGGCTTTTTCAAAATACTCATCAATTTGAAACCTAAATGTTGAGGCCTTCTGCTGATAAACTTAAAACAAGAAAATTGAAGAACAATTTTGTGACTATTATTTTTCTTGCCCAATTGATTTGCATAATGCCCCATATATATCAAAGGTGGGCGGCTAAGGGATCTGCTTGGCTAAACTAATCCTACTTTGAGCACAATTCATAGTTGAATAGGAAGGCTTAAAAGAGAGAGACTCCTAACTTTAGACAACAACCTCAATGTAAACAAAAACCTTGTTTATCACTCCCCCCTAAGTTGGGGCATGTAAGTTAATAATGCCCAACTTGGACTTAAGAAACTGAACTTGAGTGCGACCAAGAGCTTAAGTGAACATATCTACAGGTTGTTGTTGTGAAGAGATTTTGAAGAACTTCAATAATCCAGCTTCGAGTTTTTCTCGAATAAAATGACAATCCAATTCAATGTGTTTGGTCCTTTCATGAAAAACGGGGATTGTTAGCAATATGTAAAGCCGATTGATTGCCACATAATAGAGGCGTAGGGTTACGGAGAAAAATGCCTAGAGACGCGAGAAAAGAATGGAGCCAGATGAGCTCACTAGTAGCATCTGCGAGAGATCGATATTCGGCTTTAGCAGATGATCGAGAGACAGTATTTTGCCTTTTGGTTTTCCATGAAATAGGAGAATTTCCAAGCTTGATGAAGTAACCTGTTAGGGATTGTCCTGTAATAGGATATGCTACCCAATCTGAGTCACAGTAGCCTACTAGTTGAAGAGTAGAATTCTCTGATAGAAGGAGTCCTTGACCGACAGTACCTTTTAGGTAACGAACAATTCTTTTTACAGCATGCATATGTTCTTCTTTTGGGGTTGACATAAATTGAGATAAAATATGAACGGCGTATGTAAGATTAGGTCTTGTAATTGTGAGATAAATGAGGCGTCCTATGAGACACCGATACGAGGTTGGATCTTCCAATTCTTTTCCTTTGGTGAGAGCGAGTTTATGATTTTGCTCTATAGTAAAATCAGCAGGTTTAGTTCCCAATAAACCACATTCATTCACAATTTCTAAGGCGTATTTTCGTTGACACAAAAATAAGTCTTTTGATCCTCTTGCCACCTCAATAGCCAAAAAATAGTGCAAAGGCCCTAAATCCTTTATGCTGAAGCAGTGGTGGAGATATTGCTTGAATTTTTTACATGCTCGGGAATTGTTAGTGGCAATAACAATGTCATCAACATAAACTAGAAGCGCCATAAAAACTTCTCCCTGTCGATAGGTGAACAAAGAATAGTCAGCATATGACTTTACAAAACCATATTCACAAAGCTTGGACAAAAGGTTTGCAAACCATTGCCGTGGAGCTTGTTTCAAACCATATAGAGACTTTTTCAGTCTGTAAAATTTGTTAGATGTAGAAGCAGTATATCCAGGTGGCAGCTTCATATACACTTCCTTGTCTAGATCACCATGAAGAAAAGCATTATTAACATCCCAACCTTGTGCGATTATTAACATCAAGTTGATGTAATTCCCAACCTTGTGCGATAGCAACAGAAAGAAAACATCTCACACTAGTCATGTTTGCAATGGGAGAAAAAGTTTCATGATAATCAATACCTTCCTCCTGATGATCACCCTGTATTACTATTTGCGCCTTATAACACTGAATGGATCCATCCAAATTATATTTAACCCGATAAACCCATTTGCAACCAACAGGGTGCTTACCGGGAGGTAAATCTACAATTTCCCACATTCCAGTTTTATCAAGAGCTTTGATCTCCTCATTTATAGCCTCTCTCCAGTTAACATCCTGTATTGTTGTATGATAGAATTTGGGCTCATCCACTTTCATAATGGCAGCCAGAAAACGTTGATGTGAAGGACAAAAATTTACACATGTCACATAATGATGCAAAGGATAGGACGTACCTGAGAACTCCTTGTGGTCCGATATGAGAGCTGGGATGGCGTCTTTAATATTAGTACTGTAGCAAATAAACTGATCCATATATCTGGGTGGTCAATGTTCGCGTTGGGATCTTCGTGTGGCAGGCGGGCTGTTGGCTCTTGTCGCAAGTGGGCTGCTGGAGTTGCTTGGGTCAGTTCTATCAAGCCGACTATCTGAACTAGGCTCAGAAGTAACAGGCACAGAAGGCAGGCCTGTTGCAGGTGCCCCAGGAGAGGCGTCTGGTCCAGCAAGCGTTGTGCTTGTTGAAGGCGAAAACAGGCTTTGTCTTGTTGGGTTGTGTGGGCTAGCAGAACGATCCAATGGGTTAGTGAGCTGCTATGGCATAGGCTGACTAGTAGCTCGCAACTCCCCCTGTCCATTAAATCCACTAAAGTCTGCATCCATGTACCTCATATTTTCCACATTAGATTCATGGTGATTTCCACCACGTGAACCCAAAATAACCTCCTTAAAAGGCAAGTTTTCTTCATAAAATTTTACATCTCAACCCTCAAATATTTCACGATTTGCCAAATCATATAATTTCCAACTCTTTTTTCCAAAAGGGTATCCAATGAATATACATTTTCTACTTCTAGATGCAAATTTATCTCCACTACTAGTTTGAGCAAAACACAAGCATCCAAAAATCGTGATGAGATCATAATTGGGCTTATCTCCATAAACCAACTCATAGGGGGTTTTTCCTTCCAATAACTTACTAAGAGTTCTATTGATCAGATAAGCCGCAGTTCCTAGACACTCTCCCCAAAACTTAAGAGGTAAATTAGCATGAAATCTCAAGGCCCTTGCAACATTTAAAAGATGTTTGTGTTTTCTCTCAACATGACCATTCTGTTGCGGTGTGTCTACACAACTGGTTTGATGAATAATTCCACAGTGCTCACAAAACTCGCTCATAGATTTGGATTTGAATTCTAAACCATTATCACTCCTAATAATTTTCATCTCCTTCCCGAATTGAGTTTTGACAAGTGAAATAAAAACTTTCAAACATCTTCCTGTTTCACTTTTCTCCTTCATTAAATAAACCAACACACTTTTACTATAATCATCAATGATAGTAAGAAAATAATGAGATCCACACGAAGAGGAAACCTTATATGGTCCCCATAGATCACAATGAATTATTTTGAATAAATTTTTGGCTTTACTTTCACTCAAAGAAAAAGGGTTTCTAGTTTGTTTTGCCCTAAAACAAACATCACAAACATCATTATTTCCTTGAACTGAACCAGAACAATGTAAATAACTAGATAGTAGAAGCATAACTCCTTTGGAAGGATGTCCCATTCGTTGATGCCACAGTTGCTCGACCTTAACAGCATGAGCTTGAATTTGCTTAGGTGCTTTATAGTAGTAAACCCCATCGTGCTCTTCACCCATACCAATCGGAGTCCTCATAGTGTGGTCCTGCATAATACAAGAGTTTTTATCAAAAGTGACTGTGCGATTTAAATCCTTACAAATACGAGACACAGATGTCAAATTGCATCTCAAGGATGGAACAAATAAAGTCTCATGCAACTTTAAAGCCTTGTCCAAAGTCACCGTTCCTTGCTTATCGGCAACCGTCTTTTCACCGTTTGGCAAATCAATTATTACCGAGTTATTGTTTTCAATATTTGTCAACAAATTTGTCTCTCCAGTCATGTGCGTTGAAGCCCCACTATCTATCAGCCAAGGTGGTTTTGGATTACCTGACAGTTTTTCACCTCCTTTAGGAACCTCAATTAGACTGAGTAGACGCTGCACCTGATCATTTGTCAAGCCCGGAATCACTGGTGTTGCCGCCTGGGTTTCGTAGCTGCCGGCAGTTGTGTCTACGAAAGTCACGGTTGCTGCTGCATATTCATGCCTGCTAGTGCGTCCACCACGTCCTGAACCTGTGGCACTCTAGTGTCCACCACGACCACCCCTGCCACCACGCCCCCTTCCTCGGTTGCTCCAATGTGAGGGGTACCCGATAATATCGTAACACCCGGACTCCTCATGTCTTGCTTTGCCACAGTGGGTACATACAGTGCATTCACCAGTTTGACCAGATTGTTTCATGTTTATGGCAAGAGTTGTCGCTGTAATTTCGGACTTACGTTCACGATCAATCATGTAACATTTGTGATGTTCCTCCTGACGAGCTAGATAATATATGCGATTAAGATCGGGAAGGGGGTCCATAGCCAGAATATGTCCTCGAAGAGTACCATATTTTTCATCATCCAATCCCATCAAAAATTAGTGGGTTTTCTCTTATTCGGCTTCCTTGATACTATTAGACCAAAGATTTTTACATTCACACTTTCCGCAATTACAAATATAACGCTTGACCACACCATCTAATTCATTCCAATATCCTACAAGTTTGGAATAATAATCAAATACAAACATTCCTTTTCCTTGTTTACAGTTTGCAATTTTAGTTTTTAAACTGTGTTTCTTAGGAATGTCAGAAGAACCGTACCTTTTCTGTATGTCGTCCCACATAGTTTTGGCGATGTGTGTGTAAGCCACAGTGGAACGTAATTTTGGATCAATGATATTCAATAACCAAGAACATATAGTAGAATTTACCATATCCCAGGCATCTTTCTCGGCTTGTTCTGCGTCAGTTTTGAGAGTGAATGTTCCATTGACAAATCCAAGCTTGTTTTTGGATTTGAGAGTTGTGGCGACCACTTTCTCCCAACGATCGTAATTTTCTCCATTGAATACTACCGCCGTAATTGAAATACCGGACCCTTATGAAGGATGAACATAATAGGGTGAGGTATTGTTAAGAATGAATTTTCCCGTCATGATTTTGTAAACCTAATTCTCTGATGCCATGATAAACTTAAAACAAGAAAATTGAAGAACAATTTTGTGACTATTATTTTTCTTGCCCCATTGATTTGCATAATGCCCCATGTTGAAACCATTATTATGTTTTGATGATAACAAACCTAAAGCAATGTTGCTCCAAACAAGATGTTTTCAAACAATGTGCTTTAACTTGTTGATTGTTGAGAACAAGTCCTGAGAACATGTTTTCAACAATGTGCTGAGAACATGTTTTCAACAATGCGCATTAACCTGTTTGTTGAATGTTGAGAACACGCCTTGAGAACAGGTCTCATACCTAATGGTTCACTCTCAAGATCACCACCTCCATGAGATGATTGAGTTGATTGTACGAGAAGCAATTCATGAAGTCTAGCAAGACAAAGAACAATCCCAGCAAACAAGGTGACCTTGGTGCTCACGGCATCTATACAGATCTTGGACAAGATGACTAGTTCAAAACAAGAAGTCTTGGGTACATAGGCTTTATTTATTTAGACTCTTGTTAATATGCCAATATTGAAAAAGCTTTTTAAACATCTCTTGAATCGGTATTCGTGCTAAAGTGTTTTAGAACACCAGACTGCGAACAACCCTGCAAACAGGGTGCCTAGGGTGTTTCTGACCTGAAGTGGCCATACCCGATTATCTTTGAAAAAAATTATTTCGGTTGGCCAAAATCTGCAGAATATTTTCAAATGTTATTCTTCTGGAAAAAATATTTCTTGAATATTTTATAGGAGATTTGGGAAAATAGATTTTGGGAGATTTGCCAAAATTGGAAGATTTTTTTTCTGCCCATATCTTCGGATGTGATAAAGTTTTTAAAATGCTAAAGATTTCTGGTTGCCTTACTTAAAGCTAACCCACGGCTATAAGGAGATAAAGGTTATCTCTTAAGATAACAAATCCCTTAGATTTTGGGAAATGTTTTATCACTAGCCGTTGGGAGTTTTTTTTCTCTTGAAAAATCACCTTCCAAACTTAGGTGATTTCCTTTCCTCTCCTTGGTTCTTGACCGTTGGAATTTCTGGTTAAAAACAGCTTCGTTTTCACAGAGAGATAGAGAAATACTGAGCAATAGAGAGAAGAAAGAAAAAACAAATCTTGAAACGCAACATTCCCAAAAGGCAAAATTTGAAAAGAGGTTTTTCTAGTGAAACGAATTTCTGAGCTTCACTTGAGAAAAGAAAAACCAGTTCAAGTTGTGTTTAAACCAAGTTTTCAATATATTGGCATAATAGGATCTTCATTTGTACCTTACATCTGCTTAGTGAGAAGCACCCCAGTAAGGTGTTCTTGACCTTGATCTCAGATCAGTCAAAAGTGAGTGAGTGTGTCCTAGTCGTGTGGACTTTGGACGTGTCCAATCTGGTGAGATTTGGACGTGGTGTAATCTGCCTTGAGAAGGAGATTACGTGGTTGCAAGGTTGTAACAAGGTGTGTTGCAATTGTAACGTGTTAAGCCCGGTTTAGTGAAGTGGTTAAATCCTACACGAGGTAGGTCGTGGTTTTTCACACCTCAGTTGGGCTAGAGGTGTTTTCCACGTGAAAAATTGTGTGTGCTTTAATTTCCGCATCTATCTTGATAATTTTCGCTCTTGCTACATCTGAAAACACCCTCTGCAAACAAGTCACAGAGGTGTTTGTCATATATAACGCGAAAATCAGACACCACAATTCACCCCCCCTCCTGTGGTAGGATACTCTAAGATCTAACACCCCATATATATCAAGGGTGGGCGGCTAAGGAATCTACTTGGCTAAACTAATCCTACTTTGAGCACAATTCATAGTTGAATAGGAAGGCTTACAAGAGAGAGACTCCTAACTTTAGACAACAACCTCAATGTAAACAAAAACCTTGTTTATCATCTACCCTGTCCCAATAGTGACATCCATACCTACATTCAACCAAGCGCTCATTAAGAGGTCCTCTTCTTTCTCATCCCACTGCACCCCTTGTTGTGTTGGATTTTGTGAATGAACTCCATCATTTGCCTGTTCACTTTCTTTAATGGGATCATCTTCTCCTAAATTTATTTGACTCAAGCGGTGGTAAGTTTGAGGACTCATAATTGTAGGATATTGAGTTTCGCTTTGTGCACCATCAACGATTCCAATTTTGCTCATCCATCTCATATATGAACCAAGAGTAGGTGGGCATGTTGGATTGTTTGAAGGGGAAGAATTTTGAGAATATGGATTTTGGGAATTTGGATAATATGTGTATTGTGGTCAGAATAGTAATTTGGTTGATTTTGGGAATTGTTGGGCTCCATAATTTGGGTAATTGATGTTCAATGGTTTTTTTCTTTTTCTTTTTTTTGTTGTGTGTGGGTGAATAAGAAGGATTTTAGAGAACTGGAAGAATTGTAGGTCAACCTAAAAATTACCTTATATTTGTAAGAATTTTTTTTTGAGTATTACAAAAAAATAGCCAAATATGGGAGTGTTTGCCTGTTTGGTAGATGGTTTTTGAATGGTTTGTTGCTCAAAAATGGCTTTTGGGGGGGGGGGGATTTTGGGTTATTTGGTGAATAGCTTTTTAGAATAGCTTTTTCACCCCAAAAAACTGTTTTTCAAATAGCTAACATTTGTAGCTTTTTCAAGTGGACTGTTTGGAGATTTAATATATAAGACTTAATTGCCCTTGATTAAATATCATAAACAAAATCCATATATTTTTCTTACACTTTCTCTTTTAAGTTTTTACTTTGTTCTTCAAATTCAAACTAAATAATGATACGAAATAACCATACCTTCATAATTTATTTTAAACACATAAATTCATTAATTTTTGCTAATTATATAGCAATAGTAAATGTAATGCAAATTTTAGCTCTCTATTTCTACCCGCTTCAAAAAAATCAATTCATATTGAAAGAAAGTTAAACTAATAACAAATAGAAATTTTTCTAAGAGAAAAACAAAATAAGGTTGTGCTATGAGCCCTAAACATCACATAACTTTTAATTTAGATTGAAAAGAAAATTAGACAAAAAAATAAGTCATGTACAAATCAATAAGAAAATTTAAAAACTAATAATAAAATGTGATTATATAAGTGAAGGTAATTTGCACATACCACGTAGATTTAATTCACACTGAAAAAGAAATAACTGATCAACTAATTAAAAAATTTCATCTTTGGTGGTAAATAAGAGATATGGGTATAAATAAAATTTTATCAAATATATTTCTTAGAAACAGCTAATTTTACCAAACACCTTTTTTCAAAAAAAACTTATTAAAACAGTTAATACAAACAGCTGATTGAAACAGCTAACAGCAAATAATCAATAGAAATAGCTAATAACTAACAATTGTTTGTCAAACATAATCTATATGTTATCGTCACTAATTAGCCATTGCCAACCATGCCCAGTTTTTCCCTTTTTAAAAAAACACTCAAAAAGGGGCTTTTTCACCCAACATAAATTAAACAAAAGGAAATTCAATAAAATAGCCCCACCTTTTCACCAAACATGCCTAGACGAAGCTTGGTTTCACGCGCATGATTGTGAACCTGCACATGTATCCAACACTATATGATTATTTCCTATCTGCGATTGACGAGGCCCAAGGTAATCGGCTTCTCCATGGAGAAACTAGGCTTTCTCTGCCCCTTTAATTTTTCAATTTTTTCCCTCTCTCCTCTCCCTCTCTCTCTTCCGCTTGACATGACACCAAGGAAGGCAAGGATAGAGGAACTCCCATTAATGACAGCCTCGATCACGACCTTACTCCAACTTTGTAGTCTTGTTTGAGATTGGTCAAGAAAGAGGTGTAAATTCTCAATCTTACCTTGTAATAGTCAAATCATAGAGAATGAGCTTCTTGGAAACGGATTGCTTCTTTTAACAGGTTGCGTGTTATTTTATTTTTTAAAACAAAAAGGTTTAACTATTCCGCAGCTATCTTGCTTGAATATATGCTTAGAGGAGTCTTCCGGAATTATCATATCTCCATGTGACACACATTGAGCTAAGACAATGCCATGGGGGCGCGTGCTTGAGAAAGTCGTTTATGTTTAGAGAATAGGAGATCCAAGCATGGTCAAGGATCAATTAGCCAAGATACACAACAATGCATTTTTTGTCTTAATCGCAAACTTCGATTTAGAATAGACACCTTTTTCCCTCTCAGGTTCCTGGTGGGAAAATTTGTCTAGTTTCTAAGGGCCTGTTTTTTTCGTAGGTCAATTGCAAGTTTTCAACCTCAACTCACTTCAACCAACTTCAACCTACCTCAATCCACTTTAACCAACTTCAACTCACCATCTTCATAATTTTAATAATTTGTAAAGTATCATGTGAGATTTAATCATTCTTGCACCGAAAAAGTCACTTTAATACTTTTTTTGTAAGATATCGTACTTTGGAATTATTTTACTTTTGTATTTTTCTATTTTGTTAGTTTTTTTATTTTCAATTTTTAAAATTTTTCATTTTGTAATTTTTAATATTTAATATTTTTTATTTTTTTTTTGGTTTTTTTTTTATTTATTTTTTTATCTCTTATTTCTTATTGTTTATTTTTTTATTTTTGTATTTAGAATTTTTTTTCTTTCTTATTTTTCATTTTTTATTTTTTTATTTTTTATTTTTTTTGAATTTTCTATAGCTTTTGTTTGGAATAAAACTAAAAGATAAAAAATTAAAAATAAATAATAAAATTTAATAAATACAAAAATACAGAAATAAAAAATAAAAAAATTAAAACTGAAATATAAAAATTAAAAATTAAAAATTAAAAATTTCACAATAAAAAATAAAAAAATTAAATAAAAAAATTAAAAATAAAAATACAAATAAAATTTAAAAATAAAAAATAAAAAATAAAATTAAAATTAAAATAAAATAAAAATAAAAAATAAACAATAAGAAATAAGAAATAAAAAAATACAAAAATATAAAAAAAAAAACAAAAAACAAAAGAATTAAAAAATTAAAAATTACAAAATATAAAAAAATTACAAAATATAAAAATTACAAAATAAAAATTAAAAAAGAATACACAAAAATTCCATAAAATTTTGATGACTTCATAAATTATCAAACATTAATTACATTCTTATTATTTTAACCCACTTCAACCCACCACATAAAAAATTTACCAACTTTAACCCACTTCAACCTACATCAACCCACTTTAACCTATTTTAACTTATTTCAACCCACCTCAAAAAAAAAAAAAAATAACAACTTCAACTCACATCAACCTACTTCAACGTATTTCACT
>JACYFF010031954.1:66602493-66607906 GCA_017589665.1 Selenicereus undatus | reverse complement strand
TTGTCCAAGACTAATTTTTGTGGATGTCTCTTCACAAAAATTATAATGAAGAAAATACCAATTCAATTTGAATGGATTCAAGATGTTACTGCATGGATCGGGATTAGAAATTCTCCCATTTTCATCCATAAAATAATATTGAAATTTAAGTACTTGAAAGGTTTGTTTGAAATTGTCAAGCTTTAAATAATTAGTTACCAAGATCTGATTATGAGTTATTAAATAGTAAAATGAAAAAAAATTCGCAATTTGAAGGGCTGTTCCTAAAGGACCCAATGAATTCCTAATTGGAATTAGGTGATCTTTTTTAATTGATTCTTTGTGATATTTTACACCGTTGAGTGTGAATGGACCTATTCGAAAACAATTGGATGATGACAAAATTCGAAAAGATTGACATTCCTTATTTTTACCCAATAACGTACGAACAGTTCCTTGATTTTGGTTAAATGATTGTTGAAGTTTTGTCTTTGAAAAAATGGAATAAAATGGATTCATATTGGTATGATATGATCCATCATCATTAAAAAAAAAGGGATCATTCCTTTTCCCCATATACGAAATAGCGAATTTTGCTAAATTGATCCTTATAAAATCTCGAATCATACCATTTGTTCTTACTTCAACAAAGGAAGCTCGGGCCTCTTCGAGAGAAGAACTTTTGTTGTCTTGGTTCCAATTCAATACTAAATAAGTACGAACTAATTGAATACTTTTGTCAGAAATTTTCCGAGTGGCTTTGCCATTTCCATAAAAGATATAATTGACAACTCGAAGTTGCACATTATCCCTTTCCTGAAACAGATCCTGAGGGAAAAGTGTTGCTAAATTTATACCATCCGTGATTTCATATGTGACTACGGGTACGGCCAAAACAAAAAACTTTTTTTTGGTGATCCATTGGACATAGATCCCATTTTTCCAATTTTTTGATTTCTTGGAATTTGTCTTTCCTCGTGGTATCAAAATGCTACTGTGTCGGGATATCTTATCTGTCTCCCCAGGAAAATTAATATCTCCAGAAAAAATTCGAAGTTCAATCTTTTTTTTTTTCCTCTTCACTCGGACCACTCCGCCTACTCGGCTTCTTATATTTAAAGTGATTTGCGTATCTACTCCAATGATACTGTTGTTCCGTACCATTATGGGAGAAGATCTGGGTAAGATATGCACTTCCTCGGGAATGAAAAAAAAGGGATCTACCAAATCCTCTTTTTTAACGATTGAATCCATCTCTATAGTCCCATATTTTATAATTCCCGAACTCTTTCTTCGGTATCGCGGATCATCGAAATAAGCAAAAATACTACTTCTATGGAAAATACCATTTATGGGTATTTCAATCGAAATGTGGGAAAGGGGCATTAATTCTTTGTCTCGTTCTTGACTCAATTGAAATGGAATAATGAATCTATTTCTTCGCCTCTTTGCCAATAAATCCAAATTTTTGGCAGGATATATGAGATTACAATGACCCGTTCGATTAAGTTCTGAATAATCCGGAATCCTATCCTTTTTTTTACTAGAAGGATCCGAAAATTTATCTTTTACTTGATCATTAGTCACTGAGGAGTTAGAAATAGATCTTTGTTCGAAAGAAAGAGAATGAACGTTCGTTTGATCTTGATCCTTGTGGAGCGAAAAGGTAACTACACTGGATCTGTACGGCCTTCCTGATAATATCCATAAACGACTTGTTTTTGGTAAGAGATGAACATTACTATATGTAAATTCGGGTGCATGGTACACATCGGTACTCCAGTGCATTTCCCCTTCCGAGTCAGAATAAATATGTTTTCGAACCCTTTCCTTCAAATTCAAGGTGGATGCCCCCGCACGAATTTCAGCAATCACTTGTTCGGATTCAACATATTGATTGTTTTGAACTAAAAGACAACCTTTTGGTGGAATATTCACATTATGTAGAATATCTTCACTCTCAATAGTGACATACAAGTCTATATAACATAGAAAGGCGGGGTGTCCATAACGTGTACGTGTGGGATGAACCAAATCCTCATTGAATTTTATTTTTCCATTAGAAGGGGCTCGTACATGTTCTGCAATACCCCCTGAGAATACTCCGCCAGTATGAAAAGTTCTTAAAGTTAGTTGAGTACCAGGTTCCCCAATGGATTGACCTGCAATAATACCTACGGCTTCTCCCAATTCGACTAGGTTGCCGTGAGTAGGACTCCGTCCATAACATAATCGACAGATCCAAGACGGGCTCCTACAAGTAAAAGCAGTTCGAATGGATATTGGTTGGGTTCGAAAGGTTATGAATCGATTGACAAGTCCAACCCCGATATCTTGATTTCGGGTGGCCACGCACCGTGAACCCATATATATATCGTCTGCTAATACACGACCAATTAATGTTTGGATCAAAATTTTTTCTGGCATCATATCGTTTCGAGGGCTTACAGAAATACCTCGAAGGGTACCACAATCTGTTCTACGTACAACAATATGTCGAACTACTTCGACAAGCCTGCGCGTGAGGTATCCAGCATCTGATGTTCGTACAGCAGTATCAATAACTCCTTTGCGGGCTCCGTAGCAAGAAATGATATATTCTGTTAAAGAGAGTCCTTCGCGTAAATTGCTTGGAATAGGTGGATCAATCAATTGTCCTTGTGGATCCGACATTAATCCTCTCATACCTACTAATTGATGTACCTGAGACACATTTCCTCTAGCTCCCGAAAAAGACATTATATGGACTGGATTATAAGGGTCAGTCATCCTAAAATTAGGATTCATTTCTTGTCGCAAATATTCACTTGTAGAATACCATATCTCAATGGATTGCCGTAATTTTTCTACCGCGTGTACATTCCCATAATGATGGTGTTTTTCCAAAATCAAACTTTGCTGTTCAGCATCTTGGACTAGCCATCCTTTCGAAGATATTGTGAAAAGATCATCAATTCCTAATGAAATGGATGTAGCAGTGGCTTGCTGGAAACCCAGAGTCTTTACTTTATCCAGGATGTGTGATGTATATGCCATTCCAAAGTGATTTATTAATCTGCTAATAAGTCGTTTTATGGTAGTTCCATCTATCGCTTTATTGTGAAAGACCAATTGGCCCGTTCTGCCATAAGTAGCCCATATTCCGCTGAGTAGGATTCGACAACGAATGGATTTGAGTTAGTGATTAGAAAATTTCCTTTTCTAAATCTTAATTCACCTTTCAATTTACGAATTATGATCCTAATTGAACCCGAAAGACTCGAATTGGACTGGTATCATAGAATTACTTAGCTTAGGTACGATATGATTAAGTACCATATGAGCAGGCTCGATAAAATCCTTGTATAGCTTCTTCAATTTCTCGATAAAGATAAATATGACCAACAGTAGTTCGAATGTATATAAAAAGAATTTCTTTTTTTACACTTCTTACTATTAGATAGTGCCCATAAATTTCATGATCGGTACCCAAAGATTCATAATGAACTTCGATGGGAGCTCCTCTTGAAGCAATAACGCGTTGATCTAGTCGCCACCGTAGCCACAAAGGACTATCTAAATTGATTCTTTTCTGACGATAAGCCCCAATTGCATCATAGGAATTACAAAAAAAGGGTTCTTTTGTATACTTATAATTATTATCGTCAATTCTTTCATTTTGATAGTTTTTGTGATTCCGTGGATTATATCTATTTGCACAAATACCTCGACGATTCCCACTCGTTAATACATAGAGTCCAATAAGCATATCTTGAGTTGGTACGAAAATGGGATCCCCAATAACTGGAGACAAAAGATTCATATGAGAAAACATAAGTAAACGGGCCTCCGCTTGAGCCTCCAAAGATAAAGGTACATGAACAGCCATTTGATCCCCATCAAAGTCTGCATTGAATCCCTTACAAACTAATGGATGTAAACAAATAGCGCGCCCTTCCACTAAAATGGGTTGGAATGCCAGTATGCCTAATCTATGCAGAGTAGGCGCTCTATTTAACAATACAGGATGTCCCTGCATAACTTCCTGAAGTATTTTCCATACAACCGGCTCTTTTTCCCGAATTTTACTCTTAGCAACTCCTATGTCCGAAGCAAGATGTTGTCTAATTAGATCACGCATTACAAATATCTGGAAGAGCTCTATTGCAATTTCACGAGGCAATCCACATCGATGTAATGAAAGTGAAGGGCCTACAACAATGACGGAGCGACCGGAATAATCGACACGTTTACCAAGTAAAGTCTCACGAAATCTTCCCTCTTTACCTTCAATTACATCTGAAAATGACTTGTAAACTTTATTATGACCGTCCCTCATTGGTTGTCCGCGGATTCCATTATCAAGAAGTGTATCTACGGCTTCTTGTAAGAATTTCTCCTGAGACGTTACTACATCTTTCGGCATAAATCCACTTGTTAATAGACCGGTAAGAATATTGTTCCGAACGATGACTCTTCCATAGAGTTCATTAATATCCGAACTTATAAATTTACCTCCATCTATCTGAATGATCGGTCTCAATTCGGGAGGAAGAACTGGTAATAGACACAAAACCATCCATTCTGGTTCTATATTTGTTCGAATAAAATGCTTAGCTAATTCCATGCGTCTAACTACAAAATCCTTTCTTCTTCCAACTTTTCGGTCTTCCCATTCATTCCCTGTGGGCCCCCCTTCCCCTAACTCCTTCCATTCTGCGAATGAATAATCTATAATAGTTCGCAAATCCAAATCGGCTAATTGTTCTCGAATAGCACCTGCTCCAGTAGATATTTCCCTATTTCGAAATGTATCAAAACCTTGGATAGTAAAAAAAAGCGGGATCCTGTATTTCCAGGATTGGTTTTCATATTCGAATAAACCTCGTAATCGTAAAAAAGTAGGTTTTTTCACTATGGGCCTAGCAAATGAAAAATCGCAGTATACTAGGTCCTCTAATTCTTTAAGAGGTTTATCTAAAAAATTCGCGATATAACTAGGAAGACGTTTCAAATACCACACGTGAGTTACTGGGCATGCCAATTTAATATAACCCATTTGATACCTTCGTACTCGAGAATTAACAAATTCGACTCCGCATTGTTCACAAAAGCGTTTGTCTTCTTTTTCATCTCCGATTACTTGATAATTTCCACAAGCACAAACTCCACTTTTTATAGGACCAAAAATTCTTTCACAAAATAATCCATCTTTTTCTGGTTTATTGGTTTGGTAATGAAAAGTATCAGGTTTTGTCACTTCTCCAACTATCTCTCCATTAGGTAGGATTTTTGTGGCCCAAGCACTTATTTGTTGAGGAGAAATTGATCCAATTCGTAGTTGTTGATGTTTATACTGATCGATCATAGAAGCAAAATTCTAATTATTTATTCCGATTAAGCTTCCATCCTATTAATCTGGAAGTTCCTCTCAGATACAAGGAAATGATTCAGT
>JACYFF010031954.1:66597493-66599993 GCA_017589665.1 Selenicereus undatus | reverse complement strand
CTTTTGACCCAAATTTTTTTTTATCCTTATCATTCAGGAAAGACAAGAAAATTTCCGGGTAACAAACATTATCCAGAATTTCTCTTAGATTCGAACCCATAGCTGATGATAGAACTAGAATAGATATTTTCTGTTTCCTACTCACACGAGCCCATATCCTTGCGTTTCCATCAATCTCTAATTCTGATCTTCCTCCCCAATCTGATATTATTGTGCCGGTATAGACCGAAATTCCGTTATGGTCCAATTCTGACCGGTAATAAATACCGGGGCTTTGCAATAATTGATTGATCACAATTCTGTATATTCCATTTACTAGAAAAGTTCCCAGGGAATTCATTAGAGGAATGTTTCCAATCAAAATTGTTTGTTCTTGCATCTCCCTACTGGTTTTCCAAAATAATCCCGCGGAAACATATAATTCAGAAGAATATGTAAGTGATTCATACACAGCATCCTCTTCCTTTATCAAGGCTTCTGCCAATTTATATGTTTCAACAAATAATTGAAATTCAATTTCTTCATCTGTATCTTCAATTTTTGGAAACTTATCAAGTTCTTCCGTTAAGCTCTGATCAATGAACCTACAAAATCCTTCAAATTGTATCTGATTAAACCCAGGTATTGTAGACATTCCCTCATTTCCATCTCGTAGCATTTGAACTGAATTCCCCATTTATAGAAAAATCCTATTTTTTGCTCATTCTTCATTGAATCGTATAGATCGATCTAGTTCTGATGGAATTTCTATTCTGTTTACTAAATCACACAAAATTTGACACAAAAAAAACTCCATATATTCATATATGAACAGATATGGAATGTATGAAATCTTTATGAATGGGGGGGAATAAAGAAAATTTTCAACTCAAATTTCAATTTGCAACAGAATAGATACAAAAGGAATTGATAAAATAAAACACTCTTGGAAAAAAAATTCTGGGGCTTAACGCTTAATTCGATTTATTTATAGTTATTGAATTTTGTATAGAATATCCCTTCGTTCTATTTCTACTATTATTATGATATTACATATTTCTATTTGATTGGATACCAAAAAAAAAGATGCAACATTTGATCCCTTCGCCGAGATAAAGACAGAATAATTAGAAACAATATAGAGTTGATTTTTTTTTACTTAACCTTTTTTGCCCTGTCTATTGTATTGTGAAAAAAAGATTTGCAGAGAAAAAAGATATTTTGATCTATTTAGTACTATTTCATAAAATTCGCAAATACGGGTGTAAGAGCGTTCTATTTATTAATTTAACTTAAACACAGGCAGATACCTATATATCATAGGGAAGATACTCGATTGTCTGTGTAATTTCTGTTCTGGTTTCGGGGTTTACATATACTCATAATTGTTGTTATAATGGAATTTGAGACTCAGAAAAAGAAAAGCGGAGAAATAATCAAGATTCTTTTTTATTGAAAAGACGCAATACTGATTAGTTATCATTTGGATTTTCTTATGTCATTAGGGAACCTTAATTTGAAATCAAAATCTAAGAGTTGTTCATAAATTCGCAGTCAAGTCAATATTTTTGGCGGCATGGCCGAGTGGTAAGGCGGAGGACTGCAAATCCTTTTTCCCCACTTCAAATCTGGGTGTCGCCCGATTCTAATTAAAAAAAAGACCCGAAATTCCTTATCGACTTATAGAACCTATAACTCACCGAATTATTCCCCATCCGAATGAGAGACCTTTGTCTCTTGATACGTACTTACTCGATTCTAAGCCTCTGGGGTTCTCAAAAGTTCAAGTTCTGTAAATCCTTGTGTCTAGGATTCAAGGAAAGATTCTAGTAAGTAGTGGTTACTGACTAGGCCTTGAATTCGATTAGAGCAGAAGGTTATATCTAACTAGTTCGTAATTAGTAATTGTGAAAAAGCGGAATATATTTTGTATACATACTCAAAGGAGTCTTTGAGTATTCAGGTATTCGATTAATATTCGATTGAGTAATTGGCTTTTATAGAAAAAGCTCAAAAAGCACCTCTTTTCCACCGGTCAAGAGTGGAATAGGCTGTTCAAAATCGTATAGGAATTTGTTATATGTATGTGGATTTATTGAATTGCTTCATTAAATTTAATTAATAGTCCGAAATAAGAATCCCTTTTTTTTACTCTATACCATTGATTTCACTATTATTAGTATTAGTGAACAATAATGGAAAAATTCCTTCATATTTATAGAGATATGGGACATAATTCACATGGATATTGTAAGTCTCGCTTGGGCTGCTTTAATGGTAGTCTTTACATTTTCCCTTTCACTTGTAGTATGGGGAAGAAGTGGACTCTAGAAATACTACTTAACTAATTGAGTTTTGAGTATGAGGAATCAAACTGTATCAATTGTTTTCTAGATCGTTCTGCAAAGTGCTTTTAAAGATAATAATGTCAATCAAAGAGATATTTTAATAATTCCCATGTTTCTATTTCGAAAGGAAATATAGATGATAGGAAATAGATTTCAGATTTTTTCTAAATTCT
>JACYFF010031954.1:66577493-66582493 GCA_017589665.1 Selenicereus undatus | reverse complement strand
AATATTTTCATTATGGACTGAGCGGGGCTAGTGTTTTTACAAAAAATCTCTAGCCAACCTTCTTGCGAAAGAGCTTTTACTAACATCAAAGGTCTTGATACTAAATAGAAAGGATAACTCCAGCAATTCCTTTGTCCTCAACGCCTCCTAATTTCCAGGAAATAGTCACTTCAACAGTCTTCGATGGTTATATGGGTAACCAAAGTACGAACGAGATGGATATTTGTTGTCCCAACCATTTTTTTTAGTCCCAATCCAGATACGAAAAGGGAGTAGGTAGGTAATTTTTTACAAAGCTTTTGTGTTGTCGATTGCTAGGTGTAGTGCTTCTTCCCCTATGCCGCCTATTTAGACTATATTACTAGGAAGTAGGATTGACCTGTAATACAGAACACATAGGTGTAACCTTTCGCTCAATACTAAAATCGATAACTGAAGCATAGTATTTGAGGCTGCATCAATCGAGGATACACGACAGAAGGAATTGTTCTATTTCTAAACTTCACCTTCAACAAGCGTAGGTTTATTTCACAATAAATAATATAGAATAAGAATATTTTTTCTTTCTATCTCGAATCGTGTGCCTTTCTCGTAAAACTAGAAGCAGTAAATTTGAATAAAAAAAAAAGAATCAAATCACACCATCTCTGTAATAAGTAAATGCCTCTTTTTCTCCTGAAGTTGTCGGAATTATTCGTAATAAGATATTGGCCACAATTGAAAAGGTCTTATCAATAAAATTTCCATTTATCCGCGATCTAGGCATAGGTATCAATCCATTCTATAATTCTTCTTATTACCTTTTTTTTGGGGGAAAATGATTCCACAAACAAAGGATTTGTACAGAGCGAAATAACATAAAAACAGATTCATTTCCAAACAAAATTTATTTTATGAACCTTCTCCTACTACTTCTATTTTTTTTTATTCCAATTATTCCAAATACTCAAATCGCTCCTTTTCAAAAATCAATAACAAGAATCAATAAGAAATATTATAGTTGAATCCTATTCAAATTCATACAAAACAAATCTAGTAGTATAGGAACTATTCCAATTTCATCGAAGCGGAAGAATCAAGGAATTTTTCGATTAGGTCAAAAATCGTTTTGATTGAATTATTATCTAAAGAGTAAAGGAAAAAGAATCAAATAATCATTCTATGATGGAAATCAATAGAATAACTGTTTATTTTTGTTGTGTCCATAGCGAGTATACACTATACAATCAAATAGAAATATCCCCGGGATGATTCATGAATTTGTAATAGATCGATGAGATAAAGGATTTGTTAGCGAGAACTTTCAAACTAGAAAGGAATTTTCGAATTTTTATGGAATTTTAGTCGAAATCGAAATAGAATCATGGGTGAAGAGTATCCATTAATCATACATGGTCTAAAAAACATAAACCCATCAATCAGTTGATTCGTTCAAATTCATTGATTTAATCCGGTCTATTTGGGCTGGGCATCCCTATCGAAACAAAAATAAAAAGTATTCATATAAATATGAATATAGTAATTTATCGCTATTTCTTCGGTTTCTGAGTCATAATCATTGTGTAGGAGAGATGGCCGAGTGGTTCAAGGCGTAGCATTGGAACTGCTATGTAGGCTTTTGTTTACCGAGGGTTCGAATCCCTCTCTTTCCGTACTAAAGTACGGGGCAAGGAATGAAAATCTTTCTGCCGATCCATGATACATGAATAGGAAAAATACAGGGCGGGGTAGGATATATGAGTCGGAGAAAATCCGGATCAAACCCCTGACTTTCAACCTTAAGTAAATTTACTTTGGCAAAAGAAAGGGGCCAAATTATCCGAACTCTTTGCTTTGTATTTTATTTAGGGTTAAGTCTGACGGGAATAATATTCTACTACTAGCAATTCATTTATTTTTAAACCGACCCACTTACTATCTATTATTTGATTGACTAATCCTTTATATGGGAATGGGTGAAGGGTCAAATGTTTGGGCAATTCCTCACGGGGAGATGAATCAAGATAATTTTGAATTAGAGTTCTGGATTTTTGTTCATCCCTTGCCATAATAGTATCTTGGGGTTTGCAACGATAACTTGGTATATCCACTATACGACCATTAACTAAAATATGTCTATGGTTAACTAATTGGCGGGCTGCCGGAATAGTCGGAGCCATACCCAATCGAAAAAGGATGTTATCCAAACGCATTTCAAGTAATTGTAGTAAAACCTGACCTGTTGACCCTTTGGCTTTTCTGGCGATACGCACGTATTTAAGTAATTGTCGTTCTGTAATACCATAATGAAAACGCAATTTTTGTTTTTCTTCTAGACGAGTACGATATTGAGATCTTTTCCTGTAACGTGATTGGTTTCTAAGATGAGTTCTGGCTATGGGCCTTTTATTAGTTAATCCAGGCAAAGCCCCTAGACGGCGTATTTTTTTGAAACGAGGCCCTCGGTAACGCGACATAAAGACTCCTTTCTTTTTTCTTCATTTATTTTCTTTTTTTATATTTCATTTTACAAAAGAAATCGAAATTAAAACTGAACTAAATAATAAATGAAGCGAAATCCCCTGAAGTACAATAAATAAGAAATAATGAAATGAATTATTATTGTATAAATATCGTATACGAATCCATTTTTCAATTAGATATTGAATTTTGTATTTTTTTTTTTTTTTTAAAAAAGGAAAATAAGTAAACTAAAAGGAAAATAAAGAGTCTTTTTCCTGATTTGGTGTGCCGAGATTTAACCCTTTCTTTTCCTTTTATTCAAGGAAAGGGGACCTTATTGTTTGTTCTTTGATTTCAAAATTTTATTCATCATGTAAAAAAAATCGAACAAATACAAAAAAAAAAATAGAGAAAAGCCGGCTATCGGAATCGAACCGATGACCATCGCATTACAAATGCGATGCTCTAACCTCTGAGCTAAGCGGGCTCACAGAAATTCTACATACATAGGAATTCGATAAACTAGATCTTAGTTTAGGCTTAGCTATTAACTATTCATTTTTATTCTTTTCTAATAAAAAAAAATTAAAATTCTAAGAATTTAGAATCGATAAAGCTGAAATCCTGATCATATTAACATAATAAGATAGAAGATATTCTTCTGCTTTCATTCAGAGACTAAGATGAAAAACAAAGAATCGAACCTTTGAGTATTCAAAATTGCATGGGAAATTGAAAGGATAAGAGGATATATATGGTATCCTCCATATTGAATTGCAGCTACAGAAATGATAGAATCATTTCTAATTAGACCAAATCAAAAATCAAATATAGGCTTTCGATAGAGATGAAAGAAGTTAGACAAAAAATAAAAAAGGAGGAAAGACCTTTCGGTCTAGTAATCGGTATAGTAATCCGTATCAAATCTAATGAATTCGACGGTTCCGACATAAAAGAATAAAAAAGAAAGGGGAAAGACATTCCACTGAGATACGAATTTTAAAACAAAGAAAGGGGGATATGGCGAAATCGGTAGACGCTACGGACTTAATTGGCTTGAGCCTTAGTATGGAAACCTACTAAGTGAAAACTTTCAAATTCAGAGAAACCCTGGAATTAATAAAAATGGGCAATCCTGAGCCAACTCCTTTCAAAAAAAAAAAAGCAAAAAATAAGGGTTCAGAAAGCAAGAATAAAAGAAAAGGAAAGGTGCAGAGACTCAAAGGAAGTTGTTCTAACAAATGAGGTTTACTGTGCTGTGTTCTTATAAGAATTCTTCCATCAAAACTCCAATAAAAAATACGTAATCCGTAATATATATTTATTTAGATAATCATATATAATTATCTATTTAATATAATATGAATATTCATATTAATTATAATTAAATAGATAATTATATATGAATAAAAATTTTAGAATATGAAATGAAAAAATTTATATGAAAAAATGGAAGAATTTTTGGGTTATGAATCGATTCCAAGTTGAAAAAAGAATCAAATATTCATTTACTCCATAGTCTGATAGATCTTTTGAAGAACTGATTAATTGGACGAGAATGAAGATAGAGTCCCGTTCCACATGTCAATACTGACAAGAAAGAAATTTCTAGTAAGAGGAAAATCCGTCGACTTTAAAAATCGTGAGGGTTCGAGTCCCTCTATCCCCAAAAGCTTATTTCACTCCCTAACTAGTTATCCTCTTTTTATTAACAGTTTGAAGGTGGTTATGTTCCTTATTTTTTTTGTTTTCAATTTCAAAAAGGCTAAAGGCTCCGGACGGAAATGCTTTTCCCTTAGAAAAAGTCTTGTGATATACGTAAAAATGAATATCTTTGAGCAAGGAATAATCATTTGAGTGATTCACAATCAATATCATTACACGTACTAAAACTTAAATAAACTTAGAGACAAAGTCCTTCTTTTTGAAGACCAAAGAAATTGCGGTACCTAGATAGGACTTTGTTAGACTTTTCGTCCTTTTTATTGACATAGACCCGAGTTCTCCATTAAAATGAGTAGATGATGCCCCAGAAGGGGGAATGGTCGGGATAGCTCAGCTGGTAGAGCAGAGGACTGAAAATCCTCGTGTCACCAGTTCAAATCTGGTTCCTGGCATTAGGGATAATAATTAAATTTTTTACGAATATCCCCACCCAATAAGGATCGATATACATATTCATTAATAGTCGAGACCATCACACATAAGGAAGCTATAAGTTATTTATTTAGTTATCGCGCAATATACCCCATCTATTTTTTAGATAGACGGATAGATAGTTTTCAAAATAAAGAATAAAATTATTATCCCTAAACCGAATGGGAGTTTTTCCATTTTGACTTGCTCCCCGCCTGAATGAAAATGAGAAAGAGGCCGGCCCCCCTACCAGTAACAGGGTAGAAATACCTGAAAAGGTATATTTCGATATACATATATATGGGAGCTAACTCCAGGCGAATATGAAGCGCATGGATACAAGTTATGCCTTGGAATGAAAAACAATTACGAATCCGCTGGCTTTGTCTACGAATAAGGAAGCTATAAGTAATGCAACTATG
>JACYFF010031954.1:66536155-66549011 GCA_017589665.1 Selenicereus undatus | reverse complement strand
TGTGTGTGTGTGTGTGTGTGTGTGTGTGTGTGTGTGTGTGTGTGTGTGCGCGCGCGCGCGTGTTTATATATATATGGTAATCATAGCTAGGTCATGAGCTAAGTCTGTGTTAGATTGTAGTAATCATAGCTAACCAAGGTCGATTGTGTGTTTAAAAGTCTCGCTGTAAATGGTCTACGAAGTATGAGTCTGTTCGATTGAGTCTTACTTGACTTGTGTTAACCATGGCCGAGAGTTTTGCATGGGATTTTTGAATGTTTGAATTCCCCAAGTGATTAACTTGAGGATTGCCTATTTGTTACACAATTAATGCAATGCCCCAATTACTTTAACATGTAACTCGATCATTTGAACACCTCCTGATTACTTCTAGAAATTGCTTAAATGAGCATTTGAGTTGGAGAGTAATGTGATTCATGAGCAAATATATTACAACATGCTTAAAGGCATGTGTTGATAAGTGTGTAAATGAATTACTTGATATGGCAAGCGTTCAGAGATATATGGTTAATAGTGATTGTTAGACCATTCGTTTCATGAGAATGAGTTGTAATTAGATATTACAAGCTCTTTTATAACTTATTTAATGCTTCATGCGGCCGCATAGAGTCTTAAGTTATGTATGCATTGTTTGAATCTAAAACATTGAGAAATCTAGGTGTTTATACATGATTGCAACTACTAGCTTCTAAAACTAGTTTTAATGTTCCATTCCTTGATAAGTGAGTGGTCATATGGTTGTTAACTTGTTTGCAAGCATACTTTGCCAAAATGGATGGTTTTATACTTTGAAAAACTTGACTTGAATTCATTGAGGCTTTTTAGCCCGCTTGAGAATGAAAATGCCATTGTTTGTGATAGAATGAGAATTTTGACGCAAGTGGATTTAGAGTAAGACGCATCTGAAATGCTTTGGGCTAGGAGAATGGTGCTAAATGTTTGGACACAATTTTATGGGGCAAACCCAGTATACGGAAACCCTAATTCCTAGGGAGTAGACCAGAAGTGGAAACCATAGATGACCTTGATGAGGGTAATGGTCCACTGATTATAAGAGTCCTGGTGAATAATATGAATGGCAAGTGTAGATCTCCCCTAATTGGCACGAATATAAGAATTTGATGACCCACGAAATGATTTTGTACTTGTTATGTGTTGAAAGCATGTCATTTGAGGACTATGCTAGTGTAAAGATTTGAAAAGTACATTTGCTCTTGAAAAGAGCTTTTATTGAGTTCTAAATAATTTTCCAGTGAATAAAAACTGTTTTATAAATGCTTACTTCTGTTTAAGTGATGTCCTTGCCTTTATGCATTAATCCTAATTTCTTACTAAAAATAATTCCACTTGGTGATTTTAATCGAACTCCTTGATGATAGGTGTTTATGTGTGAGCTAAGTGCTCTACTATTCTCAACGCCTGGGTTCCTACATGAGTTAGTTTGCTATTGAGTCAGGTATGTCTGCTCCGTAATGTTAAGCAGGTGTCACCATTAAGCTACAAAAGATACAGTTAGGCAAGTATAGAACTCTTGTGTGCAGAATAGAAGAAGGGCAGGGATACCATCAAAGGTTACTGAGGTAATAATGAATATGGGAGACTTTATATGTTTATTATGTGATATTAAATATCAAATTTTGTGTGCTTACTACCCAAAGTATTATGTGCAACCATTTCGTTTTTTTCTTAGGGTTGAGGGTCATTCACTGAATATGTGGTAGCTCATCCCGTTTCTATTCCCCTTTTCCCCAGGTTCTTAAATGACAAATAGAAGTTGGTTCATGAGAGCCAAGTTGGAATCCCAATTTCGCTGGGGAAATAGGGACTATGTGGATGTATACGTAGATTCATGAGTTGAGGGATAATATGATGTATCCCTGGATTTCTAAACAAATGTACGTAAAGAACCTTCATTTATGTATTGCATATCGAATAGTAGTCGCTCTAAATGCCTATGTGGGCCAACATATGAATAGTAGGTCATTTGGCTTAGTCGAAGTTAGTTATTTTTGGGACGTAAGCCACAGAGCTCCGAATGTATGATTCGTTGAGTTGGATTTTTATTTCCGTTTTTATTATTAAACTTCATTATTTAGTGTGCTACAAGCCATGGTCTCCGGCATGTAGCCCTTGAGCTCGTGAACATGTCTTTTATACTTTTATTTATTACAGAGACCTAATGTAAGACTTTAAGCCCAGGATATAGTCAATTCTTAGGTGGAACTCGGTTCTTTTCATTCCAAGATTTAAGAAGTCACTAACACTTCTAGTCCTGGGGGTGTTAAGGGTGTTACAGATGGTATGAGAGCAAGGTCCTAAGACCACAGGCCACGACCTGAGTCTTGCATTTCATATAGCTACCTAGGAACGTCTTTGTGATGATGTGGCATATGTAATGTTTTTGTGCGTAAATGTGGTTTTGGTATGATTGTTTGTGCGATTCATTAATTATGTGTCACTTGAGTAAGCTGATTAATTAAAGAAGTGATCCCTTTGATAGAGTATAGGTTGAATGACTTGTATTCTCGCGAATAAGCGAAGTGTTAGGTCAATCAATAAATTTTTTGTGCATGCACCTTCGATGATTGAATTGAAACTTAACTCCAACAATTGGAAACATCTTAACTCCAAGCTCATTGTTTACCCTAAGGTATGATTTGCTCCTCGAGCCCCATAATGGCATGAGCAGACGTACTCAACAGTCGGTAGAGAGAGGGCTCGAAGTAATTAAACCATTTCCCATTTGAGAACCTAGAGATTTTGAAAAGTTAAAGTCTTTTCTAATTAGTGGGTCAGGTTTTACTCTGACCATTAAAACTTTTCTAACTATTGGATTAGGTCTTACTATCGCATCTGAAGATTTACATCTGCTTTATAATAATGCTTGGGTCTAGTTATATGAGCATGTGTTTCTATGTATAAACAAATGTTTTGACATATATGTTGCTGGATATGTTAATGATGAACTACCAGCAAGTGATTAAAGATTGTTTATCATGACTGAAAGTCCTATTAGATGGTAACTCTTCTATGTGAATTAGCCATTGTTTAAGAGAAATAAGTAAGGTTCCATAGGCATGCATGCAAATTTGGATGATAAACAGGGTCTTGCTGATCATTGCATAAGTGTTATTTCAGGCATCTCATATACTTGTCATTTTCACCTATATGTGGTCATGATCTAGACTTGTAATTTACCTTTATTTCCTGTTTTGCATCGTGTAACTACCTTTACTCACCAGTTAGCTAGGTGTTATGCTTACTATCGTACGGGATGTTATTTCGGTTGTGGGATTAGTAGCGTCCTGGCCACTTCAAACCCCAATACATCCAGAAAGGAAACCAAAGTAAGAACCTGATGGACTTTACAATTATTGTACTGCGTGCATCACCTCATCACCTTCTAGAGTGATGATCCATACCTTTCTAGTGCTTTCTTAAGCATTAACACCAAGTGCAGAAGCCATAATGCCCCATAGGAGAAGGTAGAACCTTCCCTTCTGAGTTCCTCGAACTTCTACAATTACCAATGAGAAAATGTGTCATAAATCCTCAACGTATATTCATAATACCATTAAATCCATTGACCTTACCCCTTGTTAGTTGATCGATGGCTAACTTCTAATGACTTTGGACAAGCCTCAAGACATACCTTCGATCTTAGGTTGCAAATGAGGTTTGCAATCATGTATACTCGTTTAGATGTCCTTCTGTGGGACACTATTGTGAAACAATGTGTTTTAAAGTATAACCATCGCAATATGCACAATCTAAAGGCAATGGAAGCTTATATAGTTAAATTTGCATGCATGGTCATTTATATGTTTTATACGTGAATTGTGTAGTAAATAAACTTATTGGTGTTTCCTTGACTTGAGTTTGGTTAAACATGTGGCTGAATTAGCTAAATGATTTAACTTATGTAATTCATTGCATGGAATTACCTCTAAGTCATTATTACACTCAATGAATTCTTTGATCTCATACTACAGCTTGAATAACTATACACGCACATATTTAATGCATGATATGGCGATTATAGGAGTCTGCATTCGCATACCCTTACCTTTGCGTTCTGTGCTTGATCGAATGACATGCTAATGTACCCATACTTATAGTTGACTTCTTCACTCGAAGGCTTATGAATGAGTGTGTGTATAATAATTGTTAGTATAACCCAACTGAATGCCTTAGCATGATATAACTAAATTATCTCATGCTATGTTTTTGAGCTATAAGAGTCATGTGCCCCATGGTAGTTTTCCTGGGAAATTCTAGAGTGGTGCGATGCTAGTCACTATGCTTGTTGTCGATACTATTTTACTATATCGTAGTCATTGTACGTGGCTCCACCTGAATTCTAGGTGCCTTGTGACGGGGATGTCATACCGCTACTGTTTTTTGAACCAAGGATCAATATTTACATATATCTTCGTTTGCTTATAAGCAATTTGAGCAAAATACAAAAGAGCTAGGTGTTCTCTTGGTCATAATGAAGTTATACGAATGATTGAACTATGAAATATGATTATCAATTAGACTGATCGAAGTGTGTTACATGATGTGACTGAATTGTACTAGGATATGTATTTTTGATAATCTAATTGGGATTAAAAAGGGCCTAGATGTAAATCGATGAGCATAGCATTCTAGTTGCATATTTTCATGATTCAGAAGTGATCAATTCTAAATGGAGACCCCAAGGTAAAACATTATGATAGCTAGGCCATAATTGCATTATTTGATGCATGAACTTGGTATCAGACCTATCTTCACCGGGGAACAACCTTACCATGCCCTTTAAATAATTCGTGTGCAATTGATACATGGGACCTTTCTTGCTATTGTCCTGTGCCCCAATTACACCATTTTTCGTAAGCTGCTTATTTGCTTGCTAAATTACACTATGTCTATGAGGCTAGTTGATGCTACCTACTCTTCTTATCCTCAAGATATTGAGTTGTTAATTTCCCTTGATGTCATTGTGGTTTTGGATCTTGCTTGGAATGTCTTATGTTTAAGGTGATGCTATGTGATGCTATATGACATATCTATTACGCTGTTGTGGAGTTGAAACTCCTTAGTCAATTAACCTGGTTCTAAAATACTTTAACTACTTCATGTTTCCAAATGAAACTACCTGTACATGACCTTGATTTGTTATGGCCCAGTTGTCATACCTTTAGATGCCAACTCATAGATACATATACATAAATTTATTGGTCACGATGTGGATAATGTTTAGATAATTGAAGGTATGCGTTCCTTTCAAAATAAGTTTAATATGGTTTCCCATACCAACTCATTTGGCCCTCTTATATGCAATTTGCTCTTGGAGCCCTAATATAGTGAGTAGACGCTTGAAGAGGATCGGCGATGAGAAGATTAGATACCATAAGCCTTTTTTTTTATTTAAAAGATTCATTTACTTGCAAAGCAAGATTTTGGATTCTAGAGTGAGTTATGTAGATTATGCCGTATGTATACGCGTGTTGTGTATGACTGAATAGTGAGCTTACGAATTTCGAGGATGAAATTCCTTTAACGGGCCAATGGCTTAGATTAATAATTTTATAAGTTATGTTTTACTTTATTAGCTAAAATTAGGCTAATATTTGTATGTCTATTAAAATGAATGATTTTACAAAACATAGTTTCGAATTTTCGTGACTTGGAAGTGTATGTGAATGCATAAAATTAGTAAACAGTGGAGTGTTAAGCCGTGCGAGGTTAGCGAAATTGATTGGGCTTGATTTTGTGGTCTAGATGACTAGTAACTTTGGGTTAGTAGATGAAAAAAATAGAAAGGGGGTAAAAGCGGGCTAGAGCTCCTGCGTTTCACGAACAGAAGCAGGGGGGTTCCCCCCTCCTCACAACCCCTACAACCAGCCAGAGAAAGAGAGAGAGATTGAGTGCAAGGGAGAGGAGAGGACCACCATGTTTCCACCGCCTCCACTGCACGTTGCCGCTCGGTGGGAGGTTTCATATTTGAGGAGGAGGTGAGCCAGTGGGGTTGTGCTATTGGGTGTCTGCATGAAGGGAACGAGAGTTGAGGAGCAGTGGCATCCACAATGGCGGCTGGCCATCGTTGTAGCCGATGGGAGGTGGCGGGTGATTAGATCCCAAATTTCCACCCCAAATCCACCCTCACTATCACAACCACCATCTTAGAGAGAGGAAATGAGTGTGAGGTGGAGAGGCCAAGGTAGAGAGAAGAGGAATTAACAGTAGTAGTACAAACAGAACGAGACTAAGATGAAGAATAAGGGTTGAGGGGCATCGAACCAACGACATTGGGGGGGAAGACTGGAGCCTAGGTTCGAAACCACCTTAACCAACCCTAAATCGGGTCGTTTAGCTTGGATTCGAGGTGGGTGATCCTTGAGTCCGTAATATACTTTATATGTTTATTATGTGATATTAAATATCAAATCGTGTATGATGGCTACCTAAATTATTATGTGCAATTGTTTTGTTTTTTCTTGGGGTTGAGGATCATAAACTGAGCGTTTGGTAGCTCATTCTCTCTTCATTCCCCCTTTTCCCAAGGTTCTTAGATGACAAATAGAAGTTAGTTCATGAGAGCTAAGTTGGAATCTCCCTTTCACTTGGGAAACCAGAACTATGTGGACGTATATGTAGATTCATGAGTTGAATGATGTAATATGATGTATCCCTAGATTTCTAATTAAATGTAAGTAAAGTACTTTGGCTCATACATTACATATCAAATAATAGTCACTCTGTATGGCCATGTCGGCCAACCATTTGAATAGCAGATCATTTGGCTTAGTTGAAGTTAGTTATTTTTGGCATGTAAACCCCAGTGCTCCGGATATGTGATCCCTTAAGCTACATCTTTTATTTCCATCTTTATTATTGAACTTTGTTTTTTAGTGTACTGCGGGCGTGTGGCCTATATAGTTGTGGTCACCGGCGTGCATCCATTGAGCTCATGAACATGTCTTTTATGCTTTTATTTGTTGCAGAGACCTACTGTAAGGCCTTAAGTCAGGGATGTGGTCAATTCTTAGGTGGAACTCTATTCTTTTCATTCTAGGATTTAAGTAAGTCACTAACATTTCTAGCCCTGGGGTGTAAGGGTGGTATAGATGGTATCAGAGCAAGGTCCTACGACGACAGGTCGCGACCTGAGTCTTGCATTTCATATAGGTACCTAGTAATGTCTTTGTGATGATGATGTATATATAATGTTTTTGTGCGTAAATCTAGATTTGGTAGGATTGTTTATGTGATTCATTAACTATGTGTGATATGAATGAGCTGATTGGTTGAATAAGTGAGCTCTTCGATAGAGTATAGGCTGAATAACTTGTATTCTCATGAATAAGAAAAGTGTTAGCTCAATTAGTAAATGTTTTGTGCATGAACCTTTGATGATTTAATTGAAAGTTTAAAGTGCACTTGGTTTGAACTCAAACAATTCAAAACGTTTTAACTCCAAGCTCATTCTTTACCCCTCAGGTACGATTTGCTTTTCATGCCCCATATTAGAGTGAGCAGAAGTACTTAATAGTTGGTAGAAAGAGGACTACAACTAGTTAAACCATTTTCCATTTGACAACCTAAAGATTTTGAAAGGTTAAAGTCTTTTCTAATTAGTGGGTCAGGGTTTTACTCCCAACATGAAGACTTTTTTAATTATTGGATTAGGTCTTGCTATTGCAACTGAAGATTTGCATTTGTTTTATGTTGCTGGATATGTTAATGATGAATTACTAGCAAGTGATTGAAGAGTGTTTATCATGACTGAAAGTCCTATTAGATAATACCTCTTCTATGTCAATTCGTCATTGTTTAAGAGAAATAAGTAAGGTTCCTTATGCATGCATGTAAATTTGGATGATAACCAGGGTCTTATTGATAGTTGCATTAGTGTTATTTCAGGCATCTTGTATACTTGTCATTGTTACTTATATGTGGTCATGATCTAGAGTTGTTGTTTACTTGGAAAATATCTCCTGCTTTCCATCATGCAACTACCCTTACTCACCAATCAGCTAGATGTTATGCTTACTATCTTACGGGATGTTATTCCTATTATGGGATTGGTAGCATCTTGGTTATATCAAACCCCAATACATCCAGAAAGGAAACCAAAGTAAGAACCTGACAGACTTTGGAATTGTTGTCCTGCGTGTGTCACCTCGTCACCTTTTGGGGCGATGATCCATACCTTTTTGGTGCTTTCTTAAGCATTGACACTGAGTACAGAAGCCAGAATGCCCCAGAGTAGAAAGCAGAACCTTCCTTCCGTACTACGAGTTCCTTGGACTTCTACAATTATCTTATAAGACAAATGTGTTGTAGAGCCTTGACATATATCCGTAAGGCCGTTGATAGCATTGTTCTTACCCATTCTGAGTTGATCGATGGCTAGCTTCTAATGACTTTGGACAACCCTCAAGACATACCTTCGATCCTAGGTTGCAAATGAGGGTTTCAATCATGTATACTCGTCTAGATGTCCTTGTATAGGGCACTATTGCGAACCTTCATGTTTTGAAGCATAACCATGGCATTATGCACAATGTAAAGGCCATGAAAGCTTATTTAGTTACTTAAATTCGTACACATGGTCATTTATATGTTTTATAAATGAATTGCATAGCAAATACACTTCTTGGTGTTTGCTTGAATTGAGTTTGGTTAAGCATGTAGCTGAGTTAGCCAAATCATTAACTTATGTAATTCGTTGCATGGAATTATCTCTTAGAACATTATTTATGCTCTATGAATTCTTTGATCTAACACTACAGCTTGAATAGCTGTAAAAACGTGTATTTAATGCATGATATGGCGACTGTAGGAGTTTGCATTCATATACGCTTACCTTTGTGTTCCATGCTTGATCGAATGACACGCTAGTTTACTCATACTTACAGTTGACTTCTTGATTCGAAGGCTCATGAATGGGTGTGTGTATAATAGTTCTTAGTATAACCCAACTGAACGCATTAGAATGATATAACTAAATTATCTTGTATTATGTTTTTGAGCGATAACTAAATTGAACTATGAAATACGATTGTCGATTGAATTGATCAAAGTATACGATATGACATGACTTAGTTGTACTAGGACATGTTTTTTGAATAACCTAATTGGGATAAAAAGGGGCCTAGATTTAAATCAAAGAGCATAGCATATTTTCATGATTCATAAGTGATCAGTTCTAAGTGGAGACGCTAAGGTAAAACATTATGATAGCCGTGCTATAATTTCATTATTTGCTGTATGAACTTGGTATCAGACCCATCTTCACTTGGTAACAAGCTTACCATGTCTATTAAATAGTTTGTGTACGAGTGACATGTGGAATCGTCCTTGCTTTTGTCCTGTGCCCTAATTACACTGTTTTTCCCAAGTTGCTTATTCACTTGCTAAATTAATAATACCATGTATTCTCCTTATTAGTTTCCATGCCATTTGTCTATGAGGCTGGTTGATGCTGCCTACTCCTCTTATCCTAAGGATATTGAGTTGTTAATTTTCCTTGATGTCCTTGTGGCTTCGGATCATGCTTTGAGTGTCATGTGTTTAAGGTGATGCTATGTGATGCTATATGACGTCTCTATTACTTTGCTATGGAAACGAAACTCCTTGGTCAATTAACCTGATTTTAAAATACTTCGATTACTTCATGCTTCCAAAAGAAACTACTTGTACATGACCTTGATTTGTTATGACCCAGTTGTCATACCTTTAGGTGCCAATTCATATATGCGTATACATAGAGTTATTGGTCACGATGCAGATAGTGTTTAGATAATTTAGGGTATGCGTTCCTTTTAAAAAATGTTTAATATGGTTTCCTATGCCAACTCATTTTCCCCTATTGTATGCGATTTGTCCTCGCCACCTTAGTAGAGTGAGTAGACGCTTGAAGAGGATTGACGAGGAGAAGACTGGATAGCATAAACCCTTTTTTTTCTGAGTTAAAAGATACATTTTCTTGTAAAGCAAGATTTTGGATTCAAGTGTGAGTTGTGTAGATCGTGCTATAGGTATGCACGTATTGTGTATGATTGAACTGTGAACTTCAGAATTTTGAGGACGAAACTCTTTTAAGGAGGGACAATGTAGTAGCAGAGAATCGTTAATATCAGGCTGATGACTTAGATTTAAAATTTTATTAGTTATGTTTTATTTTATTAGCTAAAATTAGGCTAATATTGTATCCCTATTAAAATGAATAATTTTATAAAACTTAGTTTTGAATTTTCATGACTAGGAAGGGTACGTGAATGCGTAAAATGAGTAAATAGTCAAGCTTTAAGCCACACGAGCCTAGCGAAATTGACTGAGCTTGATTTTCAGGTCTAGGTAACTAGTAACTTTGGGTTAGTAGACGAAAAAAATAGGAAAGGGCTAAAAAGGGGGCTAGAGCTCCTACGTTCCACGAGTAAAAGCAAAGGGGACTCTAAGGCTCCTTCCTCGCAATCCCTGCAAACAGCCAGAGAAAGAGAAAGAGCGAGAGAGAGAGATTGAGTATAAGGGAGAGGAAATGACCACTGTGTTTCTAACACCTTTACCAGACGTTGCCGCCTGGTGGGAGGTTTCAGATTCGGGGAGGAGGCAAGCTAGTGGGGTTGTGCTGCAGGGGTTCACATAGAGGGAGTAAGAGTTGAGAGCGATGGCGTCGACGATGACGTTATGGTGGAAGCTAGTTGTAGCTATCGTGGACAGGAGGGTGGCGGGTGACTAGACCCCAAATTGCCACCCCAAATCCACCCTCACCGTCACAACCATCTTCTTCGAGAGAGGAAGAAAGTGTGAGGCCGAAAGGCCATGGGAGAGAAAAGAGGAATCAACTATAGCAATACTAACAAAATGAAACTATGTTGAGGAATTAGGGTTGAGGAACATCGAACCAGTGACATGGGAGGGGCGAGAAGACTTAAGCCTAGGTACAAAATCACCACAACCAACCCTAAATCGAGTCCTTTAGCTTAGATTTGAGGTGGGTGATCCTTGATTCCCTAATCTACTAAGATTTTACAAGTTTTAACATTTTAATTACTGAGTTAGTATGAATATAATTCAATAATGTATTGATCTAGTTGTGGAGAAGAATTTGAATGTGTGTGAACTCAGATGTAGAGGCCGAGTGTTTGGTTGATTGGAACAATTTAGATTTAAAAATTTGAAATGGTTTTGAGGATTATTATGGTTAGTGCCGTGAGGAAGGAGTTGGGCCTGTGAAATGAATAAATGAATTTACGAAGTGTATTGCTGTGTATATTTGGTCATCAATAGGCATAACATTAGTGATCACATATGTTACTCCTTCCCAACAACGTCGAATTATATCCTTGTATATTTGGTGATTAGTAGACATGTGTTTTGTGATCTATTGGTTCCAGATCAGTGATCAAATAAGTGAGTGTTCACTTTTTTTTGGCACTTTTTTAGGATCTAATCCCTTACAATATGGTGGACTGGGAAAGTGATCAACAAATATGAGATCACTGATCAGTAGCAACAATATTAATGAGCACACATATTAGTTACTAATCATTCTTAGAAGTCCCTCATTGTCCACTCGGTGATCACTACATGTGTGTTTGGTGATCAAATAGAATAAGGTCAGTGCTTAATCATAGAGTCATCAGATTCTAGTACAACTTCATAGAAATGAGTTCCTTCCAATAGGGTAATCAACAGAAAACATAATAGTGATTAGATAGTAAAAGAATGGTGATCAATGCATATGTTATTAGTGATCAAATTTGACATCAACTATATCTATGATTGAAGCTATATACAAACTTAACAGTAAACATTATCAAAGTTTCATGAACTCTTACAGCTGAAAATATAGAGAACATCTATAAATCAAACTAAAAATAGCGAATCTATTGAAATCAAGAAAAAATTAACAATCTCTCACAATTAAGGGGAAAATAAAGATTAAAAAAATAACTTAAACCTAGCGAGAACAAAGCCACTAATCGCAATTCGTGGACTTGAACTAAGTTCGAAAAGATTTATTTGCTAAATTTAACATGAACTATAGCTCCATGTTGCACTAACACAAACTCGAAAATTGCAACCAGTGACACTTTAATAATCACGAGCAAGAGCACTAGCTAGAGAGACAGGAGAAGAGAGGAATGAAGCGAGCGAAGGAGTTAGGCAGAAGTGAGACAGCAAGAAAGGAGTAGCTGCAAACAACGACTCGACGAGGAAGATAGAGAAAGAAATGCGATGAAAAAGAGCTCACGTGAGGTTAATTTTTTTCGCAATCATTAGATCAGCATAAACGACCAAGACTCATTCATCCTACTCATCCTACGGAGAAGCTCATCCTACTCAACATCATAAATATATATATATATATATATATATATATATATATATATATATATATATATATATATATATATTTATCATGTGACCCGCAATGCATCTCATCCATTTATCTAGGTCCAACGGCTGCTATTGCACCATCCTACTGATCCTATGAGAACCTCATCCCATTAGAGAAGCTCCCTATACATACATCTATAATGGACGTATACATATATATATATATACATATATATATCTATATATATACATATACATACATATATATATATATATATATATACATATATATACATACATACATATATATATATATATTTATTTATCATGTGACCCTCAATGCATCTCATCCATTTATCTAGGTCCAACGGCTGCTATTGCACCATCCTACTGATCCTATGAGAACCTCATCCCATTAGAGAAGCTCCCTATACATACATCTATAATGGACGTATACATATATATATATATACATATATATATCTATATATATACATATACATACATATATATATATATATAT
>JACYFF010031954.1:66511071-66521866 GCA_017589665.1 Selenicereus undatus | reverse complement strand
TCTTTGTCTATATATATAATATCATATAATAAGCATATAGGGTCTTCCATATCTGTCATCACCTCAATGACCTTCCTAGTACGATGGTCACCCTATACTCCTTCTAAATTCATTCCCAATGTACTTAACTTGTTTGAACTAAGTCGATTACAGCTTATTGGTAGTAATTCCAAGTTATATCAACATAACATCACACAAAATAAGCATAACATCACATAACACACACACACACAGGATTCATTAATAAGCTATATCATGCAACAATTTAGGTTTTTGATGCAATAGAGCACTTGGTGCACATATAAGCACCTAATGTCAAGGAGTTTAAAACAAACTGACCACATGAGACTTCTTTTTTTACACGAGAGTACGATTAATGCACATCGCTTAAATCAATGGGAGTTCTTATGAAACTGTCATTATGCACTTGGCAGATAGTTGAAACTCAATAAAAACTCTTTTCAAGAAAATATGCGCCTTTTCAAATCTTTATACCAACATTACCCTCAAATGAGGCATTCACGTCATATATATAACACGCACTAAATCATTTTCATAGGCATCAGAATCTCATATCTGTGCTAGGTACGGGTAAGGCTGTCACTCACATTCCATCGTACCAGTGAGATTGTCACTCACATTTCATATTATCCCCGACAAGATCTTCCAGGGTTCCCACTTCTGGGTCTGCTCCCTGGGCAACATATTACCATCATCAAGGTCTTCTAGGGTTCCCACTTTTAGGTATGTCTCCCTAGGTATTAGGGTTCGTGAGAATCGGGCATTCTCCCTAATCATTACACATGTAGCACCATTTTCCTAGCCCAAAACGTTTAAGATGCATTTTTCCACTAAATGCTTATATATTAAAAACTTTCATTGTATCACAAACAATGACATTGTCATTGTCATGAGGCTTGAGGCCTTAATGATTTCACATCGACTTAGAAAGCATAAAACCATTCATTTGGTAAGATATGCTCAAAACGGGCTAGTCATTGCATATTCATTAACTCCTCAAGACATGTAATGTGGAAACTCGTTTTTAAACGGTTATAGTTGCATTCACACATAGATATCTCGGTTTCTTTACATTTCAAATGCAACAGTCATTTCACCACACATTTTGTCTCAAAACTCTCACTGCATCGTGTCAATGGCATTTTCATTCACATGAAGGCTAAACGCCTTCATAGGGTCATTCAACTTTTGAAAAGCATACAACCATTCATCTTGTCACATTATGCTTCTAAATGGGTTAATGGCCAAATACACATTTGCTTTTCAAAGGAAACGTCATTAAAACTTGTCTTAAAGCTTTACGTGCTTATAACTCAGTCATAATTAGTTTCGCTTCAAAGTATCCTTGTCAAACGAATGGTCTACAGTCATTACTAATCACATAAATGGACATACTTGTCATATCACAGTAGTTCGCATTCATGCTTGTTAAAGCACGCCTTTAAGCATAACACAAACATATTCATTCATAATTCGCGTCAGTAAGCATTTAAGTCATTTGTTTAAGCAGTTAGGACATTGTTTCAGCCTCGAAAATGAACAAACTACTCTTAAACAAATTACTTGGAGAATGTAATTATTCAAACGCATTAAAGCTAGAATGGTAGCGCATGCTTAATAGGGAGTCAAGTGGGCTTTAATAAACTAACTCATATTTCACAAAGTTTTCAATGCGAGACCCTTAAACACGAATAGGCAACATGAACAACTAGGTTATAACACTTAGACATGGAACTTAGTTGTGATATATACACGTAGCACGTACAAGTCAGAGGCTATCAAAGTCACAATCTTAATTCAGCAACACCCAATTCAAGGCTTAAAGCATTTGACATCTATATATTGTCATGAGATACTCAAAACAAGTTTAAGATTCATACAGACACGTTCAATCACGGAGACAAGTACACAATTGGCACATCTCAGCACTTCCGTAATTTATCAGCTTAAAGCGTTCAACCCAAACTCCATCCTCACAACATCAACCACAACAATCCTCAAAATCATTTGAGTTCAACCCAAATGATTCACCAACTACTTGTAATTGCACAACTCTTTATAGTTTCAACCTAATTACTAAATTAGGTATCACAAATATTTCAAAAATATTTGTAAATTAGTAATATTAGGGATCAGGAACCACCCACCTGTACTCCAAGCTTAGGACCTGTTTTAAGGGCTTTTGGATGCTGTTGTGGATGCTCAGGAACCCGTCGACTCCTAATTCATTGCTACACTCATATCCAAAGAAAAACAACCCAAGCCCTTGATCTTCCTTCCTTATGCTACTATTCTAAACCAGAGTCGCTGCCCTCTCACCTTGGGCGTTGCCAGGGCTACCGGTGTCAAATCTAGCCTGGCGTGATGGTGTTTGGTGGTTCTGTGGTGGCTATGGTTTCAAAACCTGAAACCTTGGTGGCTCTTCTCTCTCTCTCTCTCTCTCTCTCTCTCTCTCTCTATGTTGCGATGGCTGCTATGTAGACCGGCCGGTCACAGGTGCCGCACCTCCACCATGCCGTCGTCGCTAAGCTATCTGGTCGACCCCCTTCTCTCTCTCTTTCGCCCATTCTCACTCGCTCTCGCTTGTTTTCTCTGTCTTCGAGGTGGTCGTGGGGAAGTTATGCAAAGGGTCGCACCAGGTGCGAAGGTGGCCGGCCACCAGCCACCGGAATCCCTCGACCCCTAACCTGCTCCGTCTGCTCTCTCCCTCTCTTGGATTTTGAGGGTTTATCCGGAATGGGAAGCAAAACCCCCCTTCTTTCTGGCTGCTTCTTTTCGCAAAGAAGGGGCTTCACCCCCCTTTGCACCCCCTTTTCTCTTTTTTTTTTGTGTTTTGGTTGCTTTGGTTGTTTAATCTCACTTATTAAACCGTATTTAGTCCTAAATTATTCCATCTTGCTTAATCTCGATCCCAAAATGTCCTACTTTAGCTTTCTAACTTCGCCTTATTATGACTTGGCTAATTTCTGCCAAGTTTGCTAATTTCATGAAATCGTGCCATTAACCAAGATAAATTAATAAAACTATTCACATAATTATTACATACAATTATCATGTAAAAATTAGCCTAATATAGCTAACTCAATCAAATATGTTAATGAAAATAGTAACTCAAACAATTAACCTAAGGTTGAAAACCCTAGCTATTACATTCTCCCCCCTTAAAAGAATTTTGTCCTCGAAATTCTGAAGTTCACAGTTCAGTCAAGCAGAAGATGCACACACAATGATCTACACAACTTACACTAAGATCCAAAAGTTTTCATTTATCAAATGTATCTTTTAAATCGAAAAAAAAAGGCTTATGGTATCTAGTCTCCTCCTTGCCAATCTTCTTCAAGCATCTACTCACTCTATTTAGGCACTGAGGACAAATCGCACTGAAGAGGGAAATTGAGCTGGCATGGATACCCTTTTCAAAATCATGCTAGAACAAGGGTTACACAAGAACCACTTTACATAGAACCACATAAGTTAACACCTGAGGGCCATTTCTATTCATGACAAGTAGGGGTATTAATGAAGGTCGCATCAGGGCACGTATCTACATTGAATCCGTCTTAATGCATGAAGGAATCAAATCATTTTAGGATTAAGTCGATCGATCAGGGATTCTATATCATCATGGAATAGGAAGGGTACTGCATAGCGTCACGTAGCATCACATAGCATTATATGAACGACAACAAATAGGTTCGCAACAATGTCGCACTTTAAAATCGAGCATAATCCACAGAGTTAATCCATGTTTTAGTATATATGGGGCATGTTACTAGGGTAACACATTCGGTCATCAATCACTAAGCATAGAACAACTTAGGGAACATGGTCCAACAGCAGACCAATGATAAAGAAGGTTCCCAACGCCTCTTATGCACAACTTATTCAAAGGGGTGATGAGGTTGGGCAGGTGTAAGGTCATTACTCCCAACGATGCACCTATAGTGTGATTAATAATTCAGCCACCCAAGGAAGTCTTTTTCAACTAGGAATCATTATTGAAGTGATCATTATTTCCTATACGTAATGGATTATGGTATGGCACGCAGCGCAAGAGTTACCAAGGCAGTAATTTAGAGGTCCAACTAATGCCTCCTATCATAGACACAAATGTAATCATCCGAATGAAGGATATCCCAACAATAGGTATAGTTAAATGAGCAATAATTAGCATGGTAATTACATTAGCTTAATCACAATGGTTTACCTAATGTAAAGTTCTACCCTCAAGCTTCCATATGGAATTGGGTTCTCTCTAACTCATGAAGCCATGTAGGTAAATTGACATGCCCATGTGCTAATGAGGATGACATACGTATGTACCAATATATAATCAAACTGCACCAAAAAACATCTATCAAACACTTTAATTGCCACACTCCACAATTTTAAGGACTAGGTGATACAGTAAAGGCTCGCATATGACCGCAAGTACACCTACACATCATCATGTCACATGAAGCACATAGGCATTTACGTATCCAAATAAAGGTTGGCCCCTAAATGTGAGGTACTAGCATGTTATCCTCAGTAAACATAAGATATGCAATGGTGAGCACATGCGAATGCAAATTCTTATAGTCACTAGGTCGTCTATTAAATATATGCGCATCCGACCGGTTAAGCCATAACCTTAAGCAATATGAGTCATGTAATGCAAGTAACACTCCAATGATCTTATCATGCGATAAGCCACACATATTAGACTGTGCATCCAACCTAACCACATCCTATACAGGCGCAAAATAGGCACCAAGAAACTCATGTACTTAACAGTTCACTCACATAACTAGTCAGTGACCCAACTCCTATAATGCATCAATGATCGTGCATAACGAACGTGAATATCTATATGTATGTTGACATGACCTTGGATGCTCTACCATGTTACCTTTCTTACATATAAGGTATACCCATCTATAGATGTGAAGTCCTGTAAATAGTGAAACTCTATTGTCATCAAGTCACACATTATATGCATCGTGTTCAATTACTCCAACTACAACATGAGGAAACAGAACTCATGAACTGTAATTGGTGATTCAAGAGTCATGTTGTGCAGCTAACTGCATAAATCAAATCGCTCAACTAATATAGTCATAAGTTTATTCAAGTTCAAGCCATGCAACCACCAAAAACTCAATCTCTTAGCATTCGACCATAAACACATCAACGGGCACCCATAGCAGTCCTATCTATAGAAACTCCTACGGCTTCACGTAGCACATGAAAACATACTCATTTCTTAAGACTAGTTGGCTCGCGAGGTTGTCTCGTAGGGAAAACACCTAGATGTATATACTCGCGTGCAATCCCCATTTGCCACCTGTGGTCAACGGTTATCCCCAAAACTCGTCTAGATTTAGGAAAGATTGGTGCCCAACGGGCTATGATCATATTGAGTATGGCCGACATTAATGGTCCTATAGGCATGCGTTGTGGTCTTGTGAGGCACACGTGTCCCATAGGTGATCATAGGAGTCATATTGTGTAAGTCGCTCAACTTAATAAGAGTCACTTACTATGTTCAATTCCAAACTCTGCTAAGTTCTTTCTCCCTTGTGCTTTCTAGGTGTATTAGGGTTCACTCTAGCCAAAACATTGGCAACAACGACAAAGGTGGAGAACGACAGGTACACTTACGCAATGTTCAATGAGAACCTATCGCTAACATTTAATCCTTCAGGCATGCATACGAAAGTATCCCCTAATTTCCTCAGGCAATTCAAAATTCATAAAAGAAAGGAATCATTTAGTAGGATCATCGATCAAAGCAATAGATCTTCAATAATTCCTCTCCTAGTCTATTACGAACGATTCCATCTATGTACACATCTTAGCACGTACACATTTACAAGCAACCTCTCTACACGCATAAGAACATGTACTCGTAAACCTAAGCTCATTCATCATTGCCAAAGGAACGCAAGTTCTTCAGTGCAAAGTAAAATTGAACTCAACCGCTAGAAGGAAATTAACATTTCAAAATCTCGAATTTCAAAGGTGGGAAAATAACTTACCAATTTTTAGCCTTTTCTCTACCATCTCTAAGTACATCTACTATCTCTATTATAGGACCCAAGGAGCAATCCACACGTAGGGGCAAAGAATGAGCTTGGAAAAAGGTTTTCAATCGTTCAAGTTTAAATCAACAATGCTATAACTTTCGATTATTTTATCAGAGCGCATGAATAAAGCATTTACTATTCGAACCATCCCTTAGCTCATTTTAAAAAGTGCAAGTTAATTGGGTTCACATTCTAACACACAACTCACATTTATCCAGTCGGCTTAACCGAATCACATAACAGTCAATTAGTCAAGTTAATTAGCACGTTAGGAACACATTGCACCAATGGAGCACCCACAATGCCACCTCAAGGCATGGAGAGCCATTTAACTCCTATACTAATGCATAACTCGCCCCCTTTAATCAATCGACCTACTCGGGCCACACATAAGTCGCAAGTGACCATGCCATAAGGCACACTTGCACACAGAGTATGGCATATGTCACATCATCACAAAGTGTTCCTAGGCGACTGTATGAAACGCAAGACTTAGGTCATGGCCTATGGTCACAAGACCTTGCTCTGATACCATCTGTAACACCCCTGGCCCCTAGGGTTAGAAGTATCAACGATTTCTTAATTCCTACTTAAATTCTTGCGCGAAACGGACAGAGTTTCGGTTGAAAACTCACCATTTTCCATGCTTAAAGCCTTATATTAAATCCCTACATTGAGTAGAAGTATACAAGAAAGCTCAACGGCTACACATCGTAGTCCACAACTCCACAAGCCACTCGCCCAGAGTATACCAAATATTAAAGTTCAATAATAAAGAAGGAAAGAAAAGATACAACTGAACGGATCACATATCCGAAGTACTGGGGTTTACATCCCAAAATATAACTAGCTTTAGCTAAAAAGACAACTGACTAGTCAGACGGTTGGCTCACGTAGCCATACAGGGCGACTTCTAAACAATATGACGTACATTTGCAACTCTAGGGGTACATTACATTACATTGTTTAACTTGTAAGTCTACTTCTATATGTGCCTAAATGACACCCTTTACAAAGCAAGGGAATATTTCAACTCGGCGTATGTAAGTTGACTTCTACCTATTACTTTGAAAACCTAGGGAAAAGGGAAAAAGATAGAGGGATGAGCTACCACACACTAGGTGAATGACTCCCGACCCCCAGAAAACAAAACAGTTGCACAACATACTTTAAGTAGCACTTAGGCATACAATCTAATATATATAGTATCATATAATAAGCATATAGGGTCTTCTACATCTATCGTCACCTCAATGACCTTTATAATACAATGGTAACCCTATACTCCTTCCAAATTCATGCCCAAGGTACTTAACTTACCTGAACTAAGTCGCTTATAGTTTATTGGTAGTAATTCCATGTTATATCAACATAACATCACATAATATAAGCATAATGTCACATAAAATGCACAGAAGATTCATTCATAAGCTATACCATGCAACAGTTTAGGTTTTGGATGCAATATAGCACTTGGTGCACATATAAGCACCTAACGCTAAGGAGTTTCAAACAAAATGACCACGTAAGACTTCTTTTTTACACAAGAGTAGGATAAATGCACATCGCTTAAATTAATGGGAGTTCTTACAAAACCGTCGTTGCATACTTGGCAGATAGTTGAAGCTCAATAAAAACTCTTTTTAAGAAAATATGCATCTTTTTAAATCTTTACACCAACATTATCCTCAAATGAGGCATTCACATCACATAACACGCACAAAATGATTTTCATAGGCATTGGAATCTCATATCTGTGCTAGGTACGGGTGAGGCTGTCACTCACCTTCCATCGTACCTGTGAGATCGTCACTCGAATTTCATATTATCCCCATCGGGATCTTCCAGGATTCGCACTTCTAGGTCTCCTGGGTAACATATTGCCCTTGTCAGGGTCTTCTAGGGTTCTCACTTTTGGGTCTATCTCCCAAAATATTAGGGTTCCCAAGAACCGGGAATTCTCCTAATCATTATACATGTAGCACCATTTTCCTAGACCAAAACGTTTTAGATGCATTTGACCTCTGAAAGTATCTGTATTAAAAACTTTCATTATATCACAAACAATGACATTCTCATTCTTATGAGGCTCGAGGCCTTAATGATTTCACATCGACTTAGAAAGCATAAAACCACTCATTTGGTAAATTATGCTCAAAACGAGTTAATCTTTGCATATTCATTCACTCCTCAAGCCAGGTAATATAGAAACTCGTTTTTAAACGTTAATAGTTGTATTCACACATGAATATCTCGATTTCTTTACATTTCAAATGCGACAATCATTTCGCCACACATTTTGTCTCAAAACTCTCATTGCATCATGTCAATGGCACTTTCATTCATATGAAGGATAAACGCCTTAATAGGGTCATTCAACTTTTGAAAAGCATTCAACCATTCATCCTATCACATTATGCATCTAAATGAGTTAATGGCCAAATACACATTCACGTTTTAAAGGAAACGTCATTAAAACTTTTCTTAAAGCTTACGTGCCTACAACTCATTCATAGTTAGTTTCGCTTAAAAGTATCTTTGTCAAACGAATGGTCTATAGTCAATACTAATCACATAACTCGACATACTTGTCATATCACAGTGGTTCGCATTCATGCTTATTAACGCGCACCTTTAAGCATAACACAAAAATATTCATTCATAATTCGTGTTGTTTCCATTCCGGTGGCCATTTAAGTAACTTTGAGAAACAACTAAGGCGTTAGTAATCATTTAATTCGTTTTAGGACGTTGTTTTAGCCACGACAACAAACAAACTACTCCTAAACAAATTACTTGAAGAATGTAATTACTCAAAAGCATTAAAGCTAGAATGGTAGCGCATGCTTAATAGGGAATCAAGTGGGCTTTAATCAACTGACTCATGTTTCACAAAGTTTTCAACGCCAAACCCTTAAACACGTATAGCCAACATGAACAGCTAGGTAGCAACACTTGGACATAGAACTTAGTTGTGATATGTACACGTACCACATACAAGTCATAGGTTATCAAAATCACAATCTTAATTCAACAGCACACAATTGAAGGCTTGACGCATATATATTGCCGTGATGATACTCGAAACAAGTTTAAGATTCATGTAGACACATTCAATGATAGAAAAAGTAGACAATTAGCACATCTCAGCACTTCCGTAATTTATTAGTTTAAAACACTCAACCCGAACTCCTTCCTCACAACACCGAATACAACAATCCTCAAAATCATTTCAGTTCAACCCAAATGATTCACCAACTACTTGTAACTTCACAACTCGTTATAGTTTCAACCTAACAACTAAATCAGCTATGACAAATATTTCAAAAACATTTGTAAATTAGTAATAGGTTTATAGATCAGGAACCACCCACCTAGACTCTAAGCTTAGGACCCGTTCTAAGGGCTTTTCGATGTTGTTATGGATGCTTAGGAACCAAAAAATTCGACTTCTAATTCGTTGCTACATTCAGATCCAAAGCAAACCAACCCAAGCCCTTGATCTTCCTTCCTCACACTACTATTCTGAACCAGAGTCACCGCGCTCTCACCTTGGGCATTGCCATGGTTACCGGTGTCAAATCCAACCACGCTGGTTGTGTTTGGGGGTTTTATGGTGGCTAGGGTTTCAAAACCTGAAACCCTGTTGCCTCTTATCTTGCTCGATCTCTCTCTCTCTCTCTGTGTGTCGCGACGACTACTGTGTAGACCGGGCAGTCGTCGGTGTCACACTGCCACCATGACGCCGTTGCCGGGCTGTCTGGTCGACGCCCTTCTCTCTCTCTTTCGCTCATTCTCACTCGTTCTCATTCATTCTCTCTGTCTTCACGGTGAACGCCGCAAAGTTACGCAAAGGGTCGCACCAGGTGCGACGATGGCTAGCCACCAACCGCCGGCATCCCTCGACACCTTACCCGCTCATTCCTCTCTCTCTCTCTCGCTCTCTGATTTTGGCGGTTCATCGGGAATGGGAAGCAGAACCCCCCTCTCGCAGGACCTTTTGCAAGCCCTTTTGTCTTTTTCTTTGTGTTTTGGTTGCTATGGTTGTATAATATCACTTATTAAACCGTATTAAGTCCTAAATTGTCCCATTTTGCTTATTCTCGACCCCCAAATGTCCTAGCTCAGCTTTCTAAGTTTCCGTTATTACGGCTTGGCTAATTTCTAACGAGTTTGCTAATTTCATTAAATTGCACAATTAAGCAAGAAAAATTAATAAAAACTGTTCACAAAATAATTACAAACAATTACCACAGCAGAATTAGACTCATATCACTAACTCAATCAAATATGTTAATGAAAATAGCAACTCAAACGATTAACCTAAGGTTGCAAACCCCGACTACTACGGCAAGGCCATAAGCACAAGATGTGGCCAGTTCCTAGGCAGAGCTCTATCCGATTCATTCAAAAACTTTAGAAACCACCAACATCACTAGCCTTGAGGGGGTAAAGGTGTTACATACATACTCACATACATACATACATACATACATACATATATATATATATATATATATATATATATATATATATATATATATATATGTATATGTATATAAACACATATATAAACATATAAATATAAATATATATATATGTACATAAACATATAGAAACACACACGCACACACACACACACAAACACACACACACACACACACACACACACACACACACACACCCACATATATATATATATATAT
>JACYFF010031954.1:66475780-66496529 GCA_017589665.1 Selenicereus undatus | reverse complement strand
TATATATATATATATATATATATATATATATATATGTATGTATATATGTTTGTATGTAATTATGTATGCATTGATCTCTTAAATGTGCATGCAACTTGTTTGCCGAGACTCAAGCTCTATGTCTAGGACCATGTTAGTTTGGGTGTCTAGTCTAGGGTTCTTTGTGGAGATATGGCAGAATGTGATGGTGGGTTGAAAGGTTAGAAGGTGTTTTATGGGAGTAATGGTGTTTTGTCATGGTAAGTAGATTGGAATTGAGATAAAGGGTGATGGAAAGTGTGGATGTCCGAGTCCTAGGAAGCAGTATAGGCAGGACGACATTCCCTGGATCCTCAAAAATCCAAGTCACGCTTTTTATTTTTTTTCTTAATAGGGATGAAGACTAGATGTGTGTTTGGGCCAATGATAAGGGTGGACATATCACTTGCTAGCATAACTTATCCCCTTTAGTTAGCTGTAAGCGTAAAGATGCCCCTTATTTTGATCCTTCAGATTTTTATCGTCCGGAATCTTAATTATGTTCTATATGAGATAGCTTTTATTGTTGAACAAATGAAAGGCTACCTACAAACTTGGATGAGAATAAGGCCAATCGCAGTTCTTACAAACGTATGGGACCTAAAGGAGTTCACCTCTAGAGGGGATTTATGTGTTAATTTTTGAGTGAAAATTCCATATTTAGTGCCGGGTTTGGTTTTCTTTTGCTCAATTTGGGTTTTTACTGTTTACTGCCACTTGACTTTTTGGTTTTTGGCCCATTTAGAAACAGGCTAGGATTATGAAGTCATTTTACATGGACAATTTGTGCTTTTGCCCATTTTTGCAATTTAGACTTCTCTTGCTCTTTTTACAAGGAGTTTTTGAGCTAGGTCTCTCAAACTTCAAATTAAACTTCTAGTATTCACTCCCATCTCTTTTATTCCATTAAACCTTATCACCAATCTTTTAAATTTTCTCCCTAATTTCAAATGTGGTTGTTCATTTTTAAAGAAATACAACAGCGATTGTTGTGAACTATATGAAGGTGTTTTAGGGGCATCCTATAGTGAGGAAAGGCCTTTTAGCTGCTTTGGGGGTGAATTTGAGCAACTTTGGTCTGCTTGTATTGATAACAACAAATTGTGTTGGGCCAAATGTTTCTTAGAGAAGGAAGATGTCATGCAAAGCTTGGATCTAGTTGTGTGGCACTTTTATGTCTGCCTTTTCAAGCCCAATAGCTCCATACTAGAACCCCCTAAAGAGTTTTATGCCATCTTCAAGGAGCATTTCAAATTCGGCTTGAGGTTTGCCCTTCATTCCTTCACCCAACGACTTTTGAAATTTACAAGATTGGTCCTTACCAATTTACGGTCAATCGTATCACTATGAACATTGTGTACGAGCTTTTAAGTCTTGCACAAAAAGGAAAACCCAGTCTGGTTGAGTTTATACAACTTCATTAGGTTTAAGGATTTTACAACAGTTATAACCTTTATGTTGTAAACAATATAAGTATACTTCTAAATGAACTCTTTCGAATAAAGTAACGAAATAAAGCTTGGTTGTATGCAAAGGATCTCCATAAAGAGTGGATGTTTTCCATTGCTGACACACTAAGCCCCAATTGTCCCACTTACTTAAGAAACACTAAAAAGATACTTCTTCTTAGGCTTATGGAAATTCAAGTAAAAATGGCCATCTAGAGACTTTCTATTACTGATCGCAAGATAGAGTAGGTTTCCAAACTTCTCAGCTACTCAGAAAACTTATGTAATCATCTTCATGCCTTTCTAGCTTCTCGTCCTTTTGACTAGAATTTTTCCTTACCCTCTCATTTCTTCTTAGTACAAGTTTGTTCCAATTGCTTGGAGCTCCTTCAATAGAAGAACGCTAAAGCAAAGAAAGCTAAGAAGAAGAAGGTTAGACCTATTACAGCTCAGGACCCCCAATAGTTAAACAGTGTCTGTAAGGGCTGATGAACGATAAGGAAAGCAAGATGAAATGTCGTTATATTATGAAAGACTTACAGAACCTCCCTATGTCCAATGAGGAAAAGGAATTCAGCATCAGTTACAGCCAACTCAATGAGGGTGATTTAGTAGTGGAATGCCTTCTTTGTACTGAAAAGGCTAGTGCAAATGGTAGCCAACCTTCTCAAGGAAAAAAAAAAGGGTTGTCCCATTTCCAAGTAGAAAGTGACATCTAAAAAATACTCCACAACCAACGGTTCTTTAGACCTAGAGATGCAAGTGATAACTCTCTTATCACTCACTTTGATCAAAACTTTTCCCCCAGCCACTTTAGATGATCCTGGGGGGAATTAAGGGTGTTTTTTCTAAAACTAGTGATGATGTTATGAGAATTACCTGTGATGGCCATTGAAACTTTGCTAGGGGTTCTCCTTGATGTTCTTTTATCAATCCAAATGTTGAGGATGCTTCTTTCTCTAGAGACTCGCCCAATCCCTCTAAGCAGCTTGCTATAACCGAACGAACAAGTAAGAGGCTGAATAAGATTTCCTTCTCCAACACCATCTTTCCTTCTGTAGTTCCATCTCCAAGAGGAAAAGAGCTGGTTCCTCCACTATAAACCATACTCGTTTATGCCTTAAAGGAATCCCTAAGGCAAGAGACTATTAGTCCTGAAGCATCAGTAGAACTAGAGGATGATCTTGCTCCCTTTCCAGAAGAAAGACCTAAAAATGGTGCTTCTTAAAGGACCTTATAGGAGAACCCATTCCTCTTATTGCCTCTAACATACAGGTTTTATTAGGAAGCTACAAGTCTATCTATTACCTTTCTTTCTGAATTGGAATCTATCAAGGTTGAAAATGCCCTGTTGAAGGTCAAAACTTTAGAAATCTTTGGAGACTTTAAGGGAAGTCTAGACTAAACAGGAGGATTTGAAGAAGCCTGAGAGAGAGTAAGAGGTCACTCGTTTCCATAGAGAGGATGCAATTAAGGCCCTAACGAGACAATTTCCTTATTTCCTTATGCAGATATATGCTGAAACATGCGAAAAAAAGAATTGAAAAGGAGGAGGACCAGATAATTAGCCTTATAACTTTTTACCACAAGTAGGTATTATGATTTTTACTCATTTAATTAATTTTTATGAATTTAAGTATTGTGTGCTTTCCTCAACTGAATTTTATTAATCTCAAGTCTTGATCCAACCTTATAGAATTTCTATTATCAACTCCTTCACTGAATTTCTTGACTTGTTCTTAGGAATTCATTTGGATTTTCCACCCAATTACATTACTCATAGTTACACTAAGTAATTCACTAAAAAAAACATAAAGAGATGTAATTGCTGCTTTATTAATACTACTAGAGCTTAAGGCATTAATTCTAGGAAGATGCAAAGTTGTCAACTTTGTCATAGAACTGAATTAGTGCTTCCATTGAAACAAAGGCACCCTATAGTGGAGAGTGTTGCTATAGAACCATTATCTAATACGCATTACGTCTTTTTGTTGCAGATAGAGAGTATTGCTCTTAAAGAGCTTAGGAGCAATCTCCCTATAATTATATTATAAGCAAAAACAGTATCGATGATAATGTGGTTTACTAGAACCTGGAAGGTCTTTCTTACTTCCATACACCCTATCTCAGTAGGTAATTTGATAATCCCTTAAGGCCTTGTGAACCCTACGATGAGGTATAGTGCTGGGAAGGCATCTTTAGCTTTTAGGCCAACCCTAACAAAATAGTCCTAAAATTTGACATATATAGAACCGAGTATCTACTAGTCCCCTGCTAATCTTATAGTTGGCGACTATTAACTTGATATCTATACCATATTTATGTAACTTAGACAAGGATGTAGCACATTCGAAGGCCATTTTTAGAGGAGTGTCGATAATTACCTAGAGCATTTCTAGGTTTGTCTAAATCAGATCTCTCAAATGACTCTTTAAGATTCTATTTGACAATTCTACCAAGGGTGGTCCCTTACAGATTATGTGCATAATGCCTTTTAGGGATTTGTTCTGGGAGTCATCTTCTTCAGAACTCTTCTCATTTGGATGTTTCCTTGTTTTTTTTAAGGACTATCCTTAAGGTACTTCTCTAACGTCCCCTTATTAACCAGATCATTGCATACTCTATGTAGAATCTAATAGTATTTTGTGTCATGTAATTATCCTTGTAAAAATGCACACCACTATCCTTGTCCTAGTTCTTAAATCTCTGATTGAGAGGTTTGGGATCATCCATGTGTACACAACCCTTAATCTCTATTAGGATCTCATTCCCTGAGATATCACAGACAGATTTTATTTTCATGGCCCTTTCTTTGCTTTATTTCTAGCTCTACTTCATTGGCCATTTTCATCACGCTCAAACACCTTTTTAGGAGTTCCAGTCCCTCTCATGATTGCCTCTAGCTTGATATATCTCTCTGCCATCTTTAGGGGCTCTTTTAGAGTGGTTAGCCATTCCATGATGAAATATTACCACAGGCATTTGTGTATAAACCCCTTGGTGAAAGAAGCCAAAGGTTATCCATAAAGAATTTCTCATGAGTTAATATTTCTACATACTTTGCTAGGGTTTCTTGATCTCTTTGCAACAACTTCATTAGTTTTACAGGTAACTTTGGTGTCCTTCAACTTCTAAAAGGTGTATTCTAAAGCTGGTGGAATGACCTCCCAAGAGTTAATTGATTTTAGGGGTGGCCTTTAATCAACTATGTTAAATAAGCATTATAGCCTTTAAGGGAGATGGTTGTGAATAGATCTGGGTTAAATAAGCAACTATGTGCTCTTGAGTGTCACCTATCTTATCAAATTGCAAATCTTTAGTAGCTTAATCTTCTGTAAGAGTTCAACCTTATAGATTTCAATATCAAAAGGTATCTTAATTAATCCGGGATAGCCTATCAATTGAGCACCTTGATTGAGAGTGTTTTTTATATTTTCCATTGAATGTTGTTGAGATGACAAAATTAGAGCTAGCACTCCATCAAGCTTTCATCTTTATTCCTGCAGTACCTAGGGGGTTTGTTCTTTAGATCTCTTTCCTTTAAGTCATTAAGGGAAAGCTCCTTCCGAGTTTTGTTAGCCCCTATTGTATCCTTGATAGATAGTCTCTTAGGGGTAGTTTTCCTTGTGTTTCTTCTAGAAGCCAAGAAATCATCTAATCTTGGGGATAAGTTTTCGTGAAAGAGAGATGTCCTTCTTAGGTACTTATATCTTCACGATTTAAGGCATCCTCCAAAAAACAGTTGCCCTTTCCAAAGGTATGAACATTATAATCCCGATTCTTACGATGTCATCCTTAGGGAGAGTAGTGCTCTTTCCCTTGTCACGATCATTGGGTTGCATCTTGCTTAACTATAGGTCCCTATAAATGGTGCCAATTGTTTTAACATAGTATAGAGTTTTTGAGCTTCTTTGGGGATTGAGAGGAACTTGTATTGTCATCAAATGATTTCGTGTATGCACAATGTAGCTTACAAAAGTTTAATTTACCTACTATTGGGTCTAACTATGACTTACTTATGTATGCAATTGGGGTAGTTTGATTATAGGAATTTAGTTAGAATTCCATACCTTTTTTAGATATAAATTATTTCCTAATTTTATTCATAGTCAAAGATATTTGTAAGTTTCTTGTAGACTTAAGAGATCTAGGCTAGATCTTTCCTCCCCAAACAAGCCATGCACCTGGGAATTTCTCTCTAGGCTTGTATTGGATAAGGTTTTATTAAGCTTCTATTCGCTGCCAAAGTTGCTCATTACTGATAGCCTATTTGACTTGCTCAATTCGCTTTTAGGTTTTTATTGGGTTATTGCCTAAGGTCTCTGAGTGCTTTTATACACATAAATCAAGGTTGATTGATGGGATGATTTATTCAAGTTCTTTTTTATTTTGCAAGTTCTTGATCGTTAGGTTGCCACTATTGTGGGCTCTCCCCTTGACTCTTCTTGTAGGTCTTTGTTCATCTTCAAACCTCTTGGAGTTCATCTATAAGTCTTATCCATTTGTTTGGCCAATGGAATTTTGTCATGGTTCAAGTAGTATCAAAGCACAAAATCCTTCACTTAGGAAGCATAAAAAAGTTCAAGCCTTGTGCTTGATTTGTTGCTAACATTGTTCTTTGCAATTTTCACTTTTACGTCTTCTAAGGTGTGTTGGTTGGGGAGAAAATCATTTTCCCATAAAGTAATTTTTACATTTTAAAGTGTTTGTTACTAAAATTTTTGAAATGATTTTTTAGAAAAAAATGAATTTCCCTTATACACGCAAAAGTATTTTCTACTTTTAAATACCACAAGTTGATTTCCCGATGCATGGTTGTCTTGACACATTCACTACTAGTCCTTCAACAACCTTTCTTCCTCTTCTCTGTCGTCAATGGAAGCACTCAATTTTTGGCGAATCCAAGCCAGTTCAGATAGACCTGAAATTTCAAGAAGGCAGAGCACTCCATAGAGAGATCTAGGAAACCGAGAACCAAGAGAGAAGAAAACGGTGAATTAGTGCTCTGACTGCTAAAAATGAGTTAGTTATAGATGGATGAAAATAGCAAAGAGGTAGGAGTAGTGGTAGTGGCAGTGACCATCATTGTTGATACTACTAAAGCTTTGAAGTGATGCCAATTGTTTAGTTCTAAAGGGGAATTTCTCATTCTAATTAAAAGTAATGTTTCTTGTCTGACATACAAAATCCGTATTTGAATAATTTTCCACCGAAAATAAAATTTGTAGAACATAGAAAATGCTAATGACATTTTATTTTCCTCTGAAAAAGTTTCCAAGGAAAATGTCTTCTGAAGAAAAATTTTTTGTTCCTTTCAATCAAACACACTCCTAATCTTCTCTTGATAGTCTACAAAAATGTCCTAACAAGAGCACGAACATATTTCTATCCCAAACATAATCCAAATACTCCATGCAATGCCCTAACCAACAAAAATAGCCAAAACCTTTAAAAAATATCACCTAGAAGTTTGGCACGGACAACCTGTGCCTTGAAGCACACTAATGTTGTTATTACCATTTCTAGTTCCTGAACCAGAGAGTTTGCACAATCTCCAATGTCTGTCATGTGCTTCTTCCATAATCCACCATCAAGTAGAGCTTAGGATGGTGCCACACTACACACCTATACCACCTTTTAGACTCACTTTTCATGCCCATGCACATTCAACATTATTATGTTAGCTCTCTTTTTCATCGTTTCAGCCCTCTTTCACCCCAAGACCACAAGGCTTGGTCAACAAAGGAAATCCTTCTCATTCTGACCATGTTTCCTTTGACCAAGCCCATGAAATGAGGAGAGACAAATCCATCATTCAACTTCAAGAGCAAGTAAGGAAGCTTACAGGAAAGCTTGAGCAAGTCAGAGGATCCGTGATTACGAGAAGAAGAGGCCGCCATAACTGGGAGCTAGATCCTAGCCCCATTGATATTTCATATTCCTTATCCTATAAAGATTAAGATTATAAGGATAGAGAAAAGCCCGAAGGAGATGGAATCCTAGGGAAGACATTAAAGATCTCAAAGTAGAAGCCCAAGACTTTAATGGCAATCTTAACCCGATGAACTGTCTTGATTGATGCCAATCCATAAAAAGGTTATTGATCTTAAGCACTGTGATTATGAGGAGTCTTTCAAGTGGGAAATTTTCAAGATGAAGAGGTATGCATCCTTTCGATATGAGAACTTGAAGAAAGCTTGGGCAAGGGAAGCCAAAGCGAAGGACCAATTCTATCACAATTTCGCAAGTTTTTGAAAACAAGGCAAAATTTTGGAAAATCACACGTAACTCGGAAAGCTAGGTAGTGAATTCCAATTTGGAAATAGGTTAGAACTTGGAAAGTAAGGTAAATTGATAGCTTGAAAAATAAAAAACTACATAATTTGGAAAATTTAGAGCCTAGTGCTAGTATAACTAGAGGAGTTAGGTGCCCTCATTTTAATCAATGCATCCCCGTCTTATAGTAGTCTAGTTTTGAGTTTTGGAGTGTATTAATTTAATTCTCTCTAAAAAATTTTGATTCAAACACTTATTGTCAAAAATTCAAGCTTATGTTTTTGTTATTTGATTTAGTTTTTCTTTTAGTTCTTTTTTTCAATGTATTATTAGTAATTTCTTCCCTTTTCTCTCTCTCCCTCTCTCTCTCCTCTCTCATCTATTTATTAAGGATAATTTTTTTCTTATTTATTTTGCTAATTTAGCTATTAGTAGATTTTCAATTCAATCATGTTTAAGTAAGATTTAATTTCTATTAGTGGAGTGATTTCTGTTTTCATGTTTCCCGCTTTCAGTAAAATGGGCCAGTTTTTGTTCGACTGACTTGAATTCAACCATGTCCCTATTGATTTGACCGTCAAGTACTACATTTGGAAAACCTATGCTAGGTAAAAGTCAAATACACAAAGGTAAAGAATTTTGAGGCTTAGAACTTGCCCTGAGACTAACAACCCACTAGGTAAAGATGTAGTTCTTAAAGATAAAAAGTTTTGAGGCTCCAGAACTCCCGCGAACCTCTAGAGCACTAGAGAACTGGAAACACCTCCAATAGTGTAATTTATAATGTACAAAGTTTAGAGTGTAATTTAGAATGTACAAAATGCAGAGGCCCTAAAACTAAAAACACCAACAACGGTGATAGTACAACGAGGATCGGGCTCGAGGCTCTCCAAGGTTCAATTGGTTCTCCTACGCAACTACCCTATTGTGAGAAGTGCATCATATTGGTTTTTTTAAAGTGGTTGAGGCCTAGAAGTGCAATGCACTTTTGAAACTTCGATCACATTAGCCTCATTTAGCATTTTGGTATTGGAGGTAATAGTTGCTTTTTTTTGTCTTCAAAAGGTCATTCGTTATTTTTATATGAGGTTATTTTGCATTTCTTCATTTATCAGCATCCTAGCATCATGTAGTTACAAGAATGTATCTCGAGGATGGAATTTGAGGTGTTGATTAGAGTTGGAACTCATGTTCTAGACAATCATTCAAACTTAGTCTTTTTCATTTGAATGATGAAAGACCAAGGAGGCCTTTTCCCTTCATTGGGCTAGAAAGTCTGGGAAACTTTCTTTTTATTCTTGTTTAAACGATTCCAAGTCAATGAATGTTGTAGGAATATTATGATAATAACTCCTTTGTTAAGTTATCTCAATCGTTGACATTTTAGTGGTCCAGGGAATAAAACCAGCTGCGTACCGTCTCCCCCAAAGTGTGTAAATTATTATATGCACTCAATATTATGTATTCTAACAGCTTATCTATATATTTTTTTAGGGTGTTCATTTGTCATATATTTCATTTTTATAACAAATATTCACTTATGTGTCTTGCTGAGAGCACATACTCTTAGAATTATGATATAAACTTCGTCTAAAGCCAAAGGGAATATTTAAGAGAAGAGGTCATTATCTATGTCCCTTAAAAGCATGATATTAACAAAATTCCTCAAATGGGAGGAAAGGCTGCCTAAACCTATAAACAAGTTTTCAGGAAGGGAAAACTTAGCAGGTGACTTTCCTTTTGATGTTGATATATGCAGGGTTTCCAAATAATTGAGAGCACTTTAAGGGCTGCTCTTTTTTTTTTAATATTTTGTTGATGTCTTTTTGGCAAGGTCATCTATGAACATGTGTAGCTCATTAAAGTCCAGCTCAAATTGGCTTTTTGGTTGTTCCAACATGTCGGCCAGGAGGGTTGTTATTGGATTCTTGCCACAGTTTCTTCTTCAGAATGATGATTGTTATTGATCTTGTTTTCCACCATAGAATTAATGATTTGGCTTTTAGAAGTTGTTGACAACAACCTTACCGAGCGAACTTGATGGTCCCTTTTCTAAAAGCCTCTAAGAGCCCGTTTTGCGTACAAAAGCCACAAGACTTAAGATTTTGCAAAAGAACGATCTTTTGTTTGAAAAAAAAAAGAAAAAATTGCCAAAATATTTTGTCTTAAGGAAAAATAGGAAAAAACGGCCCTATGAATGAAGTAATGATTGTCATATCCACATGGATTATTTGAGTGTTTGAGCCATTTTAGGGAATTAGATTGCTTAATTGTGTGATTTATGCCCCTAATTCTACTGTTACACTTGGTTTCACTTGTTTTGAGAGCTTTTACTAATTTTGATTTCGTGAGCCCAAGATATGTGAGTAGAAGGATGATTTCTGAGGCCTTGTAGGTCAAAAAGAACACAAACATACCGTGGTTAATGCCATGAGCTAAGAGGTTGCAGGAAGAAGTAGCAGGAGAAATAATTGAAGAACAAGCTAGCAAGTGGGCATCACAACTTGGCCATGGTGGTCCCCATTGTCAAACTGTGGTCAGCATCCTTCCCCGATTCCCTTGTTTTCTTCGCGGCTATTCGATTTCTAGGGCTTTTTACGTTTGCTTGAGCATTTTCGTGACAAAAGGCTTATTTTAGCGTCATTTCTTCATCTATTCCATTCCACTATAATCCACCATATATTTAGGATTTAGACTATTTTAGAGTGAGGGAAAGTAGGTAGAAGAGGGAGCGTCGCGAGGAAGCGGGATCAAGTTTGCAACTAATGGATTTAAGCACGCGTTTGGGCTAAGCAATTTTTCCCTTCTAGTCCCTTTTCTCCATTAGATATATTTCTTTCTTGATTTATAGATTAGATAAGGTAATTCATGATAATTTGTAGTTTCAAATATTGGGATTGATGTTGAACTTACGATTGTATGAGTTCTTGAATTGATTGTTTGGTGTGCTTTTGAATTGTTGGGTTCATTTCTTCAAGTTTGAAGTCTACATTCCTTGTAAGAAGTTTGATTGCCTTTTTACTTATATTAGATATTGGTGTAGATGGCTAAAAATGGCATTCTTATTTTTCAATTGGCCAATGGTGAAAATTATACCCCAACTTGTGTACTTGGGGACCCAGCAGACTAATCATTGAATTCGGTCCAAAAGGCTAATTAGAGAACAAAAGGCCAAAACGCCTTACTTAACAATATCCGGTGTACAGTTGGGATCCACTATAGGAAGTATAAGATTATTAAGCCTAGATATCAATATTCTCCATTGAATAAACTTTTTAATACCATATTATACACCAAAGTCCCATAAGCAACAACAAAGATATAAGTCGAATATTTGGGCTTATGCTAAAAATGACCCCAGTTCACTATATTGCTTATATCTTGTTCCATGCTAACCAAAAAATTGTGAAATTATTTTTATTAGAAACTAGACTCAATAAGCTTTCAAGAAAAAAGAGTCACTCAAAAAGGAGGTTGGACGTGAAAGCTATAGCCAAAACAAAATGGGATGTTTGTTGCCCAACTTAGGAACTCAGCTAGGTTCTTGCTTGCATGAATCGGGCCAGGTCCTCTGGCTGGGAACACGATTAGGATCTTTTTCTTTGAGTTCGTTTCTATCCAAATAGGATTAATTACCTAGAATTTCAGGTTGATTACTTTACCGACACTAGTTAGTTGGAATCCTAGCTGAATTAGTATACTTAGTTAGATTAACATTAATGACACTAGGATTAAGTCTCCTTTCTCTACACCAATTCAGACTATTCCTTCAACCACTATAAATAGGCGGCTATGCCTAGGGGTTTAAGAGGAGAAATGCAATACCAGTTTACGATTAGAAAATTATTGTCAGTCAATTGACATCAAATCAGTTAGAGGCATCAAAACACATGAAAATATTAGAGAGAGGAGAGCATTACAATTGAGGAGGTAAATACTCTACACATTAAAGATAGAGAATTGGTTTAACAATTAAAAGGCATCACTCTACTTGGTTGCAAGGTGAATTGGTTTAAGAATTAAAAGGCATCGCTCTGCTTGATTGCTAGGTAAGTCGGGTTGGTTATCTTGAGGGCAAAAAATCTACCTTTCCTTACTCTACTACTCTATTCCGCTTTCATGACTTTTGATTCTAAATTACCAAAGTTGTAGTTTTTAGGTAACTCCCCATTCATTGTAACTTACTTACTTTACTTTTGTTTACATTGGACTAAAGTTTGTGTCCTTTGCATGATTATATGAATGATTCTAAATGGTTGGATGGATGTAAGTTAGTATGATTAAGTCTTAATTTCCTGTATTGATTAGCAGATGTCGTCAGTGACAGCACGCGATGATGGATGCACTCTATCACATCACTATACCTTCTCCCCGAATCTAGAACCTCAGTGCGGGCCAAGGAGTCGGTATGGGTCACCATTCTAGGGATTATTTGGGGCCTTTCCAAAACCCCTAGGAAGCAGCTTTAATTTGTCCCTTCGGTGTCCTTATCGGTGTGATCTGCTTCGAAAGGTGTCATGGTTTGTAAATTTTTCCTAAAACTCATTGGCGACTGTATTTAGTTAAAGATAAACATTTTTACTATTTTATTTAGTATTTGTTCTTACATTGCTAGACTAAAGAAAACATATTCATACTAAGGATGTAGAACCCGCTTGACTAGAATCATGGAGTCTAATCTGACCTGGGTTCATGGATCAGACCTACACCCATATTCTAGATCTGGTCGAGGAGACCACCAAGGCCCCGTTACAGGATCCTATCAGGGAACCCAACTAGATTGTGGTTCTACTGAGGAGACTGTCAAGGACCAGTTACAGAAGAGATGGACTTGATCTTGCCAGGGAACTTGACCAGTTTCTGGGTCTGGCTGAGGAAACTGCTAAGGCCCACTTCCAGGAGAGATCAACCCGGCCCTGCCAAGGAAGCTGACCAGGTTTTTTGGCCTGACCAAAGGTCCGACCTTTTGTGGTTCTGTAGCATAGTCATACCTAACCTGCAATAAAAATAAAAAATAAATGATAAATAAATCTGTAATTCTAGGAAAGCATAAAAGTACCTAGTAATGAGCCCGACTATTCATGGGGGATCGCACCTGCAGGATGGTGGATCCTTACAGTAGCAACTCCATTAGTGATATTTTTTTTAAGAGGCGATATTTAAACTTCCATATGGAAAATTATCTTAATTATACTTGCATTAAGCATACTTGCATTATAAGATGCTGCCTATTGGGGAACAACATCGTCTCTAGGCGAAACATTAATTCTACACCTTGGGAAAGTTGTTGGTCACTCGGTGGGTCCATTTAGAATTCCAATTGAGAAGGCAGTTGCTTCATCAACTCACAACAAACGTTTTTGGTCCATATGAAGCAAGGAAGCTTCCCAAACGTTTTAGTGATACCATACACTCCATGGGTGGCATACGAAGCATTAGGTCATGAGAGGACTGTTTGAAACCTAGCCTAAAACCTCTATAACATGGAACTCTTATTTAGGTTGGAACTTATGCGTATGATTTGGAATGTAATGTGACCTTGTATTGTTACTATGAGTCTTAGAAGAGCCTATAGTAGGGGAAAACTGAATCTAGGAATTGGAGTGTGAACCAAAATAGTTTCTGTGCCAATTGAGTCCTAACAAGACTCTTGATCCAGATCCAAAAGGATCTAACTGTAGTTTAGAGTACCAGTTATGGCCAAAAAGAAATTCTAGGAATTAGATTGGTATGAATACTGGCGTAGAAATTCTTTAAAAATATCATCCCAGTTTGTTACCTTTTGTGGGCCTATAGCACTATACCACCTCATGACATCCTTGTCGAGCATCCAAGGAAATTTGATATGGAATATGTCCCTGTCAATTCCTTTTAGTGTTATTGCATTAAGAAAATTCCTCACATGATAGCGAGAAAATGCAATTCCATGGAACTTGATGTCTAGCATAGAAAATTTTAGGCATAATTTCCCATTTGAGATAAAAGTGAATCTTGCTTAGTCATTAAAGTAATTGTTGAACATGAAAGATTCCTTAAGTGTTTGTTCTATTTGATCTACTCATGGATCAATTTGAGGAGTGCTCTTTTCCCCTTTTTCTTCCTTCTTCTTATCATCTTCCCCTCCTCTGTTACGAGATTTCTTACCTTTTTTCTTTGGGGCATTCTTAATAAGATTTTAGAGTGCAGTGGCCATAAGTTCTATCCTTTTCTCACTCTTGTCCATTCCAGTTTACATTTTTACAAGTTGACCCAATTCATTACCTCTTGTCATTCAGGATTGGTGAAGTATTGGACTTTGACTCAGATTTTGACTTTGACCTAGCTAGTGGTGTTCCCATGGAATCTTCTTCAGATAGAAGCCTCTCAGTTTGTCGACTCCACTCATATGCCTTCTTTGCCTTCACTATCCTAAGCAATAAGATGACAATTTAGAGAGGTGGAATGTTATGAGTGGTCAACCATGCTGGATATGGGCTAAAGAAAATAGTTAATGACTTATAATAGAGACAATGGTTTGATGGGGTTGAAGGTTTAGACTGAAATGGGGTTAAGATATATGGTTTTTGGCTAGAACCAAGCTTTACCCACGATTAAGTCCTAAGTTGGGCTTAAAGAGCTGATTTATGAGCCCAAGTTGGACTCAAGTCTTTCTTAGTTGAATAACATACCTATACGGACCAAAGTACGATCGTGGTTTGGTTTGCCTAGTGATAATTGCTTAAAGAGCATATCATTTTATGGTCATTTTGCTACATTTTAAAGGAAAATTACATGCTTTATGCGATAATTTATACTCATTTTCTCATTTTACGCTCGAGCATGGTTCTTTTCTGTGTTTTGTAGGATTCTGGACCTTTTTGGCCTTACTTTGACCCTAGTTGAGTGTATTTTGAATCCCTACAGAGCCCCTGAGTTGCCATGCCCGTGGAAAGGAAGAAGAATGGAAGAATGTCGATGCAAAGCTGACCACAGTCTATCCTTGGTGAAGGCCATGCTACGTTGTGGACCCCTTTCCCGCGAGGCTGTTTGTTTTCTCACAACTTTTCAACTTCCAAGCAGTTTGTAATGTCATTTATTCGCATGGTTGTTCGGCTTCCATCTGCTTTGCTATAAAATGGGGCTCTCATCCTCATTTCAACACACATCCCATTCCATTCCTTTTTCTCTCTTCAACTAGATACGGATTTTAGATTAGATTAGAGAGAGTTGAGAGCAAGTTGAAGGTTAAGATTGCAAGGATTCTAGATCAAGTTTGCAATTACGATTCAAGCATGCATCGGCTGAGCAATTCCTCTTCCTTCTCTTCTCTTTTCTTTTTATATTTTTATGCTTTTAGATTATTTTTTATGTTTATGCTAAGTTTTGGATTGTTAATCTTCAAATTGAGTTGAGTTGTTGTGATTGAATCAATTCTTGTTTTGATCTAAAAGAGCTTTGGATTTGTTGGGTTTATTCTATTGAATCTTAAACGTTGATTTGCAAGTAGGAAGCTTGATCAATTTCTTGCTTGTTTTAGACATATGGTGAAGAACTGAGATATTGGAAAACTAACATTCGACTTAAGTGAATGAGATCTTCAGAAAGACTCACCGTTTAAGAAGCCTCTAAATTTGATAATCGCGTTCTTAATGATTTTATATTAATCAAACATCCTTGAGAAATGGTAGTTGATTAGATTTAAGAATTTCATTCCACCTTGAAAGAGGGGTTTGATAAATTGATTATCGGTTTTGAAATTACTCATCTAAAGAACAGGCGCTTGATTAATTCTTGAGTTGGAAAATTGCTTAGTTTGATTAAATTCATTGATTGATTTACCATTAGATTAGATCATAGATTATTTGAATTTCATTCTCAAATTTGGATTTGCCTAATATATCTTGAGGGAATATAGCCCAATAGATCAACCTCGTCTCTGTGGGATCGACCTCAATTTGCTACAATGCCACTGTGCGCTTGCGGGCCGACCAAGTTTTTGGCGCCGTTGCCCGGGACTAGTGTTGGATATTTGGTTTTTCCTGATAGGTTTGACTATGCATTTTGTTTTTCTTTTAAAAAAACCCAAAAAATTGAAAACTAAAAATAAATAAATAAAATTTTTGAGAAACAACAATGGCAATTTTTCATTTTCCCCAATACGAGAATGAACTATTTTGGAGGTATTTTAAAGGTTTAAATGTTTTTCCTACTCAACGTGGTTATTGTGTAAGTAAATGGGAAATTTTAGCCATTGTTGATGACGGTGTGAATAGCAAAATTCATATTCTTTTAGAGTATTGGGGTTTTATTGGTCAAAATGTTGATGATGCATGGTATTTGCTTGAACGGATTGCTTGGGATTCATTTGAATTTGAAAAGGCTAGTTATGTTTTTGGCTATTCATTTCTTGATCCTTGTGTATTCTATTCTAGATCTTATTATGCTCCTTTTTGGTGTGGTTTGTGTAATTCTCCTGAGTATGATACTAATCTGTGTCCTTATTATGCATGCTAGGATTAGTCTGACTTTGTATCACCCTAGAAGAATACTGATGTTGTCTTGACCTTACCTGATTCAGCCTTCCCTTTAGCTCAGTGCAAGGGGCTCGACGCAGATGAGCCTTTTGGGTTTTATGCTAGGTTTAATGTTACTGATGCAGGTTTTGAGTCAGAAGATACTTTAATGGAGGTGCATAGTCTAGATAAGACTCCTTTGGAGGGGTCACGTGATATGTTTATACATGAGTCTCCTAGCCTTGGTTGTAATAATATTCTTCATAATCCCCTTGATCATTCCTATATTTTACCTATTTGTTCATTACCCTCTCCTTCCCCTGAGTACTATCTTGTTGCGCTCGTTGATAATTTTATGATTTATGATGATAATGTTGATTTGGGCTATGAGGACAATCTATTTAGTATGCTTGGTGGGAGTGCTGATGATTGTGTGTCCCTAGGTTATTTTAGAGGGTATCATCCCTCCATTGATCCTTGTTGTATATGCCTAGGAGACTTGTCCAGGAAAATCACATGGACTACATTCTTTAATCCTTTTTATGATTTTTCTAAGGCCATTGATAAGGTTAAGAGGATACTCATTTTCTTTGGTGTGATTTTTGTTATAGCCTCTTACCTTTTATTTTCTAAATTGTGGTCCCATGAGTTTGATAAACTCCTGCATGCTTTAACGATGTCTAATTTAATGAGTCAAGTCTTGAAAATGTGATGGAGCGGCTGATGGTCTATGTGCCCTGGTTATTACGATGCCCTATAGCTTAGGTGCACTCTGCACCTAACCTGATGAGATCGTTATGTTTTGTTTTCTTTCCTTCTTTTACTTTCTTTCCTTTAAATAATAATGCTTTTTCTAAGCATGGGGGAAGGGTAGTTTCATGTTTTTCATTTTTGATTTTTAGATTGCATACTTGTTAGAGCATATGGTTTTAGGTTTCTTTTCGTTTGCATTAGTGATTTGCATTTAGTTGATTTTTAGATTTGCATATAGGATTGCATGTAGGGATGGTGTGAATTGGTTTGAGATAGCCTGCAATGATGTTTTTGCTAGGCAACATAGCTTTCATGAGCTTGAGTAGCTTTTGAGGTGTAATGCCCTTTTGGTGCGAAAATTTTGTGAAGGTTTTGTAAATACTTCTTGTTTTGACCCTTCTCTTTATTGAAAACTACTTTATCCCTTGGAGTCCTTAGCACTAATGTTTGTACATAAGAGTCATTTTATAAGCTTAATGAGACTTTGGTAGATATCCTGTGAGATTTTGAGCCTTATTTGGACTAATCATTATATTTAGTCTCATTTTTTTTTTCATGTGTGTGACTCTTTCATGTTGCATCTCTAGAACTTGCCTAGATTCATGTTCCAAACCACATTCGCATATGCATAATTGATGATATGATAGAGGCATTTCTCTCTTTGATCATTTTAGCCACATAGCCAAATAGCCTACCCTTGTGTTATATGTTTATTCCCTTTGCTAGCCCCTTTGAGCTTATATCCGTCTTTGTTGTGATCCCTTCATATTAGCCCTTGGCCAAATACATATTCCTACCTTTAAGCTAAGTCTATGGAGTATTACTTCATTTTTTTAGAGGGTGGTTTTAGGGATGATAGAGTTTAAGGTGGCTTTGGTATGTTGGTTGGTTGGTTGAGGGATTGATGATATTGAGCATTTGCTTTGGTTCCCTCTTGTTTAGGTTATGTATATGTATTTGGTTGTCAGTTGATAGTTAGTGATCCTATGTCTTTCAATAATTTCAAGTTCGTTTCATCTTCCAAAAAAAACAAAAAGAAAAAAAAGTTATGTCGAAGAAAAAGAAAACAAAAAAGAGAAAAATCATGTAAAAAAACAAAAAAAAAGAGAAAGCAAAAAGAAAATGATTAAGTTGAATGGCATTAGATATGTATATAGCTTGTATTGCTTCTTTGTCAACTCATTTCCTACATGATTCATTTGGGGTATGTTCATTGTATTTTGAGGTTTGGAGTGTTAGTGAACTTCAAGGTTTCTTGGTGTTTTGTTGGTTGCTCCCTAGTCACTTGACTAAGTAGCTCCACATTGTCCCAAGTTCATTAGTCCACTTGTTTTCCCTTAATTCTTCTAGCCCACGTTACAACCCATATAAAATTCTCTTGATTGTCTTGTGCATATCGCATTTTACTGGTGGAGAATTTGGGAGCCTTGTCAAGCTTATGGTAGATTGCATCTTTGGAATGAGTCTTGAGTGAACCTATGCTATAGTTCAAACACATGAGCGAGAGTGTTTCACATTTCCCAAAAGTGGGGTTCTACGGGTTCATTTGGCTCTATTCAAACCTCATGTACTTGCATGATGTGCTTTGTGGTTCTTTGGGGGTGATCAAGTTTGATGTCAAGCTTATGGTCACGTACTTTTTTTGAAAACCTTGTCGTCTTTCTAATTTTCAAATGTATTGAGCGCTATTTGGGGTTGCCAACAATTGTCGTTCTTGCTTGTGATAGGCTATGACTTCCCTACCTTAAGGATGTTGTTCTGCTTTGAGTCCTAGATGCATTTCTAGTTGTTGGTTTTCTATAGTGTTTGCTTGAGGACAAGCAATAGTTTATGCATGTGGGAGTTTGATAAGTAAGTAAAGCGTATATCATTTTAGGGTCATTCTGCTACATTTTTAGGGAAAATTATATGCTTTATGTGATCATTTATACTCCTTTTCCCATTTTAGGCTCGGGTATGGTTCTTTTCTGTGCTTTGTAGGATTCTGGACCTTTTTGCCCTTACTTTGACCCCAGTTGAGTGTATTTTGATTCCCCACGGATGGCCCTGAGTTGCCATGCTCGTGGAAAGGAAGAAGAATAAAAGAATGTCGAGACAAAGCTGACCACGGCCTGTCCGTGGTGGACCTCTTTTCCGCGAGGCTGTTTGTTTTCCCATGACTTTTCAACTTCCAAGCAGTTTTTAATGTCATTTATTCACATGGCTGTTCGGCTTCCATCTACTTTGCTATAAAATGGGGCTCTCATCCTCATTTCAACACACATCCCATTCCATTCCTTTATCTCTCTTCAACTAGATACGGATTTTAGATTAGATTAGAGAGAGTTGAGAGCAAGTTGAAGGTGAAGATTGCACGGATTCTAGATCAAGTTTGCAATGACGATTCAAGCACACATCGGCTGAGCAATTCCTCTCCCTTCTCTTCTCTTTTCTCTTTATATTTTTATGCTTTTAGATTATTTTTGACGTTTATGTTAAGTTTTGGATTGTTAATCTTCAAATTGAGTTGAGTTGTTGTGATTGAATCAATTCTTGTTTTGATCTAAAAGTGCTTTGGATTTGTTGGGTTCATTATATTGAATCTTAGATGTTGATTTGCGAGTAGGAAACTTGATCAATTTCTTGCTTGGTTTAGACATATGGTGAAGAACTGAGATGTTGGAAAACTAAAAGTTGACTTAAGTGAGTGAGATCTTGAGAAAGACTCACTGTTTAAGAAACCTCTAAATTTGATAATCGCATTCTTAATGATCTTAAATTAATCAAAAACCCTTGAGAAATGGTAATTCATTAAATTTAAGATTTTCATTCCACCTTAAAAGAGAGGTTCGATAAATCAATTATCGATTTTGGAATTACCTATCTACAGAAAAGGCGCTTGATTAATTCTTAAGTTGGGAAATTACTTGGTTTGATTAAATTCCTTGATTGATTATCCATTAGATTAGATAGTACATTTGTTAAATTTCATTCTCAAATTTGGATTCGCCTAGCATATGTTGAGGGAATATAGCCCAGTAGATCAACTTAGTCTCTTCGGGATCGACCTCGATTTGCTATAATGCTACCGTATGCTTGCGAGCCTACCACCTAGAATGGGCTAGTCTTGGCACATGAGTTGATCTAGTTATACTCACATATGGATCTTAGATCTAGGAAATCTGATGCACGGACCATGAACTTATGCATGGGTAAGATATCTAGGTCTGAATTGGACTTATACATTATGAATGTGATGTACGATTAGATGTAACCTAAAGTGGACTAGTGTTCTAAAAGTCTAATGGGGCATATTATGCACATTAGGCCTAGATGGACCGATGGATTATGTGCATTAAGGCCTAATGATACTTGACTCTTTGATCTCAAGTATCCTACAACTCTTGTGCTTAGACCCTAAATGAATTATGTTGGTTTATAGGCCTAATTCTAACACTGAGAGCCCAAAATTCAGTTTTAATGCCATGAATGGAAATCCTAAAGGGAGAGAGACCTATCCCGACTTCCTAACTGAATCTCAGTCGGGTTCTAACTAAGCCCAAATTTACCCTCTTTTATTCTGACTCTCTATTGGACTTTTATGCATGCAAACTTTGCTAGTTGAACCCTTAGGGATCCTAGCCTGGTTCCGAGCCTAATACAAACTCTATTTTACCCCCAGACATAGATCATTAACTCCTATCTCTTTTCTGCTTTTTTACAATCTTGGTCGAGACTCTCTCTCTCTCTCTCTCTCTCTCTCTCTCTCTCTCTCTCTCTCTC
>JACYFF010031954.1:66439469-66475770 GCA_017589665.1 Selenicereus undatus | reverse complement strand
CTCTCTCTCTCTCTCTCTCTCTCTCTCTCTCTCTCTCTCTCTCTCTCTCTCTTACCAGAATTAGTAGTTCTATATTTGAGTTAGAACCATTCAGATTTTGGATTAACAGTCCTGTTAGAACTCAATTGGCCTAGAAACCATTTCGATTCCCCAATGTTGACCTACGAATTGCACTCAGAGACCTAGAGTTAACGAAGCAGAAATAAAAGGAAAGCTTTTCTGACTTCCTTGCTCAATGGAAAGCAAAAGATGCTCATACGGCTAACGGACCCTCAGAGGCTGATCAAGTAAGGTTGTTCACTAGGAACGTCCAGCCCACATATAGACAGCACCTACGATTCACGCCATTTGAAACCTTCACTCCACTAAGGAATGTAAGTGAAGCGAATCTAGAACAAGAAATCCATTTGGCCAAATAAGGGCTTAATCATCCAATGAAGACCCAATAAGATGAACACCTCTAGAATACCCAAGTGGAGGAAATCCTAAATCAAGAGGAAACTCTTTGATTCTTGTAAGAACACTAAGATAAACAACCCACTAATTATTCCCCTAAAGCCTAACCACCAATGATTAATATAAAGGGAAGACTCTAAATCACCACCCTAATAAGAGGTAAAGATTAAGAGATTTTGATAGAGAAAATGGCTTCTAGCCTTTTCATTCATTCATAATCATCAAAGCGGAATGTAATATAAGATATGAGGAATTAAATGGTAAGATACCCCTCCCCCAAGCTTAGTACTAACCAATAGCATTACAAGAATTTTTTCCAATGAAATACAAGCTAATTGTACAATTAAAGGGGGACCACTAAGGGATATTGGTGTGCTGGAATTTGTCTGCACATTCCTTCCTATTAGTGATGTCATTCACCTATCCAAATAGAGGAGATTAAGGTGGGAATTTTTATGGAAATCTTCTAAAAGAGTCTACCAGCTACCCACCAAGTTTTGACCCTTAATTCTCCCATTTGATAACCGAAATAAATCATGGAGTAAAACCGTGCACCTCCAGACTCTGCATTAACCATGGCTCGGTTAAAACCCTATAACTTGCCTGATTCTTGGAATTTGATGACACTCTTGGGCTTGTTAGAATAGACATTTGGGTCTATCCATCCTTGCAAACTTCAACCAAAACAGATCCCATGTACCTAGCCAAAATCGAGCCAAAAGTCAAGCCATACGTTCTGCCCAGAACAAGGAAGTCATATAAAATAGGGTGACTTGGACATAAAATAGTTAGGCTACTAAGTGCCTTGCCACCTCTCCTAAGCTTACTTTGGGTCCCTCAAGGCTACCAAACCAGAAAGAACTTGGGAAAGCCAAATACTTGGGTACCACCCTCGTAGGTGACTAAGGGTCCAAGTTAAATCCAAGCATTGATGTTGATAAGGATGTTAGACCTCATGGTTTGCACCGCATCAGTAGGCATGATGATAAACAAAAAAAAAGAATTAGCTACATAGGCACCTGCCATGATTGGTGGCAATTGAAATGGCAACTATTAGAATATGGACAAGGAGAAACACTACAAAAAATAATGCATCATCTCGCATTTGTATCAATAGCTTTTATAATTACTTTTTGCTATGTTAATGGGATAATTTATACAAAATATGTCAATCTTTATATCTAAATATATTAGCCAAAGGAATAAAACAAATAATAAAAAAAATACAAATTGAATATATGAGAGCTAGCTAGCCTGAAAAATATTATTTGAGCACCAACGCATAATAAATAAAATTAAAAGGAAAAGGCAGGTACTTTGCCCCTTACACCCCTCCCCCCCAAAATTATTAAACTCTCTGCAATAAATCCCTAGAAGCTCCATAATGCCTTGTTCATCAGGGTAGCAAATTATGGGTAGCGAGCCGAAGAAGCATCAAATCGAACAATCAAGGCGAAATCAGGGAAGTAACTTGAGGAACCTCTGGGTTCCTGGATGTGAATTTGCATTTTTTTCTAAAGTTGGGCAGCAATTCATATACGTCGTAATAGCAAGGTAAGCCTCATATGTCAATCTGAATTCACTCAAATTATGGGAAATCAGAAGAATTCACTATGCATTTGATTTCTGGAAGGCTTGTGAATGAGTGGCGATTGATTGTGATTTTGAAATTTTTTTGATAGTGCTTGGAATTGTCGCTGGTCCGTCTCAAGTTTTGATTTTTCCATTATTCTTAAAAATAAGGAACTATTTGTATGCGAATTGTGACAAATAAACATAGAGCTTATATGTTGATGGGATTATTGCATTCCATGATCAACATTACCTTTTGGTAACAGTCTGAACTGAAGTTATGCCACAATTTTGAAATTACGAAATTGTACTTGGGTGCCTTCCTACTCTTGTTTCTTTTTATCCTCGTTTCACACTTTGACATCATAGTTAAAATAAAGTGTTTTGCCAATTCTATGGATATGTTTGTGCATCTGTAAATCATATGGGGTGGGTCATTCAACTGTAACTTATTCTGGTAGTTTGTACATTTGTATAGGCATTGCTGATGGCTGTTTTCCCCCTTTTTATAGCTTATCCCACCTCTTTCTTTTTTTTGTATCACAATTTGCTTTAAGATTTTTATTTTTGTTGAAGACATGTTGCTTTGATAGACATATGGGCAAGATTAGAGTGTCAAGAAAATGGATAGCCATAGCCCATGCTTCATTAAAATGGAGGCGTTTTTTTTGTGAGCCAATTCTTCCTCTTAAGTATGACATTGAAGTCACGAAATCTCTAGAGAGTAACAAAATATTTGACATGCCATAAAGGATCCTAATTACAATAATAGTTAAATGTAAAAGATACTTTTCAAGCTACTTTTTTTGCCTTTATCAATCCTATTCTTAACTAATAGGTTCAAGCAATTGAAATCATTACGAGATTGCAGTACTTCAATCGAACTTATGGCCACAACAAACATTATACAATACAAAAAATAATGCAACCTCTGATATTTGTATAACCACACTTAATTAAAGTGTGGAGAGAACACATTAGACAACATCAGAGGGATGCATTTTGTTGACTAACTAATGCAGTTTAATGTCCATGTTCAAATACCTTTTTTACTTTGCTTTATTCCCTAATGGCTTACATAGCATATTCAAAACATAATAGCATATAGCTCCTATGAGATGGGAGAGCTTGTTTTTAGTTATTGGCCTAACTTAATCTCTCTCATCCAACTATAGGAGCTCCCTCATGCACTGCTAGCTCTCCAAAATGTGCATAACTTTTGTTCCTTGGTCAATGATGTAGTCCTTGTTGATTGGTGACAAAGATAGGCAATATCTCTGTGAGAGAAGTTTGCAATTTCTTATTAGCGAGTGCTACTTAGGTTTTTTTCCTTACCCAAACACCCTAGTCCCATGAAAACTTGAACACTTAGAATTAGACCTAAAAGCCAATCTCACAGAGTGGTACTTTATTTTAAGATCCTCATGTCTTTATTTTCTTCAAAGTTATTACAATAATAGGTTGCTTGGTCCTTCTAATTGTTCATTTCATGTGAAACTTAGATAAAGCAAAGACCATCAAACAAATTAATTGACTTAGTCTTTTTCATGTTAAATTCAATTCTTAATAAATATGGTGCATATGTGTAGGAATATTCAAAGAATGGTCAGGTCAAAATTAAGTCTCTTATTTCAGACATTCACAAGATGAGGACAACAAAAGTTGGGAGAATGTCACCAATGTTAACAACCAAGGCACCAGTGATATGGCTTACATTAGTCCATCGATTGTCCAGCCAATTTGTTGTTGCAGATGTATGGTGAAGAAAGATGGGTTTGAAATGATGAACCCTAAGGTCAATTTAGGTTTAGGGAAGGCTAGATAATAGTTGAACAAATAAGTCCAGCCCTGAGTGCATTGTCCTTGGTCCCTCAGCTATTCTGGTCCAAGCCTAAGAGCTAATGACCTTAACTCCAACAGGTTTTTACCCAACTTTATCATATGGTTAGAGTAGTCCATTGTCATGTCTTGCACTCATCATAATAATTTTGTTCAAGAAATTAGATCGCTTGATTTATTAGTGTTGTTGGTTGAACTGAGTCTAACTTAGTTTTTATATTGATTTTGAAAAAAAAGTGGACCAATTTGATTTGTAATTGGAAAAAGAAAGACAAGCCAGTCCTTTAGGTGGATTGGTCTGAGTTAGATTAATTTTAGTCATATTATTGACTTACAAAACCTTAGATAGTCTATGTAATATGTGCATGGAACTAGGAAGCTAAGATATGAAATCAGCGTCTTAACTGACACTGAATTCCTTCCTCGTAGGGATATGGTCCTTCAAATAAGGTCATTTTAGATATACACAGTCTTATCCCATCTACTAATAAAATTTAGATATGTAGTTTCAGCTGCATTCTAAATCCTTAGTTTGTTAACTTCTTATTAGCGAGTAACAAATAACAACAACCACCTAATTCGGACTTAGTTTGAAGAGTGTCTTGCCCTAAACATATGTAAATAACTTATGTTTTTTGGAATACCACGTTAAGACTTAGAAATTTAAAAGTTACGTTACTGCTAAATGCATCGAATAGTGTCTGATCATTAAAAGCTTCTAAGAATGGTTTGTCAAGAACCTCAATACTTGTGAAGAATTAGTTTCTTAAAAATTGCTTCAAAATAACTACTTTTCAAAAGTTGAAGCTTGTACACATAGACAGTTAGTTTCCATGTCTTCTTGTTTAGTAATTAGCTTGTTGATATGATTGAATTTCTAGCTAGCGGTTTAAATATGTTTAGTTCTTATTGGTTAGTATACTCTAAGCACATGATTTTGATATATTGGTGTGATCTTTGTGACTCTTCTCCCACCTTCCTTTAATGGTTTCTAATATTTAGTTGTAATGCTTATATTGACTAATGTGATAACCCTATAAGTGTGCTGTTAGAAATTATGATAGACAAAAGTTGTATTCATATGCATAGAACTTCCCTTGAATGTAGGAAAGGGGTTGAGTAGTTTTTAAAATTTGCTTTATGTAATGCTGGAGCTAGTACACTGTGAATACAAAGTTACACATAATAGTTCATTCACAAAAGAAGAAGTGACACACCATCTAATGTTTAATGGTTTTGGCTATACTATAAATAGTGGGTGCATCATGGGGTGGAAGTTTCTGAACCTTGTTCATTTTTCTGTGATAAAGGCCACAATATGACTAATACCTAATCAGAAAGTGGTTTTGGAGATAATGATACCATAGGAATGCTTAACAATATTTTTGGGATGTGCAAAAATTGTTGGAGTGCCATGTTTCATCAAAAGGGTGATATGGATGAAGAAGACAGCGGTGAGCTAGGGAATGAGGGGTATAAGGATGACAGTTCCATGGTAGACAAAGATATTGGATATGAAAGGTTACTAGAACAAGTTGAAAGGAGCTATATGAAGGTTCAAAATTTTCGAAACTCTCTTTTCCATTGCACTTACTCAACTTAAAATGCATGTATGGCTGGTCTATTAAATCATTTAATATACTGTTGTAGCTTTTGAGTTCTATTTTTTCCCATATAGACCCATTCCCATCATGATGGAGTAATTGTAAGCAATTACTTAAGAACTTAGGCCTTGAATCTGAAAAAATACATGCTTGTCCTAATGATTGCATATTGTATTTGGGTGAAAAGGAAAGAAAAGAATCATGTGACAAATGTGGTTGTTCACAATAGAATAATTATGAAAAGAAATTTCCAGCTAAGGTATTACGCTATTTCCCTTGCATTCCTAGACTGCTTAGGGTTTACAAATCATCCAAGATAGATGAAGACATGATTTGGCAAGGTAAGTTTCATACAAAGGATGAAATTTTGAGGTATCTTGAAAATGCAAAGGCATGGAAGGAATTTGATGAACAATATCCTAAGTTTACATCTTATCCTCGAAATGTAAGGCTTGGGCTAGCTAGTGTTGGGTTTAATCCCTTTTGCATTATGATTAGCACGAATAGTACTTGGCTAGTCTTGCTATTTCCATATAATTTGCCTCCTTGGCTATGCATAAAATAATCCTCAATTATACTATCGATGATTATTCCCACTGAAAAGGACCTGGGTATTGACATCATTATATATCTTCAACCATTGATTAAAGAGCTAGCGAAGTAATGGAACGGTGTCGATGCATATGATGCATACACAAATACAAGGTTTACATTGCTAGGGGGCTCTTCACTCTACTACAAATGAATTTCCTGCATATGTTAATCTATCTGGGTAAAGTACTAAGGGTCGTTTCGCTTGTCCATCTTGTGGGAAAGCAACTCAATCAGTTTGGCTCAAAAATGGACATAAGTTCTGCTATATGGGTCATCAGAGATGGTTAGCAGAATACCGTCCTTTTTGATATGATAAGGATGGATTTGATGGAAACATAGAGTTCGGTAACACTCCAGCTTCATTAACAAGGAGTTAGGTTCTTGCAGAATTAGAGGGAACTATGTTTACATATGGGAAAGGCCAAACCAATATAGATGTTGATAAGAGGGATGACGAGCAAATATGGAAGAAACAAAGCATTTTCTTTGATGTTGAATATTGGCAGTTTAATCGTCCTCGTCATAATTTTTATGTAATGCATATCAAAAAGAATATTTATGACAATATGTTATGAACTTTATTGAGTTTGGAAGGGAAGAGCAAGGATAACTTGAAGGCTCACCAAGATCTTCAACAAATGCAGATAAGGAATTAGCTCCAACCAGTTTTGTTATCAAATGGCAAATATCATTTACCCAGAATTTCTTATATTTTGTCTGTTTATGAGAAAACCTCCTTGCTAAAAGTGTGGAGGCCCCTGAAGGTGTCAGATGGATATGCAAGCAATATCGCTCGGTCTGTCAATTTGAAGAAGCACAAGTTATCTAATTTGAAGAGCCATGATTGCCATATTCTAATGCAAGATTTACTTCCAATTGCTTTACGAGCGGTTAAGGATGATAATCTTATAGATTTGGTGTGTGCGATGTCTAATGTTTTTAAGGAATTATGTGTGAAAGAGCTTAATGTTGATAAATTGGATGAGCTATAAAGCAATGTGGTTCTCACATTGTGCCGTATGGAGAAAATGTTCCCAACTTGTTTTTTTTTTTTACCATTATGGTGCATTTGATTTTGCACTTGATAGAGGAAGCAAAGCTTGGAGTGCATGTATTTTATACATGGATGTACCCTATAGAGCGTTGAGGCCTTAAATTTTATGGCTTTTCGTTTCTCTTCCCCTCCCCCCCTAGAAATCATATATTAGTGGCAGCCGGAGGGATCAATGGTAGACGGATACATAGCACAAGAGTGCATAACATTTTGCTTAAGATACTTTGAAGGGGTGGAAATTATTTTCAATCATCCACAAAGGAACGATGACTCTATTCCTAACGAAGAAACGTATTAATTTGACACTACTGGACAACCTAAAGGTCTGATTGTAATGATTGAAATGGATGAGTCGAGCTTTAAGCAAGCCCATCGATATGTACTCCTACATGTTCATGGTATATAGTTCGACCGTAGGTTAGTAAAATTAGCTTTACAGTCTTTTGTGGTAAATGTTTGAAGTTTACTAATATCATTTAATTTGATAAAATTCATGGCTTGTAGATCTTTCGTGGGGGAAGGCCTTGCATTTTGTTCACAATAGATCAATGATAAGCTTAAGCATAAATGGTTACTTGAGGATTTTCTGAGTTGGTTCCAACAAATCGTAACTTCAAAACCTTATGATGAGTGCTTTAGAAGCATGACTATATCAATTATTAACATGGGTGCTAAATTGTTTAGGTTACTAATATGAATGTTAATAACCTAGAGTGAAAAGTGTTAAGAGTTGTAGCTTAGGGTCCGAACTCCACAGTCAAAAGAATGAAGGCTTTCCATATCAATAGGTAGGGGTTCCATACTCAAGCCCGAGATGAGACAAAGAAAACTCAAAACTATGGGGTTATGGTAGATGCTGATAACCTTACTATGGAAAGATCACTAAAATCATTGAGTTGGAGTACTTCTGAGTGCAAAGTAGCTTATTTCGATGTGATTGGGTGGATGTAAACTCAAGTTGGGGAAGAAAAGAGGACAAAAGGGAATTCACTCTCTTGAATTTCTCACATAAGATATATATAGAAAATCCCTTGAAGGATGATCCATATATTATTTCATCACAAGCTAATCAGGTATTTTACGTTGAAAATGAGAAAGACAAAGGGTGGGCTCATGTTGTGAGAGTGAATCTAAGAGATAGTTATCAATTAAGAGGAACCATGGCAGATGAGGATGAATTATATCCTCGATGCATGCCTCCTAATATATCAATAGAGGATGTATTCAAAGATCCAGTTAATTAGGATACTATTGATTGTGAGGAATAAGAACAATTGTAGTTTTTTCATTATCATGTTTACAGGTCTTCATATTTTGCTTTTCTTTTGGAAAGTAACTATCATATCACTGCTAATTGACATAATAGTTCAAGCTTGCAAGGTTTTACATCCCTTAGCCATATAAACCTCATAGGTCAAGCTTGTGCACAAATATTAGTACATTAGATTATTATGTTTTGATTTAAATTGTTGTTATTTTCAAGCTTTGATTAATTTCCTCACAAGCTACGTTAGTTAAAGAAAGAAATATCAGTACACATGTGTATGTGATTATTTTGTTTACATAGTTTCCCTAAGTAGATTATGGTTGACTTTTGCAATCTAGCTTGTAGAATTTGACATGATCAAGTTAGCTCTTGTCTTGGTTAGTTCTTACTTTTAACCACTTTTTCCTTGAATTGCATCCTAAACTAACACAAGTTTTGCTTGTAAGTTTTGAAGCATCAGAATCACGTTTTGATCCTGGATTACCTTAGAAGAGTACCTTCAGTTCATTCAACATGAAGATACAGCAGGTGAAGAAGTGTCTTTAAATTATATTAACATGATTTCGGATATGGAAGAAGAAGAAGTCAAAACTGTTGAAGAGAATATTTTCGATTCAAGAGTTTTGATTAATGTGAATCCCTCTCTTGTTACCATGCCTTACGATTTTAAGGATGACAAAGAGGTGTTAATCCTTGGTAAAGGAATATTTAATACACATCTAGTCATTTCCCTTGCACAACGGTTTCAATAGCTTCAGTTTATTTACTAATATGATTCTCATACTCTTTTTTAACACAGATGAACATAGCAATGCTAGAAAGTTCAGAGGGAGAATTAATGGGAGCGTGGTATGTAAATTGGTTCCTTCGGAGAGCATTGTGGTACCTTTAAACAACTTGTTACAACCAAAAAAGAAAGCAGGGAGTTCATTTATTAGATTCCTTGCTAATATTGCTAAGAGACATAGCCTATGTCCCCTTAACTATAAAGATTGGCGCTTAGTGCCACGGTACTTTAAAGTTCATATCGTAATGTTTATTAAGGTAAGCATTTATTCATGTCCAAGCTAGGTGATGCATGTTATCTAAATGTAACTAGTTCAAATAATTACTTGAACTTTTGCTTTAGTAGGGGAAGTTTTTATTGCCAAATGGGGTACAAGTCAATCAGAAAATTCTAAAGTCAGTTGGGGAAAGGGTTCGAGGTTTCAAGTATTCCTTGAGATGTAAGTATGTTAAAGAAGATACCACAAAAGAGGTGTCACGTAATTTGGACAAGAGTAAGCTCCCGTCTGCTGTAGGTGGCCAGACATAGGTTGGTTTAGTCGATTATTTCTTTTCGGAGAAGTTTCAAGCAAGTCAAAAAAATGTTGCTTTCATCGTGTCTATGTTGTTGTATCTTTGGAGATGATTTGAATGTTGTTTTCCTATGTTTGATATACTATGACTTTCTGTTGGTGTGTCGGTGTGTGGTTGTGCTATTCTTGCTCTTTGGTCCCAACTGTAATGGTTTTGCTCTTCAGAATAGCTAGCAATATAACAGGTAAAGGCCTTTGTTTTGTAAATTGATTTTTCTAGCAACTTGGTGAAGCTATATGGCTTGTTTTGACTCATTGAGGAGTCAGTCCATACAACTCAATTGCCTAGGCCAATGACTTCTTTCCACCTTTCAAATCTCTTTTCCCCCCTAGTTGTCGTAGTAAAACATCAAAGCAAAGAAAAACTAGAAATAAGGATCTGTTTACTTCCAAGAAAAGAATTTAAGCTTATATTTTACATAGTATTCTTCATAGAAATCATAAATTATTCTCATTTGCATTGAAGGACCGTGTTTTTGGTATCATACAAATTCAGAATATGCTTTGGGTGCTTTGGTAATTGCTTTGATGACTGTTTAGCTTCCCTTAGAAATAGCCTCCACCTTTATAGCAATATCTCTTACAACAATATAATAGTTGTTATCATGTATAACTCATTCACTAATGGAAAAGAGCTACAGGGAAGCAACTACAAGCATATACAAGTGGATCACAAAGTCGTGCAATCAAAAGGGCTAATTTTATAACTCATGTATGCTTACTATGTTGATATTAAGTAAAGTGTGCGACTATCATAACGTATCAAGTTTGTGGGAAGTCTAGGCTCTGAATGACGATGTGGGCCAACGTTCTGAATAGCCAACCTTTTTTATTGTTGGAGTTGAGTTTTGTTTTCAGGATGTAACTTCAGTGCTCCAGGCGTGTGATTCATTGGGTTGTTCTTTTTATTTCTTTTTTTTTACTTAGATTTATATCTTGTGTACTCCGGGCGTGTGGCTCATGGAGTTGTTATCTCTAGCACATAGCCGTCGAGTTTGTTGGACATATTCCTTATGTTTCTATTATTACAAGTACTTAATATAAGGTTATAAGCCTAAGTTATAGTCAATTTTTAAGGGAAACTTTGTCCGTTTTGTTCTAAAATTTTAAAGATCGCTAACATCACTAGTCCTAGGGGGTAGGAGTGTTACACTTTATTTACTTTGCTATGCATAGAATTCTTTATTTATGCCTATACATTGATTTATAAGAGAAGGAGCATCGAAGAGAATCTGGTCCCTTGGAATGGTTTATGAAGACTCATCAGGATAAAGAAGGATCTTACCATGAACCGGTCGCTAAGAAATTTGTGGCATGTGCATTTATACCTTTTATCGTAATTTGCATAAAGTATGTCATTATTTAATATATATGTGAACAACATAATGACAAATTTTGGTATCTGTGGCCAATAATTTATATGGAATATTATTGTTGATATTGTCAAATGAAAGACGAATGCTTCAGAAGTAGTATTCTTTGAAGCCACAGTGCTAGCTGAGACTTTTGCTTATCGTAAATTGATGGGACCTGCAAGTGTTAGAAGGTTAGAGGAGTTGGGCCTAAGGTCACCTCTAATCAACTTAATGCCAAGTGTAATTCTCAAAGTGGGACTGAACCTTCGGATTCTAGCATAGTGAGTCTATTGCTAAAAGAGGTTTGATCCTTATGCTAGAGGTTACTTACTGGAAGTCTCAACGAACTGATCATGTGCATGTTCTATCTCATGTCATTTTTAATCCATGGTTTTACTACTTTTTATTGAGTTGCCATAATTAAGAATAGATAATGAATACATGTACACTTTGGATAAGGTCGATGTTAATTTCTTTACTTGGTTTGTGATTAGGATGATGATGTTGAAGACAATCAAAGGAATAACACAACCTTAGCTGGTGAACACATAAGAGATACTCGGGCAACTACGCCTACATTAGCTGAGATTAATGAGGCGTATATCAAGGATGCAGGTTAAATTGAAAATTCCACTGTACTAAGGGAAAAAGGTGAAGCTACTCATACATTTAGGTCGCCTTATGCTGTAAAGCAAGTGAGTTCACATTCTGTATATGCACAAATGTACTCTTCCCATACAAAATCTTGTGTTGTTCTTAATTTTTTTAACACTATCATACCTAATTTTGGGTGTTTGTAGGTGAGTCAACAAATACGAAGTGCCGGAGGCAAAGAGAACATACAAGTGCAAATAAAACAAGACAACCACCCCTTTTTTTATTTTCTTGATTTAGCTTCATGTTATGCCACTTGGGTAAAGATGACAGTTACAATCATGATAGGTACAATTATGTTCTTATTAGTTATTTCGTCTGACACAATCACATCATTATCTGACTACTAGTCTTATTTAGTCGAATTGCCTTCAAGGAGTTAACAAGTCCTGCATAACTCAAATCGGCAAGAAACATATCAATCTGACAAATAGGATGGAAAATTCCGCAACTGGCATGCCACAATCCCATTCTTTTGTAAATCAAGTAAGTCCTTAGTTTGTGCGCATAAACATGACATTATGTGTCATGTAAAGACCTTGCATAGTTAACTTTTTGTTATTGAAATTTCTTCTCATATTGTAATTTTTATGTAGGTGGATGATCAAAACTCATCTATGGGGGAAAATACAAATGCTTCTAGTTGCTTAAACCAACTAAAAATCACTCGAACGCTTAATTTTGACCAAAGAGAGCGTGTAAGACGTTAATTAATTTGTATTTTTACTAGACAAATACCCCAATCCAATGTGACAATCTACAGAGTAGAGTACTTGCTTGGAAGTTATACTTCTAGTGCCTATTATTTGAGTGATTCATATAATTTGGTAATTATTTGACTGTTATTTTCCTTTAGCTGAAACGCATCCAAGGAGTTAGCGAGGGTTTTAGCTTGACTTCTACGTCTTCACCACTTTCAAGAGAACTTATGTTCTCTAGGGTAATTAATCCCTATGTAACAACTCAAGTGCATGTTTTTTTTTCCTGATATGATGTTTATTAAATTTGAATAGATTATTCAACTCATTTGGCTATTTTAATTATTTTAAGGACAACTTTATCCACGGTAATCACTCATCACATGAGTAGATGGATCGTTTGCCTCATAACCTTACAAATTCTAGGAGCACTCGAGTTGAATTTGGGACTTGTAATGATGGTGTCACTCTGAATGATGAGATTTCTGGAGATGGTTGTTGGAGACTTGTAGGAACTGCATATAATCAACAAGCACAAAATCCGATCAGCGCACAAAAGATGAAGGATTAGATACTTCTAATTTAGCCAAGCATCAATTTGCCTAAAAAGCTAGCAAATAAGACAGTGGACAATCATAAGCATAGTTAAAATCAATCTTTGCTGAATCAGGTAAATAATCGTTGAATGACATTATGGACTCTATACTTCTAGTTTATTTTTGCTCGTGTATGAATGTGGTTTGTTTTTCTTACTTCAAGTGTCCTCACCAGATGATTTCATTTGAATGACTCTTAGGTATAGTCATACTGAGATAGAAAAGTTAGCCAATAAGGTGATCGAGGAAAATCCGAACACGGTGAGAAGTTTCAGGAATCCAAAGAGACGAGAGTTTGCTCATTACTTTCTAGGCGGCATGGTGCATAAATGCTTATATATTCCTACATTTAAGGTTTGATTTGTCATTTACTTTGGGTTAACTAAGTCTAAAAATAAAACATTATTTATTGTAGGCCTTTATTGAGGGTAAAAAAATGTAGACAAGGAATTATTAAGCAAAATTCTTTACGAAAAGTTATCGTTACTCTTAAGCAACCCAGTAAGAATATGCTATTAATTTTCATACTAGGTTTTCTTGTTAGTTGAGCTTAGTTATGGTTCTATTCTTGGTTGAACTCATTTGGGTTCTATTGTTTGTTGAATTCAGTTGGGTTCTATTGTTGGTTGTTGGTTGAACTCGATTGGGTTATATTGTTGGTTGAACTCACTTGGGTTCTATTGTTGGGAAACTTAGTTGCGGTTCTATTATTGGTTGAACCCCAATCGGGCTCTATTATTGGTTAAGCTCACTTAGGTTATATTGTTGGTTGAACTTGGTTGCAGTTCCATTATTGATTGAACTCAGTTGTGGTTGTGTTATTAGTTGAATACGATTGTGGTTCTATTGTTAGTTGAACTCAGTTGAGTCCTACTGTTAGTTGAACTCAATTATGGTTTTATTCTTAGCTCAACTATGTTGTGGTTCTATTGTTGGTTGAATTCAGTTGGGTTTTATTGTTAGTTGAACTAGTGGTTCTACTGTTGGTTGAACTTGGGTTCTATTATTAGTTGAACTCACTTGGGTTCTATTGTTGGTTAAACTCAGTTGCGATTTTATTGTTCGTTGAACTCGAATGGGGTTCCATTGTTGGTTGAACTGACTTGGGTTCTATTGTTAGTTGAACTCGATTGCAGTTCTATTATTGGTTGAACCTGATTGTGGTTGTATTATTGGCTGAACTCAATTGTGGTTCTATTGTTAATTGGACTCATTTTGGGTCCTATTGTTATTTGAACTCAATTGTGTTCTATTCTTGGTTCAACTCTGTTGTGGTTCTATTGTTGGTTGAACTCTGTTATATGTCTTTAAACCTCATTCTATCGAGTCTGCATCTTTGGTTAATCTCTTTGGTTATCTTTTCTAATAATTCTTTTTTTTTTGTGTTTCAATAGCCTAACAGGTTGCATCTCTGGAGCTAACATCTCTCAATGAAGAAAACGAAGATGGAGACTTTTCTTATACATTCTCAGAGGTTAGGCATGTTCAATCAGCTAGCTACAGCGAAAAAAATTAGCACGATCAATTCAAAACAATGCAACAATATTTAATTTTGATTTCGTTAGTGTTTGTTGCTATGTCTACAATTAATCTTTTTCAAGCACTAATGTGTAATTTATTTAATTGATGTTTGATTAGATCTAGCAAAACTGACTTGAGACCCGAAACCCGAACCGAGTGACCCGGACCCGTACCCGACCCGACATCCAAAATATGCTCATCCGAAAGTGGACCCGAAACCCGAATTGAACCGAACCGAACCATATCCAACCTAAAATTTTCTACAAAGTTGCTTGTTTTGGCATGAGGAGCGTATTTGATCAAAAATTGGTTGACCCGAAATCGACCCGAACTGAACCATACCTGACCCAAACTGAAGCGACCCAAAATATCACTTTACCCAAACATGACCCGACCCAAACTTGAATTGACCCGTACCTGAACCGAATGACCTATTTGCCAGGTCTATGCGTGGTCTATTTTAATTAATTTTATTAATTGGAGAATAATTATATCGATTTATATTATACAATTCTTAATTTAATTATTTATATTGGGTAATGCTAGTAATTATTATAAAACTTGTTAATTAAAAAAAGAACAATTAATTTAAATTTTCCAATTTTAACTTAATAAGTTTTATACTAATTACCAGCATTATTTTTTTAAAAACTAAAATGACACTAATAACACTAATAAGTGTGCGACAAATTCTTACATCTCTCAAGGAGGCATAGCATAAAATTACCACATGTACACTGTGGGTAATTAGTACTTACTCCGCATTTATAAATAAGGGGGATATAGCTCCACCTGCATTCCCAGTAAGTGTGGAGAATACTTCCACGCACTTAATTTCCCCACACTTAGCCTAAGTGTGGGCAACTACTATTTCTACACTTATAAGTGTGGTTATTAGCAAAAGTAAATGTGAAAGGAAGCAACCTTCTTTGTGGTGAAAGACCCCACACGTAAGGAGGTGCATGCTCTAGATTGCCACATTGAATACATCCCTATTGGAACCACGCATGAAGGGAAATAATTGACTTGGCCTACATGATGATGTTCTAGCCATTTTAAACCACCAAAATGAAAAGTGGTGTCAATCTATTCACATAATGAGCATAGTTGAATCTAAGACCAAAAACCTCCACACAAGAGGTCTTGAGTTTAGAAGATATGATGTGTCCTATACCCAAAGTCATGTATTGAGCCATCGAGTTTGGAATTTAGATTAGAGCATTTACGTATGGCTAAAGCATTTTCACACTAAAAGGCCTATTTTTAGTGTCATTTCTTCATCTATTCCATTCCACCATAATCCACCATTTGGTTAGGATTTAGACCATTTTAGAATGAGGGAGAGTAAGTAGAAGAGAGAGATTCGCAAGGAAGTGGATTGGGTTTGTAATAGACAGATTCAAGCGTGAGTTCTAGCGGAGCAATTGTTACCCTTCTCTTCTCTTCTCTCCACTAGATTTATTGATATCTAGATCTATAGATTAGGTTATTTAATTCATGTTAGGTTATAGTTTAAAATCTTATGATTGATGTTGAACTTGCGATTACATTTATTTTTGAATTGATTGTGTAGTGTGCTTTTGAATTGTTGGGTTCGTTCCATCAAATCTAGAGTTTATAATCGTTATAACAAGTTTGGTCACCTTCTTACACTTATTACATATTAGGTGAAGTACTAAAACGTGAAATCTGATGTTAGAGACACTAGATTTGACTTGATTGTGTGATGCCTTGATAAATAATTACCGATCAAGAGACCTAACATGACAATCGCATACCTAATGGACCTAAACTAATCGAGAATCCATGAGAATTAATGATTGATTTGATTTGGGTATTTTGCTCCGCCTTCAAATAGGGTTGTTATACCTTGATTATCGATGCTGAAATTTCCTAATTAAAGAGAGAATGCTTTATCTTTTGAAGTAGGTAATCAGTTGGTTGAATTAATTCTATGAATATTTGTCCATTAAAATCGATAATGGAATAGTTTAATTTCAATCTCAAGTTTTAATTGACTTAGCCTATCTTAATGGAATATAGCCCTACTAATTGACCTAGTCCTTGTGGGAGACGACACTGATTTATTAGAATGCCAATGTGCACTTGCAACCTTGTTAAGTTTTGGTGTTCTTATCGTGGAATATGTAGAATATGGGGCTTTTTCGTAGAGGTTTGACTAAGCATTTGGTTCTTCTTTTAAAAAATTAAAAAAATTCAAAATGCAAAACAATGGCAATTTTTTATTTTTCTCAATTTGTGTATGATTATTTTGGAGGAATTTTAAGTATTTATATGCTTTTCTTGCTTAAAGTGGTTATTATGTGAGTAAATTGGAAATTTTCAACAATCTTGACAAGGGGGTTAGTAGTTAACCCCGTGCTCTTTTAGATTACTGGGGTTTTCATGGTAAAAGTGTTGATGAAGCTTGGTATTTTTTTGAGTGGATTGCTTCAGTTTCATTTGAACTTGAGAAGGCTAGAAGTGTTTGTGGATATTAATTTCCTAATCCTTATACATTCTATGCTAGATCATATTATACCTCTTTTTGGAGTTACTTATCTAATGTTTCTAACTATACCATAAATTCATGTCCTTCTATTGCATGTTAAGCTCAACTTGAATTTCCATCACCAGAGGGCAAGACTGATATCATCTGACGCTACCTGATTCATCATTTCCTTTAGCTATATGAATAGCGGTAGGTGAGCCTTTGGAGTAGTTCCTAGGTTTAATTTTGTTAATACATGTTTTGAGCCAGAAGATACTTTAGATGAGGTGCACAATCTAGTTGACCCTCCTTTGGAGGGTGTTGAGTTATTTTGATTAAGTTTTGATGATAACAAATCCAAGTGTAAAAATTTGTCCAAGTAATGTTGCTCCAAACAGGCCTAACTGGTGTTTTGTTTTTTGTATTAACTGGTTTGCTACATGTGAGAACAAGTCTTTAAAACAGGTTCTACTTGGTGGTTCTATATTAAGAACAACTCGATTGTAAAAGTATGTTGTTCCTGGACTCTAGCAAGATCAGCTCGATGTAAAGCATGTGGTTTCGAAACTCTAGCAATGCAAAGAACAACCCCAGCAAATAAGGTGGCATTGGTGTTCACAGCAGCTCTACAAATCTTGGACAAGATGACTGGTTCAAAACAAGAAGTCTTGGGTATATAGGTTTTATTTATTTAGACTCTTGTTAATATGCCAATATTGAAAACGCTTTTTAAACACCTCTTGAATCGGTATTCGCACTAAGTACTTCAGAACACCAGTTGCGAACAACCCTGCAAACAGGGTGCCTAGGGTGGTTCTGAACTGAAGTGGCCATACCCGGTTATCTTTGAAAATTCACTTCGGTTGGCCAAAATCTCCAGTATACTTTTCTTAAACCCCAAGATTGCTATCTTTCTGGAAAGGATATTCCTTGAATATATTATGGGAGATTTGCGAAAATAGTTTTTGGGGAATTTGCCAAATCTAAATATTTTCCTTTGCCCATATTTTCGGATTTGATAAAAAATCCCAAAACTGAAGATTTCTGGTTGCTTTTGAATCTTCTTCACGGCTATGAAAAGATAAGGGTTATCTCTTGAGATAACAAATCCCTTATAACTTGGAAAAACTTGCCACTAGTCGTTGGGAATATCTCTCTTGAAAATCCTTTTCCAAACTTAGCTGAATTCTTCTCTTCTCCTTGGTTTTTGACCGTTGGGTTTTTTACATAAAAAGCTCAGCCCTTTCGCCTACACATACACTGAGACATTAAGAGAAAAGGGAAGAAAAGAAAGCAAAGAGTGAAAACCTGGAAACACACAACATATAGGAAATTTCAAAAAGAGGTTTTCCTAGAAGAGTTTTTGAAGTATTCTTGAGAAAAGAAAAACCAACTCAAGTTGTGTTTAAACCAAGCTTTCGATATATTGGCATAATAGGATCTTCATTGTACCTTACATCTGCTTAGTAAGAAGCACCCCAGTAAGGTGTTTGTTGAGCTTGATCTCAGATCAGTCAATAGTGAAAGAGTGTGTCCTAGTCGTGTGGACTTTGGACGTGTCCTATCTGGTGAGATTTGGACGTGGTGTAATCTGCCTTAGAGAATGAGATTACGTGGTTGCAAGGTTGTAACAAGGTGTGTTACAATTATAACGAGTTAAGCCCGGTTTAGTGAAGTGGTTAAATCCTATACGAGGTAGGTCGTGGTTTTTCACACCTCAGTTGGGCTAGAGGTGTTTTCCACATAAAAATTGTGTGTGCTTTATTTTTCCGCATTTATCTTGGTGATTTTCGCATTTGGTATATCTGAGAACACCCTCTGCAAACAAGTCATAGGGGTGTTTGTTATTTACAACGCGAAAATCAGACACCACAATTCACCCCCCCTCTTGTGGTAGAATACTCACTAATTCAACAGAGGGGTCACATGATTGTTTTTGTGCATGATGACTTTCCTAGCCTTGATTATGATATTGTTCTCCCCAAATACCTTGATCATTCGCCCTAGTATTACCTTGATGTGCCCATTAATTATGTTATGGTTTGCAATGCTAATGTTTACCTTGGCTATGAGGGCAACATGTTTGATTTAGTTAGTGGGAATGTTGTTAATTTCATGTCCCTAGGTTGCTTTAGTTGGTATAATGCGTCTGTTAACCCTTATGGCATGTACCTAGTGGATGAGCCTAAAAAAATACATGGAATACTTAGATTTGTCTCTAGGTCTTCCTTTGGCATTCTCTTTGTTTAAGGGAACGATGAATTTCTTTGATGCGATTATCTTGATGCTCTTTTACTACTATGCTTGCGAATCCCATGTTGTGGCGTTTGAAACACTTTTGCCTATGTTAACAACGTTGGTGCTTCCAGCACTTAACTAGGTGTGATTATTCTCTTTTGTTTAACCTTTCCCTTCTCCTCATTTTTTTACTTTGAATAATAACGCTTTACCCATGCATGGAGGAAGGTTAGTTTCATATTTTTCATTTTGGTTTTTATTTTGCATACTTGTTAGAGTGTATTTGCACTAGTGTGTTTTATTTAGTTGCATTTAGGTATGCGCATAGGATTACATGTAGGGATGTTGTGGATTGGATTGGGATGCCTATGATGATGCTTTGCTACGCAGGTTAGTTTACATGAGCTTGAGTGAATTTTTATACATAATTCCTTTTGGTGTGAAAATTATTGATGGTTTTGTAAATATTTCAAGTTTTGACCCTTTATCTTGATTAAGAACTATTTTACCCTTTGGGGTTTTTAGCAGTATTGTTGGTACATGGACCTCATTTTATGAGCTAGTTGAGACTATGATAGGTATCCAGTGGGATTTTAAACCTTATTTAGACTGCTTCATCATATTTAGTCTCATGTTCTTTGATGTGTGTGACTCTTCTAAGTTGCATCTTTAGAACTTGCCTAAATTCTTATTCAAAACAACATTAGCATGTGCATAGTTGATGATGTGGCAGTGACATTCTTTCTTTCTTTGGTCATTTTAGCCATAGAGTGAAATAGCCTACCTTGTGTTACATGTTAATGCCCTATTAACCCTATTGTGCCTATGACTATTTGCTTGTTGCGATCCTTTAGAATTTGGCCCTTGACCATACACATATTGTTATCCTAAAGCCAAGCTTATGCAACATCACTTCTTACTTGTAGTGCATAGTTTTTGGGGTGTTTAAGGTTGCTTTGGTATAGTGGTTTATTGAGGGGTTGATGGCATTAAACATTTAGTATTTTTTATTTGTTCCACCTCTTATTTGGGTCTCATATATATATGCATTAGGTTGTGACTTGATAGTCCGTGATCCCATGCCCTTTAATAGTTAAAATTCCCATTTCATTTTCTCAAAAAAAAAAGGAAGAAAAATAATGTTGTAGAAGGAATTAAAAAAAAAGAGAGAAAATCAATAATTGATTGGCATTTGATACAACACAACTTGTGTTCTTTTTTGTTAAGTCATTTCCTACTTAATTCATAGGAAATGCTCATTGTGTTTTTGAGGTGTTTAGCGTTGATGAACTTCATGGTTTCTTGGTGGTTAGTTGATTGCTCGCTAGTCACTTAGCTAAATAGTTCCATGTTGCCCAAATTCATTAATCTATCTCCTTCCCTTGACCCTTTAGCCCATGGTACAAGCCATATGAAGTCGTGTTGAATATCATATGAACATTGCATCTTAATGGTGGGGAATAGGAGATTCTAGGCATGCCTATGGTAGTTTGCATTTCGGAATGAGTCTTGAGTGAACCTATGATATATTTCAAACACTTGCGCAGAGTGTTCTACATTTCTTAAAAGTGAGGTTCTATAGGCCTATTTAACTCTACTCAATTTGACGTACTTTGTGATTGTTTGGGGGTGATCAAGTTTCATGATGAGCTTATGGTCGCATACTTCTTTGAAAACATTCACCTTCTCTTGACTTTAAAATGTCAAGCACACTACTTGGGGTTACCATTGATTGATATTCTTACTTGTGATATGTTGGTGAGTTGTCTAGCCTAAGGACAATGTTGTATTTTTGAATATGGAATGTATCTTCCCTTGTTAGTTTTATCTAGTGTTTGCTTGAGGACAAGCGAAGGTTTAAGCATGATGGAGTGATGAATGTCATATTTGCATGGATTATTTGAGTATTTGGGAGTTATTTTAGGGGATTAATGTGCTTAGTTGTGCGAGCTATGCCCCTACTTCAAATGTTACGCTTAGTTTCACTTGTTTTATGTGCTTTTGTTGATTTTGACATGGTGAGCACAAGATATTGAGTGGAATGATGATTTTTGTGGCCCTATAGATCACAGAAGAACACGGACATGCTATGGGCAATGGCATGGTCAAGGAGGTTCTAGGGCGAAGCAATAGGAGACACAATTGAAGAACAAGCTGACCAGTGGGCATCATGGACTGGATGAGGTGGTCACGACCGTCTGACAATAGTGAGCCTCCTTACCTGGTCGCATTGTTTTCTTTGCAACTCATTGACTTTCAGGGGTTCTTTACGTTTGACTAGAGCATTTTCGCAATAAAAGGCCTATTTTCAACCTCATTTTTTCATCTATTCCATTCCACCATAATACACCTCTAGTTAGGATTTAGACTATTTTAGAGTGAAGGAGAGGTAGTAGGTTTGCAATTGACAGCTTCAAGCATGCATCTGGGTAGAACAATTTTTTCCCTTCTCTTCTGTTTTTTCCATTAAATTTATTGCTTTCTAGATTGATATATTAGTCTACGTAATTCATGTGAATTTGTGGTTTAAAATATTGGGATTCATGTTGAACTTGCAATTATATATGTGTTATTGAATTGATTGTCTGGGTGCTTTTGAATTGTTAGGTTCATTGTTGGAATTAAGTACTAAAAGGTGAAATCTGATGTCAAAATACCATATTTGACTCAATTGCATGATGTCTTGAGAAAGAATCACCGATCAAGAGGCCTAAAATGATAATCGCGTACCTAATTAATTTACAGCAATCGAGAATCCATGAGAATTGATGATTGATTTGATTTGGATATTTTGCTCCGTCTTGAAAGAGGGTTGTGATACCTCATTTATCGACTTCAAATTTCCTATTAAAAGAGAGAGTGCTTGATCTACTCTTAAAGTAGGTAGTTGGTTGGTTGACTTAATTCCACGAATACTTATCCATCAGAATAGAGAGTGGATTAGTTCAACTTCAATCTCAAGTTTTCATTAGCTTAGCCTATCTTGATGGAGTAATGGAATATAGTTCGGCAGATTAACCTAGCTCTCGTGTCAGACGAAACTGATTTACTAGAACCCCTGCGCACTTGTTGCCTTATAAAGTTTTTGGTGCCATTGCCGGGGACTAGTGTCGAATATTGGGCTTTTTCTGAGAGATTTGAATAAGCATTTGGTTTTTCTTTTTTTAAAATTTGCAAATTTCAAAAGTTCAAAAAAAATTGTAATTTTTCATTTTTCCCATTCGAATATGAATTATTTTGAAGGTATTTTAAGTGTTTAAATGCGCTTCTTGCTCAAAGTGGTTATTGTGTCGGTAAGTGGGAAACTTTGGACACTATTGATAAGGGTATGAATAGTGAACCTTGTGCTCTTTTAGATTATTGTGTTTTTCATGGTAAAAGTGTTTATAAGGCATGGTATGTGCTTCAGTGGATCGCTTAGGATTCGTTTAAATTTAAAGAGGCTAGTAGTGTTTATAATCATTCTTTTCCTGATTCGTCTACATCCTATGCCACATCTTATTATGCTCCTTTTTGGTATGACTTTTGTAATTCTTCTGACTATGCTATAAATTCACGTCATATGCATGTTATGCTCAACCTGAATTTTCATCACCCAATGACACCCCTAACGTCATCTTGACTTTACCTAATTCGTCATTTCCTTTAGCTCAGTGCGCGAGGGTAGATGAGTCTTTTTGGAATTTTGTCAATACATGTGTTGAGCTAGAAGACACTTTAAATGAGCTGCACGATCTAGTTAAGACATTTTTGGAGGGGTCATATGATTTTTTTGTGCATGATGACTTTCCTAGCTTTTGTTGCAATATTGTTCTCCCCAATCACCTTGATCATTCCCATGTATCACCTATGTGTCCACAACCCTCTCATTCCCCCGAGTATTATCTTGATGTGCCCATTGATTATGTTATGGTCTGTGATGCTAATGTTGACTTAGGCTGTGAGGGCAACATGTTTGATGCGCTTGGTGGGAATGTTCTTATATTTGTTTACCTAGCCTGCTTGAGTGGGTATAATACATCTGGTGAAACTTATTGCATGTACCTAGTGGATGAGCCTAGAAAAATTATGTGAAATACTGAGTTACATTTGTCTCTGGGTTTTCCTTTTGCATTTGCTTTGTTGAAGAGAGCAATGACTTTAGTTGATGTGATTATCTTGATGCTCTCTTACTACCATGCGTGCAAATCCCATGTTGTGGCGTTCAAAATGCTTTTGCGTGCGTTGACAACATCTAATGTGGATAGCAAAGTTTTGAAGACATGATGGAGCTACTAAAGCTCCATGTGCCTTGATTATTAGGAGGCCTTAGCTTAGGTGCACCCAACACCTGACATGGTTAGATTGCTCTCCTTTGTTTCTCCCTTCCTATCTCCTCATTTATTTACTTTAAATGATAATGCTTTACCTAAGCATGGAGGAAGATTGGTTTCATATTTTTCATTTTGGTTTTTAGTTTGCGTAGTTGTCAAAGCATATAGTTTTAGGTTTCCACTCATTTGCACTAGTGTGTTTCATTTACTTGCATTTAGGTATGCAGATAGAATTGCATGTAGGGATGTTGTGGATTGGATTGAGATGCCTATGATGATGCTTTGCTTGGTACATTAGTTTTCATGAGCTTGAGTGACTTTTTATGTGTAATTCCTTTCGGTGTGAAAGTTTTTGATGGTTTCGTAAATATTTCATACTTCAACCCCTTGTCTTGATTGAGATCTATTTTACCTCTTGGAGGTCTTAGCATTCTGATTAGTACATGTACTGCATTTTATGAGCTAGTTAAGACTGTGGCAGATATCTAGTGAGATTTTGAGCCTTATTTTGACTACTTCTTTGTATTTAGTTGCACGTTCTTTCATTTGTGTGACTCTTCTAAGTTGCAGCACTATGACTTGCCTAGATTCTCGTTCAAAAACCACATGAGCATGTGCGTAGTTGATGATGTGGTAGAGACATTGTTTCTTTCATAAGTGAGTTTAGCCACAGAGCCAAATAGCATACCTTTGTTACACGTTAACCACTTGCTAACCTTGTTGTGCTTATGACTATTTTCTTGCTGTGATCCTTTCCTTTTTAGCCCTTAGCCCTACACATATTCTTATCCTAAAGCCAAGCATATGGAGCATCACTTCATGTATGTAGTTGTTAGTTTTTGGGGTGTTTATGATGACTTTGTATAGTGGCTCATTGAGGGGGTAATAACATTAAACATTTAGTATATTTTATTTGCCCCGCCTCTTATTTGGGTCATATATATATGAATTAGATTGTGAATTGACATTCCATGATCCCATGCCATTCAATAGTTGAAATTATAATTTTATTTTCACAAAACAAAGGAAGAAAAAAACATGGAGAAAGAATTAAAAAAAGAAAGAAAATGAATAAGTGATCGGCATTCGATATGTACGTAACTTGTATTCCTTCTTGATCAACTCATTTCCTACTTAATTTATGAGATATGCTCATTGCGTTTTTGAGGTTTTGAGAGTTGATGAACTTCGTGGTTTCTTAGTGGTTTGATGGTTGCTCCCTAGTTACTTGGCTAAATAGCTCCGAGTTGTCAAAATTTGTTAGCCCACCTCCTTCCCTTAACCCTTAGCCCACGTTACAACCCATATGAAGCCCTCTTGAATATCGTATGCACATTGCATCTTAATGGTAGAGAATATGAGAGTCTAGGCATGCCTATGGCAGTTTTCACTTTCGGAATGAGTCTTGAGTGCACCTATGATATATTCCAAACACATGAGTGAGAGTGTTGTACATTTCTAGAAAGTGAGGTTCTACTATTCTATTTAGCTTTACTCAATTTCATGTGCTTACATGATGTGCTTTTTGGTTTTTAGGGGTGATACAGTTTGACTTTAAGCAAAAGGTCGTATACTCGTTTGTAAACATTCCCCTTCTCTTGACTTTAAAATGCCTAGCGCACTACTTGGGATTGCCATTAATTAATATTCTTGCTTGTGATGTGCTGTCAGTTGCCTAGCCTGAGGAGGTTGTTGTATTTTTTAATATGGAATGCATCTTCCCTTGTTGGTTTTATCTACTGCTTGCTTGAGGATAAACACAGGTTTAAGCATGAGGGAGTGATGAACATCATACTTATATGGATTATTTGAGTGTTTGGGAGTCATTTTAGGGGATTAGTGTGCTTAATTGTGTGATTGATGACCCTGATTCTACAGCTACACTCTGTTTCACTTGTTTTGAGAGCATTTCCTGATTTTGGCTTGGTGAGCCTAAGATATGTGAGTAGAATGATGATTTTTGAGGCCTTATCGATTAGAGAAAAGCACAAACATGCTATATGGTCAATGGCACAGTGAAGGAGGTTCGAAGAAGAAGTAGCAGCAAAAACAATTGAAGAACAAGCTGACAAGTGGGCACCATGTCCTTAATGTGGTGGCCCCTACAGCGAGACCGTGGTGAGCCTCTTTTCCCGATCTCGTTGCTTTCTTCGTAGATAATCCACTTTCAGTGTTTTTTTACCATTGGCTGGAGCATTTTCGTAATAAAAGGATTGTTTTCAACATCATTTCTTTATCTATTGCATTCCACCATAACTCACCATCTACTTAGGATTTAGACTATTTTAGAGTGAAGGTGAGCAATTAGAAGAGGGAGATTGGAGAGGAAGCAAGATTGGGCTTGTAATCGACATATTGAAACACGCATTCGGGGCAAAGCAATTCTTTCCCTTCTTTTCTCTTTTCTCCATCATATTTATTGCTTTCTAGATAGATATATTGGGCTATGTAATTCTTGTGAAGTTGTAGTTTAAAATCTTGGGATTGATGTTGAACTTGCGATGGTATGTGTTCTTGAATTTATTGTTTGGTGTGCTTTTTTAATTGTTAGGTTTATTTCATCATATCTATAGTTCAAATTCATTGAAAGAAGATTGACCACCTTCTCCCTTATATTAGATATTGGGTTAAGTGCTAAAAGTAGAAATTTGATGTGAGAATCACTAGATTTAGCTTGATTGCATGATGTCTTGAGAAAGAATTGTCGATTCAAAGAATTAAAATTTATGTCATTGTAGGAGACTTATAAAGTTTTTTGTGTGATTGCCGAATAGTAGTGTCGAATATTGGGCTTTTTTGGAGAGGTTTGACACAGCATTTTGTTTTTCTTTAACAAATAAAAATATTCAAATTTCAAATTTTTCAAAGAAAAGGACAATTTTTCATTTTTCCCAATTCGAGCCTGAATTGTTTTGGAGGCTGACACTACCTCAAAGTGTTGCAGTATAGTTTAATATCGTTCTCACAGAGACTAAATGTAATATATTGAGTTTTGACCATTATAAAAGGCTAAGCAACCAAATTTTAATGGATTGTTTCAACTATCACTATTTAACTATCGGAAAATTCAATCAAATTAAAAACATTTAGGGAATTATTTTGCCTAGTAAAGAGTTGGATCGCTGAATTTAAATATGCACTTTACCTAGATCTTGATGGTTGAAAAGAGCGCAATTGAACTAAAAATTTAACCTTTTATTTTGGAACAAACTGAATTGCTTAAACTAATCCAATTAGCATTCTTTCAAATGTCCTTGTTTCTAGTATTAGTTATAGACTTTTGATTGGTAGGATTTCCTCTCAACAAACATATCTCTTTTAAGAATTATTAAATTAAGTTTTAACTTGTTCTAATAGTGAGTTTCTCCTTTCAATACTTCACTCAACTATCTAGTATAAGAAAGGAAATCTAGCCAAAAATTTAATCAAAATAGTTCATTCACAAGATAGAATTCAATCTCACCAATTTAGATAAAGCACAAATACTAAAAATTAAAGATCTAGCATCAATACTTTGGCTAACAAGTCCCTAGATTGAATAAAACTACTCACACATAATTGAAATTAACATCTAAATGTAGAGTTTAAGAAGACATTAGAAGGAATGAAAGCTTAGCAACAATTGTGGTCTTCAGTGGTTTCCCAATCTCCAAGCCTCCAACTGCCAATCTTCCACTTTAATTCCCTCTCTTGCTCTAAAGAAAACTTAAAATTCCTAAAACTAATGATAGAAATGAGATAAAGATGACTGATAGATGTATTGGCTCTCTTTCTTGTATAGCTGAAAACCCTTTTTAAGCCTAAACTTGGCGTCCTCGGCCACAACATGAAACAAGACAAAGAGGTAAGCAGTTTCAAGCTCACCACGAATTGTGGCTTTCACCACGAAGAGTCTGTGGTACCTGTGTCTCAAAATTCTCTAGTTCTTCTTTCTTCTTCAGAGGCATGGTGACTTGGGGGCATCCGTGGGGAGTCAAAATATACTCAATTGGGGTCAAAGCAATGGTAAAAAGGTCAAAAAAACCTATACAAAAAAGAACCATACCTAAGTGTAAAACGTGAATAGGAGTATAGATTATAACATGAAGTTTATAATTCTCCCTAAAAATGCGACAAAATGACCCCAAAATGGAATATACCCTAAGCATTTATCAAACTCCCCCAAGCTCAAACCATTGCTTGTCCCCAAACAACTATGAAAACCAAAACCATCGTGAAAAACCTCCTCGGGTAAATAATAGTAGCAACATCAATAGCCTAACCGACCCGATAGGCTAGCCTAAAAGTAACTGAAAACATTGCAAAATAGATAAGAGAAGGAAGTTTTCGAAATAAGAGCAAGTACTATCACATCAAACATTAAATCGATCACCTAAATCAACTTAAACAATCATATTGGCACGTATAAAAGATAGAGCTAAAAGAACCGGTAGAATCTCACTTTAGGAATGAAGCACTCATCACTCACATGTTTAAAATATAATAAAGTTCTCTTAATTCTCATTCCAAATAATCAAATCTACCATAAGTCGACAAGACTCTTGAATTCGCCACCACTAAAATGCAAAACATGCTAGGCAATTATGAGGACTTTGATAGGGTTGTAACGAGGCTATGCGTAAAGGTAAGAGGGGAACAAATATGTTGGGATTTCTGGAGCTCAAAGCTACATACTTTGAGAATAAATCCTCTTTGCCTAATTATTCACTAAAATACTCTTCACTCTAAACACCAATACATGTCAAATACACAAAATTACCCCTAGTTAGTCCACAATTCTAGAAAGTGTTGAAGTACATCTAATATAAAATCTATACCAAATCCTTGTATTATTTTGCTTCTCTCTTTTTTTTCAACATTCTTTTTCTTTTTTTTTGTTGATTCGTTTTTGTTTTCAAAGAGAAGGATTATGACAAGAGAATTGTACACTTTTCAATATTTTTTCTAACAACTCACAAAATTTAACCCAATTGACACCAAGGAAAATACTGCATAAATATTGCATACAAACAAACCACACCAAACAACAATGTCATTATCAATAAACTACTCCCAATCACTTATAAAGCTTTATAGTCTTGGCTAAAAAGGTAAGATATGCATTTGGCTAAGGTTCATTATTATAGGTTTGCATTAAAAAAATAGGTCAAGGCTCAAAGGGGGTAGCAAGGGATAACTCGTACATAATAAGGGTGGCTATTTGGTCAATGTAGCTCATAAATTCAAATAATGCCTCGATCATATTTCCGAAACATACATCATAAATGTGATCTTAAACAAGAGTCAAACCCAGTTTCAGAGGTTGGAAATCTAGGAAGAGCCACAAATAAAAAAGAATATGACACTAAAATGATGAATTAGTCCAATCAAGCTCAAAATCTCATAGGACACCTACCAAAGCTCAACTAGCTCAGTAGATCACATGTGCCAAATATTCATGTAAAGAATCATTGAGTAATTGAATCATAGTCAACATGGCAGACAAAACATTAAGCACATTTCAAAAACTTATAATCAAACATTTTATTCACATGGCAAGACAAAAAAGGTCAAAATAAGCTAAAGAAAACTACTTTGTCTAAGATTCGTCATCGAAAGATTTCATTGCTTTTTTTTTTGCTAACCCTAAAATGCAACTAAAAATTAAAAATACTAAAATAAAGCTAAAACTAAGAAAACAAACCTAAAAATAGAAAGAAAAATGAAATGATTAACTAAAAATGCAAACTACTCCTAAATGCATTATGTAAAATGCAAACTACTCACACATCCACATCACATACACATAGTCACACACAACTCCCCCATGCTTGGACAAAGCATTGTCCTCAATGCAAGGACGTAAAAAATAATAGAGAAGAAAAAGAAGAACTAAAAAGGAGGAGGGTGAGAAGGAGGGTGGGGTTGAGAAATATGTTAGTCATGCCAAGTTTCTAAACAAGCCCTGAAGTCTTGGAAGTATTGGTTTTAGGGAGCAATCATCCTACGGAGCTCATCGTGCCGCCCCTAAACAAAGTCACAGAGTGCGGTATTCTCAATTTGAATATAAGCTCGAAGGGAGGTTTGCTTGTCTTGGATTGACTGAAGGGTAGCATGTAAACTAGCATAATCTGAGGAAGAGGATAGTTGGGAGGAACTAGAAGCCCTTAGGTGAGGAGGGGATGAGGTGGTACGAGTTGTGCCAACTCTTCATCACCCGTTGAAAAGTAAGATTTGCCTAGTTTAAGAGAGTGGTTCAGTCAACATTTGGGAGAGACATGAGACAACTCCCAGGATAAATCCAACAAACATGTCCAGCCTCCACCTTACAAAACATCATTTGTTCAAAAGCGGCTAAGTTCAACCACTCAAAACCGGGAACTCTATCATCGGGGTTGGGTTTTATTCCAACATACCTAGTAATGGGGGTAATGAGGCGTATAATCATAATCCTCTGTGCGGAACTAGTGGGGGCACTATTTAACTAATTAACCAAGAATGAACCAAGATCAAGGTGGTCACCTTGGAGCATGCTAAATAAGAAATATAATTCAGACAAGAGAGGCACATTTAAATTATCCTTCCTAACAAACATACCACAAGCAAGTAATCTCTGGGCCACTCGAATACAGGGGTTTCTAATAACAGTGCCTTTAGTGTTGCTTTTATTAAACTGATAATCCCCATAAATTTTATTCTAAAAAGCGTGTGGGTTAAATTCTTTGGGACACGTCGATAAGTCAAGTCTATACTCGGTGGAAAGTCAATTATGCTATTAAAGGCACTCAAATGTATCCTTCTTAACAAGGAGGCCTACCTCCACATGCAACGTACTCAGAACCTCAAGAGTGAGGTCGTGATAAGTGTGGTCCCTATTCTCCAAAAATTTCCTAAGCCTTCCAAAGCAAATAACCAAAGAATGTCGTCCAATAAATCCAATCGGGTTAACAAATCCTCATCATAATAATGAGTAGCAATAAATAGCTTACTACTCAACATTATATCTAACAATAGGCTCAGGATGTGTTAAACCAAAGGGGTTTGTAATATTACATCAGTTTCTTACATTGGTTGAGGTTTGGGAAGTCCACAGTGCGCATTGTGGTGCTTGAGTTGACATCCTCGCCTCTTGAGTGGGTCTTGCCTTCTTATTGGATGCCATGGGAAGGAAGAGTAGATGAGTGAAAGCTCTAAACACTAACTAAAGTAAATTGGGAAGAAAAATGGCAAAAAATGAAAAATCAGTGAAAATTAAGGTGAATGGGGAAGAAATATGGAAGAATGTGAGAAAATTTGGAAGAATGGAAGATGAAGTTATGTTGCTGAAGGTTGGGGTATGAAGATGGGTAAAATGTGAGTGAAAGAAGGCAAGAAAAGAGAAATTTAAAGGAGATTTGGAGTGAAAGTAAAGGAAATAAGAAAAAACGGAAGAAATTGGATGAAAAATGAGTAAAAATTGAAGGTTTAGAGGTGGATGGTTATCGAGATTTTAGAGAGAGAAGGAGAGAGTTTAGAGAGAGAGAAATAGTGGAGGGGTTGAAGAAGATGAAAGGTTTTTAGGTCAAAGGGCATGAAAAACCGTTTATCGTGGACAGAGAGACTCACCACAGACCGCCCGTGGTGAGCTCTAGTTTAGCACTATTCTTTTTTTTTTTTTACAGATACGCCACAGACCAAGTTGGGCATCACTAGGGGTTTGTGGTAGCTGCTAGTGGAGCTTCTAAAACTCTCTTATTTTTTTGATGTTTTTTTCTTCTGTTTACTCTTTTTTCTCTCTTTCTCTTTTTTTTCTTTGTCTTGAAAAACAAGAAATGCACTATATACAATCAAAGAAAAGAAAAACTTAGGTTGTCTCTCAAAAAGCGCTCTTTTAGGGTTGGGAGCTCGCCCGTCTCAAGCTCGAGGTCAGAAAGATCATGGACAGAGGCCTTGTCAATGGGTTCCCACCTATCGCCTGACTTTTCTTTATCACGAACCTAGAAGTCAAACTCTTGCACTAGAAGGTACCATGTGAAGAGCTCGGGATGGAGGTCCTTCTTTAACATCAACTGTCGCCAACTAGTGCAATCCGTGTACAAAACAAACTTGTAGTGAGCTCCATCAGACGGACAACTTCCAAACTCAAATCCTAAGTTAAAATCACACTTGATATCATCAGCAAGAGGCATAGACTGCACTACTTGAGCAAACGTACAATAATTGCTCATGAAAAACTTCATTAGTAGCATAAGGCCTATCATTGGTTATGCTAGGGGGCGCAGGTGCATCCAATTTCACCCTAGCATTATTAAGGTTAATGCCTTTAGACGTAACACATTCAAACACAAAAGGGTCAACATGTCACCAATCATCAAAGGAGCCAATCTCATGAAAATCTGAATCTTCTTTAAAAGTAGATGACGGAGAGGAGAAATTTTGGTTTTCAAACAAAAAAATTCAACATGACATTCCCCCATGTCAAATGTTAATCGTCCTCCTTTCACATCAACCGTGCAACCAGAAGTGACCAAGAAGGCTATCCCTCGAATAATCTAGGCCTATGTGTGTACGACCATACCTAAGATTATAAAATCATGAAGCATATAAAAATCACCTCCTTTTATAGGAACATTCTCCAAAATACCTCAAGGACACTTTATGGAACCATATGCCAATTGGAGTGAAATAGGTATTGGTTACAACTCACCTAAGCCAAGCTTCTGGAAAAATGAATAGGGCATAAGACTAACTGATAAGTGCCTTTGATTATTTCATTTGTTGGGGTAGTTTTATGGCACTTTCCGGGGTTTTAAGAGCCTGATATTATATCTTATACTCTTTTTCCCGATTTATGCTTGGGTATGGTTCTTTAGTGATTGCTGCAGGTTTTCAGACTGATTGACCCAGTATTTGACTTCGTGGGAGCATGTTTCTGCTCATCACAATACCCCCAATGTCACCATACCCGTGGAGCAAGAAGAAAAACAAGAGAGATCGGTCCAGCACACACCACAGTCCGACCATGGTGACCACCACAAACCGTGATGCCTTTGTAACTGTGGCCTCTTCATCTCCCTTCAGCAGTATGGCTAAGAAAGCTTCAATTTTCACTTACAGGGACGTCGCTCGGCAGCAATGGGGAGGATTTTCTCATCTTCCATTGTCATTACCTTTCTCAATTTTTATCTTTTATAGTTAGAATTTTAGTTTGATTTTGTGTTCAAGTCAGAATCTTGAGCGTGGAATTCGATTTTGTGGGCGCTTTAAAGACTTTATTGGAAGCTGTCATTGCCAAGCTTTTCCCTCTCAAATCTCGCTAAATCATGGGTGAGCAATTTATCTTGTTTAGGGATTTGTTTGTTAATGAAAGTGTACTTAGATCATTTTCAATTCAATAGAATTGTGTTTTCTTTCATGTTGGTTTGATTTCATTTTATCAAGTAATTATCATGTTGTGAGTGGACTTAGCCAAATTTGAGACAATTGCGTGCAGAACTGAAAGGTGAAATTCGATTGGTAGACCGCTTGATAGGACTTAACGTAACAATGGCTTGCAAGTGAAATTTTCATGTTGGGAGGATGAATGAGTAATCAAAAATACTGAACCTAAACTAAGACAAATTAGTTTGAAAGAACGACTTTGGTTTAATTTGGGCAATTTGGTCAATTTCGAAAGAATAGACTAAATTCCGAATGGATTGCAATTCCTTGAAATTATCCAATTTAGAGAAATGCAAATGTTAAATCGTACGATCCAACACCTTTCTTAACTAAGTAAATCCATAGATATTTTTTCCTTGATTGAATTTAGAAACTGTTAATTAGAAATAGCCGAATCAAAATTCTCAATTAAGATATTGCTTAGCATTTTCTAATAGAAAAAACTTTGTAATTTTGCTTTGGTCTCTGTGGACGATACTTTCTTTTTAACTATAACACCCGTGCATTTGCGGTAGTGTCAAGTTTTTGACATCGTTGCCGAGGACCAAATTGCTAAATATCGAGTCAATCTTGTGAGAGTGACTAAGTATTTTTCTTTCATTTTTTTTTCTTCCACTTTTGATTGCTTTGGTAGTGTTGGTAATTTAGCTTGCAGGAAGATTATCCCTTTTATGCGAAGTCCATTCGTATACGAACGCGATCCTGAAATTAAGAGGACTTTTCATCAAAAGAGAAAGAAGCAAAGGGCAGAAAGACAAAGGCGCAAGGCTCAAGAAACTTCGCCAAAGATGGAACCACCAAGACGGGAGCCTAGAAGAAGGACACTTCGGAATTTCATCACTCCAAGTGTCCAAGGTATCACCTCTAGCATAGCTGGACCCACATTAGAGGTGAACAACTTTGAGTTGCGGCTGGCATTAGTCTCAATGGTTCAACAAATGCTGTTTGGAGGATCACCAATGGAGGACCCCAATCTTTACCTCTCAATCTTTTTGAAAGTGTGCAATACAGTGAAGTTAAACAGGGTCTCCACTGATGCAATCCGCCTTCGCCTATTCCTGTTTTCTCTCAAGGACAAGGCGCGTGCTTGGCTACATTCATTGCCATTGGATTCCATCACCACTTGGGACGAGCTAACTAAAGCCTTTCTTGGCAAATTCTTCCCACCATCAAAGACGGCAACTATAAGGAACCAATTCACTACATTCACTCAAAGGGAGGATGAATCGCTCTATGAAGCTTGGGAGCAATTTAAGGACTTGCTAATGTTATGCCCTCATCATGGACTCCAAAAGTGGATGATCATCCAAACCTTTTATAATGGAGCTACTCAAGCGGTGCGATCCACCATAGATGCGGTGACGGGAGGCACTTTGATGAACAAGACAGAGGATGAAGCCTTCAATTTGATAAAGGAGATGACACTAAATAATTTCCAATGATTCACCAAACGAGGCCAACCCAAGCGGGTTGGAGGTAAGCTTGAAATTGATGCATTTACTTTGCTTTCTGCTAAAGTTGATGCTATGACTCAAAGGTTGGACTGTATAAATGTAAATGCTGTGAATTCTAGTACCCCTCCCCCATGTGAAATTTACGGTTCTATTGAACATGTGACTTTGAATTGTCAAGTTGGAGTCCTTTTTTCTAAAACTTTAGTGAAGTCAATTATGTCCAAAACTTCAACCCGAGACCAACCAATGACCCTTACTCCAATACCTACAATTCGGGTTGGAAGAATCATTCAAATTTCTTATATAGGTCTCATCCAAACCCGCCAAATACGCCCTCATTAAATGCTGGGCCACCCCTCGATTTGACCACCTTTCCATCCACAAGCTCCTCAAAAGTCCAATTTAGAGGCCATGATGGAGAATAAGCTTTTGGTGCAACAAAACCAAGATGAGTATATAAAGCAATAGCCTATAAGGTTGATATACTTACAACTTACAATAAGATGTTTGAAGCTCAAATTGCCCAACAAGTTAGATCTTCATCTACACCCCCGACTAAACCAGAATCTAACCCCCGTGAGTATTGTAATTGTGTTACCTTGACGGAACGGGTAGAGAACCCCATTGACCCCAAGGACACATGATTTGAAAAGGGTAGAGAAATAATCATGGTTGAGAGTAATGGTGGCAAGGTCGTGACATTCATAGAGAATGAATGTTTAGAGATCCCTACATTTTTTCCACCTAAGCATCCTAACCCAAGTAGCTTTTCTATCCCCTGTGTTATGGGAAATGTGGAAGTTGAAAGAGCCTTGTGTGACCTAGGTGCAAGCGTCAATTTAATTACATACTCTTTGTTTCATAGGCTTCACTTAGGGCCATTACAACCCCCACCCTTTTCACTACAACTAGCAGACGGTTCTAAAACGCAACCTTTAGGCAAATTAGAGGATGTGCTAGTCAGAATAAGAGATATTTAGGTGCTGGAAGACTTAATCATTGCTGATATGACTGAGACCAATGATGCCCAAATTATTCTTGGCAGACCCTTCCTAGCTGCAGCAGGTTGCCATATTGATGTAAAAACGGGGCTGCTAACATTTGAAATACAAGGGTGTTATGCTATGTTCTGTCGTATAAAGGAGAAAGTGATTTCTCCTAATTCTTTCCTATTAGATGCATTTCCCCTTTCTTTTGAGATTAACATGGAGGATGTTTTGAATTGTCAAAGTCCTCCTGATTTTGATTGGATTTCCACTAAGGATCCTGACCATGGGTATGTTAAGGTGGAGTTTACTGCTCCTATGCCACCTAACATACCTTAGGTTGATGCCCATGCTTCCAATGAGTCTACCATAAGTGATTATTGTAGGTTTGCCCAAGCGATTCTCTCTTTGCCTCCTATGCAAGGAGTTGATGCCAACTTTGATTTGGGGATTGAACAAGGTGATAGTGGTCAGTCTAATAGACCACGTACTTAGTTAGTCTTGTATACTGGCAATACGCCATGGTGTCAATTGATGATGATAAAGGACCTCTAACCAAAGCTTTTCAGGTGGTAACTTTGTTTGAAAAAGTTCAATTTTGTGGTTCGTAATAAAAATGTTATCCATACACTCATCGATCCAGACCGAACATAGAAGCATGGTCAAGCTCTTGATCTTGCGCCTTTTATAGCTTTGATTTTCATTTTTTTTGGTAGTTTTTCATAGGAAGAAAAAAAATAGAGAGGAAAGAAAAAAAAAGAGATATGTATATATGAATATTTATATGTATATGTATATGTATATATGTGTACATACACACACACACACACATGTGTGTGTGTGTGTGTGTGT
>JACYFF010031954.1:66395351-66425479 GCA_017589665.1 Selenicereus undatus | reverse complement strand
ACACACACACACATATATATATATATATATATATATATATATATATATATATATATATATATAACACTGCAAATGTTAGATATCAAATATAATACATATAGATGGGTATCAACAAAATTAAGTAAAGAAACTTAAAATACCATTAGAAAAAAGTTATAGCTAATAGACAGAAGAAAAATATATGCAAAATATAAATAATTTACTACAATTGTATTAATTAAACTAAAGAAGAAAACCATCAACAACCTAAAGTTTAGAGTTGCATGAGATTAAAAGTACCATAGATTAAAGGAGGGAGTGATGGACAACCACATATATTGTTATTTTTTATAAGATGAAGATAAAGATATAGAGTTTAGTGTAATTAGTTAAATTATCTAATATTTTGCTTCCAATTAATGGACTGCTATGAATTTTCATTGGGTATAGTCATTAATTAATATGATGAAAATCTAACAAAAAGAATTAGATAATTTTGTCAAACATTAAAAAAATAATTTGGTGGTTTTCACATTAGGGAGAGATAAAGCAGTAGAGAGAGAGGGGGGGGAGATCACTTGTAAAAAAAATAATTTTAAATAAATATTAAAAACTAATTAGGTAGTTTTCACATTAAGGAGAGAGAAAATAGGTAGTTTTTATATTAAACTCCTTAATTCACTCTCATACAAGTATTGAGGGAGAGAAGCATTCTAAAACCCTTACACATTTTAGCATTTATAGTATCAAGATTTTCAAAATAAAATTCTTTCTTAATATTACTAATTAATAATGTTAATTTTCTTCTAAAATTAAAATAAAATAGTACATTGAATAATGTATCCTAAAAAAAATTTACTCTCTAATCAAAACAAATTTTGTATTATAGTTATCTTTCTTCAAAATAATGTATCCTAAGTTTACATTAAATAAAAGTATCATTTTTACATATTCTTTAGGTGTCTTGTCAGTTGTCAACATCGATTTCCAGCGTTTGCTAGTCTAAGAGTTGCCGTCTCATTAATAATTGAGAGAACTTGATGTGAATTGGTTTCTCTTCTTTGTTCGATTTCCGTTTTCCACTATAGTAACTTTAGAAAAGTGTAGAGAGATGGTATAGTCAAGTATAATTTTATTTGGAAATATTAGGTTTTTTTTTTTGTACTTATCAAAAATACTTATTTATAGTTATTGATGAAAGTAGATGTGTCAGTTCGGACAAGTGGGTTAAATACGGGTTTGATGTATTCAGGTTCGGGTAAAGTATAAATCGAGTGTATTTCGAGTTTAGGTAAAATACGGACGATGTATTTTGGTTATACAGGTTTCAAGTCAACTCAACGGATTTAGATCGCCTTTTTGTGAGTTATTTTTTTTGTCAAATTTGAAGACTCGACATATTTGAAACTCAAAATTGTTCGTATTTAATGAAAAAAAATTGTAATTATAATTTCTTAAAAGAGTATTGAAGATATTCAAACTTTTCACTATAATATATGTATGCCATGTATAAGTGAAGAAAGCGTAAAGGCCCGTGAGTTCTCCTATGGATTAAAATAAAGTTAATATTAGGTCAGATCATTTATGTGTCAACCCATCTAAAGCATGCTAACGGATTGAAGTAGTTCAGCTCGCAAATAACCTATTTAATAATTTGATTTTTTATTAACTAACTAATCATTACTTAATCAAGTACATTTTATTAGTAGGTCAATCCTAACATGAGCACAAGTTGACCCATGATATAACATTAGCATAGTTCGAAACCAATTAGAATAGAAGCAAAATGAAAAGATATTGCATAAGCACAAACAATTTCAATTATCTTTTAATTGTAACATAAAAATTTAATAGAGTAATATTATTTAAAATATGATAAGACATATCCATTTCGTTAAAAATATATGGTGTGGCTTGCACGTTTTTCAATGTTTATCTTATTCTAAATTGATGTTCTTAAGACTGAATAGTTATTTCACATCATTTCATAATTCTAGAGTTTTCCTATTTACATGTTGTGTATGACGTTATTATATGATAACGAAGTTGGAAAAGAAAAAATACTATTGTTTAATTTATTAAGGGGTGTGATAATTATGTAATTCTAAACAAACTGAAATAATGAATAATTATTATTGTTAATAAAAATAAATTTAAAAATAATAAAAAAATAAAGATATAATATTCAGGTCAAGCGAGAGGGTTTGAGTTCAGCTCGGGTTTTCCCTGCTAATTTGCGGGTTTCTCAGGTTTGGTTAGTTTCGGATTTGGATCGAGAAAACCGTGTTCAAAACCAAACATTTTCGGGCGGGTTTAGGTCAGATTTTTCAGTCAAGTCAATTTTTGCCTGGTCTAGTTGAAAATTATTTAATGTTGTTGAAAGTAATGTTGAGAGTTTTTAAAAGTCACTAAAATTACTTAAAGTTGTTGAAAGTTATTAAATAATTGAAGAAAATATAGTATATATTCTTAAAAAGTATTTAATAGCGCTGAAAGTTGTTAATGATTACTCCGCGGATATTAGTTCCTTATCCATATTGAAAACATATTTCTACCAACTCGCTTCAACATGGATGGCATCCCGCCCACCTTCTCTCCGGAATGCCTGCCCTAGTAAATTCTTAGCTGTGGGATTTTTTTTTTTAATTTTTTTGGTCTTGAGTCATCCATTTCACTGGAGTCGAGTTACTATCGGCCCAATACGAGGTAGAGCTCTCCCATCGCCAATTTTCTCCATTCACAAGACTCAAACTCAAGACCTTATTTAAGGAAAATAAATTTTACATCTATTCAACCAGTATGTGTTGGTAGCTATGGAAATTTATTGATGAGCAACTAGGCTCTCCTTAGCCTCATGTTCCTTACGTCCCCATCTAATCTGATTAGCAATCCGTTGTCGTATATTCCCTATGGGTTTGGATAGTTTACCTTAATAAAAAATATATATGAAAAAAGAATTTTTTTTCCCCCTAATTATAGAAAAATAATCAAACCAAACTAAACTGAATTTCTTGGTGAATCAATTTGAATGAACTGGAAAGCATTACAGGTCTTTTTCATGTCTTTTGCAAGTTATATTCTATTGCGTAATGAACTTGTGGTCGCATTGTTTGTGCCAAATTTGGGTGACTAGCAATGCAAATTCTATCGTTGTCTTGGGTGTACGTTGTAGAATGTACACCCAGTCCAAATAAGCACCAAGTTAAATAATATTTCGCTGCAAGTTTGTTGTGAAAATCATTAAATAGCATGGTGATGTGTATTTCTCCAATTGCTCTTGCATGTTCTTTTTTTCGTTTTTGTTTCCTTTTCATTCTTTATTCTTTTTTATTCTTTTTTTCTTTTGCATCTAACCCACAATTACACGGCTTTTCTTTTAAAATCCCTTCTTATCCCTTTTTCTCATCATTTTTGTATCTCTTTTTAAATATATATTATGTTCAACTATGGTTGATTTTTAGATGTTCTCAAAAAGAGATTTACAAGGCATTGACTCTTATTATAAAAAGAAGCATGTGTAAATTTTATAGAAATTTTATATAATATTTTGAGACAAATTAGTAGTTAAATTTATGAGGATATAACTATAAAACAATGAGCTTATATAATTTTTGGTGAACAATAGAATATTACTAGCATACAAATTCTATTTTGTGAGCAGTATGTTTATATTTTTTGAACAACAGGTTCATATTTTACTAACAATAAGTTAATATTTTGAAAATAATAGGTTAATTTTTTGTGAACAATAGAACCTTTATTATTGGAGCTTCAACTTATAGAATATATTTTTTAAACGAACCTAAGAATCTTTAGTGAACGTTAAAACAATGCTAGCACAAAATTCTATTTTGTGAATGCTAGGTTTATAATTTGTTAACAACATGTTGATATTTTGTGAACAATATGTTACCTTTTTGTGAACAATAGAACTTTTATTATTGGAACTTTGACTAATAGAATATATATATATATATTTTTTTTAAATACTAAGAACTTTAATTAGTGAATGATAGAACTAATAGAATATAATTAGTGAATGATATAAGCCTATTCAGATAACAAGTTATCATTTGGTGAACAATAAGTAAGCTTTTAGTGAATAATATAACATTTCTTTATTTCAATTTTTGGTGAATAATAGGACGTTGCTCGTATGAAAATTCTATTTTGTAAACAATAGATTAACATTTTATGAACAATAAGTTGAATTTTTTTGTGAATTTTTTAGTAACTTTGACTAATATAATATATTTCCGCCTGAGCTAGCTCTGTTTTTTAATGATATTTTGGGTTGCGCAGTGTGGGTATACAGGAACTCTGTCCTTCTAAGTTGACAAGATAAGAACTGGGTACCACTAGCAGGGACCTCACCTTTATGATCCTCACAATGAAAGTGATAAGCAATAGTGAAATATCATTTAAAAATTATCTACTAAAAAGTCCAAGTAAATATCGGGCATGTTCTATTTCGCGTTTTAGATAGATAGATAGATACAAAGAGATGTAAGGAGCTGTAAGGAGATGTAAGGAGCTGCAAGGAGATGTAAGGAGCTGTAAGGAGATGTAAAAAGCTGTAAGGAGATGTAAGGAGCTGTAAGAAGATGTAAGAAGCTGTAAGGAGCTGTAAAGAGCTGTAAGGATAGATATAAGGAGTTGTTGAATTGTAAAAGAGTTGTATAGTATAATTTGTTTTAGATGAAAAATAATAATATTAAAATAATATACTTAAGAAGCTGTATTTTGTATTTTTATTTTGTTATTATCATTATTTTTAATTTTTAATTTTTTTACTTTTTTTATTTCTTGTATTTTTTGTAATTTTGTAATTTTGTAATTTTTGTTATTTTATTGTTTTATTTTTTATTTCATTATTTTTATTTTTTATTTATTTTTATTTATTTTTAAATTTTTAATTTTAATTTTAATTTTAATTTTAATTTTTTTGTTATTTTTTAATTTTGTATTTAAAATTTTGTAATTTTTAATTTTTATTTTTATTTCTTATTTTTTATTTTTTAAATTTTAATTCATAAGTTTTTAATTTTTAATTTTTTAATTTTTAATTTTAATTTTTTAATTTTGTAATAAAAAATAAAAACATAAAAAATAAAAAATAAAACTAAAAATTTTGAAAATTTTGAAAATTTTAAAATTTAAAAATAAAAATAAACATAAAAATTAAAAATATAAATTAAAAAATTAAAAATTAAAAAATATAAAATATAAAATTAAAAAATTAAAAGTTAAAAACTAAAAAAAAATAAAAAAAGAAAAAAAAGAAAAAAAATAAAAAATAAAAGAATAAACAAAAAAATAAAAAAGAAAAAATAAAAAATTTAAAAATTTAAAAATTACAAAATAAAAGTTTAAAAATTTAAAAAATTTAAAAAATTTAAAAATTAAAAAATGAAAAAATAAAAATGAAAAATGAAAAATAAAAAATGAAAAATAAAATAAAATAAAATAAAAAATTAAAAATAAAAACTAAAAAATAAAGAATAAAAAAATTTAAAATTTAAAATTTAAAATGAACAATTAAAAATAAAAAAATGAAAAAATACAAAATAAATACAAAATAAATAAAATGAAGATGTAAGGAGATGTAAGAAGATGTAAGAAGATGTAAGGAGATATAAGAAGATGTAAGGAGATGTAAGAAGATGTAAGCTCTTAGCTAAATCCTAAAAAACGCGAAATAGAACAGGGCCATCGTCGTAGTTGCTAAGGAAATTTTAGGTTCGTACGCCAGGAATCTTTCTACGGTCCCTTTATTTTGTTCTCAAAATCTATGTCACTATGGTCTATGGTGCAATTTATTTATCCCAAATGTCACATAATTTAGTATTTTTATTCTAAATGCTCTTGAATTTTGATTTTTTGATTGGTTCGTTAGCCTACTACTATATGAACAATTTTAAAAAGTAAACTATTGTTGGATTTTTTTTTATTTGAAGGGTAATACAAGAAACATAGGAATAAATAATTAAAAGGGACCTCTTAAGTATTTTCAAGAACCTAATAATATTATGACAACCAAGATTGAGGCCCATGTTGTCGTCATTTTGACAAATCATTCGCTTCTTGTTGATCAACCGTTGAACATTTAAATTCAGCACTTCAAACTCTGTTTTCCCATATTGGATCTTATTCGAAGCATTTGGATGCGCTTGTAGACCATTATTGTAAATCCAACACTTGAGCCTCTTATCCTAACCAATTATCAGTATCCTTACTCCGCCAACCAGAAGAGTCAGATTTAACTAAACTAAAATTACACCTTGCTCGGTGTCTAGCACTGCGGCGTGCGTCTCCAGGCTTTTCTTTAAATGGGATTGAGACTTCTTCCGTCAATTTGGCTCCTCCATTTCTGACTCCCTTTGATGCCTCTTCCTGAAGAAGTGAAACGACCATACTGATGGAGCTTGCGTAATCATTCATTGTAACTCCTAAACTCTGATCATCCTCAAATAAGAAATATTTAGGGCCACTGGCTTCATAACTCTGTTTAACAGTGACAATTATATTGGCCATTGAGTGTTGGTTAAATACTCAATGTTTTGCACTAGTTGGAGTTCTGTATGTCAACTTAAGTGAGACATACTTGAGAGATCTTGGAGACCAAATTTTTTTGGTCCCTCTTGAAAAGTGATATACACCTCCTAGTGAAGCAAATGGCTGAGAATTTTTTTTGTTGTCGGGTATTTAAAAGAATTATAAATAATAGTACAATACAATTAAATACAATAAAAAAAGGGGAATCAAAAATGAGAAATATATCACTATGGTGCAAATGGCTAATACTTAGGTAAATTATGTATTAATATTAATAACTAATGAAAATTGGAATAAATGCTTGTGTAAACGTGTATGGTACAGGTTTTGCCTGGAGTGAGAAGCATAAAAGGAAATGATGTGTTGTTTGAGGATGGTAGATCTTTCACTTTCGATGCTATTATCTTTGCCACTGGTTTTAAGCGGTCAACACATGAGTGGCTTCAGGTAACTTGCTTGTCTTATCCCAATAGTGGTATTTGTTTCGACACATCATGAGCGCATGGCTTCAGTAACTTGCTCGTCATCTTCCCGATAGTGATATCTATTTTGACACATATCTATATGTTCACACATATCTATCTAATCTTTACACACACATGTATGCGTGTGTGCGTGCTCACACACACACACACATATATATATATCCTATAAAATTTAATAAATCAATTACTATTCAACTTTATTTATCACGATTTATATACTATTAATTATTTGTACCAACAAAATTCAAAAAAAAAAAGGGAAACAAAGACTAAGCACTTGAACAACTGTAGATATAGATAATTGAGTTGATTTTTCTTTTTGGGTTTGGGAACTCTTTGAAATTTGCTTTTTATTTGGGTCTACTCTCTATTTGGTAATAATAGCATTATCTTTCTTTATAGGGTAAAAAACAGACAGTAGAAGAGATTTAATTCAAATCATAATTCTGTGCTTGGTATGGGTTTCTTTGGATTCGAATTTTGATCTACAATTAGCTCTAGGAATCAACATTAGCAACATTGATTATTTATATGAAACACAAACACTTTACCATCTATTTATCAGGGGTGACCAATTACAGTTAAAAGATTTATTATTTATTCGGAGGTCATTACACTTTTCATTGGCAAAATGAAATGATTGAAAGATAATAACATTCGTTTGTTCATGAGCAATGTTATAATCAATTAAATTGTCCACCTTTTGTCAAACTAATGTAACCCTCAGTCCCTCACCTAGTACCTGGTGACCATTCATTATAAAAATAAGCCCGTTTAATACATTGTCATCACTTACAACCATTTACAAAACTCACTCAGTCTAAATTCCTATAGTAGTGGACGAATTAACTCATGACCCTTTACAAATCTAGTACAATTCTATATCATAATTGCGAAAAAAACTTACATACAACAACAACAACAACAAACTCTCAGTGTGGGTTCCGCTTTTACGGGGTCTGTAGAGATCCAGCTGTAGGCAACCTTACCTCTACCGGTATTTCTACCCTTAGAGAGGTTGATTCCATAAGACCCATAAAACAGTTTTGTGAAAAAGGTTTATAGAGAAAACGATTGCGAAACCATTTACTGCGTAAGAGAAAGAGGAAGAGAAAAGGGGTTGGATAGCAAATAAAGAGGGCGCAGAGACATACCTCAACAAACCATGGGCGCTTAGTGCCGTCACATCCCAGAAAAGCACGACCTGCAGACAAGCACACTAAAACCCTACCCGCCCTACACCGCCTAGGTTACTGCCCCCTACGGAGCCAGTCCTCCACAATCTGAAACCTTAAATCCTGTCCCACCACAGCCTCCTATCCTGAGCCATGTCCTCCGTAAGACCGACAACTCTCAAGTCCTCTCTAATCACTTCTTTAAGGCTCTTCTTCGGTCTACCCCTCCCTCTATTACCACCGGGGGATTGATCATCTCACACCTTCTCACTGGGGCGGCCACACTTCTCCTCTTCACGTAGTCAAACCATCTGAGCCTCGATTCCCTCATCTTCTCCTCTATGGGGGCCACTTCAGCTAAACCCCTGATTACTCCATTCCTAATTCTGTCCAATTCTCGTAAAGCGAAAAAAAACTTACATAAAACTAATATTATATATTTTGTTATGTTTCGTTTCAAACTATACAATACAAGTTGTACATTTATTTATCTATTTTTAAAAGCATATATCCTCAATATCAAAAGTATCCATGCTTTGTGAGCCACTCACGAATAGGGGTGGTCATCCGGATCAGCAACGATGCGTTTCGCTTTTGTTTTATTAGCTAATTTATCAAAATGCCCTCTTTTAATTTACCAAAATACTTTTTTTAATTTATTTTTTCTTTGGGGTATTTTTAATTTTTGGTTTTTTCTATTCTTCTTCATCAATATAGTAGGTTATTTGAGATTCATTTATATTTCTGTTCGGTTGATACCACACAATATATTCGAAAGTTAATTCTAAAAAAAAAAATTATCTTTTATTAAATTTATAGTTACATGGTGAACATTTTCAGGTGAAGTTAAAAGGTAATTTAATTTGGTTTTATAATGATTTAGTAAATTGTGTCTTATACTTCTAGGTGTTAGATCGAAAGACTTTAAGAAATGCCACACTTGATCTTGTGTATAATATTTTAAATTAGGCAGATTAAAACTTTTTCCGGCTAAATAAAATCTCCTTCTCGATTTAATTTTGAGTTTGATTGTAATTTGTTTTTTGGATAGCTCATTATTAAATAATGGGTCTATCTAAATTGAGTTGGTAGGCTCTGATACTATTAATACAAAGGTCTGATAACTGTTTGTAGAAAAATATTTAAAACTCATTAATGAGAGAACGTTGACGAATGAAGAATAGATATCACTGTTTCAAACAGCATAAAAATGGTACTTCCAAAGTAGTAAATTAAACTATAGACAAACAAATTCAAGAATTTATACCTTCATTTTTTCTCAAAATCTCCCATTGAAATATGTCGTTCTTCAATTTGCTGCCATGTCTTTCCATTCAACGGGCCTTACTGGACTTACTTCAATTTACGAATTATTTCTCTTCTCTCAAGAACCTTGAACAGTAAAGATATAAATTCAAAATTTTCTTGAAGATAATTCTTTTTATTACTTGTTTCCCAGAAAGGGGAAATTAGAACATTTGTAGAGAACAAATTGATGTTTGGGTGATCTATGCTTTGTCCCAAATGTCTCTACCTTCTCTTTGATAAGAGTTACATATTTATAGTGTTTCTAAAGGCAATCTAGCGTAATCGCTTATATCATCTTTTTGCTAGAGGTATACAAACGTACAATAAATGTAAGATAATGCATAGAGACAATAAAGTTGCATTATTTCAGTCTTTAAGAGATAAAGATCATAAAGTTGATAACGACTTGTTGGCAATATTATAGTCATTGATAAGGCTGGTAGAATCTAAGTTTTACATCTAGTATTTTGTTAGTAAAATCTGGGTGACTTGTAGGCAAGTCTGTTTTTTCGTCTTCTTTTCTGAATAGTTCAGCAAATTTATTTCTTATAGCCGTAGATCCTTGGAATTTTCCTGGCTCGAGTGCAAGAAGAAATTTCAAGAGGTCATCATCGTAGATTCCCTCTTTCATTCCTTCTTTAGTTATGATGATATAGTTAGCTCCTCTGTATAGACCTCTGAGTCCAGAAGAATATAGTTGATCACCTTAATATTTAATGACAAAAGCTCCAGTAGTTATAGATTATAGTTAACCCATGATTGATTGAACCTGAAGGGTTCAAGTTTCTTGGTAGCTTCAATGTCAAGTTCAACTCGTTCAGAAATGTAGCCAACTTAAATTAAGCTAATTTCATAATATAGGATTTCAGTTATAGCTTCAACTTCTGTTTTAAGTTCTTCTAGACCTGCTAAGATAGCCTCGAGATATTCGTTGAAGTCAATTATGATATCTTCAAGTTCATTGACCATATCGAAAGTCGTCATTCTTAAGATAATATGCTTCTTGCATCAGATAATCTGCTAGAAAATTGCTATTCCTGCAACATGCTCATAAATAGTGTTAAACTGAGACAAACCCTTTTGTCATCTGTGGAGTTTACACATATGAGGGCCATTATCTAAGATTTGTTTAACAAATGTAGTTACAGCTTTATTATCCATTAGGACTTTGAAAGGTTTTGGTAAAAGAAATAATCTCCATTTTTAATTCCTCTAATTATAACTAAAATTTCTTTTTCCATAGTATTGTAGTTTTCTTCTGTTTGAGAAAATGTTCAACTGTGATATCCACATATTTCATTAAGACCAGTTCTAAGTATAGTTGGCCGAACTTTGTCAAATGCATCCGTTTGCATTATTAGATTATCTTCTGGTTCTGGTGCTCTTAGTTGAGGTAAATATTTCTGTTCTTTTTTGAGGTTTTTAACAATTTGAATCCTTTGGTATTATTTTTTCTTAATAAAATTTGTAAGTCCTTTTTCTTCACTGAATCAGGGATACAAGAACTAGCATAATTTAGTAATCCTAAAAATCCTTATATTTGTTTCTTACTTTTTAATTCATCAGGATATTCTATTACTTTTCTTGAAATATAAGTTTGTAAAGAAATACCATTTGATCCTAATTCAAATCCTAAGAATTCAATATTTCTAGATATTCTCTATGTTCTTCTAGAGTTTTTGGACTTATAAAAATGGCATCAATGTAAACAACTAAAAACGAGTTTAAGTGTTTAAATACATTGTCCATTCTTCTTTAAAATATTCTGGGAGCGTTTTTTTTAGTACAAATGGCATTACAATCCATTTGTAAAAACCTTAGGGGTGTACTAAATCCTGTATATTTGATACTATCTTCTTCCACTTTTATTTGCCAAAATTCGAATTTACAATCAAATTTTGACAAATATCTTTTGTTTTCAACAAGATTAATTAGGACTTCCTTATTAGATAAGAAGTAATTGTCAGTCTTTGTGAATTGATTGAGTTTTTTATAATTAGTTATCATTCTTTCTTTATTTCTTTGTTTTTCTGCTTCATTCACTTCCATAAAGGCTGGAGATGAATAACTACCTTTTGAGGGTCGTATTAGTCCTTTTTCTAATAGTTCTTTGATTTGTACGAAAAATTCTTTTATATCTTCTGTTGTAAAGTATAGGTTTTTCTTTAATATATACTTGTATTAATTCTATTTTTGTGTGAGTATGTTCAGGCTTCTAGAATTTTAAAGGATTCTCATAGTAGATTTGTTTTGATTTATTAATTAAATTTTCTTTCTTAATTATGTTTAATTTGAAGCTTGGTTTTTGTAGTTGTGTTGAAAGTACGATTTGTTCATATCCCTATCGACCACGCTTCGCACGTACTTTGCAAGGGTGTTTTAATGTAGGTATTTTAAGTATATGACCACATTTTGGAGTAACATATACCATATATGGAGTTTGTGTAAATTTAGCAAATTGTTTAATAAAATTATTTTCTAATAGAATATCATATCTTGGGTTGTATTGTAAGACTAAAAGAATATTAAGAATTTATCTCCTAATATGATGAACACGTTACTGTGCACAAGTTTCAAATAAGTAGTTTTTAGGCGACACTTTAATTTTAATTTTTTGATCAGATAAGAGTTTGTCCCATTTTGATAGTAAAAAGTCATGAAAAAAGGTTACTTCTAATCCAATGTCTATTAAGGTCGTAGTTGTAATATCTAACTCTTTTACTGTTATATCAATATATGTAGGGATAGGAAAATGTAATTAGTTCATATTTGCTCAAGAATGATTGTATTTTGCTTATCAACTAAAGTAATTTGAGTTGGTTTTATCACATAGGTTGTGAATTTCTCAAGGAAATTTATTCCTAGGAAGATATGATAGAATTCATTATTCATAGAGTGGTCAATATAACAATCATATTCTAATAGAATGGACGTGGGGTTTTTCATTATAATTTTAGATTTTTGGTTAAGCATAGAACTTCTACCATCGTATGTAACAAAATTATATTCTGGAGTAAAGGAAACTAAGGTAGGTAAAGGTATACAATAACATTGGGATGCCCCTGTATCTATGAGGATTTTGTTTTCTATCTATGTTTGTCCATTAAAGTATTCTAGCCTTATTTTGTAAGTTCTATTATTAGTGTCCACCATTGTTATGCTTTTAGGTTGAAATCTAGGCATTCTTGCCATGCTAAAGCTTCTTGGTTGAGCTGGTTGATTAGATATTCTCATTACTTTTTCTGTATAAGAGAGTCTAGGTGCTTCATAAGTGTGGAAGGACCTCTATAGCAAATATTGAATTTTTAAGGGACTAGAAGTGCAAAACTAATAAAATTCATGACAGAAAAGTTTTAAAGAAAGAATGGATATATTAGAAAACAACACTAGAAATGAACTTTGAACAATTTAGACAAGAAATAGAATATGGAATGCATGGAGACACATATATTTTACAACTAATAAAATATCTATGTCAAAACAGATATAACTTTTTAATTTTTGAATCAAAAATAATCATTTTAATTGAAAAAATTGTACGAATGTATGCTCAGAAAAACAATAGAAAAACCTAAAGCTCCAAAACTAAAATAACTACCCAACGTAGTTGCAAAATCCTTAATTTATATCAAACTTATTCTAAACAAGAAATAAGACAAGGAGAGAAATATTATATTCAAAAAATTGATTACCTTCGAACAATTAGCTGTTTAGAAGAAATAATCTGAAAAAATGAAGATAGATTAGAGCTCCTAATTTATGAAGAAGAAAGGAGAGCTTATTTAGAATTTGTAGAAAATTTCAACTATGATAATGATAATAATCTAGATCAATTTGATACAGAATAATGACGAAGATTAATAAAAACTTAAATCATAAATTTTCCACAAATTGAAACAGAACTAAAAGAAGTAAAAAGATAAATTCGAAAAATAAATGAATTAATTAAACAACTGGTAATACAAATGTAATTAATAAAAATAACTTTTCAAGGAATGTTAAAACCTGAGCAAAAGAAAGAACATACACCATTGGAAATTAAGCTTCCAAAAAAAATAACTCCCAAAAGTGATGGTGAAAAATATATTAAAAGATATCAAGAAAGACTTTTAAAAATCGAAAAAGAATCACTACAAAAAATTATTGAAGAAAGAAACAGACTTAAAGGGAAAGATAAACCAGAAGAATAATGAGAGAATACAATAAAGCTATAGAAGAACTATTAAATGACTTTTAGGATCTACAAAAAACAGAAATAGTAAAACGAGTAAATATGTAGTCAGGAGTGCCAACAAGTAGTGTAGGATGTAACATCCCTAATTAAGCAATTATGAACAAGGCGAAATTTCAAATCCTTTTAGAAATCATAGCTGAAGTAAATCTTCAATCAGAAAGGCACATAGTACTAATAGAAGAAGATAGACTATTAATGAAGAATTTAAACTTAAAAATCTTTTATTACAAGAAGCAATACCAGCATGGGGATATTTACTAAACATAGATTGCGTAACTGATAAAAGAAAAGCCTTAGACGTCTGGAAAGCATCAGTAGTACTATCCCTAATAAGTGAACTAGTTTATGCAGCTGAAGATAGAGATGTAAATGTGTATACGACTTAATAATTAATTCATTTCAAGGAATAGTGCATAATTGGTATGCAGGAGTATATCTGAATATGCAAAACTTAATAGAAGTTGACGTAAAAAGAAAATTAAGAATTAGTGTAAAAGGAGTATGGACTTTAGACAAATACTTAATTGGACAATTCAAAGGCTATGAATATGTAGAAAATATTGAAATAGCATCTCTTGAAAAGAAAAGAGAAGCCTTATATAAATTAGCCAATTTAAGAATTTGCAATTTGTGTAACTTTAAAAGTTTCTTTTGGAAATTTGACAAATATTATTATGAGCTTTATGATTCTCGAGAAAATCAAGAAACCTATATCCAACAATTTCCCAACCCATGGAACAAATATTTCAACCTATTGTCTTTAGGTTAGTAGCGGCAGTACAAACCATAATAAATAGAGAAACAATACAACTCTGTCTTCAAGAAAGTAGAAGAAGACATATTAAAGAAGTAACCTTATGTTGTGATGATGTTAAAGAACCATGACAATACGGATGTGAAAACTATCCCAATTACAGACCAAAAAGAAAAAGAACTCCAAAGAAAAATGTAAAGAAAACTCCACAGAAGAAAATACCAAAAAGAAAATTTTCTAAAAAGAAAAGTTCAAACCCAAAGAAAACAAAAATTTGAGACAACAAAAGTTGACAAATCTGTCAACAAACTACAAAAGAGCAGTAAACATTTTAAGACATGAGAACTTAACTCAAGAGAATTTTAATCCAGAAAATAGATATTATAAAAGAAACAAAAAACCAACTTCTTGTCAATGCTGAAATTGTGGAGAAATATGACATAGATCTATCGATTGTAATAAAAGAAAAGATAATATCGTAGAACTTTTCTCAGAAGAATTTAACGAAATACAAGATCAACTCTACCCCATAAACTCTAATATATATTACGTTATCTCTAGTTGTTATGAATCTATTAGTTCGGAAGAAGAAGCAGATACTCCTGAAACAGAGAGTTCTTCAGATACTGAAGATGAGTATTGAAGAAATACATATAGTACAATAACAAGAACAAGAAAACAACGAAAATCATACAAGAGTAAAAACTAAATGAAAAAATAGTAGCGACAGATCTATCTCTCAAGGATCCAAGAAACTTTATGGAAAAACTAGATGATTTGCTAACAAGAACACTAATACGATATTTCAAATTGTATACTATAGAACAACTAGTTCAAGTTCAACATTTACAAGGAAATATCATATTAAGACTAATAATCTAAGACATAATTGAAAATTTTTAAGAAGAAATTCCCTCAAAAGACTGAGATTTAATTAAATATGTGCATCTACAAGGAATACAAATCACTGTAAAAGCATGTTTTAAAGAAGACATTAATTCACCCATCATTTTATCACTACATGATCAAATATTTAAAAAATGTTCAAAATAGTCATCTCGGAACTTTATAAGGAACCTGGATTTATAAAAAAATGATCTTTGAATGCTATCCTAGTTACTCAGTTACTTTGAGAAGTAAAAAAATTGAAGATACTTTCTAGTTACAATTTAAACTTTTACCATATATAGAATTACAACCACGAAATGATGCACTATCCTTTTATTACAGAGGAGTATACATTTTCTCTAACACTAATTACCCTATAAAAGAAGTAAAACAAACAAGGAAAAATAATTGTAGATCCGATCTTCTCAACAGTAAGCACCATTATATCACCACCAATGTAAGAAGTAAGGTTACCTACATTAGCAAACTTTCAACTATTAGAAAAAAGATGAAGCATCAAGAGTAGTTATGAAGCACTTAGACTCCCTTTTACAGAAAAAAGAATAAGAATCTCTAATCAACGAACTCTACCAAGAAGTTTAGCACGACAAGAATACCTAGATTTCAACCTAAAAGGATAACAATGGTGAACACTAAAAATAGAACTTAAAAAATAAGGTTAGAATACTTTAATGGATAAACATGGATAGAAAATAAAATCCTCATAGATACATGGACATCCCAATGTCATTGTATACCTTTACCTATCTAAGTTTCCTTAGCTCCAGAATAAAATTTTGTTACATATGATGGTAGAAGATCTACCCTTAACCAAAGATCTAAAATTATGATGAAAATCCTGTGCCCATTCTATTAGAATATGATTGTTATATTGACCACTCTATCAATAATAAATTCTATAAAATGGAATTAGGAATGAATTTCCTTGACCAATTCACAACCTATGAGACAAAACCAACTCAAATTACTTTAGTTGATAAACAAAATACAATCATTCTTGAGCGAATATGAAGCAATTGCATTTTCCTATCCTTACATATATTGATGTAATAGTAAAAAAGTTAGATATTACAACTATGGTCTTAATAGACACTGGATTAGAATTAATCTTTTTTCATGACTTTTTGTTACCAAAATGGGAAAAACTCCCATCTAATCAAAAAATTAAAATTAAAGATGTTCACCCAACAACTACTTATTTGGCACTTGTACATAGTAACATGTCCATCATATTATGAAATAAAATTCTTAATATTCCTTTAGTCTTACAATACAACTTCGGATACAATATTCTATTAGGAAATGATTTCCTTAAATAATTTGCTAAATTTATACAAACTTCCTATACAGTATATCTTACTACAAAATGTGCTCATATACTTAAGATACCTACATTAAAACACTCATACAAAGTACTCCCGAAGCATGATACATAGGGATATGAACAAATCCTACTCTCAACACAACTACAAAAACCAAGCTTCAAAGTAAACATAATTAATAAAGAAGATTTGATTAATAAATTTTTAAAAAAATCTACTGTGAGAATCCTTTACAATTCTGAAAACCTGAACATCCTCGCACAAAAGTAGAATTAACCAAAGAAGTATATATTAAAGAAAAGCCTATACTTAACACACCAGAAGATATAGAAGAACTTTCTGTGCAAATCAATGAACTATTTAGAAAAAGACTAATATGACCCTCAAAAGGTAGTTATTCATAACCAGCCTTTATGGTAATGAATGAAGCAGAGAAATGAAGAAATAAAGAACAAATGGAAATTAATTATAAAAAACTCAACAAATTCACAAAGACACACAATTACTTATTATCTAATAAGGAAGTCCTAATTAATCTTGTTAAAAACAAAAAATATTTCTCAAAATTTGACTATAAATTGGAATTTTGGCCAAAAAAAATAGAAGAAGATATTATCAAATATACAGGATTTAGTACACCCCAAAGTTTTTACAAATGGATTATAATGCCATTTGTACTAAAAAACGCACCCAGAATATTTCAAAGAAGAATGGATAAAGCATTCAAACACTTACACTCATTTTTAATTGTTTACGTTAATGATATTTTGATAAGTTCAAAAGCTCTAGAAGAACATAGAGAACATCTAAAAGTGTTTGCAGTAACTGCTATAAAAAAAAAGGAATATGCCTTAGTAAAACAAAGCTACAATTGAACAAGAAAAAAATTGAATTCTTTGGATTTGAATTAGGATCGAATGGTATTTCTTTGCAGACTCATATTTTAAGAAAAATAACAAAATATCCTGATGAATTAAGAACTAAGAAACAAATACAAGGATTTTTAGGATCACTAAATTATGCTAGTTCTTACATCCCTAATTTAGCGAAGAAAAAGAAGGACTTACAAAGTTTATTAAGAAAACATGATACCAAAGGATGGAGCAAACATCATACTGAAATTGTTAAAAACATCAAAGAAGAATGTAAAGTTTACCTCAACTAAGAGTACCAGAACCAAAAGATAATCTAATAATGCAAATTGATGCATTTGACAAAGTTCGGTCAGCTGTACTCAGAACTAATCTTAATGAAATATGTGGATATCACCACGGAACATTTTCTTAAACAAAAGAAAACTACAATATTATGGAAAAAGAAATTTTACTTATAATTAGAGGAATTAAAAAATGGAGATTATTTCTTCTACCAAAACCTTTCGAAGTCCTAACAGATAATAAAGTTGTAACTACATTTGTTAAACAAATCTTAGATAATGACCCTCATATGCGTAAACTCCATAGATGGCAAAAAGGTTTGTCTCAGCTTGAAGCTGTTTATGAGCATGTTGCATGAAATAACAATTTTCTTTCAGATTATCTGGCATAAGAAGCATCTTATCTTAAGAATGACGACTCCCGATAGGGTCAAAGAACTTGAAGATATCGTAATTGGCTTCAATGAATATCTTGCGACTGCCTTAGCAGGTTTAGAAGAATGTGAAACAGTAGTTCAAGCTATAGTTGACAATCTTAGAGTCGAGATAGACGAACCCTCCAAAGAAACAAACGACATCATCGGAAATATGAACAAAGATCTAGAGTAAGGAAGAACGATTTTAGCAAAGATGCTAAAGTCAATTAACTCTCTAAAATCACCTCGTTCAACTATATCAACACATCAACTATTAGCTCAACGAAGCCACAATCTTCACAAACTACAAAATCTGAAGAGTCAAGTTCAAGCAATCTATTTCTTGAGAAAGTAGACCTGTCAGTTTGGGCAGACGAGTTAAATACGGGTCGGGTGTATTTCGGGTTTGGGTAAAATACGGGCGGGTGTATTTCGATTTTACGGGCTTCGAATCAACCCAACGGATTTTGAGCTCCTTTACTGTGATTTATTTTTCTTGTTTCAAAATTAAAAATTCTGTATATTTATTACTCAAAATTGTCAACATTTAATGAAAAGGCATAATAATTGTAATTTCTCAAAAGAATATTAAAAATATTCAAACTTTTTATTATAATATATGAACATCTTGTGTGGGCGGGCAAAAAATCAAGCCCCACATAGTTTTGGGTAGATCGACCTGTACATAGAAAGAAGGCTAATAGCAGATCGGCCATTTATGGGGCAACCAATCTAGAGTATTTTAATGGGTTGTAGTAGTTTGACTGCTAATAACCTATTTAATAATTTAATATTTTTATTAGCTAACCTACCAATGTCCAATTAGGTAAAACTTTATGAATGGGCCGACCCCAATACAAATATGTCTAGCTGTTTTCCTACCACTAGCATCATAGTTCAAGACTAGTTAAAACAAATATCAAATAAAATTGAATGAAAGAAGTTCAAGATCTTATCTTGTAGTTATAACATCAAAATTTTAAATTATTACAAATTAATTAATTTAAAACATAATTAGACATAGTTCTTCAACTAATTATATAACAATATGACTTGTGCATCTTTAATGCTTATCTTCTTTTAAATTAACTTTTTTTAAAAGATTATATAGTTATGTCATACAACTTTATACCCATTTTTAACATTTTCTCATTTAAAAGTTGTGTATAATATTATCTTCAAAGAATGGAGAAGAAAAAATAAGGTTATTATTGTTTAATTTGTAAATGGATGAAATAGTTATATGAATGTCTTTTTGAACTATTCGATAAAAATGACTAACCATTATTGTTAAGAGAGACAAATTAGATAAAAATCAAAACCTAAGGATATAATGTTTGGATCGACCAGGCGGGTTCAGGTTTAGGTCGGGTTTGATCTGCTAATTTGCGAGTTTTTTGGGTTCGGATCAAAAAAATCATTTTCAAAACCCAAAATTTTTGGGCAGGTTCAGGCTGAATTTTCGGGTCGGGTCAATATTTGCTAGGTCGATGAGAAAGAGAAAGAGATGCAAGAACTAAAGGCCAAACTACTAGCAAAAGAACTATAACTCAATCTAGTCAAACTAAAAAGTTTGTTGCTTTTGATATCTGTGACCCCTTTATTTCATACTATCGAAAAACAACTGAATTAGCTTACTAGAAACTACAAGAACTACCACAAACTTTCTAAAGCGGAGGAAAGTCCTTGTTTGCAAGGCTTACTGCATGCTCAGGATCAAATCTAGATACAAACTATCAGCTTTATTAGTTTGGATATCTTGATTTGCTTCACCCAGACCCAAAATTAACTGAAATGTCCAATTCCTCTTCGAAATAATTCAAACTATCAAAACTCTCAATCAAGGACCCATATTTATAAAATTCCATACTATCCACTAGAAAGAGATGAAGAGACTGGCATCCTATACTCTGACGTTAGCTTAATTCAAGTTGGCAGCATTTCTAAATGATTTGAACTTGACATTGAAGCTACCAAGAAATTTGAACCCTTCAGGTTCAATCAATCATGGGTTAACTATAAGTACTGGAGCTTTTGCCGTTAAATGTCCAGGTGATCGACTATATTCTTTTGGACTCAGAAGTCTACACATAGGAGTTGACTATATCATCTTAACTAAATAAGGAATGAAAGAGGGAATCTACGATAATGGCCTCTTGAAATTTCTTCTCACACTCGAGCCAGTAAAATCCTAAGGATCTACAGTTGTAAGAAATAAATTTGTTGAATTATTCAGAAAATAAGAAGAAAAACAAACTCGCAAATGACCCAGATTTTACTGCCAAAATACCACATGTAAGGCTCAGATTCTCCGACCCTATCAATGACTATAATATTGCCAACAAGTTGCTATGAACTTTATGATCCTTATCTCTTAAAGACTGAAACAATGCAACTTTATTGTCTCTATGCATTATCTTATATTTATTGTACGTTTGTATACATCTAGCGAAAACATGATGTAAGCGATTACGCTAGATTGTCTTTAGAAACCATAAACATGTAACTCTTATGAAGGAGAAGATAGAGACATTTGAGACAAAGCATAGATCACCCAAATAGCAATCTGTTCTCTACAATGTTGTAATTTTTCTTTTTTGGGAAACAAGTAATAAAAACTATTATCTTCAAGAAAATTTTGAATCTATATCTTTATTTTACAATTGATACTTGTACATGTGTCTCATGAACCTATACAAGATCCCCATTCTTGGAAATATTATTATAGCGACTATGAAAGTTAACTTTCTTGATCTTTGTTTTAACTAAACCCAACATACCAATCTTATTGCTAGTATAGAAGTTCTTGACTGCGCACTAATCTTTGCAAAATTTTTGCCAAAACATAAATTGACAGAAATTAATAGAAGGACAAGTCCAATTAGCATTGCCTGTAACCTTGGTCCATGGCAAAAAGATAGGAGAATATGTTGTGTTTTGACAACTCCAATCTTATTGCTCGTATAGACGTTGACAAGGGATTGTTGAACTGCTAATTAAATTGAAATTATTTTCTTGGTAGATAAGTTATCAGTGATACAAAATAATTACATTTAGGGTCATATTATGGCAATGAATGTGTTTTTTGTGATATTTCACTATCATGGAAGTTGTTGAAAGTGCATTTGCTAGCCTTGCCTTTAGGGAGGGGATAAAAGAATAGCTAAGCTTAAAAGGATACATTAAACAATGACAATAAATAGAGAAACACAAAAAGTAATGAGAGTACAGTTTCTCAGTGAACAAAATACTCTATATAGTGAAATGATTGAACTACGTTTTTTTAGGTGTGGTAAATGGGTCGAGATAGTGACGTTTACTTTTGTTTTCGTTATGTGATTTTACTAAACTATCCTTTTTAAGTTTACGAAAATGCCGTTTGTTTTTTATTTTCGATTTTAGTTTATTTTTAATTCTCTTCGTCAGTGAAATAAGTTATCTGATAGTCATTAATATTCATGTTAAGTTGAAACCATACAGTATATTCAAAGGTGAGTTCTAATAAAGCTATATTATCCTTAATTAAATTTATAGTAATTGAGTGTACACTTTCTGGTAAAGTGATTAGATAATTTAATTTAGCTTTATAGTGATTTAATAAGTTTTGTCTTATACTTCTCATAGTATAGTCAAAAGAACTAAGGTAATCCCAAGCTCCATCTTCTGTATAGTAATTTAAGTTGGGTAAATTAAAACTTTGACCGGCTAAATAATCAACTTCTTGATTTAATCTAGAGTTTGATTGCAGTCTATTTCTATAACTCATAATTAAATTTTTAGTGTGATTTTAAAACTTTTTGTTTGTTGATTAATTTGGTAGATGGGCCATGATACATTAATACGTGGGCTTGGCAACTTTTTTGTAGAAAAATGTTTAAAACTCTTTGATGAGAGAACATGTTTGAACAAAGAATAGATAAAAAACTGTTTAAACTTTTTAAATAAAATGGCACTCCCAAAGTAATTACTCGAACTATCAACAAGTAAACTCAAAACTTTATGTCTTCTCCTTTCTTAGAGTCTCTCCTGGAAATATGTCATTCTTCAATCTACCACCACGCCCTTTCTCTCATAGGCCTTACCAGACTTACTTTGGCCTTCGAACTATTTTTTCCCTCTCAAGAATTTTGAAAGAAATAAGATATAAATTTGAGAGATTTCTGAAGATAATTCTATTATTACTTGGTTTCTCAAAAAAGAAAAATTAAAATATCATGGGTGATTTATTCTTTACCCAAATGTCTCTTCCTTTTTTACAAATGATCTACTTATTCATACTACTCGAAAGGGATGAGAACCCTTCTGCTTCAATTATTGCTCCTAGCTAGAGAGTGGGACATAAAGTTTAATTGTTGCATAAGAACTATAGAGTTGCCAGCTTTGTCAAACGTTGTGGACCCTTAGCATTTATTAGTGTTGGCAATAATAGTTAAAGGTGACATCTGTCTGCAATAATTGCTAATTTGTCTGATAGTGTCGGTAAAATTTTAGCCTTGCAGCTGGTTTGACTTTGGCAGAATCATGACCATTTGTATCAGTGCTTGCTTTTCTTCCTCTTTTTTGACTAGTTCAAGAAATTTAATTCTAACTGCAAAAGATCCTTAGAAATTGTCAAGTTCAAGATGGAAGAGAAATTTTAACAGTTCATCATCATAAGCTCATTTCTTCATTCCTTCTTTAGTTATGACGATATAGTCAGTTCCTCGAAGAATACTTTTAAGTCCAGAAGCACATAGTCTGTCTCCTTGATATTTAATAGCAAGAGCCCCACTAGTTCATCTGTAGTTTATCCAGGACTCATTGAATCTGAAAGGTTCGAATTTTTTGGCTTGGTGCTCGTTTGGGCTTGCAAAGGGGGAAGTGATCTCCTTTGTGCTTTACAATTAGCACGCATGTTAAAGAGTGTATACTCTAGGATGTGGCTTTTATATAAACATGTTTGATATCACATGTTATGTTACGTGGCTTAAACAAAAAGGCTCATGCATTATCAGAGTATTAACATTTAACCATATTAAATAGTGGCTACTGTTGGTTAATAAAAAAATAGTTGGATTGATGGAATTTTAACAAGTTAAAAAGTAACGCGCAATAAATAGCCAGCTAAGTGAACGGGCTAAGTCTCTTTTATTTTATGTAAAAAAATTAAAAATAATAAAGTGTGATACTAGAAATTAGGATAAAATTTTTAATAAGAAATCACTTAAGTACCCTCTGTATTATTGAAAATATTTTAAGGGTCCTATAATATGAAAATGAATTATATAATACTTCATATTTTACAAAACATTTTCTAAAAGTCCAAAGTTTATAGTATTATCGTTATTAGAACAAATAAAAAATAAAAAACAAAAAACTACAATTTAAGTATGACTCAATACCCACCCAATCATCCACTTCCACCCTTTGTCACTTGCACGATAGATGGCCAATAAATCAATAATGACCCCTATGAATTGGCAAAAATGCCTTCCCGCTTTTGTAAATTTGAAATTGGAATATTATAAGGCATGAAGTGAGAAATATATATTTTTTTGATGGAATGAAAAATATTTTTGTATTAGAAAATGAAATAATTCATTAATGAAAAGCCATGTGACATATACAATGAATTTCTCCTAATAAAAGTAAGTCTAAAATATCAATTGAGTAATTCTCTCCAAAAAGCTAGTGGTAAATATACTGTCGACTGGTTTTGAACTTGTAACAGTATTCTTGCCACCAACCGCATTCTTTGATGTCCATACATTTTTCCCTTATATCGGGCAGTTATAGTATAACTTCATGGAGCAGATGTCCAATTGACGTGGTAGATTGCATTTGAAAGGAAAATCTTCATAGTAGAACCATATGAAATGCCATTGTTGACTCATTCCTTAATAAAAAACATAGATCTAACACAATAATTTTCAAATTTTACTTGACAAGAAACTCACTCTAAATCTCTAAATCTTCGATAAATTGCACATAGGCAATGACTCAAGCTCACACTAACGGTGAGAACTACCTAACTCACACTAAATGTGAGAACAACCAAACTCACACTAATGGTGAGAAAAGTAAACAACCAAACTCTCACAAATTGGAAAGAAATTTTATTGAAAAGACATAAAAATATTAGTAAATATCTTACAACTGAATAAAATTTCAAATGTGCGAAGATTGGGGCTTACCAGCAACAATTATGGCTGATAGTGGCAGAGCCACTGGGAGGCAAGGGGGGTCAATTGACCCCCAGCTTTTGAAAAAAAAATTAAATGTAGGATATTCTGGTGGGAAAACAATTGATATATATTAGATACTTCACAAAGGAGAGCATAGTTGATTGGTTGGTGGGTTATTACTTCGTGTGGGAGGTTGTGGGTTCAACTCTTCATGCCACCTTTTGTATAATTTTTTTTTGAATCTTTTGAAAAATCTGTCGAATGACGATATCATGCTTTACTTTCAAAACATGAGATCTCGTCCAGGATAACTTTCTTGAATGTATTAGCTACGCACTTTATTTTCAGAACTATTAAAGTTTATGTAATGTGTATTATTAATCTCCTCCCCCTTATTTTGAATCCTGACTCCGGCCCTGATGGCTGATGACAACCCCTTATTGGAGTAGATGAATGTTAGAGTTTTTTGTGAGAAGGCGGAGATGATAACAATGAAATTTTGAGTCTTAACACAGTAGATCAAAAACTGGAAAGGCTGAAGAGTGAAAAAGTACTATTAAGATAAAGGAAGTAGTGAAAAAAATCATAAAAGTACAAAGTAAAATTAAAAAAGTGAACAATTTAAAAAAAATTAGCAGTATATCTTTCCAAAAACTCGAATATGCAATTTGGTTTTGTAAGTCTTTCAATTTCCTCACTCAGTTTTTTTAATTTTCGAAAGTAAATTTGTTTTAAGATCTTTGACAAACCAACGCAGACAATCTATAAACTTTTTTTTTGGGGTCTTGTATCTTTCATTTCGCAAGATTGAGTCGAATTACTATTGACTTAATAAGAGGCAGTGCTCTCCCATCACATGTTTTCGACATTCACAAGACTCGAATTAAAACCTTACTTAAGGAAAATAATTGACAAATCACTTAAAACTAATCTGTATTGATAGTCTATGAACGTTTTTAATTACTATACTCGGTAACCTCCCCTAACATCCCTCCCCCTCCAGTATGTTCGCAATAAACAAACGAAGGGCATGGGATGGTTGAAATAAGTTTTTAGTATCAAATTTTCTTGGTCAGTTTAGTTTTGTTTTTTTTTAAGAAGTATTTTCCATTGTGCCACTCTATCTACAGGTTTGGGTGATTAGTTTGTTGTAAAAAACATTGCCATCTTGTTCTACGTGCCCTATGAATGCAAGACACTAGTCACACTACCCATATAATGGCACAATGCCAACCTAGACGCTAGTTTTACATAATGTTCGTACTTCGAGTTCTACTTTAGGTGTAGTCCGTACCATTTGACCCATCAATTCGGATGGCAGGTTATATATACAGTCGACCAATATTGAAATTCAGGTAAAATACATATTGGTTGTATCTCGGGTTCAGGTAAATTTTGGGGAACGTATTTTGACGTTGCGTAGGATCAACTCAACCGATTTAGAGCGCCTTTTCTATAAGTTATTTTTGCTTTGTCAAAATTGAAAACTCAGCATATTTATTATTTAAAATTGTCTGTATTTGATGAAAAGATATTGTAATTGTAATTTCTTAAAAAATATTAAAAGTATTCTAACTTTTCATTATGAAATATGAACGTCAACTACGTGTGGATAAAGAGTTGAGTCCACTTTGGCTGGGTGGGTTGGCCGTTATATTAAAATAGAGTTAATAAAATGTTATGTCCTTTATGATAAACCCCCTCTAAAACATGTTAACAGGTTGAAGCAGTTCGACCTGCTAATAACACATTCGATAATTCAATATTTTTATTAACTAACTTAATATTACGTAATCAGATACACTTTATTAGTGGGTCAATGTTAACACAAACACAAGTCGCCTCATTGACCAACACTAGCATCATAGGTGAGATGAATTAGAATGGAAACCAACTTAAAGGATATTAGAGAAGTAGAAGATATTACAATAATCATTTAATTGTAACATAAAAATTTTAGATTATTGCAAATAATATTATTCAAAATATGATGAGACATATTTATTTTGCTAAAACTAAAATGATATGAAATGTGCATTTTTAATATTTGCCTTAATCTAAATTGATTTTCTTAATACTAGATTGTTATTTCACTCCATTTCACTCCCATTTTTTTCATTAGTTGTCCCATTTATAAGATGCATATGGCGTATTTTATGAAAATGAAGTTTGAAAAGAAAAGTCACTATCGTTTATTTTGGGAAGGATGCAATAATTATATAGCATTTTTTTAAACGATTCGTTATAACAATAACTATTATTTTTATGAGGGATGAATTAAAGAAAAATTATAAAGTAAGGATATAATATTCGAGTTGAACAGGCGGAATTGACTCGCTAATTTATGGGTTTTCAGGTTCGATTTATTTTAGGTTCAGGCCAAGAAAATCATATTAAAAATCCAAAATTTTCAATGGGTTTAGATCGGGTCGATTTTTGCTAGGTCTAAGTGCAATTGTCCTTGACTAGGCAAATTTTTGCTTATAATTTCTTTCTTGGGTGAGTAGGCATCCATTTTAGGGTCGTATATAGCACTTCCCAATAAGGAAGAGATCAAACAAATTTGGGTAACAACTTTATTCTCTAAACAAGCTAAGACCCGTGCGTTGCCCGAGATTAAATTTTTGAATAAGTAAATGGTACTTTAAAAGTATCGTTGAATAATATTGTTGGGTCGACGTCAATAAGTTGATATAAAAAAATAATGAGAATTTTAGTCTAACTCGAAAAAATTGGGGTAAGTAGAGAAAACATTATCACTACTATTTTTTTTTTTCATTGAGGCATTTTTTTTAAAAAGAAGTTTCAAGCATACATGTTTTCTTGAGTATATACCCCGACATTGCATCAGATTTGAATTTTTAAATAATAAAATGAATATTTTAAGAATAATATTACATTATTATTAATGTCAACTCTCTATAACCTTCATAGAAAAATTATTTATTGTTTCTAAATTGTCTTGAAAATTTGCATGTAATTGTGTGTGTGTGTACATACCTACATACCCACGTACCTTCATACATACATACATATATATATATATATATATGTATATATATATGTATACATAAATATATATATATATATATATATATATATGTGTGTGTGTGTGTGTGTGTGTGTGTGTGTGTGTGTGTGTGTGTGTTGAGTTATAAATATACCACAAGTGCACGGTGTAGCTGTAGCTAGCAACCGGCAAGTGCGGGTCGTGTTCACGAGGAACTTGGTTTCAACTACCAGAACTAATTAAATTACTCAAGCTAGGCAATCACAGTTGTGGGTTGGAGACTAAACTAGGAGAAACGATAGCAACTAAAAAGTGTAATAAACAGTAGAATAGAAAACACCTAGATTAGAATTAACAGCACGATTATGCTAGTGAATCAGTTACTAACTCAATCAAACATTCCCAAGCATGCATCACAAATGGATAGATTGTCAATTAAGCCCATCTCCTCCCTCTCTCAAGGGTCGAAGACTAATCCTAGAACTATAGTCGCCTATTCTCATAGGACTAAAGGTCGAAGGATTACAAGATTCACAATCTCAAATCCCAATTAGAATCTTAACTATTTTCATATTAAAACCCTAATCGTCTACTAAGGCGCACTAGGTAAAGGTTTCGTCTCTCAACGCTCCCCTAAACCCCAATAAAAAGGATGAATGTTCTTTGGGGCATTTCATCGAGCAGTTGGCGTGCATAGTAGAATTCATAATCGCAAAACAAAGGGGGAGCAGGGATTGGGCCAGTACAAGATTCAACTACACATATTCGGCGTCAATCCCAACCTAAGTTGAAGGATTTAGCCTACAATCATGTTTCTAACAACAACCATGACATTCAATTCCATAACCATTGCAAACCTCAAAATGATCAAGAACAAGAGCAGAGAATTTGATAATCAAGAACGAGAGGAGGAATCAGAGAAAAGAACCTGCAATTAATTGAATGAATTCAAGGAAGAACAAGCTTCAATCCAATAGCGTAATCAAAAATACCAAAATAGAACTCTCTAATAAAAACCTAAAATTCGCCTCTAAACGTACGTGGAAAAGAGAGAAAACTGAATGAAAACTGAATGTCCCCTAAAAACAGTCCCGAAGGAAATTTAAGTTGCGACACGGAAACGGGGGCGGCACGGTCGTGCCTAGAGGCACTGGGTCACTGTGCCAAAACACTGTCGGAATCACCTGAGCGCCGCACATGTGGCACGGTGTCGCCACGTGGCACAGCCAGGCCGTGCCACTTGGCTAGCCAGCATTTGTACTGTGCTCGCGTGGTGCGGTCTGGCTCTTTGTCGCGGGATGTCCGTGCTTGATCCGTGGAACTCTACGCGATGCTTTTCTCACCTTCTTGGCACTCCTTTATGCTAAATGTTGTTCATCTTTCCGTTTCTTCGATAAAGTTCCTGAAAATATCGAAAGATGTTATATGAGTTAAAGGTGCGCTAAAGGAGGCTGATTTGACTCTTTCTAAGCACGATCGAACGTGAAAACCAAGAAGAAAATGAGTCAATTATGAGCTAAAAATGGGACTAAATAGAGGTTCATCAGTGTGTGTGTGTGTGTGTGTATCATATATATATATATATATGTATATGTATACATATAAATAAATAAATAAATAAATATATATACATATACATATATATATATATGTATATATATATATATATATTTATATGTATACATATATATATATATATATATATATATATATATATATATATATATATATTCTGTAGAATAAACTATTAACATTGTCATATTGGCGATAACCACCTCTACCTGTTTGAGCATAAAACATATCAAGCTCCAAAGTTTCAATCATCAAACCAATTTTTTTATTTGACCCCTAATTGCAAGTATTTAAGAAAATTCTTATTAATCCTATTTATCCAAGTGATGAATGAAAAGAATAATAAAAAAAAGAAACACATTTTGTACCGTATATTTTGTACCATATATATGGATTTTGGCATTTAGAAAAAAAAGAAAAGAAGCCTAGTTTAAAGAGATTGTCATTAACCTTAGTAACGCAAATTAGTGTTTAGATAGTTTTCTTTACGGAAATTCATTATGGATTACAATTGTAAAATGTGTGACAAAAACAATAGGAAGAATTAAAACCATGAAAACATTTATTATTATACTAAGCTAATTAGATGTCATAATAAACATTTAATATTTGTGAACGTGTTGAATGCTATGTAATTATTTATTTATTAATCATATCAATCCAAGTTCCGCCCCGCTCTCCCCCTCTACCCCTCCCCCAAAAAAGGTCCAACTACTCTAATTTGCACATTTGTTTTTAGGGTTGGGGACGGGGGAGGGAAGGGACACGCAACCAATAACGCTAACCTAGAGCAAAACCTTCAATAATTTTGGACATCTAATATGCCGCAATTCTTCACAAATTCTTTATGGTCTCTTTATTTTGTTTTGTTTGAGGGGCGTTGCACAAACACATTGCACCAACATGATTCAATCCCCAGCATCCTTTGCCCTAGAGCATAGATTTCTAATTTCTTTCACTTCCACTCCATACAGTAGCGACCCAATTGTGCAAATATCCCCGAAGGTAGGAGTGAGCACAAAAACTAAAGCCGAAAAACTAAACTGGAAAACTCAAAGACCGAACTGAAAAACCGGTTAACTGGTTTGA
>JACYFF010031954.1:66361144-66385789 GCA_017589665.1 Selenicereus undatus | reverse complement strand
GTACAATTTGGAAGCGAACTTTGACATATACAAATGAATGACTCTCTCTATTAACAGAGTTCTCCTAAACCTCTCAAAACTCGAACCTTTGGACGGAACCAACTATAAATGTTAGTCCCAAAAGCTTTAGATTATTGGTTATTTTTAATTTTTACTTTTTACATTTTTATGTGTGTGTTTGTGTGGCATATTTATTGGTTATTTTTAATTTTGTTCTTCTTATTTTATATAGTTCAACGCATACTGTATATTTATTTTATCTTTAATTGTATCAATTGTAAATTTATTCTAATCAAACAAAAAAATCACATTATTCCTTGAACTATGAAAATAAAACAAGAAAAAAATTAAAAATAACCAATAAATATACCACGGAAACAAACAAACACATAAAAACGTAAAAAATAAAGCTTGGGATTATTTCTAGCTGCCAATTTTAAAAGCATATGATATATGTTTGAATGAGATATACATATAAGAAAATTTCATTGCATGCAATATTCCCTATACTAAGCCAATTGCAAAAAATTTATCATAGATACAATTAAAGATAAAATAAATACACATTATCACACAAAACACTTGCATTATTATTGTTACTAGTCGTGTTCAACTCTACCATTGGAGATTGCTTACGATGATATGAATAGAGAGTGTGGAAAGTTATGAAATACTTATGAATTAAATTTAGCTAACAATTTAATATATGGAAATTGTGGGAAGCAAATTGCAAGAGAGGTAGGCAAATTTTATAGAATCCCCATAAATAAGAAAATCAATTTTCTATTAAGGAAAGGATTCTTATTGCAAAGAAATTCTTGGATTCAAAGGAAGCAATCTTTTAAAACTAATTTTGTTAATGCAAGCATTCAATAGATGTTCTTCAGTCCTAAAAAGGTTGTTTCCAAAACGTTTATTAATATTATCCGCAAAACATTTATATTCACACTGGCTGCCTAAAAATATGGTTGTTGCTAAGGATCGAACTTGTAACCACTTTGTCACCACTAAAGAGTCCTAATCACTGGGCTGTCCACCTTTTGCTCAAAATTAATGCGTACACTCTTTGTACCAAAGAATAAAGCACTCTGTCTTCAACCTCAACGGGACGCCCTTCAATCCTTGGAAGCGCCGCGACGTTCACCTGTGACTGGTGCGTCCATCCATACCTGGTGGGTGGGGGAATGGGAATGTGCATCAGAGGGGAGGGATACTCTCGTCGATGGCGCGCAAACACTGAAAATCGGCCGACGACGGGGAGCAAACCGTTTAGTCTCCTAGGCATGCTCATCGCTGGTGACAAGTCGGGTTAGGTGGGGGGGGGGGGGGAAAGAGAATGCACGTCGGGGGTGAGGAGGGGGGGGGGGAGACTGCTCGTCAGGTTCAGTATTGCCAGTTCTCAGCAATTGAACTGCCGTCAATGTTCAGTCGGTCTGATGACCTTCAGATGTGCCATAACCATGGAAGGGGTTGGGGTTTAAAATTAATTAGTTCATTTATTTTGAGTTTTTTTTTGTTTGTTTTGCAATTGAAAGTGTCAAATTATTTTACTCCAAATTCCAAACATAACATCCACAAATTATTTTATTCAATTTTATTATTTTTAGAAAATATAATTTTAATTTCAATAAAAAAATTAGAAAAATCAACGGTCCATGTCTAATCATATCAAGTGGAGGGTTTATATCGCAGGAATTATCACAATTGCCATAATTTTCATTTGGTGGAGATTAACTTACCTGTTGCTCATAAATTAATGTTATAATGTATAAGTTACAATCTCAAGCCTCAATATTTCACTTGGACTACACATACAAATTTTTTGTAATCATATAAAAATAAAAAAAATTGTCTGCAACCCATCATGCCGATAACGCACTGCCGGCCCATAACACATTCAATCAAAATTGCTTGCCATTCAACACTTCTTCGCATAACTAGGAAGGGGAATCAACACCAAAAAAAAAAAAGGTTCACAAATATTAACTAAGCATTCATTGAAAAACAGGCTTAATTTCACAAGAAGACTACAACTGGAATTGCCAAAAAAAAAAGAACCAGTTTTGGAAACAAAATCTTCATATCTATAAATTAGACCAAATTAAAACCCAAATTAAAACAAATAGCCCAACTTGTAAAGAATACAGTTCTCGAAACAAAATGCCACTGAAGTTGATGTGCTCTTGTGTGGTAGGTTGCAATGATGGCAGTGGAAAAAGAGATGGCTATGGTGGCAATGGATGTGAGGAACTTCAATGGAGGGAATTGGGGGTTTGGGGGGGGGGGGTAAGAAAAGAGAATAAATAATTAATGACACCTTTGGATAAAAAAAATAAGTCATTGGCACAATTGATTTTTTCACAAAGTATATTGACCTTTTGTTTCGGGAACTTGCAAAAAATATTACTTAATTTCTTTAGAGCACACCAATTCCTACCTCTACATCGGCAACTCATATTTGGGATCAGATAATTGAAAATCAAAGATTGAATTTCTCTGTTTAGGTTGAGTAATAGACAAGAGAGAGTGAGAATTAAGAGGGTAGGAAGAGAAAGATGGGAACCTGGGGGTTTCCTTTGAGCACAAACATTAGTGAAGTAGGGAGCATTTGAAACCTTGAGGATTCTCATGGGAGAACTGATAGAGTCGCAAGCGCATGGTGGTATTGTAGCAAATCAGGGCCGATCCCACAAAAACTATGTCAAGCTACGGGGTTATATTCACTCAAGATAGGCTAAGCGAATCCAAAATTTACAAATGGAATTTATCTATGCTACCTATCTAATCTAATAGATGACCAAGCAAGGAATTTAATCAAACCAAGCAATTTTCTAACTCAAGCATTAATCAAGCGCTGTTTTCTTAGATGGGTAATTCCAAAATTGATAATCAATTTATCAAACCTCTCTTTCGAGGCGGAGTGAAAATTTTAAATCTAATCAACTACCATTTCTCAAGGGATTTGATTAATCTAATATCATTAAGAATGCGATTATCAAATTGGTGGGGGTTGCGTAAATAGTGAGTCTTTCTCAAGATCTGCACACTTAAGTCAAATCTTAGTTTTCCAAACAACTAGTTTGACCTTTCAGTTCTTCACCAAATGTCTAAAACAAGTAAGAAATCGATCAAGTTTCCCACTAGCAATTCAACGCTTAAGATTTAATAGAATAAGCCCAACAAATCTGAAGCGCTTTCAGATTAAAACAAGAATTGATTCAGTTATAACAACTCAACTCAATTCCAAGATTAACAATTCAAAACTTAACATAAAAATCAATACTAATCTAAAAAGCATAAAAATCTAAAGAGAAAAGAGAAGATAAAGGAGAGGAATTGCTCAACCGATGAACGCTTGAACCATTGTTGCAAAATCAATTCAGAATCCTTGCAATCTTCATGTTCAACTTGCTCTCAACTCTCTCTAATCTAATATAGACCCTAACTTGATGGTGGATTTGGTAGAATGTGATGGATTATAGTCATGAGGATGAAGTCAAAATTAGCTTTTTATGGCGAAAATGAAGGTTGCTAATCGTATAAATGAGTGGAAAAAGGAAAAGATGCAAAGAAAACTAGCGAAGAAAACACTCTTATTATATTTTTTGATTTTTTTTTCTTTTTTCCATTTTGTTTTTCTTTGTCTTTTGATAATTTGCGTCTTGTGCTTTTTGGCTTTTTTTTCTTCTTTTTTTCTTATTCCCCTTTTTTTCTTTTGCCTCTTTTGTTTTGTTTGTTTGCTAACTAACAGAGAAATATAGAGACAAACGAAATACAATTTAACAAAAAGAAAAGGTACAAAATGAACTTGGGTTGCCTCCCAAGAAGTGTTATTTTAAGTCGAGAGCTCGACCTTCTCTTCTATGAGGGCTCGAGATCAGTAAAAGCGTGGACAGTGGGCTTGTCAATGGGTTCCCCCACAAAATAAAGCTTAAGACGATGCCCATTAACCTTGAATGCACCGGTGGACTCGCTCCATACCTCCATATCTCCATGAGGAAAGACCTTTATGACTTCAAGTGGCCCCGACCACCAGGATCTCAGCTTGCCTAGGAATAACCTCAACTTGGAATTGAACAATAGAACCAAGTCACCTTCCTCAAGCTGCTTCTTCATGATATGCTTGTCATGCCATTGCTTGGTCCTCTCCTTGTATATTGTGGAACTTTCATAGGTTTCTAAACGCAACTCATGTAGCTTATTCAATTGCAATATCCTCTTCTCACCGGCCGCCTTAAGATCAAAGTTGAGAGTTTGAATTACCCAACACGCTTTGTGTTCTAACTCAATCGGCAAATTGCAAGATTTTCGAATACTAACCGGTATGGAGTAGTGCCTAGGGGAGTTTTATAAGTCGTCCGATAAACCAAAGAGTATCATCAAGCTTCATAGACCAATCTTTTTAGGATCGATCGACCGTTTTCTCCAAAATGCTCTTTAACTCTCGATTAGATAACTCAACTTGACCACTTGTTTGGGGATGGTAAGGCGTAACAATCTCATGAAAAACTCCATACTTCTTTAAGAGAGACTCAAGTGGCTTGTTGCAAAAATGAGCCCCATTGTCACTCAAACGAGCTCTCAGTGTGCCAAATCTTGTAAAGATGTTCTTTTTAAGAAACTTGATTATGACCTTGGAGTCATTGGTAGGAGAGGCAATGACTTTTACCGACTTGGGGATATAATGAACTGCCACAAGGATGTAAAGATTATTATGAGAAGGAGGAAATGGACCCATGAAGTCAATCCCCTAAACGTCAAAACCTGCGATCTCAAGAATTCCATTTTACGGCATCTCATGCCTTTTGGAAGTGTTCCCCATCCGCTAGCATTGATCGCAAGTTATGACAAAGTTTCTTGCATCTTTGAAGAGAGTAGGCCAATAAAAACCCACCTGAAGCACCTTAGCAATGGTCTTGTCTGATCCAATGTGTCCACCGTAAGTTGAAGCATGGCAGTGATGAAGGACACTATGAACCTCATCTTCCGGCAAACTTCTTCTATAAACACCATCTCCACACAGCTTGTAGGAAAGATGCTCCTCCCACATATAATATTTCACATCAGAAAGAAATTTCTTCTTTTGTTGATAAGACAGCGCATGTGACATTACTCCACACACCTTGAAATTCACCAAATCAGCATACTATGGAGTGGCTTGGTGAGATATTGTAAGGACTTGATCATCCGAGAAGGAGTCATCTATGGGAAACTCCTCTGTTGGTGTGGCCGCGAGACCCAAACGAGATAAGTGATCCGTAACTACATTTTTATGGTCGGCTTTGTCTTGAATCTCCAAGTCAAATTCTTGGAGAAGAAGCACCCAACGAATGAGACGGGGCTTAGAGTCAGACTTCTTCAAGAGATGCTTCAATACGGCATGATCAGTGAAAATGATCACCATGGAATTAATCAAGTATGGGCGGAATTTTTCTAAGGCAAACACAACAACTAAGAACACTTTCTCGGTGGTGGCATAGTTCATTTGAGCGCCATCCAAAGTTTGGCTCGCATAGTAGATGGCATAGGGCTTATTATCCTTCCGTTGCGCCAAATCTGGTCCCACTGCATAGTCACTAGTATCGTACATTACCTAAAAAGGTAATTCCAATCCGGAGCAACTAGGTGAGAGGTTTTTCAATTTTCAAAAAATATTTTACGAACCGTCGGTAAAAACCAATGTTTCTAAGACAACTCCTGACACCCTTTATAGAAGTAGGTGGTGGTAATTTGTCAATTACCTCTACCTTTGCTTTGACAACTTCAATGCCCCTATTGGAAACAATATGGCCTAAAACAACCCCTCATATACGATAAAATGACACTTTTCTATGTTCAAGACCAAATTTATATCCTTACATCTTTGTTAAACTTTGGGCAAATCATTCGAGCAATGGTCAAAAGTTATCCCATACACAAAAAAATCATCCATAAAGACCTCCATTATGTCATCGATAAAGTCAAAGAAGATGGCCATTATGCATCGTTGAAATGTGGCCGGGGCATTACATAGCCCAAATGGCATTCTTCTATAAGCAAATGTATCGTATGGACAAGTAAAGGTAGTCTTTTCTTGATCACTAGGGTGGATAGGGATTCGAAAAAAACCCCGAGTACCCATTTAAGTAAGAAAAATAGGAATTTTTGACCAACCTCTCGAGCATTTGGTCAATGAAGGGAAGGGGAAAATGGTCCTTACGGATGACCTTATTCAACTTCCTATAGTCTATGCACATACACTAACTCGTAACTATCCTAGTAGGAATTAGTTCACTACTCTCATTCTTTACAACCGTCATTCCCCTTCTTAAGCACAGCATAAACTGGGCTCACCCACTTACTATCAGAGATAGGGTAGATAATGCCGGCTTTAAGCAATTTCAAAATTTCTTTCTTAACCACATCTTGCATATTAGGGTTCAACCTTCTTTGGTGTTCAATTGAGGTTTTTGGTCATCTTCCATCAAAATATGATGCATATACGCAGAAGGGTGAAGTCCTTTAGGATCATCAAGAGTATACCCTTTGGCCTTATGATGCATCCTAAGTATTCTTAGCCAAGAGTCAACTTGAGATGCATTTTGAATCGCATTCACAATCATAGGATATGTAGAATTAAGGCCAAGCAACTCATACCTTAAAGAAGAAGGAACAGGTTTTAATTCTACATCGGGGACACATTTCTCATCAGATGAGGGCACATCATCATTCACTAGCACTTCCACCTTGGCAAAGGTTGGTGGAACTTATGGAGAAGCTTCCAAGAATTAAGCACACATTGCTACTTCAGATTTCATCCTTAGTAGTACCCTCATTCAATATACAATGCTCATGAGGCTCATTAGAAGCATTATTAGAATGGTCCCCCGTACTAAACTATCCATGACGTCAATCCGATGACACTCACCAGAGATAGAAGGAAATTTAGAAGGTGTCATCAAGTTAATTTTCACATGTTCATCTTCCACATCAAAAGACTGTTTACCATTTTTGACATCAGTACAGCACCCTATGGTGGCAAAAAACAACCTCCCAAGAATGATGGGGGTGCGTGTATCCTCTTCCATTCATAGATCACAAAATCTACGGGCACATACAAATCTCCCACCTTAATGGGGACATCCTCTAAAATACCCATGGGCTACTTTACAGAACGGTCCGCCAATTGTAAGAAGATGGTGGTAGGTCTTATTTCACCTAGGTCCAACTTTTTGTAAAGGTAAAGGGGAATTAAACTTACACTAGACCCCAAGTCACACAAAGCATGATCTATTGACACATTCCCTATCAGACAAGGAATAGAAAAACTTCTGAAATCCTTAAGCTTAGCAGGGAGCTTGTTTTGGATTGCGGCACTACACTCTTCAATCAATAAGATAGTTTCATGCTTTTCTGGCTTTCTTTTATTAGACAAAATCTCTTTTAAAAACTTAGCATAAGAAAGCATTTGAGACAAGGCATCGATGAATGGAATGTTAATGTATAGTTTCTTAAGGACCTCTAAAAGCCTCCCAAATTGTTAGTCAAGCTTAGCCTTATCCATTCTTTGAGGGAACAGTAAAGGTGGAACATAAGGTCTGGGGCAAGTTTTCATGGGATCATTAGGAACCTTATTAGAATTATGCACATCATCACCTATCATGTCATTAAAAGGAGTAGACACCTCCCTGTGAACAACCACATTATTTCCATCATACAAATGCTCATCTTGCCTTACCCTCTTAGGTCCCTCAAGTTGCTTGCCCCATCTTAAAATCATGGCATTACATTGCTCCCCTGGGCTAAGTTCGAGCTTATGAGAAAGTCTACCCGGGAATGTAGATAAAAAGGTAGCTTGTTGGGCAATATGAGCTTCCAACATCTTATTATGAGTATTAAGCGCATCAAACTTAGAGGCTAATTGCTTAATATACTCGTCTTGCTTTTGTTTCGCCAAAAGCATACTCTCTATCATGGTCTTTAAATTGGATTTTTGAGGTGCCTATTGAGGGTAAGGTGGTCTTTGAAATTCAGGGGGTGGTCTAACATTCATTTAAGGAATATGAGGGGCATTGGACCTATATGAGAAATTAGGGTGATTCCTCCAATCTAAATTATGTGCATTGGAGAATGGGTCATTGATTAGTCCAGGGTTATAGGTGCTGACATGGTTGACTCGGTCACTAGCATCTTGGGCAAATGGACTCTCGACTTGACAGTTCATAGTGTGTTGGGGAAGGGGTACTTGACATAATAAAATTAACATTCAATCATTCTAACCTTTGAAACATGGCATCTACTTTAGCAGAAAACATAGAAATAGGATAAAGCTCTAATTTACTGCCTACCCTCTTGGGTTGGCTTCTCTCATTGGAGCACTTCTAGTTATTAAGCGTTATCTCGTCAATAAGGTTGTAAGCCTAATCTTCTGTCTTGTTCATTAGAGTTCCACCCGCCTCCACATCTATAGTAGACCTCCCCAATGGAGTGACCCCGTTGTAGAAGGTTTGCACTATCATCTACTGTTGGAGCCCATGATATGGACATAGCGTCAATGGGTCCTTGAACTGCTCCCAAGCTTCATCGAGCGACTTGTCTTTCCTTTGAGCAAAGATCGTGATTTGGTTTGTTAGACTCACCGTCTTGCTTAGAAGAAAAAATTTTGTAAGAAAAACCTTGGTGAGGTTGTCCTATGTTATGATGTGTCCGGGAGGCAAAGAGTGAAGCCATGCTCTTGCCTTGTCCTTAAGTGAAAAGGGAAATAGCCACAATCGAATGGCGTCGGTAGAAACTCTGTTGAGTTTCAATATGTCGCACAGCTCTAAAATTACAGAGAGGTGTAAGTTGGGATCTTCTAACAGGGTGCCTCCAAATTGGGATTATTACACAATGGAAATAAGAGCCAGCTTGAGCTCAAAGTTGTTTGCTTCCACATTTGGTCGAGCAATCCTAGAGACAATGCCTTGGACTATCGGGATGACAAAATCTCGAAGCGTCCTTATTTGGTTACCTCCTCCTCCCGCCATCGTTGAATAGGCTTCTTAAGCTTTGACTCTTTGCTCCTCTAATATTAACTTCTTTCTCCTAGAGCGAAAAGTCCTTTCTATTTCCGGATGGAAACCAAAAGGAAAGGGACTTCGCATATAAGTGGAGAAATCCTACAAAGCTCACAAAAAAAGGCCCTACCAACAGAAATCAAAAATTACAGAAAAAGAAAAACACAAAAATGCTTAGTAAATCTAAAAGGGCAAACTCAATATCTATAAATTGGTCCCCGACAATGACGTCAAAAACTTGACACTTTCACAAGTGCATGGATGTTGTAGTTTAGTTTTAATACCGTTCCCACAGAGACCAAATGTAATATATTAAGTTTTGACCTATTATAAAAGGCTAAGCAAACAAATTCCAATGGGTTGTTCGAATTAAGCTAATTAACTAATTGGAAAATTCAATCGAATTAAAATATCTAAGGAATTGTTTCGCCTAGTAAAGAGTTGCATCAATAGATTAACTCATGTACTTTACATAGATTGGATGACTGAAAGGAGTGCAATAGAAGAAAATTCAATCTTTTCTTTCGAAGTAAACTGAATTGCCCAAACTAATCCAATTAACATTTTTTCGAATGTCATGGTTTTAGTCTAAGTTGTAGATTTTTGATTGGGTAAAGTTTTCTGTGAACAAACAAATCTCTTTCAAGTATTGCCTAATCAAGTCCTATCTTGTCGGTCAAATAGCAAGTCTCTTCTTTTGGTACTTCACTCAACTATCTAGCATAAGCAAGCAAATTTAGCCAAAATTTACTCACAACACTTCAATCACAAGGTAGAATTCAATCATTTTAACACAGAATAAGCACAAGCAATGAAGATTAAGGATCCAACATCAATACTTTGACTAACAAATCCCTAGATTAAATACACTACTCACTCATGTTCAAAATTAACAACATCTAAAACAAGAGTTCAAGAAAACACTAAAGGGATAGAAACCTTAGCAGTAGTGGTGATTCTCCATTGGTGTCCCAATCTTCAAATCTCCGAAAGCCAAAACTTTTATCCAATTTCTTCTTTTACTCCAAAATATAAACTAAGAATTCTAATTCTAATTCTAATGAAAAATATGAGAAACATGAGTGAGAAGTGAGATGCGTTATCCCCTTTTCCTGCAACCGAATAACCCCTTTTAAGCAAAAACTCTAACATCCTCAACCACAAGAAGAAGAAAGATGAAGAGGCAAGAAGTTTAAAGGTCACATGGACTGTGGCCTTCACCACGAACTGTCCATGGTGACTTTTGTCTCTAAATTCTCTGGCTCTTCTTTTCCTCCACAGGCTTGGTGACTTAGGGGCATCAGTGGGGAGTCCTATCATATTCAATTAGGGGTCAAAACTGGGGCAAAAAGGTCAAAGAATCTACAAAACACAGAAAAGAACCATACCCAAGTGTAAAACGGGAATAGGAGTGCAAATTATAACATAAAATTCATAAATCACCCTTAAAATGGAACAAAACAACCCCAAAATGAAGTAAACTCTAAGAACTTATCAAGTCAATATTGGGCCAACTTGGTTCAAGACCCTTACCAGTGAGAGTAAAACTAAACTCAGAACTTGGTCTGTATCAACCCATCCCCCTTGAATAGTATTTGCCCTTAAATCCTTGGGGCTGAAATGTCATGACATCAACCTTGTATGCCCTTTACGATTCTTGGATTTGAAAACACCCAAAGCACTGTGTACTCCTCTCCTCTTAAATGTGTAGTAATGGTTGAAGTTCTTTGGGAGAACATCAAAGCAATGAGTAGCTCTCTTAGGACTTATGAGCTCATTGAAGATCTCAACACACTCATCACAAGATAATTCAAGCTCATCATACTCAAGAAAGGTGTCACTTTTGGCTTGATCACCCTAGTAAGGCCCTTCTCCTAACATCATTTTGATGGGCAACGGGACTTTGGGGATGGATTCTTTTGGGATTTCATCATCAAGCGCTTGGTGAGCTGTAAGGGGTAAAGGTTCCACTCTCCCACTTGTGTTTGGCTGCACCATTAGTAAGGCAATTCGAGCTTTGCTCTTACTAGTGGCACACTCTTCTCATGTTTCACTTTTGTGGGGCCTTTTTTTTACTTCCCTTCGTAGGTTTAGTATTGTGAGGTTCGGGTGGAGGTAAACGAGCCAATGTGAGGCTTTTGCCATTATGCTTGAGTGTATAGGTGTTAGCATGTCCATCATAGACCACATGGTTGTCAAATAACCAAGGCCTACCAAGTAACAAGTGACATGCATCGATAGGAATGATGTCACATAATACTTATCGACAATAGGGACCCATTGAGAATGAAATAAGAGCTTGCCTCGAAGCGGTTACCTCATTTCTTGGTCTAACCATTGAAGAGTATATGGAATGGGTGCTCCTTGGTGGGAATTTGAAGCTTGTCAATGAGTCTATTGGAGGCCACATTCTTTCAACTTCCGCCATCTATGATTAAATCACAAACCTTGCCTCTAATAGTGCACCTTGAGTTGAAGATTCGCACCCTTTGGGTATCTTCATGAGGAGCCTTTGTGACATGCAGGGACCTATTGATCAATAATAATCTCCAACATCGGGGTCACCAAGGTAGAGCCATCTTCTTCTCCACTTGATTCTTCCTTAATAGCTCGAATCTCTTCTTTCTCCTTATTGGTAAGGCTTTTCTATTGGGACAATTAGCTTGAAAATGAGGAAAACCATGACACTTAAGCACTTCTTTCCTTCCAACCTTTTAGGTGGCTTACTAGCAATTCCCTTACCCTTGTCAAGATCAAGGTTTCAACGTCAGTGTGAGTAGAGGGGCCTTTAGTAATGGAGGTGTTATAGGGATTTCTATCCTTAAAGTACTTCTCAATTTTGATAGTTAGGTTGCACACATCATCAAAGGTTAAGTAAGGTTGTAATTTTATCTTGCTAGCAAGGCTAGGAGATAACCCCTTAATGAACCTAGCAATCTTGAGTTCAGGTTCTTCATTCAAGTCAACCCACATCTGGAGTTGTTCAAAATCCCTAATATACTCTTCTACCTTTATATTCTTGTAGTGTAGAGAGGTGATCTTGAGGTGGAGTTGTTGTTTGTAAAAAAGGGGTAGCGATATCTTGTCCGTATGCTTCTTGAGCTTGGACCAAGTCTTGATTTTGGAGTTGGCTTCTCTAGCTCGACTCTTGTTCAATTGTTCATACCATAGCAAAGCATACCCTTTAACCTTAAGAATGGCCAACTTGAAGGCCTTCTCATCACTGTAATATTTGAGTTCAAAGATCCTCGTAAGGGTTTGAACCCAATTAAGATAGTTCTCCAGGTTAAGATTGCCATTAGATTCTAGAGCCTCAACTTTGAGATCCCGAAGGCCATCCCTTGGATGCCTTCTTCTTGGTCTTCCCTCCCAATTATCAAAGTCTTTATGGGAGGAAGAGTATTTGATGTCAATAGAGCGAGCATCGTAGCATTATCGGTAAGGGTTTGATGGTGTGGATTCCCTTGCTTGTGCAACCTTATGAATGAGCTTCCGTATTTGCTCTTGACGCTCTATAAGGGCCCTACATATTTCATGGGCTTGTTTTAGAGGAATGTTCTAGGAGTGAGAAAGATCTCCCTCATCGGTCATGGTTGATAGAATGGTGAAAAGAAGCGAAAGAGTTGAACAAGAATAGGGGCCACGGAGTGCGGGGGATACCACCAGGGGTCGTGGTGGCCTTTAGAATGAAATTTTTTTTTGACAAAGACTGTCATGGTCCTTGCAGTTCACCACGGTCATTTCATAGAGGTGATTGTCAAGGGTATTTTCTGGATTTTTTGTGATGGCTTTTTTGGTTGAGTTTTAGGTTGTGTTTGGTTTAGTAGTTGTGTTTAGGCAATTTAAGGGTTTTTTGTGGACTAGATAAAAGATTTAGAGAGGGAGAAATAAAGGTAAAATGGTAGCAAAGAAGGATTGAAATTCAAGTAAATCAATCACAAGATGGATGGATTTGATGCTTATCGAGATGAATGAACTTTTTGCTCTGATACCAAACGATGCATGGGGCTTTCATTTAACCAAATAAAGGTAAGAAATCTTTGAAGATGAGCCCAAAGAATGTTGAAGATCCATCTTCCAAGAAAGAACCATGAGAGAGAGAGAAAGAATGCCCAAATGGAAGAACTCTTATAATGAAATCGAATCAATATTTGAGATAGGGAACCAAGAGATAAATAAAAGAGGATATATCTAGGCTACAGGTTAAACCACCACCTAAATTAAATCAACCCACTCTCTAACCCTCTAAAGTCTTAGCACCTACGATTAGATTAAAGGGATGAACGAAAATCACCACGCTCCTTAAAGGGATAAAGATTTTTGAGAAAAGTACCAAGCTTCAAGTTCTCATATCATTCAATAAGTTTGAATTTTTATGGAGGTAATTGGGTCTATAAATGCCCAATTAGAGCGGAATTAGCTATTAAATTAGTGGGGAAAGTGTTCCAATAGGGTGATTACAAAATATCCTAAAAAAACAAATCAAGATGCTTAAGATAATTACAATCAAGATGAGTTGTATTTTCCAAGATTCATCCTTTATCTTCTAGAGAGCTTTAAGAAGGTTGTACTCCACCAATGGAGGTGTCGCCACTTGAAAAATATTCCTTTGTGTGTGAAGAATCATTCCATGCTGATTAATCTTCAAAAATTGCAGTTGTAACCTCCTAATTAAGCCTATAATTAAAACTGTACATTTTTCAATCCTGGACCAACCCTTACTGGATTTCTAGTCCATAACTTTCACAACACTTAGAGTTTGAGTGCGATTCAAGGTTTTTTGGAAAATATACATCTTGGACTCTCCTTCTGTGTTTAATTTTTAAAAATTAAAGCTCATTTACCTAGTTAAAACTGAGCTAGAAAGGAGGTAAAGTATTCTACCTAGTAGTTTAAAAATGAGGTAACAAGGTGGTTTTGGGAGGATTGGCTGGTTAAACTCCTTATTTAGGGCTACTATTTGTCCAACCGCCTTTATTAAGCTTACTTGTACATTCTTAAGGGTCCCAGGTCAATATTGACCTAGGGGGATGTAGTTTTTGACCTAGGGTTAATATTGGACCAACTTGGTTCAAGACCCTTAGAGTAGGCCCTAACTCAGAACTTGCTTCACATCAAGAAGTGAAACCTATGCATCATCTTGCTCAATCACTATTAAGAGAGTTTGTAAATGTATTTTCCATCAATTTAACCCCTGGGGCTCCCTCCTTTGATAGGAATTGGGTGCCAAATTGATCTCCCATTAGGTGCTCCTATGCCAAACAAGCCGATCTATAGTGTAATCCTAATGACTCATAGGATCTTCAATGACAAAGTTTAAGAGTTGCCTGACAGTGGGTACATTAGGGAGAGCTTGAGTCCATGCTCAGTTCTTACCCTTTTGGTACCTAGAAAGGATGGGACTTCGCGCATGTGTGTTGATTCTAGAGTTATAAACAACATTATCGACGAGTATAGATTTCTAATTTCTCAATTAGATGATATACTTAATATGTTACATGGGTCCAAGGTCTTTTCCAAAATTTACCTTAGGAGTGGTTACTACCAATTCAAGATGAAAAAAGGAGATGAATGGAAGACCACTTTCAAGACCAAGTATAGGTTGTATGAGTGGCTTGTGATGCCTTTTAGTCTATCTAATGTTCCTAATACTTTTATGAGGCTTATGACTGAGGTTATAAGGCCTTTCATTAGAAAGTTTGCGATCGTGTATTTTGATGATATATTGGTGTGTAGCCTTGATGAGGCATCTCATGTGGAACATCTCTCTCAAGTGTTCCAATTATTAAGGCAACAAATGTTATATGTCAAACTTGAGAAGTGTGAGCTATTCACTCCTTAAGTTGTTATTCTAGGGTATTTCGTGTCAGGAGAAGGAATACAACTTGATGAGTCTAAACTTGAAGCTATTAAGAGTTGGCCTATCTTAACCACCATAATGAAAGTTCGAAGCTTCCATGGGTTGGCTTCCTTCTACCACTCATTCATCAAAGACTTTAGCTCTATTATTGCTCCTTTGACCAAGTTCATGAAGAAGAGAAGTTTTGAATGGACAAAGGCCACCCAAAGGGACTTTTAGGCAATCAAAGATAGGAGATGTTCAGCTCCTATGTTGGCTCTTCCCAACTTTGAGCTCCTTTTTAAAGTTGAATGTGATCCTGGTGGGGTTGGAATTGGAGCAGTTCTTACTCAACCAAGCTCCCTCTAGCCTTCTTTAGGGAAAATTTAGATAGTTCATGACTCAACTACGCTACTAATGACAAGAATTATGTGCTATTGCTAGGGCCATGAATATTGGAATTCTTATCTCTAGCCAAAATGCTTTGTGCTTCATTTGGATCATAAGACATTATCTTACATCAATGGTCAACACAAATTGAAGACAAGACATGCCAAGTGGGTTGCATTCCTTCAATCCGTCAACTTCTCTTGTAAACATAAGAGTGGAAAAGAGAATGTTGTGGCCGATGCATTATCAAGGAGGTATGCTTATCTCTCGGTCCTTAAGTCCCAAGGTCCTTGGGTTGCACTCCATCAAGGCTTTATTTAAGGAAGATAATGACTTTAAGGAGGTGTTGGAGCATCCCTCTACCTTTTGGTTCTTTCACTTTGCAAGATTGTTTCCTTTTTGTGGGTAATAAAGTTTGCATCACTAAAAGTCCTCTAATGGACTTAATGGTGAAAGAAGCTCATGGAGGAGCATTAGCTGGTCACTTTGGCATCAACAAGACCCTTGAGATACTCAAGGAGCACTCTTATTTGGCCAAGATGGATGGGGATGTTCATAATATGATCTACACTCCTTTTCTAGTTCTTACAAGGCCTTGGGATGACATTAGCATATACTTCATTGTGGCCCTACCAAGGACACCTAGGGGAAATGATTCTATTATGGTGGTAATTAATCAATAATTCAAGATGGCTCACTTCATTGCTTGCTACAAAAGAGATAATGTTGCTGACATTGTAGGTGTCTTCTCATAAGAAATTATGAGGCTTCACGATATTCCAATAACCATTATCTTAGATAGTGACGCTAAATTTCTATTACAATTTTGGAGACGTTTATGAAGACTAGTGGGGACGAAGTTCCTGTTTAGAACTGCTTACCACCTTTAAACCAATGGACAAACAAAATTCGAACTCTCACAACCTAACTAAAGGGTATGGTGAGTAAGAGTTTAAGGGATTAGGACACCAAACTTTCTCATGTCGAGTTTCCTTACAATCAAGCTCCTTCCTATGCTACCTCTCGTTCTCCCTATAAGGTGTTATGGCCTCAATTCTCGCACTCCCATTGGTCTTATTCGTATTCCTCAAGAATCTAAGGTGAGCTTTGAGGCTGAAGTAAAGGAAAAGAAAATGAAGAAGTTACATAAGGAATGGCACAAATTGAGAAAGTGAATGAGCAATACAAGCTTAAAGCTAACAAGAACTATACTTACATTGAGTTCAAGCCGGGTGATCTTATATGGTTGCACTTGAGGAAATAAAGGTTGTCTTCAAGGATGCAGAAGAACCTTATGGTTAGGGGAGATGACCTTCACAAAGTAGTGCAAAAGGTGGGAGAGAATGCCTAAAGATAAAGCTTTCAGGAGACATGCACACATCCACCACCTTTAATGTTAGAGATCATACTGATAGGCCCGCAAGTACATGGTGGCGTTGTAGCGAATCAAGGTCGATCCCATAGAGACTAGATTGATCTATTGGGCTATATTCCCTCAATATATGCTAAGCGAATCCAAACTTTAGATTGATAAAAGTACGAAGATAGGGAAACAACAACAACTAATTTAAGGGGTTTTAATTTAACAACTTCTAATTCACTAATTTTAAATCAATTAAGGAGATAACGCCTAAGAATTCATGCATTTATAAAAGTTGATTGGATCAAAATGATGAACATTTGCTTTTCTCTAATCGGTTAATATCGAGGAATTACAATCTATCCAAAAATTTGGCTTATTCTTTTGAAATCAACCAAATTTGCCCAAACTAAGCAAAAGTCGTTCTTTCGAACTAATTTGTGTTAATCCAAGTTAATTATCTTCGATTCCTTTCTAGTCCTCCTAACATGCAAATCCCTCTTTTGAGACGAAGTTATGTTAGGTTTATCAAGCAGTCCAACAACCAAATGTCACATTTCAATTTTTCACCCGATTGTTTCAAATGTGCTAGCAAACTTTGGCCAAAAATCCACTCACAACATGAAAATAATTTGATAGAACGAAATCAAACCAATCATAAAAATAAGCACAATTCTTTAGATTAAATCATGATTGATGTATACAAGAGCACCCAAATGACCAAGCAAGGCTAGGTTTGTTTATTTTTTGTAAAACAAGGAAAGGATAGGATAGTTCAAGAACTCGACAAGAGATAATCCAAATGGAGCCACTCAAGCCAAGGACTTGGGCAATCCCTTAACTCAGCTAGGATACAGAAGTTAATCACCACCTAGATGAGAATAAGGGACCTAGAACACCACTTGAGATTGCCAACACTCAAGATATAGAACTAGGTTTTGAACACACAAATGAGAATCCACTCAAATGTTGAATTTGTATTGCTTAATCCAAAAGTTGATTCCTTAATAATTGTAAACTATGGCCTTATATAGTAGAGGCCTTACAAAATGAAAAGACATAGAAAATAAATGAAAAGGTGTGAAGAAAAACAAGTGAACTTGCTGCATACTACATTCGGATGAACAAAGTCGAAGAGGTGTGTCTTTTGGATGTTATTGGTGTGAAATGAGCGTGGCAGCAAAAGGCAATGCATGAATCTATAATTCCCACACATCTAGGCCTTACTAGAAGAGGGAGGACACACTTTATGAGGAGGCATAAGCAGCAAGAGCCGAAATCACAAGCTTTCACACACCTTCACGCGTTTTGCATTAAATGCATTCACATCAGCAACAACCCCAACTTCAAACAGGCATAACTCTCTGGTTTTGGATCCAAATTCTATGATTCTTATTTCATTGGAAAGCTTAGGATGTCTAGTTTCCAGGGAATGTGGTTTCATCGCATTTGGACCAGTAGTTAAAAAGTTATGGTCCAAAGAGTGGAGACTATCCAAAACTAGCCTGCATTTTGATATCCGAATTTGTGGGCTGAACTTGACCTAGCAAATGAACTCCAATTTAAGTGTGGTTGGTCTTGTTAGAAAGCTCTCTTCCTAAAATTAAATTTAGGCTAGAGAAACCTTGGCTAAATCATGTGGCGTTTAGATAAAAGTTGCCTTAAAGTTGGACTAGCTGATTGTTCCAAACTGCCGAGTTGTTGAACTTGCATATTCTGCCCATGCTTAGTTCTCCTTATGCATTTATCCTCAAAATGACTCAAGAGACCTTTAGAGGACACCTTGGGCCTCCCAAAAGATGGAATAAAAGCTCCTAAAATGCATTGGATACACCTTTAATTTATTGTTCAAAATCACCCTCGAATCTGATGCTTGAGATCAACCCATATATACATTAATGATCCAACTATACTTTCATAAACTACTAAATCCCTAGAAAAAAATTAAAATACTCACATATGACTAAATTAAGCATCTAACTACTCTAAAATGATAAATCTAAAGAGAAAAGAGAAGAGAAGAGAAGAGAGAAGAGTTTGCTCAGCCAGAATGCGTGCTTGAATCTTTTGATTGCAAAACCTGATCCCGCTTCCTCGCGAATCTCCCTCTTCTACTTGCTCTCCCTCAGTCTAAAATAAAATCTAAATCTAAGTAGATGGTGGAAAGAATGATGGATTGGAATAATGGATGTGTGATGGGTCTTTCTGGTATGAAAAAAATGGCCCTATTCATAGGAAAATCCAATCAACCCCAGCCACACGATGAGGGAAAACGAAGAGATTAGCAGTTGTGCTTCCACCACGAGCCGTGACATCCACCACGGGCAGACCATGGTGCTAGCTGGCTCAACATTATTTTGTTCTTCCTCTCTTCCATGGGCATAGCAACTTAGGGACCTCCGTGGGGAGTCAAAATACACTCAACTAGGGTCAAAGTAAGGGCAAAAAGGTCCAAAATCCTACAAAACACAGAAAAGAACCATACCCCGAGTGTAAAATGGGAAAAGGAGTATAAATTATAACATGAAGCACACAATTTTCCCTAAAAAGGGAGGAAAATAATGTTAAAATGATGTACGCTTTAAGCACTTATCAAACTCCCCCATGCTTAAACTCTTGTTTGTCCTCAAGCAAACACTGCATAAAACCAATAAGGGGAGACGCATCTAGGACTCAAAACATGTAGCCTCTTTAAAGTAAGCAAGTTATAGCATATCAAAAGCAAGAATATCAATCAATGACAACCCCAAATAACGCGCAAACCATTTCCAAATAAGAAGAAGAAGGTTATCGAAGAAGTATAAGACCACAAGCTTGATATCAAACTTGATCACCCCCAAAGAACCACAAAGCATGTCATGCAATTACATGGAATTAAGTAGAGCCATATGGATTGGTAGAACCTTACTTTTGGGAAATGTGAATCACTCCCACTTATGTGTTTGAAATATAGCATAGGTTCGCTCAAGACTCATTCCAAAGATGCAAACTACCATATGCTTGCAAAGACTCTCAAATTCTCCACCACTAAAATGTAATGTGCACAAGACAATCAAGAGGACTTTGATAGGGTTGTAAATCGGGCTAGAAGGGTTAAGGGAAAGGAGTGGACAAATGAATTTGAATAATGTGGAGCTATGTAGCCAAGTGGCTATGGAGCAACCAACCAAAACACCAAGCAACTGTAAAGTTCTCCAACACTCCAAACCCCAACAACATAATGAACATACCCTAATGAATCAAATAAGAAATGGGTTGATAAAGAAAGGAATTCAGGCTATTTACATATCCAATGCCAATCACTTATTCACTCGTTTTAGTTTTTTTCTTTCTTCTTTTGGTTTTTTTTTGCTTTCTTCTTGTTTGTTTTCCTTTAACATGACTTTTTTTTTTTGGAAAATGAAACGAAAATTATAATTATTGAAAGGCATAGGATCACTAATTATCAACTCACAATTGAATACATATATACACAGAACCCAAACAAGAGGGAACCAAAGTAAATGCTCAATATCATCAAACCCTCAATAAACCAACATACCAAAGCCACCTTAAGACTCAATTATCTCCAAACCCACCCACTACATACATGAAGTGATGTTCCATAGAGTTAGCTTAAAGGTAGGAATTTGTGTTTGGCCAAGGGCTAATATGAAGGGATCACAACAAAGATGGATATAAGCTCAAAGGGGCTAGCAAAGGGGAAAAAAACATTTAACACAAGGGTAGAGTATTTGGCTATGTGGCTAGAATGGTCAAAGAAAGAAATGCCTCTATGATAACATCAAGTATGCAGATGCTAGTGTGGTTTTGAACAAGAATCTATGCAAGTTCTAGCGATACAACATGGAAGAGTCACATACATGAAAGAAACATGAGACTAAATGTAATGAATTTACGCCAAAGAAGGCTCAAAATCTCACAGGACATCTACCAAAGTCTCATTAAGCTCATAAAATGACTCTCATGTGCAAACATTAGTGCTAACGATTCCAAGGGATAACAAAGTTCTCAATGAAGACAAGGATCAAAACAAGAAGTATTTACAAACCTTTACAAATTTGTAGCACCAAAAGGGATTACACATTAAAAGTTACTCAAGCTCCTGAAAACTATTTTGCCTAGCAAAAACATCATTATTGGAGGTTTTCTAAAACCAATCTACACCACCCTTTATGCAATCCTATATGCAAACCTAAAAATCAAATAAATGCAACACACTACTGCAAACTGAAAGAAATCTAAAATTGTATTCTCTAACAAGTTTGCAAACTGATAACCAAAATGAAAAATATGAAGCTACCCTACCCCCATGCTTAGATAAAGCATTATTATTCAAAGGAAAGAAAACTTAGAGAAGCGGAACAAAAGAAAACAATCTCACCAGCTTAGAGTGCAGAGTGCACCTAAGCTATGCGACCTCATAATAACCAGGGCACATAGAGCATCAGCCACTCCATCACGTTGTCAAGACTCAACCCTTTAAATCGGACATCGTTAAGGCACCTAGAAGCTTGTCGAACTCCACATCATGGGATTTGCAAGCATGGTAATAAGAGAGCGTGAAAATAATCACAGCAAAGAAAGTTAGTGCTCTCTTCAACAAAGCTAAAGCCATATAAAAATCAAAAAAGAAAGCAAAAAAAGTGTTCCAAATGATTTTTCTAGGCTTGTCCACTCGGAATATGCAATACGAGTCAAGGGAGGCATCGTACCACAAAAGTGTCCTAGGGAAAGAAAATTATCAACATTTCCATCAAGCATATTAAACATTTTAACCTCACGGCCCAAATCAACATTAGAATCACAAATCTTAGGATTATCAATTGGTGTATCTAAAGAATACTCAGGGAACATAAAGGGTTGTGAACATGTAGGGGAAACATAGGTATGATTAAGGGGATTGGGTGAAGCAATAGTATTAAAATCAAGGCTGGGAAAGTCCTTATGCACAAACACATCACGTGACCCCTCCAAAGGAGTCTTATCTAGATCATCCACCTCATCTAAAATATCTTCGGATTTAAAGCATGTATTAGAAACATCAAACCTTGCATCAAACCCAAAAGGCTCACCCACCTCGAGCCATGTGCACTAGCTAATGAAAGGATGAATCATGTAAGGTCAAGACAACTTCAGTATTGTCCCAGGATGACACAAAGTCAGGTTGCACATAACATGCACAATAAGGACACGAATTAGTAGCATGGTCAGAAGAATTACACAAGTCACACCAAAAAGGAGCATAATAAGATCTAGAATAGAATGCGCAAGGATCAGGAAATGAATATCTAGAAACACAACTAGCCTTCTCAAACTCAATTGAATCCCAAGCAACCCACTCAAGCAAATACCATGCCTCATCAACACATTTAGCAAGAAAATCCCAAGAATCTAAAAGAGTACGGGTTTCACCATTCACACCCTCATCAACAATGTTCAAAATTTCTCATTTACCTACACAATAGCCACATTGAGCAAGAAAAATATTTAAACGCTTAAAATACCTCCAAAATAATTCATGCTCAAATTGGGGAAAATGAAAAATTGCCATCTTTGTAATTTTTTTCTTTCAATTTTTTTATTTTTCTAAATCATTTTTTTTTGGGTTTTTTTTTTCTTCAAAGGAAAACAAAATGCTTAGTTAAACCAATTGAGAAAAATCCAATATTCGATGCTAGTTCCCGACATCGGTGCCAAAAACTTGATAGGCCCGCAAGCGCACGTGGCGTTGTAGCGAATCAAGGTCGATCCTACAGAGACTAGGTTTATCTATTGGGCTATATTCCCTCAAGATAAGCTAAGCGAATCTAAACTTTAGATTGATAAAAATACAAAGATAAGGAAACAACTATAACTAATTCAAGGGCTTTCAATTTAACGACTTCTAATTTACTAATTTTAAATCAATTAAGGTGAAAACGCATAGGAATTCATGTAGTTATAAAAGTTGATTGGATCAAAATGATGAACATGTGCTTTTCTCTAATCGGTTAATCTCAAGGAATTACAATCTATCCAAAACTTTGGCTTATTCTTTCGAAATCAACCAAATTTGCCTAAACTAAGCAAAAGTCGTTCTTTTGAACTAATTTGTCTTAATCCAAGTTAATTATCTTCGATTATGTTCTAGTCCTCCTGACATGCAAATCTCTCTTTCAAGACGAAGTTATGTCAGGTTTATCAAGCAGTTCAACAACCAAATGTCACCTTTCAGCTTTTCACCCGATTGTTTCAAATGTGCAAGCAACCTTTGGCCAAAAATCTACTCACAACATGAAAATCACTTGATAGAACGAAATCAAACCAATCATGAAATTAAGTACAATTTTTTAGATCAAAACATGATTCAACTATATTTCATAAGCTACTAAATCCCTAGACAAAAATTAAATTGCTCACACATGATTAAATTAAACATCTGACTACTATAAAATGATAAATCTAAAGAGAAAAGAGAAGAGAAGAGAGAAGCGTTTACTCAACCAAAAATCTTTTGATTGCAGAACTCGATCTCGCTTCCTCACGAATCTCCCTCTTCTACTTGCTCTCCCTTACCCTAAAATGAAATCTAAATCTAACTAGATGGTGGAAAGAATGATGCATTGGAATAATGGATGTGTGATGGGTCTTTCTGATGTGAAATGACCCTATTTCTAGGAAAACCCAATCAACCTCAGCCATACGAAGAGGGAAAATGAAGATATTAGCAGTTATGCTTCAACCACGGACCGTGGCATCCACCATGGGCAGACCGTGGTGCTGGCTGACTCAACATTCATCTATTCTTCCTCTCTTCCACGGGTATAGCAATTTATGGGCATTCGTGGGGAGTCAAAATACACTCAACTAGGGTCAAAGTAAGGGCAAAAAGGTCCAGAATCCTGCAAAACATAGAAAAGAACCATACCTGAGCGTAAAATGGGAAAAGGAGTATAAACTATAACATAAAGCACATAATTTTCCCTAAAAATGGAGGAAAATGACCCTAAAATGATATACGGTTTAAGTACTTATCACATACTCCTTACATTAAGAATGAGGATGAATGTAATGAAGATTTGAGGGCTCATCTTCTTCAAAGGGGGTGGAGGGGAGATTGATGCGAACCAAAATACAAGGTTTGATACACTCATTCAAGCAAAGGTGATGATTTAAGTGGGAACAATAATAACTCTTCGAAATAGGGCTCAAGGACTTAGTCCTCCAAGATTAGAATTGACTTAGGACCCTTGAAGGAGCCTAAGTAATCCTAGGAAAGGTGGTTAGGCAATTGGTAGCCTTAAATAGGGATGTTGGCTACTTATTCTCTATAACCACTTCTTTGGTTTATTTTCATATTCCGGGCAGAATATATTCACTAACTTCCAGCTCAATTTTGTGGGTAAATGGGATCCAATTTCAGAAAGCTACATAGTTATGGATAGCCTTGGATGTCCATTTTTCAACAAGTTATAGATTTGCTTCAGATTGTAAGTATCGAGGGAGATATGTAGCTTTAACTGAGAAAGGGTCAATACAGGTTTGAAACTGCATGATTTTAATTAAGAGATTAATTGGTCAAGCAAATGGATGATTTAGAGGCTAAGATTTCTTGGGAAGTGATGTGGATTTTATATATAGTTTTAAAACCCTTTTTACTTGCAAGTGCACAAGGTTAATTGTAGACTAGTGAGTACAGGGTGTCGATCCCACGAGGAACAATAGCGATTTTTAAAATTTACCTTTCCGATTACAAAGAATAATTTAATTTTAGAGTTGGATTATGAATATAAATTGACTAACAAAATGAAGAGCAAATAAGTAGTAAAGTAGAGAGAAATCAAATAGGAGAAAGTTCTAAGACTTTAGATTTCACCTTTGATGCCAGTATTGATTTACTAATTCGAATGGGGATTCAATTTATGTCTTGTTCAACCTAAGCTACAAGCATTAGGCCATGAATTAAAAAGATGATTATAATTATAAAGTGACATAATTTATCTAGTGGTTTAGCATGAATTATTCTTTTTAGACATAAC
>JACYFF010031954.1:66292167-66306133 GCA_017589665.1 Selenicereus undatus | reverse complement strand
ACAAAAGCTTAATTCATTTGTTTGTCCACACATGCAATCGAATTCATCCAATCTACCAATTCAGTAAACTGATTCACACAATTATTATTCGAAATCCTTAAAATAGGAGGGATTAAAGGTTCAACCGCCTCGGATCCAAGCTATAAGCGTGCAAATTGGCTAGATTAAAGCTAAATTCGAACTCCACACACCCAGAAAATCGGCTCCCCTTGCGTGAGGTTCAAACACCACCAGACCCAAAACCCTAACTCAAGTTTTCTAAGAAATTAAACACAATTAGGAAGAATCTAGATCAAGAATGCAATTTATAGATGAAGGAGGAGTTCGAAATCACATTGCATGCACCGAGGTTACCAGGCCTTGGTTCTGCTCCGGTCGAAATCAGCCCAATCGTGGCTGATTGGCCAGTGGCGCAGTGGTGTGACGGTCGGCGGCTAGGGTGGGCCGACTGGGGCTCAAGGTCGGCGGTTGGCTCCGGCATGCGCGGTGGAGAAGCGAAGGAGGAGATGAGGAACAACGAAGACAGGAAGAAGAAGAAAGAGGAGAGAGACGGAAGGTCGGGGGTTTCACGAATGAACCCCCCCTTTTTGATTTTTTTATTACTTTGGATTAATTCTAGCCTACTAACCCCACACGACTACAGCCTCCTGATTATTACTCGAGTTCCCAAGCCTTATTCTTAAACTGAAGTCCTAAATATAATCACAGGTCAGCTTAGCTTACCCACCCCTGAATATATTTAGCATCGATTTAGTAAATTACCAAACTATTACTAAGGTTCCACAATCTGAACGTATTTGGGAATTACTTTTGTTGAAGCTTCAAGGAATCGAAGGCTTATCTTGTTGCACCACATTAGGAAATCTATTTTTGGGATCTAAAGTTGAATAAATAAATAACTGGGGCGATATGGAAGTTGTAGGTTGGCGGATATTAAAATAAAACTTTCCAACCCAACAGGCATAACGTTCATTAAGCAAGTACGACAAAACTCTGGGTCTCACATTCTCCCCCACTTATAAAAATTTTCGCCCTCGAAACTTATACGCTTTGGTCACAAGATGCGAACGAAATCCATATATACTTATATAAATGGAAGTACTTAAAAGAAAGATTTCTTACCGACTTTCATTCATGTCATGGAGTTGTGTGATTGGTGGAGTCATTTTCTTGCTTGGGGATTGTTGCCGCCTTGCCTATTTACTGGTTCAGTCCTTTGACTAGCTTGCGTGTTTTGCTGTACTTTCTTTGGACATTGGTTTTGGTAATGCCAAATTTCTCCACACCCAAAGCACGCCCCAGCTAACCTTGCACAGGGCCCATTGTGGAGCTTGCCACATGTATCGCATCGAGGCCTTGGCTCATATGGAGTGCGGTCCTTCTGAGATTGATGATTGGGATTAGGCTTCCTCCCATTCCCACGTACTCCTCCTTGTGAACTCTCGACGTCACGCTTCCTTTTCTGTTGCGTAGCTAACTCAAATGCCTCAGACTCATCTATAACACGCTCCACTTTGATGGCTTTTTGGTACATCGTTTGGAGATTTGGAAAGGTTAGTGCAGCCATGTTTGTTTTTAACTTAGATTTAAGGCCTCTCTCAAATCGTTCCATTTTCATTTCCTCATTCGCCACTTGATGAGGAGCAAACCTACTCAATTCGTTAAACTTGGACATATACTCAATAACATGTATTTTTCCTTGCTGTAAGTTCAAAAATTCCTGCTCCTTAGCCCATTTTACCTCCTTAGGATAGTATTTTTCATCTAATAACCCCTTGAACTTTGCCCAAGTTAGTGGTTGTTCATCTTCTCTTGGCTTAACCGTATCCCACCAAAACCTAGCATCTTTTTCGAATAAGTGAGCTGCGAACCTCACCTTATGATTGGCAGGACACTCCATGCCCTCAAACAATCCTTCAATCTTCCTCTTCCAGTACTCATACTGAATTGGGTATGGTGTTCCGTCAAACATAGGTGGCTTAAGCTTCAGAAATTTAATTAGGATCTCCATCCCATCATTTGGAGGCGGAGGTGGAGGAGGATTTTGCCCCTCTTCCGACATATCGTATACTATCTTAACTCTTGCACTCGTAGTAAGACTCCAGGTCACTTATATGCGTCATACACATGTATTACTTATAAACGAACTTCGATCAGCCCCCTGCTAGTAAGCTTACAGCAATTTAGCACTTAACACTTAACACTTAACATACAACATATATCACATAGCACATAACACGTACCACATAACATATAACTCTTAGCACACAAAAACATATCGGCGAGTCAAATCTCATTTTCTTTTATAATTTTACAAAAATCTATGGCTCTAATACCACCAAATGTAACACCCCCGACCTCACCGGGTCGTGTTACGCGCCAGAGTCTTCCTTGGAAAAGACTGTTAAGGCAACTTATCTAAACCTATTTGAAACATAACATAAAAGAGACTCAATATTTAAAACATAAGCCACTACAACATAATTGAGTCTTGAGTTTTACCCCCGGGTTAGGAATGCTAGAATTTTCTAAATTTTCTGCGGCGGGCAGAGCTTCCCCTAAAAACTGACCGTTTCCCAGGCTGAAAGCCTTACATTATATCCCTACAATACAAAAAGGGTACTAAATAACACCAACAACTCAGCGGCTACACGCCGGAGTCCACAACTCTACGGGCGACACGCCCGGAGTATACAGAGCTTTCTATTTTTCGTAAACTGTACAAGGAAAATGATTACTTACATAACCTTACGATCACAATCGACATTATATAACATTATCATAAACACAACAATACAATATAAGCAAGTCCACTCTGGGCGCTCCACGCATGAGTCACATACTTGTTGATCTGGGAAAAAGGGGAAAAGTAATGGGAATGAGCAACCACCGTTCAGTGAGTAAACCCTCGCTCCCAAAACATGCTTAAATTACATATTAACTTACGAAAGCCTTTTGTAATTCATTTTAGTTGAAGAGCTTACACATAATACATCATATTCGAACCATAAACCAAGTGAAGGAATAGTCATACCAAAAAGCTTAACTTTAGTAGAAACCGTGTTGCTAATAAAATTACGTAAACCCATAAACATAGCATAAAAGGGGGTTTTACACATAGGTTTCACTTACCGAAAACAGATATAGTAACTTATTCACGTAAATGAGGAGACTAGACTCTTAGAGGTACTTTGTTATTGGCATCCCGAGTGGGCCAGACTCAAGCGGCAACATACGCCTAACCAGACAGACATCATACCACGCTGAGACATAATTTTCATACTTAGACTTCAGGTGGGATGTTGAGTTAAAAATACCGCAAGTGCACGGTGCCAATTGTAGTTAGCAAGGGCAAGTACGGGTCGTATTCCACAGGGAGTTGGGTTTCAAGTACCAAAGCTTGCCCAAGCGTATCAATCTAGGCCAGAGAGAGAGTGAAGGAAGAAGGACTAAACTACTAAAACAAATAAACAAAAAGGGACTTGGGTTTATGATTTCACCAAGTGATGAACCAGTTAATCAAGACGAGTCCTAACCTACCCAAACCACACTGCGAACTAGAGATGATCGGTTACACTATCAAAGATCACCCAAGCCCTCTCTCAAGGCTCATTAGCTTGTCTAATTAGCCTAACCACCTATTTTCATGGGGTTAGCCCAATTAGACCACAAAATTAGCAACCCCGGACCTAGCTCGAATCGACTATTTTCATGTCCCGAACTCGGCTATTCCCTCTCTCACACTAGCTAATTGACCTCACCTTTCAGCATAAGTCAATCGCCCAAAAATATGGATGAAAGCTCTCTCAAGCATTTCATCGAACACTTGGCCGGCGTGAAGGAAAGCTCTAAATTCTAGGCATAGATTGGGTATGGTTATGCGAAATACAAGATTAATTAGCCATCAAGAGGCTAATCACAATCCAAATTAACACAAACTAACAACTAAACATCAACGAAACACAAAAACCCAAATTCAAACCTAAACTAACAAATAAGAAAGCGAACATGAACAAGAAAGAATAGACATGAAGCTAAACAAATCTATCACCTAATAAAACATAGATTCACAATGAAAACTAAACAATTAAACTAAATATAATCTAAACTAATAAGATCAAGTAAGAACAGACAATAACAAAATTGAAATAATAAGAGAGAGAGAAGAAGACTTATGCTTGAATTGAATGAATGAAGTGGAAATCCACAAGCGTCAATCTCAAATCAACACTACTAAATCCTAATCTAGTCCCCTCAATGGGGTTTTTATTGGCTAAAACCTAAACTAAAGTAACCTAGAAAAGTCGAAGGAAGAACTCCCCAAAACCACGAAGGAAGTGTGTTTAAATAGGACTCGGCGAGAATGAAACAGCGCACGCGAGCAGGGGAGGGACACGTGGCACGGTCCCACTATGCCATGGTGGCACGGCCGTGCTACGTGGCAGGGGGTGGCCGTGCCACATTGCTGACCGGTTTTGTCCAGCTGGCTTCGTTTTTCGTCTTTTCGGATGTTTTGATCCTTTTTCGCCCCTTTTCGCGATATTTGCTTGGTTCAACTTATTACCTACAAAAATAAACAAAACAATTAAAAATCTCAAAGAATACTGAATAAAACAAGAAAAACTCTAAAGATTACGTTATTATACGATCTAAGATTAGGCGAAAAAGGCATGTAAAATGCGACAAATTATCGCCTAACAAATACCCCCACACCTAGCTTTTGCTCGTCCTCGAGCAAAACAAAAGAAAAACTAACCTAGGAACCTAACTCACTTTTGTAGGAATCACGGTTGCATTTAGGATATGCAACAAGCCCTTTAAACCCCTTGGTTCCCCAAAGTGGACGAGTGAGGTCTCGTAAGGGTTTGCAGAAGATTTACCCACAAAATCGTTGAAATATGTTTGGATTTTTTTTTCTCTTTATCAAAAACAAAACATATACACAAGGCAAAAAGGGGAAACATGTACACATCGAGATTGATCTCATCACGCTAACAACCTAGCTACGAAGCCATATACAAGCAAAGCGTACACTCAATATACACATAGGCTACAAATGCATCCCGACTCTCATTTTTTCACCCCACATAACACAATGGAACGATTAGTACTCCTTGGTGCTCAGTGCAAAGTGTATTGACTCTCGGTGCTAGGCTAAAATCGGGCCAAAGGTCATCTCCACTTGGCTTATGACTCAATTTTTGCTCCCCTTTTTTTTTCGTTCCCCCTTTGGGGCTTTTTTTCTTTTTCTTTTTTTTTTGTTCTCCCGTTTCTCTCCTTATGCTCCTTCGCCCGGGTGGGTAGTTCTTGGCTTATTAGGCCTTGAACTCCCAGAGGAACAACTTATCACATATTTGGGCTTCTTCCCTATTTAGGGGTTTTATTTGGATGTGCTTTGCACTTATTCAAGCCCAAAGAGCGGTACCGGAGTGAAGCGGGGTTTTGTTTTTCACTTCGTTTTTTTTTTGTTAATGAAGCCAAAATAGGAAGTCAAGGAACCAAACAGAGCGTCTTTAAACCCAAACTTCAACAACTAACACCAAAAGTCAATGGTTAAGTGTATAAGGTACGCACAAAACCGCACATGTGAAATGGGGTTATTATGAGAAACCGAAAACAACATTACTGACAAGTGTTCCATCATGCATGCTCGACCGATATACAAGCTCGCAACTAGGCTATCAAAGATTAAAAACCAATCACAACAGCACAAAAATTCCCCAAAGCCAAAAAGAAAAACTATACAAAATTGAAAAATTGAAAAAGTTTCACAAAAAATATACATAAAAGGGTATATGACTTCTCCACCCCCACATCTAGATCTCACAATGTCCTCATTGGGAGCCGAGTAGTCACAAAAACCACAGAGACACAAACTCAACTATCCACAACGAAAGAAAAAGAAAAAGAAACACAACCTAATAGTCACAACTACACAAAAAGAAAAATAAAGAAAAGAAAAGAGGAGGGAGAGAGAGTGAGAACGATTATACCAGGGCAGGTACTGAATGTACCCGAACTACACCTCGCTAGGACGAGGTTGGGGAAGCGCGAGGAGCATCAGCTACTCCTCGGCGGCATTCAGGACGCGCATTGCCAACTCAGATACCGTCAACGCTCGCAGAAGCTTATCAAACACCTGAGCCTGCAACTCAGATGAGTGTAAGTAAGAGCACCCAAGCATGAATATAGGAGTGATAGTAAGTGCTCTTATAAATTTATCAAATGCCTTAGAAAAATCCGTAGAATGATTGAATGCAATAGGGAAGATGATTTTTCCAGGCATGTCCTCTGGGTATAGACTATAAGGGTCAAGGGAGGGGTCATACCCTCTAAAAGCACCTAGGGACTCAAAACAGTCAACCACATTCCCCTTGAGCACCGTAAGAGAGTCAGTCGGTGAGAGATCACAATACTGAGGGGAGGGGGAGGGTAGTGAACATGAAGAAGCAGGAGAAATATCAAGGGGATTGAGGGATACATGGTCAGTAAGATCAGGACTAGATGAAACTGTAGCCATAACAGCCACACAGGACCCCCCCTCGAGAATCTCGTCGAGATCATGCACTTCACTAAAAGTATCGTCTGACTCAAGACATAAATCATCCCAATCAATACTAGCATCAACACAAAATATCTCACCTACCTCGAACTCCGTTGACTGAGCTAAAGGGCAAGGTGGATCAAGATAGCTCATAGCGTTGTCCTTAAGGGTGCTAGGTAGGGATGGAGCAACAAGAGGTAAAGTAGGCAAGGGAGGGTCATATACTTTCTCTGGTCCGGACTCTAGAGCAAGAGAAGACGCACCATCATCACATAATTTAACATCAAGTTCAGAAAATTAACCCTAAGGTTAGTCTCATTGTTATAGGTCATACTCCCGCATACGATTAGCAAGCTTAACTTGTTGCTCATTCATTGCCTCTATCATACTAGAAATTCTAGCAAAACCATCAGCAGAAATATGATAGGGGCAAGAAACACTATCATGGTCAGAACAATGGCAGATCTCACACTCAAGGGGTGTATAATTAGGAAAGCAGGGGGATGGGGTGGAGGAAGTAAATTGACTAGTCTCACATTCATAAGTATCCCTAGCCAACCACTCAAGTAATTCCCAAGCTTCATCAACATTTCGAGCACAGAAATCCCAATGCTCCAAAAGAGCACGTGTCTCACAAGTCACACCCTCATAAACCATGTTCAAAATTTCCCACTTCTCTAAGTAATAACCACAATGAGCAAGAAAATCATATAATCTATCGTAATATTTCTAAAATAATTCATGCTCATACTGAGGGAAGTGGAAAATTGTCATTTGTTTGTTTTTTTTTATTTAAAAAAAAACCTAGTATTGAATACTCAAGTGGGCTTCGATATTGAAAAAGTCAACTCCCCAGCAATGGCGTCAAAAACTTGTTATCGTTTTAATTTACCGCAAGTGCATGACGCAGCTATAGCTAGCAACCGGCAAGTACGGGTCGAATCCACAAGGAACTTGGCTTCAACTACCAGAACTAATTAGACTACTCAAGTTAGGCCGTCACAATTAAGGTTTTAGAACTAAACTAAGGGAGACAATAACAACTAAAAGATGGAATAAACAGCAAAAGAATAAACACCTACGTTGGAATTAACAGCACAAATATGCTAGCGAATCAATTACTAGCCCTGCCAAACATCTCCCAAGCATGCATCATGAATGGATAAATTGTCAATTAAGCCCATCTCCTCCCTCTCTCAAGGGTGGAAGACTAATCCTAGAACCATAGTCGCCTATTTTCATGGGACTAAAGGTCGAAGGATTACAAGATTCACAATCTCAAATCCCAATTAAAATGTTAACTATTTTCATGTTAAAACCCTAATTGTCTACTAAGGCGCACTAGGTAAAGGTTTCGTCTCTCAACGCTCCCCTAAACCCCAATAAAAAGGATGAATGTTCTTTCGAGCATTTCATCGAGCATGTGGCGTGCATAGTAAAATTCATAATCGGAAAACAAAGGAGCAGGGATTTGGGCCAGTACAAGATTCAACTATACATACTCGGCGTCAATCCCAACCTAAGTTGAAGGATTTAGCCTACAATCATGTTTAACACAATAATCACAATGTTCAATCCAATAACCATGACAACCAAAACCTAAAATAATCAAGGACAAGAGGAAAACGAATTGAGATAGAACCTGGAATTAATCGTATAAATTGAAGATAGAATCAAACTCCAATCCAAAATTACAATCCAAGAACGTGAAGATTAAACTCTAAAACTAGACCTAAAATCGCCTAAGAAAACGTCTGTGGAAAAAGAAAACTGAATAAAAACTAGATGTCTCCAAAACAGCCCCGAAGGAAGATTTAAGTCGCGACGCAAAACGGGGGTGGCACGGTCGTGCCCCGAGGCACGGTCGTGCCCCGAGGCACGGTGGTACCGTGCCAAAACGCTGCCCGAAACACCCCCAGAATGGCACAAGTGGCACGGGAGTCCCACTTGGCACGGTCGTGCCACATGGCACGGTTGTGCCACTTGGCTGTCCGGCTAAGTGTGCCGGTCTGGGGGGGTTGGCTGTGCTTTGTGGGTTCGGTTTCGTGGGACTTCCGTGTGACGCTTTTTCGAGGCTTTTCTCGCCTTCTTGGCACCTCTTTCTACCAAATATTAACTATTTTTCAGTTCCTTCAACAAAGTTTCTGAAATTACAGAAAGACGTCATATGAGTGAAATATATGCGTAAGAGGTTGATTTGACCTTTATCTGACGTGATAAAGCATGCAAATATAGGAGAGATCGAGTCAAATACGGGCTAAAATATGGTACAAATAGAGGTTCATCATGTCCCCATGCTTATCTCTTGCTTGTCCCCAAGCAAGACTACGCTATGCAGGATCAGGGAGAACGACAAACCTCTTAACACGCCCTCCTCAGGCAAGGGATGAATAATCAATAATCTGAGTTAAACTATGCATTAAAGGTGGCCATGTCAAAAATGTGAAACAATTCAAATACAGCTCGCTCACTTCCTTCCATGGGTCCCTATACCCAAATGCAATGCATCAAATGCCGTAATATCGAAGTACACAACAAGACATGACCTTTCCTTGATTAGTGGTGGGTAAGCAGGACCGGTAGAACCTCACTTGAGGATAAAGTGGAACACTCCCCTCAATGTGTTTAGAATATGTAATAAGGGTGCACTCAATATTCTACCCAATCAAGCAACTACCATAAGCTTGGTAGAGTTCTCAATTCTCCACCGCCTAATGCAAAATGCAATGTGTAAATCATGAGGACTTGTAAAGGGATGTAATGGGGTCAAAGGTAAAGGGTGAGAAGTGGAAAAAGTTTGGAAAGAGTGGAGCTAACAAGTCAAAGACTAGGGAGCAAAAAAACACTTCCATAAATAATGTCGGAACAACAACTTCACACCACAATTGAAAATTTGAGCGATAACCCCACAAAAACCTTAAAGGAGGGATTTAGCAGTCTTATTGTCACACTTCCATGCCAAACACTTTATTCACAACTTTTCTATTGTTTCTTTTTCTCTTTCTCTTTTTTTTTCTTTTCTTTGCTTGCTCCTTTTTCATTCATTTCTATTTCTTTTCTTTGAAAGGAGAAAGGCATGTGAATGGCATGGGGAACACAAACTTGAATCGCAAATCCCCTCAACCAAACCATTGATAACGTACCCAAGGTGAACTAACCTTCAAAGCAAACCCAACTCAACATGGAAGTGTCCCTCCACTAGACCTTGACAAGGATATGGAGAATATCGATAGGCCAAGTGTGTAGTGTGTAGGGGGCAACAACAAAGGCAAGGGGAAAGGCACAAAGGGCTAGCAAAGAGGGTAGTACATATCAATGGGTGGCTTTTTGGCTCATGTGGCTAAATAGAACAAAAATTGCCTCAGTCATATCAACACATGCACATGCTAAATGCGATTTCAAAGAGAACAAGACCAAGTTCTAGAGATGCAATCGTGGATGAGTCACGCATGAAGGAAAGTATGAGACTATATGCAATGAATAGTCATTAGGTTCAAAGTCTCACAGGTAATTCTACCATAGTCCAACAACTTACTCCAAGGTATATCCCACTTATCAAGGTCAATCAAGCCAAGTCACATGAATCTCAAGGGCAATATAACATACAACATAGGGTAGGGGAAACACAGATGGCAATGTTAGAGCGCAATTCGCAAAAGTTCACACCATGACAGGCCACACTGCAACACACAACTCAACCAGATCAATCAATCATTATCCCTTGTGTTCTCTTCATAAGAGGGGTTTTCACACACATTTATTGAAAAGTAAAAAAAAAACTAAGTAAGGAAAGCAATAAAAGATATAAAGCATAGTGAGAAGAAGGGTAAGACGTATTACCTAGAAAGCTTAGGGACGCCCAACTCGATCACTTCTCCTTTTGAGATGCAACATGTATCTTATATGCTCTAACCTACATGCTCTACTAAAGGCAAGAATTGCAAAGATATCCTATGAAAACTATATGTCATCCTATCTATATGATGCAAAATGCAACATGTTATTAAACCAATACCCCAAAATCCACCATTCCACCCAAAGAGCGATAAGCTCACCCCCCCCCCCCCATGCTGGAGATTTTCATTGTCCGCAATGAAAACGACGCAGAAAAAGGGCAAGGGAAGGGGGGAAGGAACGAAGAGGGAAAGGGGGAGATTTTTTTTTGAAGCGATAAATGCCTTGGGTTGCCTCCCAAGAAGCGCTTGTTTAAGGTCCTTAGCTTGACCCTTACCTCCAAATAGTAGACGGTAATGCTGTGGGAGGTGGCCTAAGGAAGGTGTAAAAATGTAAAGGAGGATCCGCTACCTCCCCAGGAGAAACAGAGACGGTCGCGAAACGAAATGGGACGGCCGCAGAAACAGTAGAAGAACCAGCAGATAGCATGTGGGAGCCCCCATTTCTATCAAATGTATCAACCTTGGGAGCAGCATCGAATGAGAAAATGGGGATTGGCGCCTCAGAGGGTGGGGGAAAAACAGGCGCTAAAGGCGGTGCAGGGGGAGGGAAACTGAAGTCCACCCTCTCCCCATACAGGTGGAAAGATAGAGTGTCTGCCTGAACATCGATCATTGCCCCGACAGTCGCAAGGAATGGGCGACCTAAGATGAGTGGGGCTGGAAAGTCCTCATCCATGTCAAGAACGATGAAGTCGCAGGGGATGAGGAACTTGCCCACCTGGATCGGGACATCCTCCGGAATGCCGACAGGTTGCCTGACGGAGCAATCTGCTAGCTGAATAGTCATGCTAGTGGGCGTGAGGTCCCATAGTTGCAGCTTCTGGCAGAGAGAGAGCGGCATGAGGCTCACACTAGCGCCCAGATCGCAAAGGGCTCTCTCGATCTGCATATCCCCTATGCAGCATGGGATAGAGAAATTGCCAGGGTCCTGTAGTTTTAATGGTAATTGCCTCGGTAGAAGTGCGCGGCAGGATCCAAAAGTGGGGTGCTCTGGAGTAACCCCGGGCTCTCCCTTCTTGGACAAGAGCTCTCTTAAAAATTTAAAGTGTGCAGGTGCATTCTTGAGAGCTTCCAGGAAGGGGCTACTGGCATAGATTCGGCGTAGGGTTTCCAAAAATCGCGCGAATCTAGGTTCAAGCTAACATAGCTTGGACCATGCCAGTCGCTGAGGGTAAGGCACGGGGGGCTGGTAGGTGCGAGTAGGAGGTGGAGTGGTAGTCTCCTCAAAAGAGCTCAGAGTCTCTTTTCGCGCTTGCCCCTCCTTTCCCACAGAGTCAGGAATGAGAATAACCTCCTGGAGAACCATCACTGGGCTATCCTCTAACCCCTCTTCCATTGTGGAGATGACATTGACGTGACGGTGGGGGTTAACTTCTGGCTGGCCTGGAAGTTGCCCTTGAGGTCGGGACAGGAGGCTCACCTGTTGGGCAATCTGAGCAAGCTGCGTGTCCATCGTTTTCTGATGGGCGACCATGGCATCTACCCTGGAGGTCAACAGATGGATTGACTCCTTAAGAATCTCATTGGTCGTGGTCTGGGTCACTATGAAGCGCTCCATGAGACTCTCCAGGTGGGATGTAGGTTTAGGAGGTGGAGGGAGTGGGGTGTAGGGAGCTCGGTTGTGGAAACCGGGTGGCTGGATGGGATTCTGGGGGTGAGGGTTGGGATTTTTGTAGAGATGGTTCGTTTGGGCTTTCCAACCCTGGCTGTAGGTGGTGGGATGGGGGTTATTTTGAGGAGGTGTGGGGTAGGTGTGGTATGCATTGACATGTTCAATGCTGGATTGAGCATTGTAACATTCAATGGAAGTATGCCCCTGGATGCCACACGCTTCGCAATATGCATGGGCCCCCATGGATGGCCCTAAAGATCCACCTGGAGTGGGAGAGGTGCCCACTTTGTCTAGCCTCTGTGCTAGCGCATCCACCCGACTGGCTAGAAGGGTCACAGCGTCAACCGCGTACTTGCCACCGCTCCTGTGCGGGGTGGCTCTATCGCTTGTCCAATGATAATTGTTGGAAGCCATTTCATCCAACAATGCCCTTGCCGCTTCAATCGACTTGCCATGCTTCATAAAGGGACTCACCATCCTGCTGGGCGAAGGAGGTGATGTCCGTCCTCAGCTTGACAGTCTTGTCAGGCGGGAAGTACTTGCTGAGGAACGCCTTGGAGAGTACTTCCCAAGTGGTGAACGCGTTGGGCTCCTCGTTCTGCAGCTAGTCGCTGGCTCTATCCCGCAGTGAGAACGGAAAGAGCCGCAGGCGAATTGCATCAGTGGACACCCTGTTTAGCTTGATGGTGTCACACTTCGCAAGGAATCTGCGAAGGTGCACGTTGGGGTTTTCCGAGGGGTGCCCGCTGAATTGCTCCCTCTCCAAAAAAGTGATCAGTGCGGGGCTGAGCTCAAAGTTGTTAGCCTCGATTGCGGGGCTAACTGTGGAGGAGGGCATAATCTCGCAACACTCTATGGTCTTCCTGGGCCATCACCGTTGCCTCTTTTTTCCTCCTTCTCGCTTCTCCGCTACGTCAGCGTGCGGCTGCTTCTATCTTAGGATCGAGGGGGACAAGATCTTGATCCCTCTGACTCCTCCTGTGCATACACAAGCAAACAATACCTCGACATAAACAGTTTCTAGCAAGAAGAAGAAGAATGATGAACTAAAGCAAAAGAAAAAGAAATGCCTAGTCTAGAGTATTCGAATCGGCTCTAAAATTAAGAGGCGCAAGTTCCCCGGCAACGGCGCCAAAAACTTGTTGAGTTAAAAATACTGCAAGTGCACGGTGTCAATTATGGTTAGCAACGGCAAGTACAGGTCGTATTCCACAAGGAGTTGGGTTTCAAGTACCGAAGCTTGCCCAAGCGCATCAATCTAGGCCAGAGAGAGAGTGAAGGAAGAAAGACTAAACTACTAAAACAAATAAACAAAAAGGGACTCGGGTTTATGATTTCACCAAGTGATGAACCAGTTAATCAAGACGAGTCCTAACCTACCCAAACCACACTGCGAACTAGAGATGATCGGTTACACTATCAAAGACCACCCAAGCCCTCTCTCAAGGGTCATTCGCTTGTCTAATTAGCCTAACCACCTATTTTCATGGGGTTACCCCAATTAGACCACAAAATTAGCAACCCCGGACCTAGCTCGAATCGGATACTATTTTCATGTCCCGAACTCGACTATTCCCTCTCTCACACTAGCTAATTGACCTCACCTTTCAGCATAAGTCAATCGCCCAAAAATATGGATGAAAGCTCTCTCAAGCATTTCATCGAACACTTGGCGGGCGTGAAGGAAAGCTCTAAATTCTAGGCATAGATTGGGTATGGTTATGCCAAATACAAGATTAATTAGCCATCAAGAGGCTAATCACAATCCAAATCAACACAAACTAACAACTAAACATCAACAAAACACAAAACCCAAATTCAAACCTAAACTAACAAATAAGAAAGCGAACATGA
>JACYFF010031954.1:66259331-66275815 GCA_017589665.1 Selenicereus undatus | reverse complement strand
CGAACTCCTGTGTTACTCCCAAATTTCACCGCAGCTTCTTCAGCCAAAAAAAAAAAAAAAAAAAAAAAAAAAAAAAAAAAATGTATATATATATATATATATATATATGAAAGCAAGCTTCCCTTTCAAAAAGTTTAAAAATAAAATAAAAATGGAAGACTTATTAGCTAGATCAGGAATGGCACACAGGATTAGTACTTCCACTATTAGTTGCCGATCACCGCTCCAGTGCACAAGCTGACTCTTTGCTCATTTGGAGCGTGGACCTATTTTGCTGTGTGCTCCAGGTTGATTTCATTGTTTTCTTCTACAATTTTGCCATTGAGCTGATTTGTTATTTGCATTTGACATTACCGGGCAGTGGTGGGAGAAAGTGCGGATGTTTTCGAAGCTGTAGTAATTTTGGTTTTCTTTCATTGGCTGAAGAAGCTGCGGTGAAATTTGGGAGTAACACAGGAGTTCGTACAATCGTACGTTGACTCAAAAAGTTTGCCAACTGAACCCTCAAAAATCATTCAGCATAATGAACATCTCTATCCATCACAAGGAGCTAAGCGCAGCCACCAGTCATCTGCTTCAACATCCATGGCTCACGACTCATCCACCAGTCGCAGAGCCGCGGCTTCTTCGTCGTCCTCCATCGACGGCGGCGCCACTCTATCACCGGCGGCAGAGGCTGAGGCGGCGGCGGCGGTGATCCCTAACGACGACGACTACATTGCGCGCATCATTAAGTTGGTCAACGAACCCAACAACAACAACAGCAACCGACGCTCTCTCCGAACCAGCACCAACTGGAGCTTCGGAACTCGATCGTCCATGGAAGAAATTCCCCATTTTTCCGAGTCTAACTCACTTCCAATCGAGCCAATTCTACTCAGACACCTCGTCAATGGCAACAAGGAGGAACTTCTAGCCCTAGAAGTCAACCTCTGGGAGCTCAAATCTCCCGCAGACAATAGCTCAGTTCTTCACATTGCAGCTGCGAATTCATCGCATGCTAAACTGATCTCCGATATTCTTCCGGTTGCGAAAGATATCATCAAGTGGAAGAACTCCAAGGGTGACCTTGCGTTTCATTCAGCCGCAAAGGCGGGGAATCTGGAATGTCTCAAGGCTCTGACTGATTGGGTGAATTATGATTCTGGGGAGAAGGATGTCAATGCAAAGTTGTTAGGAATTGGAAACAATGAAGGGAATACACCGCTTCATATTGGATTGGAGAATAGTCAAGAAGAAATTGCTTGGTATTTGGTGAACCAACATGCTGAGGCGTGTTATCAGTTGAGTAAGAAGATGGTTTCTCCGCTTTATTTGGCTGTCAAAGCTGGGTACTGGGATCTTGTCAAGCGAATGATCGCGTTGACAATGGAGCGGAAGGAAGACGCGCAGGATGCTCTGCTACGAGGCAAGTCAGTTGTTCGTGCAGCCATTGATGCCCAGAATTCAGGTAACAGCATATATATATCTTGCCTTGCTTTAAAAAGTAAAAACTAACTCTTAAATTTTTTACCTAGATAAATAACTCAAGACAGGGCGAACCGACTTTCGTTTTGCCGTGAATTGGTCTAATTGAAACTAAGCATGTTCAAGTTTTGCGTGATTAATATTGATTGCCTTTTCTCGAAAAAAAAGCTTATTGGAGAAACCCGAGGCATATGTGAATGCTAAATGATCCCAGTTAGAACGGCACTATACACAATTTTGTCTTCATGTCATTCAAATTTAATCTGACCCAGACGATCTGTTCGCCTGAGAAAACATAAAATTGCATTCTGGTGCATCAAACGTAGAATTTGGATCATTGATCAATTACAGTTTAGTAGTTGTCAGGGACTGAGCCTCGGCAATGTGACTGGAACCTTATTTTTGGGCTTCACCTTTCCTTTTCCAAAAAAGTGAGGAATAGAATACAAGTCTTTGGCGTGTTTTCATATTTTTCTGTTTTGAGTGGAATACTGGTGCTATTTAGGATTCAATCTCCTTGAGCTTTTGTTGTTTCTGGGAACTTGTGCAGAAATTCTGACCGAGATCCTAGAAAACTTTGGAAATCTAACCGGAGCATATGACGAATATGGCAGAACGCCACTGTCTTATGCAGCTTTCAAAGGTTACCTCAAAGGGGTTCAATATTTACTCAAGGAATTCCCTGACAGTGCATACAAATGGGACAAAGATGAAGAAGGCTCCTTCCCAATTCACATGGCAGCAAGTGGGGGACACATTAAGGTGATCAAAGCACTTCACAGTACCAAGCTGTTGCGCAACAGAAAAGGCCAGAACATTCTCCACGTTGCAGCTGGGAGCGGCAAATCTGACGCAGTCTCTTATATGCTGAAAGTGCAGGAGCTTGAGAGGCTGATCAATATGAAAGACGAAGATGGTAATACTCCCCTGCATTTGGCGACATTTGGTTTCCAACCTCGGGTGGTCTACATTCTGACACAGCAAAGGAGAGTAAAGCTAGAGGTGAAGAACAAGGATGGGTTGACGGCTCTCGATGTGGCTGAGATCCATGCTGGGTCCAACCCTACGTTTGAAGCAGTATGTCTTAAGCGTGATTTAGACTTACTCCCCCTGATTAATTCCTTTCTTTGAAACAAATATAGGATTGACAGACAAAAAGTCTCTAAATTGATGCATTTGCACATTATCATGATGAAATATATGCAAGCTCAAGCCACTTCACAATTAAGATACAAAAATGAAGCTTTTATAGTAAGACCATCAATGTCTGAAGTTCTAGTCACCAATCACCATGCTTCTCAAAGAGCACCACAATCACAATTCGTTTGCCTCTCTGTGAAATTGATGCATATATAAAAAGCTTATTGAGAGACCTTGAATTGGACCTCACCTTTAGACCAATAATAATGTAATATAATTTGGACAATAACAGACAGACTTTAGCCAGCAACTTATATCCAAAATGAGCCAAGTAAAATGAACTGTTACATTTCTGATATTTTCTTGTGATTATCCAATTAGTGTCAATAATTTGACTCACTATGAGCTCAACTAACTCAGACTGAGTCCCATTTGGTAGGCATTGCTAAGCCATCTTGATCATCTCACATTCTCACCATATAAAATGCATTAGACGTTATTATTTTGCTTTGGCATATGGTATGGAAAAAAGACTTCAACAAATAAAACAGAGCTGATTTTTTCATCCTGTGCCTGAAGACTGAACCAATCAAATATCATTCTTATTATTTTTGCAGCGGCTGACTTGGATGGCCCTAAGATACATTGATGCACCTCAAAGCTCACAATCAACAAGGAAGAGTTACGTGCAGAGGAAGGAGGAGGAGGAGGAGGAGAGGTATCAAAAGACAGGGCAAAGAAAGCAAAGGAAGAAAGAAAATGGCAAGAGACAACTGGATAGCTACAAGGACAGGATTGACACCCTCCTGCTGGTGGCAACGCTGGTGGCCACGGTGACCTTTGCAGCTGGGTTCACCCTTCCAGGTGGATATAAACAGGATGGACCACAAATAGGCATGACAGTTCTGGCCCATACATGGGCATTCCAAGTGTTTGTGATATGCAACACAGCCGCCATGTACAGCTCCATACTCGCTGTCGTGACTCTTATCTGGGCACATATGGGAGACCTGAAGCTCGTCTTGGTGTCTCTTAGGTTTGCATTGCCTGTGCTGGGGTTCTCTCTTGCCATGATGTCCTTGGCATTCATGATGGGTGTACATGTTGTGTTAAGTAATCAACCATGGCTGTCCTATGTGGTTTTGGGCATTGGGTCGATCTTCTTGGCAGTCGTGCTCATCTTCTTCATCCCGCTCTACAATCCATCTTACATTAGGAATCCAGTTGTGAGGTTTTTCTTCTCAGGGACTTTTCTGTTGTTACTAATAGTTTGTGAGAGAAGCTACAGTTACTGCGCTTAGGATGACATTCACAAGCTTCATCAACTAAATTGGCAGTATCTGTTGTTATTGCCTCACAAATTGGGAGATGCTAGCTTTGCTGCTTTACTTTTCTTCTGATATAAACTGATCTTGTAATCCGGTAGGGGTGTTCATGGATTGAGTACCCGAACCAAAATCATTTTCAGTTCAGGTAACCGAAAGTTCGGGTCGGCCATCCCTCGAACTAAAATTGAACTAAAATTTTCGGTTACCTGAAAGTTTCAGTTCGGGTTTCCAGTTACCCAATAACCCGAATTATGTTTTCCTTTTTTTTGCTTTCAGTTTTTTTGTTGTTGCCATATTGCCAAGTGTCATTAGGGCCAACACTTAGTTACCCAATTATAACAATTGTAATTTCTTTAATTAGTGGAAGTGTGCAAGGAATTTCACAAACTTAGTAGCTTCTCGGGTTTGTGCAATATAATGGAGCATATGTAGTTCATAAAAAAAAAATAAAAAATCTGGGCACTTGTATAAAGGCATACTATAAACATAAGATCGCATGGCTTCAATCTAACCTTGCATGTCTCTCTCCTACTGTCCTACACATCATCCATGCAACAAAAGAAATATTTAAAAAAAAAAAAAAGTTTTCGAGTACCCGAATTGGCAAAATCTTTGAACCGTTCCCGAAAAGAATACCCAAACTGAATTTTTTGGAAATTTGGGTTGGGTACCCAAAACTTTGGGTTGGGTCACAGTTTTTTGGCTCAGGTTATTGGTTTTGGATTGTTTTGAACACCCCTAATAACCCCGCCGGCCTTCTTTTTTCTTCACTACATTTTCAAAAATTTCAGAAAAGGATGAATTTTGTAGCTCTAAAATTTGTGCAGATTGTTGAAATCTTTGGATGTTTTCTATCCAAAAAAATAAACAAATCAAATGTTAATGCCGCTGTCATGGACCTCAAATCTAGCCACCGCCCTATGAGTGCTCAATGATATAATATTGAAAATCATGGGTGGATCTATGGCCAGTCCCAGGGTATCTATGGACACCTCTCACCTCAAAAAAATCTCTAACTACCTAATTTGAGGATTTAAAAAATAATATGGGTGGACACCACTAAAACATATCCTAAAAAGGCGTTGCATGCTTTTACATGTGAAGTGGACAGGCCTGACTTCTGCTACTAACATATTAAAATTAGTAAAGAGTAAAGGCTGGCAAAAGCATCAGGCCTCATGACTTCACCCCAGCTCTTCGAGACTTCAGCCCTCCTGCCTCTTCGCGCTCTCAGTCTCAGACGCTCTCTCCCCTCAATCTTTCTCGAGCTCTCCTCCACTCAACAAAGTCGATTGAGTAGCCGACCCAGCTTATCAACTCCACCGGCGACCAGAACCGATGCACGGCGTCAGCTTCCATCTGTCCATCGATTCTGCCACTATGCTATGCACTCACGCAGACGCAGGTTGCTGGTTAGGATTTCTGGTCTCAATCTTGAACAATTTTTTTTTCTAGGCTTGAATTACTTCTAATTGTTTGCTTCTCAGCTTTTGTTATGTAGATAAAGATAGATTAAAATTGTTTAGTTATTAGTTAATATTGCTACCATGTTATTGTTGTGTTCCCTTGCATTACCAAATATATAACTAGACTTAGCAAAACTGACCCGAAATCTAAAATTCAAACCAAATGGCTATGACCAATATACGAACTAACACCCGAAATGAGCTGGTCCAGTTCAAACTCAATCGATAGTGACCTAACCTAAAGTGAACCAAACATGAACAACCTGATCCTGAACCAAACTGTACCCGGTTTAAAACCAATCTGATTCTTATCCAACACAATTGTACTCAAACAAAATCAGAACCCGAGTATAGCTGGCCTGAATATGACCCGCGCCGAAGCATACTCATAACCTATCAGCCCAAAATTATTCCTAATTTTCTAAATTTCATTGCGAAGACCTAGAAGAAAAGCTATTGCAACAATTAAGGGCAAGTTTTAATAAACAAGCAAGGTACAGTCAAACTGTAACACTGCCCAGGTTCCCTTTCTTACTTATCATCTTCGGTTGACTTGCTAGCATGAATGCGGTTCACTGAGCACCTATTTAAAACAAAACATAACAAACATTTCGAAATATGAGCTGAAACTCAATACATGTATTCATGTAAAACAATAATTGAAAGATTGCACTACAAAAACGCAGCCCATCTTCGACGGACAAAGCGACGCATAAATGGCACGTCGGAAAATATCAGAGAAGCCGACGGAAAAGCAAGCGGGGTCCGACGGGCGTCAGAAATTCCGACGGAAGTCACACCCGTCAGAAATTCCGACGGAATTCCGTCGGAATTTGTCGGCTGTTTTGCGTGGATCTCGAGGCCGTGTTCCGCGTTCGTTTTTAAATTTAGGGGAGGGGGTTCGTTCAGTGTCATTTGCAAAATTTAGAGAGAGAGGGTCTCAAAGAGGAAGAGAAGGAAGAGAGAGAAAGTGAAAGTTGAAGATTTTTGTAATCGGTAAGTTATTTTTTTTGTTAGTACGTTGTTTAAAATTGAAATAGTTAAGTTATTTGATATTTTGTACATTTTAAATTTTTCGAGTGTGACCGTCACAGCCGTGCCGCCGCCGCCACTGTTCGTCGTTGTCGTCGCCGCCGCCCCGTGCCTTTCCCTACCGGTAATCCGTTTGATTTTCCGCGTTTGAAGGTTAGTCGAAATTATTTCGCTTTAAAATTTTAAAATTATATTCATGTTTGTGAATTTTAATCTGCAAGTATGTTCATTTAGTTTGTTATTTTAAATTAAGTATTTTAAGCATGTTTAATATGTTTTATTGCTGTGAATAATTTAAGTAAAATGAGTTCTATCATTATAAAATGTTAAATATGTTAACCATGTATGTATTTTAAAGTATGTTTGATTTTGTTGTTATTTTTGTGAATTTATGTATTTTTTGGTGAATATGCGAATAATATGCCTTTTTTGAGATGTAGTTAATTTTTTATATGATTTGGTTGGTTTAATATGAAATTTATTTGTTCGTAACATATGGATGTAAATTTTGTTAAATTTTTATTTCATTTTTGAAGTGTATTTATTTGAATAAGTGGAATATTATATGATAAATATGTACATGTAACCAAAAATGTTAAATGCGTTAAATATGTATGAATTTTAAAGTATGTTTGCATTTCTTTATATTTTAAAGTATGTTTGATTTTGTTGTTATTTTTGTGAATTTATGTATTTTTTGGTGACTATGCGAATAATATGTTTTTTTTGAAACGTAGTTAATTTTTCATATGATTTGGTTGGTTTAGTGTGAAATTTATTTGTTCGTAACATATGGATGTAAGTTATCTCACCAAAAATGTTAAGTACGTTAAACATGTATGAATTTTAAAGTATGTTTGCAGTTCTTGTTATTTTTTTTGAATTTATGTATATATGTTAAGTATATATTAATATAAGTTTAGTAAGTATGTTAATAGTAATTATTTCGTTTGGTTTTGTTTAATTAGATGAGGTGGGAAATCGGTGGTGTCATTTATTATTGTCGTTTAATGAGATTTATGTAGAAAAATAATATTGTTATGTGAAATTAATTATTTGTAGCATACATGTTTAGTTACATTAAGTGTTGTATTTGAGGTGTTGTGAGAATTTTGTTATGATAAGGAAAAAGTATTATGTATTTCTGATTTAATATTTGGCGTATGTTGTTCTGAATAATTAAACAACATGTTTAGTATGTGGAATAATTCTAATTTAATATATGTTTCGTTTTGGTAAATGGTTTAATAATGTTAAGTGCGTGTTTTCTTCGAGTTGTTGTGTATATTAATTTTTGGTGAATATGTGAATAATATGTTTTTTTTGAGACGTACATATGCTAAAAAATCTGCTTTTTTCGACGGAAAATGGCGAAGGAAAATTACACCGACGGACCCAATTTCCGTCGGAAACTCCGACGGATTGGTCATATTCCGTCGGAATTCCGTGGAATCTTCCGTCGGCTCACTTGATTTTTTGAACTTCTCTCTGCCCGATAGAAGTTGTAGGTTTTTTTTAGAAAATGCCTGTCGGACGGAATATTCCGACGGAATTTTCCGGCGGATTTTCCAACAGACAGGCATTTCCGTTGGAAATGTCTAATTTTGAACTTATTTGGAATTTCAAATTCATCAATTTTTTTTGCATTTTTTTTAGAAATAAGTAAACGGATGAAATTTTCCGCCAGACAACACTTTTTACTGAATTTTTTAAAAAAAAAATCCAAGAAGGTGAAGTGGTCCGACAGAAATTTCGGTCGGACCACACCTCTTGAAAAACCCGATTGCTCGAGGAATCGGACGCTCCACACATACACACAAACCTTTTTCTGTCTCCGCCATCGCCAGTGCCGCCCTCTTCCAGCCACCATCGTCGCGCTCTGGGGCTGTCCGACATCCTTCGCTCCTCCCTCAAAATCAACCCCCTTCACTGCCTTTACTGGTCGCTGCATTCAATGTAGCATTAAGAAACTCCCCATCTTTAAAATGAGTAATTGAACCTAATGTTATTGGAGAGAACATTAAATTGTCATTAAAAGATGAGGAGTTTCTTAGTGTTACATTGAATGTGACGAGCAGTGAAGCATGTTTCGATCCCGATATCCGTCGGCTTCCGTCGCCCACTCCGTCGGCCCGCTTCCCGACGGCTGTCTCTTTCTGTCGGAATGTGTCCGACGGACGGGAGATTCCGTCGAAACCAGCGGGTCTACGGAACTTTTTCATACAGCCGTTTTCCGTCGGATTTTCCATCAGAAAATCATTTTCCCGATGAAAAAACGTGCTTTTTCTGTCGAAAAATTCGTTGGAGAAATCATATTTTTTAATACTGGTACTTAATTTTTCATGTTATTTGGTTGATTTAATATAAAATTTATTTGTTGCTAACATATGAAATTTATGTTAAATTTGTTTTTCATTTGTAAGTATATTTATTTGAATAAGTGGAATAAAATGTGATAAACATGTACATTTTTAATTATTATATAATAATTATGAAATGTTGAAGTATGTTACACATGTGTAATGTGTTTTGTTTTAGGGAATACTTTAAATTTCTTAAGTATGTGAATATTTTCTTTGGTTTGTGATATATGTTAACGTTTTGTAAGTATGTGAATTGTATTATATGTAGTTAAGTTGGTTTGGATTTATTTATTTCAATGAAGTACGAAGTAATAATTTCATTTGTGTTTAATTTTTATTATTTAAGTATGTGAAGTGTGAAATAAATTATGTAATTTATGTTTAATGCTTAATTAGGTGTGTTATGATATATTAAATAGTTTTGTTTTGAATATGTTCTAATTGAATATGTGACGTATGTTGTTTTGAATAATTAAACAGTATGTGTATTATATGGAATAATTTTAATTTAATTTTTCTTTCGTTTCGATAAATGGTTTAACAATGTTAACTGCGTGGTTTTTTCGGTTTGGTGTGTATATTAATTTTTGGTGAATATGTGAATAATATGCTTTTGTTGAGACGTAGTTAATTTTTCGTATGATTTGGTTGGTTTAATATGAAATTTATTTGTTTGTAACATATGGATGTAAATTATGTTAAGTTTTAATTTCATTTGTGAAGTGTATTTATTTGAATAAGTGAAATAAAATATGATAAATATGTATATTTCTAATTATTATATATTTCTTATGAAATGTTGGAGTATGTTACACATGTGTAATGTGTTTCGTTTTAGGGAATACTTTAAATTTGTTAAGTATGTTTATATTTTATTTGCTTTGTGATATATAGTAACGTTTTGTAAGTATGTGAATTGTATTATATATAATTAAGTTGGTTTGGATTTATTTATTTCAATGAAGTACGAAGTAATAATTTCATTTGTGTTTGATGTTCGATGACATTGATTTTTACAAATAATATGTAGTGTCTTGAATTTTTTGTTGAAATGTTTAAGTATGTTAAGTATGTTACCATTTTTATTTAAGTATGTGAAGTGTGAAATAAATTATGTAATTTATGTTTAATGTTTAATTAGGTGTGTGATGATATATTTAATGGTTTTGTGAAATATATTTTTATGTAATTCATACATATATGTTGAACTGGTTGAATTCATTTGTGAAAGATTTTTATTACAATTAATTGTAGTGTACGTAACAATTAAGGAATTCATATTAAGAACATATGGATGGGCCGTTGCATCGTCAATGGATGTATAGAAAAAGAAATCCTAATGGACATGGACTTAGAGAGGAGTGGTTGGAGGGAGTTAATATATTTGATGAATTTGCACGAAATCAGGAGGAGTATAAAATTAATGGAGTTTATAGATGTCCATGTGTCAAGTGTAAGAATATGCAATATTTTGCACCTAACGTTGTAAAGTCCCATTTGTATAGAAAGGGATTTGTGAAAAGTTATTGGTATTGGACAAGTCATGGAGAAGAAGATAATTCGGAAGTAGGGGGTGCAAGTAGTTCATATTCTATGAATTTTGATCATGATCACAACGATTATAATGATATGGAGAATATGGTGCATGCTGCGTTCCAAGCTAATGAAATGAACATGAGTAGTCCGCATGACGTAAATCTTGAGGCCTTTTACACTATGCTTGAATCTGCCCAGAGACCTTTGTATGAAAGGTGTGACATAACTGAACTTGAAACATCTGTGAGGCTACTTAGCATTAAATCGGGGCACAACATGTATCAACGTTGTTTCAATGAAGTTGTTGGCCTGATGAAAGATATATGCTCTTCTAAAAGTGGCATTCCCAAAAATTATCATCAGCAGATCAAAAAAGTGAGAGATTTGGGTATGGATGTTCAGGAAATTGATTGTTGTCCGAATGGTTGTATGATTTATTATAAAGAAGATGAGGGTTTTTCCGCATGCAAATTTTGTGGACATGCAAGACAATTACCGAACAACTCCAACCAACAAGGTCGTAAGGATGTACCATATGCAAAAATGCAGTACCTGTCTTTAATTCCGAGATTGCAATGATTGTATGCCTCAAAAAAGACTGTCGTCCATATGAGATGGCATCATGAGCACCGCCAAGAATCAGGTGTTCTTCGACATCCGTCAGATAGCTTAGCTTGGAAGCATTTCGACCAAAAGTATCCAAACTTCGCTGCAGAACCTCAGAATGTGAGGTTAGGTCTTTGTGCTGATGGTTTCACACCATTTTCCATATCTAGAAGATCGTATTCTGTGTGGCTAGTTGTGGTAACACCTTACAACTTACCTCCCGAAATGTGTATGACTACCCCATACATGTTTTTAAGTTGTATTATTTCGGATCCAGCAAATCCGAAGAACAGGATTGATGTGTACTTGCAACCCTTAATTGATGAGTTGAAATTGCTGTGGGATGTTGGGGTTGATACATTTGATGTATCAAGCGGTGCAACTTTTAGATTGCATGTCGCATTGCTGTGGACTATTAATGATTTTCCCGCATATGGTGTGTTATCTGAATGGAGTACTCATGGGTTGCTAGCATGTCCGGTTTGTATGCATCAGAATTGTGCATTTCAATTACAGTATGACCGAAAGCCATCTTGGTTCGATTGCCATTGTCGGTTCTTGCCTCAGAATCATTGTTTTAGAGCTAATAAAGTTGTTTTTCGTAAAGGGAAGAGCATACACATTGGCCCTCCTCGAAGGATTCCTGGTGAGATGTTGTCTGCTACGGTATCGACTTTGCCTAAAGTGACTACAGATATTAATTTTCAAATTTCGGGATTTGAGGAGAATGAACATAATTGGACAAAGCAAAGTATCTTTTGGGAGTTGCCGTATTGGAAGCATCAACTTTTGAGGCATAACCTTGATGTGATGCATATTGCGAAAATTTTCTGTGAAAATATTATAAACACAGTCATGGATGTTTCGGGAAAAATAAAGGATGATATCAAAGTAAGGATGGATATGTCTATTTTGTGTAGTAGGCAAGAGTTGGACTTGGCTACAAGAGGGTCAACTGATAGATTGTGTAAGCCAAAAGCCGAGTTCGCACTATCGCTACCTCAAAAAAGGGCTGTCTGTCATTGGTTGCGGGAGGTTCATGTGCCTGATGGTTATTGCTCTAATGTGTGCAATTGGATGGACCTATCTAACACAAAGTTGCAAAATATGAAAAGTCATGATCATCATGTGTTTTTGGAGAATCTTCTTCCGGTAGCTTTTGCTGCTCTTCCGGATGATGTGTTGGGATCCTTGGTCGAATTGAGTGAATTTTTCAGAAACCTATGCTCCAGTGAGCTGCAAGTAAGCATGCTGGAAGAGATGAACAAGAACATTGCTGTAATTCTTTGTAAATTAGAGACAGTGTTCCCTCCTAGTTTTTGGAATGTCATGGAACATTTGCCTATTCATTTAGCCGAATAAGCTTTGTTGGGTGACGCTGTTTAATATCGATGGATGTATCCTTTTGAGAGGTACTTTGGTTGGTTGAAACCTACGGCAAAGAATAAAGCCCGTGTTGAAGCATCTATGGTTCACGCATACTTGGCGTTTGAGATAAAACATTTCGCTGAGTACTATTTTCAATCAAGCTTGGATAGCCCAAGTATTGGGTGTAATGAGGGTATGCAACAGCCTGAACAACAAATGCCAACTCTATCGGTGTTCAACCGTAAGGGTACTCCATTTGGGAATCGAGAACGAAGATATCTTAATGAGGCAGAGTACCGTGTCGCTCGCCTTTACATTTTACTGAATTGTGGTGAAGTGCAACCATATTTGGAGTAAGTACATCAGTTACTGAAAGTTTCATTTAAATACTTAATAATTGTCGAATAATAAGTAATTAGTTTCATTTGTTAAACATTACAGTTGGTTCAGACATCAATTTCGCGGTCATAATCCAAATGCGAGTGATGTGGAAATTGACTTGTTCATCGAGGCAAATTTCGCATAGTGGTTCAAGTGTAATGTAAGTAATTTGTCATAAGTAATCTTAAACTTCCGAAACACATTTCTGTAATTCTGAAGAGTATTGCCTTCTTTAGCTCTTCGTATGTCAATTCTTATCGGGTGTTTAATGATGAGATGTAAGATTTTTTGGTGAACTTATCTCATGGACCGCTTACAGTGATAGAGTGTTTCTCTGGGTATAAAGTTAATGGTTATCGGTTTCATACCAAGGCCAGAAATGAAGGTAAAACAACATATAATTGTGGCATGTGTGTCAAAGGAGTTGGGGAAGGTGACGAAGTATCAGGGGATTATTATGGTGTACTTCACGAAATTGTTCGTGTTGAATTTACGGGTGATTCAATTAAAATATGTGTACTTTTCAATTGTGAGTGGTTTAACCCGGATGTTCCTCGGGGGTTACGTTATCCTAAATTTACCCCATATCCCGAGGTGAATCATACCAGACGTTACAGAAAGTATGACCCATTCATATTTGCTGATGTTGCAACCCAAGTGGTATATGTTCAGTACCCTGAGGGGATATCAGGAAAAGCGAATTGGTGGGTAGCTATACCAAACAAACCTCGCGGTGCTCCTAAAGATAAAGAAAACCTCAACATTTTGGAATGACAAACATGAATGTGGACAATGTCATAGTCACCACGTTAGTCGATGAAACTGCAGAAGCTGATGATGTTGATGGACATGATTGGGGTGATGATGATGATGGGAATGGTGAACATGATGATGGTGATGAAGAGGATGAAGAAGGTGAATGGGAGGATGAAGATGAAGACACTGATGATGACCATGATGAAAATACGGCATTGCAAAGTGGTGATGATGACGATGACAATGTGTCCCACCATGATTGATTGAATTGTTTTGTTGTATGGATATTTATGCATATGTATATAAAACTTTTCTTTATTGCAAACTCAGAAAAAAATTGCCTGTATGTACTGTAATTTTTCACTAACAATAGTATAAAAAATGGCGTGGTTTTATTTTTTTGTTCTTATTTGTTAGATGTCTGGACACAATGGTGGACGTGGTCGTGGTCGAACGGTCAGGAATGATGCCGGTAGAGGAGTACCACAACCGACTCCACAGTATGATCTCGCTGATCAAACTTATGAGCCGAACACCTTCAGTGGAATGTTTGGAGGTTCTCTTGATCCAAGTCAACTATTCGGAAATTATTTTGGTAGTATGAATGAGTAATCCCACCTGCAACCACCTTTCTTTGGTGTGGGTATGCAAACACCAATTCACCAAATATTCCTTACATGGGTGGTGCTTCATCTACTCCATTAGTTTATCAACAGTTCGGTACTGTTAATCCGCATTTCAACAGTAATCAGTTTATGGGCAACCTAGAATGCCAAGTCACTCAGTGCACAACGAAGGGGTCCCCAATGAAGGGGGAGGAAGAGATAGATACAGTCCTACACCTGAAAGTGACACAACGAGCACCAATAATAAGATATATTTACAACCTGATGGTAACACGTAAGTTTATTATGAAGTTTGTAACTTCTTCACTTCTCATATTCTTTTGACACATATAATCTTTATTGCTAACCAATTCTTTTTGTGTTCTTAGTTTTGTTCCATATCAGGGTGTAGTTCAGAAAATAGTCGAAAGCTTTGCAGGTAAGTATCCACGTCCTTGGACCACGTGGGGGGAAGTTTCACAATCTCAGAGAGACATTTGATTCAATGAGTTCAAGGTTCATGATTATCTGTACAATGAATTTGAAAGTCGTGATTGGATTGTTTGGAATGTTTAATTACTAATATATATACTTCAATTTTGCCGCAGAAACACTACTGCTGGCATCCAGACAACGAAACTCAGATACGGCGTAACTTTGAGTACAGAGGTGCCACTTGAGTCAAGGACATTCTAGGATATGCCAGGAAGTATAGCAAAAAATCGAAATGGTTATTGTCTAGTATTTGGAATGATATGCTTAAACATTGGTGTGACAATGACAACTTCAAGAAATTGAGTGAACAAAATAAGAAGAATAGATTGAGTGATGTTGAAGGTTTTGGTCATTCGTTGCATACATGTGGCTCAATTCCGATTAGTGAAAGGAAAAGGTGTTTTGTAAGAAATTTGATTATTAATAAATGTATTTGTTATATATAAAGCATGATATGGATTGAGGTCCTCGTTCATCATCCTCGTTTATATTTAATTGCGATTTACTTTTTTTTTTCAGGCCCAAACATTAGGTAGGGAGCCCACGTGTGAGGAATTGTTCAATGACACTCACTGTAAGGTGAAAGACAAAACTTTTGTGGATAAAAAATCTGCCAAAAAATATGTAAGTTTCACACATTCTATTTAGAGATAATTCATATGTTACAATTGTAGGTTTGGTATAAAATAGTTTTATTTTTTATAATTTTCAGGAGGATTATCAGAACAAATGGCAGGAGTACTTCCAAGCTGCAACTCAAGGGGGCTCTCAACTGCCACCTATGACCCAAGAGGAGTTTTGGATTAAAGAAAATCTCGGCAAGAAAGGTCATGTATACGGTTTTGGCGCGAAGGGGGTCAAGTTGAAGAAATCAGCTACTATTGCAGCTGCACGTCACTCATTAGCTGAGCATTTTGATCCAAGACAGAAAGCACAACTCTTCAATGAGATCATAACTAAGCAAGCGGAGGCTATGTGATGGTATCAGAATATGTGAGGTCGGGGGTGTTACTTTTGGTGGTATCAGCGCTATAGGGTTTTATAAAATGATAAAAGAAAATGAGATTTGACTCACCGATATGTTTTTGTGTGCTAAGAGTTATATGTTATGTGGTACGTGTTATGTGCTATGTGATATATGTTGTATGTTAAGTGTTAAGTGTTAAGTGCTAAATTGTTGTAAGCTTACTAGGAGGGGGCTGATGGAAGTTCGTTTATAAGTAATACATGTGTATGACGTAGATAAGTGACCTGGAGTCTTGCTACGAGTGCAGGAGTTAAGATAGTATACGAAATGCCGGAAGAGAGGCAAAATCCTCCTCCACCTCCTCCTCCAAATGATGGGATGGAGATGCTAATTAAATTTCTGAAACTTAAGCCACCTATGCTTGACGGAACACCATACCCAATTCAGTATGAATACTGGAAGAGGAAGATTGAAGGATTGTTTGAGGTCATGGAGTGTCCTACCAATCAAAAGGTGAGGTTCGCAGCTCACTTATTTGAAAAAGATGCTAGCTTTTGGTGGGATACGGTTAAGCCAAGAGAAGGTGAACAACCACTAACTTAGGCAGAGTTCAAGGGGTTATTAGATGAAAAATACGATCCTAAGGAGGTAAAATGGGCTAAGGAGCAGGAATTTTTGAACTTACAGTAAGGAAAAATGCCAGTTATTGAGTATATGTCTAAATTTAATGAATTGAGTAGGTTTGCTCCTCATAAAGTGGCGAATGAGGAAATGAAAATGGAACGGTTTGAGAGAGGCCTTAAATCTACATTAAAAACAAACATGGCTGCGCTAACCTTTCCAAATCTCCAAACAATGTACCAAAAAGCCATCAAAGTGGAGCGTGTTATAGATGAGTCTGAGGAATCTGAGTTAGCTACGCAACAAAAAAGGAAGCGTGAGGTCGAGAGTTCACAAGGAGGAGTACGTGGGAA
>JACYFF010031954.1:66210898-66229331 GCA_017589665.1 Selenicereus undatus | reverse complement strand
CTTTATTGTTTTGGTGTACATTCAAGCCTGATTTTAAGAACTAACTTCTTTGAATGGTGGCAAGTTTGGGAACATTTTAAGCTTTTAGTTTATCCTCGCACCCATCTTGAGTTTAAAATGGAATTTTCAAACGAATCTAGCTTGCATTTATTGCTAACTAAGTATCTAAGTTTCAAATGGGTTTCGATTTCGAACTTAGTTTGAATTAAGTGTTAACCAAACACGTTATGTCTCAAACGAGTTTCGATTTACGATTTACCATGCTCATTATGTTTATAATAAGCTTTTAGCTAAAATCGAAGTTGTTTTGCGAATTAATAGACGAATTATGTTTAAGAGAAGCTCTCTAAGTCATACACGAAGTCGGTTTACGATTTAGTACATTTATTATGTTTATACGAAGGTTTTAAGTTAGAAATAAAATCGTTTTACGATTTAACAAACTTATTACGCTTATATGAAGTATTTAAGTTGGAAACTAAGTCGTTTTACGATTTAGTACACACAAAGTATTAACCAACCTATTGCCTTTACAAGAAGCTTTTAAAGTTTAAAAGGAAGTCGTTTTACAAGTTAATAAATGTATTACGTTTACACGAAACTTTTAAGTTAGAAATGAAGTCGTTTTACAAACTAGCAAACGTTTTACCTCTATAAGAAGTTTCTTCAGTTAAAACGAAGTGCTTTGCAAGTTAGTATCCGTGTTACGTTTATACGAAACTTTTAAGTCCGGAACAAAATCGTTTTGCGATTCAACAAGCTCTTTACGTTTTTAAGAAGCTTTGAAGTTTCAAAGGAAGTCGATTTACGTGTTAATAAACTTATAACGTTTATGAGAAGCTTTTAAGCTTCGAACTTAGTTTGAATTAACCATTAACTAAACACCTTATGTTTCAAAGGAGTTTCGATTTACGATTTAGCAGACATATTACATTTAAAAGAAGTTTTTAGCTAAAAAGTGAAGTCGTTTTATGAGTTAGCAGTCGTTTTACATTTACACGAAGCATTTAAGTTAAAAACTATGTCGTTTTACGATTTAGTAAACCATTTACGTTATAAGAAGTCTTTAAGTTTTTTATGAAGCCGATTTACGTACTAACAAATCTTATTTTGTTTCTAAGAAGCTTGTAAGTTTAAAACGAAGATCTTTTACAAACTAACAAACGTATTACGTTATTAAGAAGCTTTTAAGTTGAAGACGAAATCATTTTACAATTTAGCAAAGTAATTACGGTTTTACGAAGCTTTTAAGTTAGAAACGAAGTCGTTTTACGAATTCGTAAAAGTATTCTACAAAGTTAGTTTACACGTTAGCAAATTTATTTTGATTATGAAAAGCTTTTGAACTATTGATTTATGAGTTAGTAAACTTGCTTTATATCAAATTCCTTCTTATGCGTTTAAAAGATTGAAACGATCTGAAAAAGAGCAATTGGAGTTTTGTATGTGAATCCTAGCTTTGAAGTGCATGCTAGTAACTACCCAAGTTTTGTATCGCGAGTTAGTATACTCACCATGTTTTTAAGAGGCCTTTCTCGTTGTTTTCCTGATGCTAAAGTTGTAAGAGAATAATGTTTTCATGTTTTAAATTCATAAATCCTATATATGAATAAGTATAAGCATGTTTGTCTACTGAGTATGTATATGTATGAATGTTATATGTTCCTAAGATATATATATATATGAATAAGTATGAGTATGTATGTGTATGAATGATTATGTTTATATCTATGTATACGTGGAGGAACTACTCTAGAAACTTGAAGCTTAAGTCTTAGACCCAGGGATGGTGGCTTAGTTCCCGCCTGGTATCACATATGTTGTGTTATGATAGATTCAGGGATGGTGGTTTGATTCCCGCCTGAAGTCTAAGTATGAAAATTATGTCTCAGCGTGGTATGATGTCTGTCCAGATAGGCGTATGTTGCCGCTCGAGTTTGGCCGACTCGGGATGGCAGTAACAAAGTATCTCTAGGAGTCTAGTCTCCCCATTTACGTGAATAAGTTACTATGTCTGTTTTCGGTAAGTGAAACTTATGTGTAAAACCCCCTTTTATGCTATATTTCTGGGTTTATGTAATTTTATTAGCAATACGGTTTCTACTAAAGTTAAGCTTTTTGGTATGACTATTCCTTCACTTGGTTTATGGTTCGTGTATGATGTATTGTGTAAGCTCTTCAATTAAAATGAATTACAAAAGGCTTTCGTAAGTTAATATGTAATTTAAGTATGTTTTGGGAGAGAGGGTTTACTCACTGAGCGGTGGTTGCTCATTCCCATTACTTTCCCCCTTTTTCCTAGATTCACAGGTATGTGACTGATGCGTGGAGAGCCCAGAGTGGACTTGCTTGGACTGTATTGCTGTGTTTATGATAATGTTATGTAATGTCGATTGTGGTTGTAAGGCTATCTAAGTAATCATTTTCCTTGTACAGTTTATGAAAAATAGAAAGTTCTGTTTACTCCAGGCGTGTGGCCCGTAGAGTTGTCAACTCCGGCGTGTAGCCGTTGTGTTGTTGGTGTTATTTAGTACCGGTTTTGTATTGCAGGGATATAATGTAAGGCTTTAAGCGTGGAAAACGGTCAGTTTTTAGGGGAAACTCTTCCCGTTTTGCCCCAGAAAATTTAGAAAATCCTAGCATTCCTAACCCGAGGGTTAAACTTAAGACTCAATTGTGTTATAGTGGCTTAAGTTTTAAATATTGAGTCTCTTTTATGTTATGTTTCAAATAGGTTTAAGTAAGTTGCCTTAATAGTCTTTCCCAGGGAAGACTGTGGCGTGTAACACGACCCAGTGAAGTCGGGGGTGTTACACCAATGCCAAAGTCCATAATAGTTCAACTTTAGTACAATCGACTTAATCATACCATGTGCTAATTCGCACTGCACACTACACAAGCATATTGAGTATAGACCCAACTTGACTTTGAGGTCGATTCCAACAGTCATGCTATGCTGAATTTACTGTAAGCATCTGATGACCTCTAGAAGGGCTTGCTAAATGAAGAAACATTTGGTGGTTCCTCACCTAGAATGGAAAACATGAAAATAGTTCGAAAATGTGAGTTAAAAACTCAGTCCACGCATTCTTGTATTGTAAAATTAGCGTAGAAATACTGTTGATGGGTACCGTCTTTACAATTCATTTAGTTCGCAATAACAATGAAAATGAAAGTAATATGAAATTGAAATTCTCATTGTTATCTGGATGTGAGCCCCGTGCAATGATATGATCTATACATAGTTGTACACCTGGCAATCTTATCAAGAGTTGGCCTGAAGCCGCGCGGGTAAATGATGGGTTGACGCCATATAGATGATTACTGACGAAGTCACAAGTTAGATGACAAATCGTTGTATAAACTGATTCATTGATAAACTCATTACTAGTTATAACTTGATAAACAAGTTCTGCTTTCTGAAGATACATGCAATGGAAGTACCTTTTGAATATTTAAAAATGTCCTTTGACTTGATAAATATCAGTTGTTTCATAAATACCATCTGACTTGATAAATATGTTCTGACTTGATAACGTTTATGCATAACGGGAAACGATAACTAGGCATTGACTCTATTTCATAAATGTCATTGTAGGTATGTGTAGTCAGTAAATGATCCTTACTCACATAATTGAGTAAGTAAAAGTATGTGTAATAGAAATTAAATAATTAAATGGTATACATAACTGGGGTATTTTAGTATAACTTCAAAACTGAATTAATGAAAGTAATTAAGCACGATATAAAATAAATGAAAGTAAAATAGACCACAATGAGATAAATGAAATTACAAAGGAAAAAGCTTTGATGGTAGGGGTGTGCAAAACCGGTTAATCGGAGTTTCGGTTAACCAAAAATCGGTTAATCGGTTTTTCGGTTCAAAAAAATTCCGAACCGAAAATTTCGATTAACCGTTTTTCGATTAACCGAAATTTTCGGTTCGTCCAAAACCCGAACCATAACCGAACCGAAAATTTCGGTTAACCGGTTTTTCGATTCGGTTACTGGTTAACCGTTTACAAGTAATAAAAAACTTATACTTTCTTACCTAAATTTGCAATTCTTTTATGTTTAAATTCTTTTTATAAAAATTAAACTTTGGTTACCATTTGTAAATAATAAAAAAAGTGCACTTTCTTACCGAAATTTTTTACTTTTTATGTATAATTTTTTTTAAAAATAAAATTATTTTCAGTTCGGTTAACCGAATTTTCAAATAAGCCGAACTGTTTCGGTTTTTTCGGTTTTTCGGTTCGATTTTCGGTTTCGGATTTTTTTGCACACCCCTACTTGATGGAGACAAATGTGAGAGTAGTTTTGGCATTTTATAAGATAGGTTGTTAATACAGGTTTAAAGCTCGCTGATGTATAGCTTGATTCAAGATAATAACGGGTACACTAGACTGGCTTGATAAATACATTTGATACATTCTGAATTGAGTAAGCAATAGAGGTTTGAGGCCAAGAAAGATATATCTTGGTTCAAAATAGCATAAATTGCAACGACTTGGTCTGATAAATATGATTTCTGAGTCAAAAATCCTCCCCACTTTTCATATTTCATTCACAAGTCCATTAAGTACAATTTTTTCACCCCAGATAGATTATTGATCCCAATGAAAGCTAGTAAACTCCCCAAACTTAGTACTTTCTTTGTAATATCCATAAGTGATTCAAAACTCATAATTAAGCTCCTAAAATGCATGTTTCTCTTCTTTTCTCTCATAAATCGAGCTGAAAACCCCAATAAAATCCATGAATATTTATTTCATAGCTAATATTTTAGTAAAGGAAAAGTAAGAGCATAATAAGAACTTAGAAAGAATGACTCGTAACTTAGTCTACCGATCTCTAATTGAGACCCAATACCCCAATGTCGAAAGCTTAAGAAGTCCAGAAAAACTTTATTTAGAACACCAAGCATGATTCCCACCATAGGTTTCCCACAATGGGGCTAGAACATAAGTATGTCAATTTTGGTCCAACCTGCGCAGTTCTCATAAAACGACCATAACTTTGTCCACAGAACTCGGATTAAGGCGATTCAAAAGGCATTTGAAAGCTAACACACTATCTATCCACAAAAAATCATAATTTTTCAGTGGGTCGATCATTACCAGTTTAATTTCAAAATCACCCCTATTTTTTGCCATTTTCAACCCTCACTGTTTTTGCTTTCTCCTCTTTTTTCACTTAAATTCTCACTTGAAATCATTCCAAATCATGAAAAACATCATCATAATCATCAATAAGACTAAAGATTACAAAATGATATACAAAATAAAACAAATCCATCACTTGACTTAAGCTAACTTGATCATGATAAAATCCTAACCTTAACATGCTTCAAGCTCAACCCCACCATGATCAATATCCCCAAAAACAATAAAATTTGCATGATAACATCTACTTTGATCTCAAGAGTATGAATCATAACTAAAGCAATCATAAAACCAAGAATAAATCAAGATCAAGTTAGGGTTTACTCACTTTGATGCTTAAAAGCAAGATGTGTATGAAGTGTGAGGTGTGGGAGATGGTTGGTGGTGGTCGGTGGCAGCCTTTAGTTGGCCAGAACAGTGGCACACAGCAGTAGTAGCTAAGGGGGGAGGGGTTGGCCATGTGACTAGAGAGTGAGAGGAGAGAGATGGGAAGATGGGTTGTGATATTTGCTTCCTTTACTAGGTTAGGAATGTTTTATAAATACTTGGTTGAATTTTCACCCCATAAAGTGGCTTTTTCTTAACCATGATTAGATTTAAACCATGGTAATTAGTTAGGTTAGTCAAGCTAGCTTGTTGGATTATGATTGGCTTGTACGGTTTGGGGGCCGGGAAGGGAAGTAAACCGTATACGATTAAATTTTCATAGCTCAAAATTAAATTTTCGCGAGTTTATAAAAATAATAGTAGTAGTAGTAGTAGTAGTAGTAGTAGTAGTAGTAGTAGTAGTAGTAGTAGTAGTAGCAGCAGTAATAATAATGATAATAATAATAATAATAATAATAATAATAATAATAATAATAATAAAATTAATAATAATAATAAAATTAATAATAATAATAATGAATTCTTAAATTATAATTTTCGAGGCTTACTATCGATTCACTTGAAGTTTTACGATAATTAAAACCCGAAATGCAAAGTGGGACCCAAAATTATAATTTGCTAAATAAATAAATTAGGTGTAATTGAATTAATAAAGATGATTTGGTTAAACCAATAACCACGAGTGATTTAAAACATAATTAATTAAATGAATAAATATAATTAATTAAATAAATAAATAAATATGGGTTAGGATTGGGTTATTACAAAATCTTAAGCATAGGTTAGGCATCCAAGAAACCTTTCTAGCTTCTTTCTATCTTCAATGTTTTCATGAGGTTTTCTATTTTTTTCAAAATATATTTTTATAGAATAATATGTCCAGCTTTTATCTCTAGACCTAAAAACTCAATCTCTTATTCAGCATAAATGCATTTGTTTTTTCTAAGTATAATACCATGATCAATACATCTTTAGGTGACAGCCAAGACATTATCTTTGTGTTGTTCTATAGTTTTGGAAAAGACAAGGATATCATCAATGTAAACTAAAGAATAATGATTAAGGTCTTTGAAAATCTTGTCCATTCTTCTCTGGAATTTATGGGCTGCATTTTTAAGTCCAAATGGCATTAGTATCTACTCATAATATCCTTGTGGGGCACTAAATGCAGTTAAAAGAATACTTTCCTCATCTATTTTTATATGCCAATAACCGCTTTGCAATCCATTTTTAAGAATCAAGCGGCTCCTTGAATTCTGTTGAAAAGCACTGTTTTGTTAGGAATATAGTAACCATTAAAGAAAGTATTGTCGTTAAGCTTTTTGTAATTGATTACCGTTCTACCTTTTCCTCTTTTTTCCTCAACATGATTTCTTGTCATAAAAGCAGGACTAGTGTGAGGACTCTTGCTATTCCTTATTAATCCTTTATCTAAAAGTTCTTTGATTTGTTTATTAAACTCTTGGATGTCCTAGTGTGTGTAAACCATTTGTTTAACTTGGATAATAGTATTGGGATTAAATAAAGTGATTTTAGCAAATCTTTTATCTTTATCCTAAAATTTTTGAGGATTATCAGAGGAGAGTTCTTCGCATAGTTTTTCTTGTTGAGCAATTTGCTTTTTAATAGATAACTCAAGTATCAAGATTGTTAGTGCTACCTCTTGTTGTGCAGGTATTACCTTCTCACAACGTTGGCTGCGTGTAAATTCAATTTTCTGATTAGTGTAAGCCTTATTTAATTTTTCAACAGGAACTGAGTGACCATTAATTGTAACTATTATTTGGTTTATGGGTTGGGTGCATGGAGAATATAATATTTAAAAATTATTTCCAATAATCACATCAAGAGAGGGTTTATCAGTAGTACATAGAACTGGTATAATACATTGAACTCCTCCTAATTCTATGGATAACCCTTCTATAACTTCATTGTGGCTCAAAATACTATCATCAGCTATCTTTACTTGTAAAGGATTCTTGGCTTTTTTCCACATAAATTCTAGAAATAATGTTATTTTTTCAAAGCATACAGAACAACCACTATCTATGTAAGCACACAGTTCATATTTATTATATCCCTTTAAACATACCTTTATTAGGATATATATGCTATTGCGATTTTTATTGGTAGCTTCATAGTGTATCTCCATAGTCATATTTTTGACCAATTCATCCTCATAAATTGGCTCACTAACAGTTCTCATTTTGTACCAATGACCTTTCTTTCTAGACTCATACTTCGATCTACACTAGGTCTTATAGATTCAATACTCATTTTACTCATTTCACTGGTCAGGCTAATTGTATCATCTTCTTTAAACTCTTCTTTGGCAGACGAAGATCCTTCTCCCTAATCTGATCTTGTACTCATGCTTCTTAATAGTTGGGGCTTCATGGTGATTTTACCCTCCTCATCAATTTTTATTATATTTTCCTTATTGATCTTTGTAGGGTTGGCAAAGCTAGCTATCCATGAACGATTGATTTTTATCTCCTGAGTATTGGACTTAATCCTTTGGATCTTTTGCATAGGGGTAGGACTTTCATACTTTTCTGCATCTATCATTGTTACCTTAGTCTTTGAGTCTATTGTATTATCTAATTTATAGATAATTTTCCAAAATATCCTTAAAGAATATCTTCCTCTTTTCATGTTCATCCCAAATGTTTTTATCGTAAGAGATAAGAAGTTCATAGCAAATTCATCTTTTAGACTCACATAATATCCTAGTCAGCAATTGAATCCTACTGACCCATTACATAAATTGAGTTTTATCCCTATGATAATTCGATTATTGAATTTAGTATGCCTAATGTCACAGAGTAAAGTGTAAATATTAATATCTTTTCCATAATATTGTAATGGAGTGATTTGAACTTGGATGCTTCCGACATAGAAATGCCTATACTTTCTATCTTTGTTATACTTAAGGATACTTTCCCAATTAATGAGATTAACTTCTTCAACGTCATACTCACAATCCTTTATCTCCATATCTCCTTCTATCTTTTCACATACGTATTTGGTTTTAAGTTGAAAAATGATTTTTTTTTATAAATCATGTCTTTTTGGATTATGAGAAAGACCCAATCTTCTTTGACATCTTCATTTTCATTGTCTACAACAAACTCTTCTCCTTGAAGATCATTAAAACTAATCGAGCTATTTTCTATCATATGACTTGTTTCTTCATAATTACTTTCTTCATATTCATTGTTCAATATAATTTCAATAATTCATTTGTTGTTATTTAGGGTTAGGTCCAATCCCTCATCTTCACTAAGCTCAACATAATCTAAGCTTCCCAAGGTTTCAATAAGGTTGTTGTTCTTCCTATTTTTGTATTCATTAGCATAATGTCCTACTTCTTTACATGCTCTGCATTTATGATTATTTTTCCCTGCAAGACAATAAGCGGCTTTCCTTTATCTTCGTTTTTTGAGACTTGGTTTATTATAATATTTTGTTCTATATTTCTCACCTCTTTGCTTGTTAAAGCTCTTTTTCTTATAAAATTTTCTTTTTCTTCCTTTTTCAAGTTCCTTTCCCCATTGACGAGGTGAATCCCAACAAGTTAAGAATTGCTTCTTTATCTTCTTTTGCTTCTGGAGATCAAGACAATAATCATTGACTCATTTTCGTAAGTAATTGATTCTTTAACCAAGGGTGTCAATGACATCTGTTCTTTCAAGTCATGCCATGCATTTTTCATTAATTATGGAATTTATAGGGTATGGCAATTTGTCATAGAACATTCCAAGATTAGTTTCATTATGCTCAATTTTGTAATAATATTGATTAAATTCACCAATATAATTTTCTAAATATCTCATATCCCATAGTTCTATATTATTAATCTTTCTTTGTCATTCTCTTGCTTTTTCTTCAGAATCAAGTTTTGTTCCAATGAATTCGGTTTCAATTTCTTTGCACAAATTTCTGAACGTAGCAGCTTGTGTTTCCATCATTCTTAATGTATTTTTATCGTCTTCACTTAATGAATCATACCAGTCAGCTACAATGACAGAAAAACTATGTTTGACATAGTTTAAGAAGTTTGCATCAGTCCATGTAGTATTTAGGTTTAAGATACAATTTATTCCTCTTTTCCAGTGCTCAAATATTTCTTGTATATTACGGGCTCCATCAATATTTAAGATGTATCCTGTTTAACTAATTACAGTAAGGCCAATTTCTTCATAGATCGTGGATTTCCTTGGGATAGACTCAAAGAAAAAATTGTTTATACGTCCTGCTGAAACGTACCTAGGTCTTAAGAAATGAATATTTCTTCTAGAAAGTTCACCAAATTCTTCAAGCTTATGAACAACATTATTAACTAGATTGGTCTCTATTTCATATAATTCTAGTTCTTCTTCAATCTCATTGATCTCATTTTCAATAGTCATTTTATCATATTTTTTATCCAGTTTTCTCCTAATTTCTTCTAATGGTATTACATCGAGATCTTCTAATTTAATCAGATTCATCTGTTGATATATTTTCTCTTCTAATTGAACATTATTGGTCTCTTCATTATCATCAGATAACACATCATGTTTATCACTAATTGCGCCCATAATACTGTTTAATTCTTCTGGATTTTGTTCTTTCTCGAACTTTTTCTGTAGCTCTTCAAAAGTATACTGCTTATACGCCATCTTCTTTTTCTACTTTTTCAGCTGATTTTTCACTAGACTTTTCTCCTACTTCTTTTTGAATGTTTATATCATGAAATGGAAATGGATTTTTGTTTTTCGGATTTTGGAAAGGATAGTTATGCTGAAATGGAGTACTAATACTGGAAGTAGATTTTCCGCTTTGTCTAACTTCATTAATAAGAGAAAGATGGACTACCGTTAACTAATTCTTAAGCTCCTTCACTTCAATCTTAATTTTAGCTAATTCTACTTTTAATTATAACACTACATCAATGATATAGTTTAGGTGCTAGTAAAGTAATTCTTTCCGGAGAGTGAACAACATGCATATAATTAGGACCATGGCAAGCAGACGATGATTCAACCATTAATCACAGTTAATTAGCTTAATCAGTTATTAATTAGCTTAATTATTTTAATCATTTTTGGTCACGTGGCTCTGATTCCATATGAAAGAGGACTTCGAGAACTGCCAGTGAGCAAAATACAACATACGCAATTTTAGATTTTTCGAAAATAATTTTTTACGGATTTGTGCTAAAATGCAAATACGAAAAGTTTAGGGATTTGTAAATAAATTTTAACAGTGATTTGTCCCGAAAATGTAAATGGTGCAATAACTCAATGGACCTGATAGTGACTTTTTCAAAAGGTTGGTCCTGCAAATGAATACATCAAAGTTCGATGTACCCAAATGTAAATTACCCGCTAAAAATTAAGTTCTTGTGACGTTACCGAAGATAATTTATCACCCAGTCATAATTACTAATGCCTACTATCGATTCACCCGAAATTGTTACGGTAAATAATAATGAGAATTGTAAAGTAGCGCCAAAATGAAATTTTCCAACTAGAATGATTAAATGCGATAAATAATTAAGGGAAAATCAATAACATGGCTTAATTAAATAAATAAATATGATTTAGTTTTGGGTATTACACTAACTATAACCATCATCCATGATGTCATAATTAAAGTCTTTAACCAAGTAGGTTCACTGTAATACTGTTGATGTATTTCAACCTATTGGTTGTTGGCTTGTTGCCGATCCCATAAGTTGTAATAGTGTAAATCAAGAACTCAACAACAACAACAACACCTCCTAGCGTAGCTCCCGCTTTTGCGGGGTTTGGGGAGATCCAGCTGTAGGCAACCTTACCTCTACCGGCATTCCTACCCGTAGAGAGACTGATTTCAAGAGACCCACAAAAAAAGGATTTTGAGAAAAATATTAAATAAAGGAAAGATTTTGCAAACGATCAATGGGAAAAAAGGACGTATAAACAAGAAAGACCAAGATAAAATAAAGGCAAGTAACTGGAGCTATGCAGCAAAAGAACAATCTATCAGAGGAAGGTGACATACCTTAACAGCCCGAAGTAAGCAAATGATAACTTTTCCCATAAGGAAGTACTACCTGCATACAAACACGACATGCAAAAAACCACTACTAGCACTAAGTAACTGCAACCAAAGGCAGTTACGGGGTGTGCTCTTTGCAATCCAAGATCCTAATCCTATCCTTCCATAGCTTCCTATCCTGAGCCATGTCCTCCTTCAAACCGACAACTTTCAAGTCCTCTCTAATCACCTCGTCCAAACTCTTCTTTGGTCGTCCCCTACCTCTTTTGCCTTCGGGGTGTAAATCAGGAACTCATATTACATTATTAGGCTTATAAGCGCGTAATACATTATGAAACTTCAGTTTGTTTTCTATTTACAAACATAGATGTGAGTTACATTTAATAGTCTTTAGTTTTCTCTATAAAGTTATCACCGATTCATTTGCCTAATATTTCCACCAAATTCTAAGCTATATGATATTGCAGAATTATGTCTGTCTTTTTTATGTGAACAGTAGGTGTTCATCATGGGTGACTGGCGTATCAAATCTTATATTGAGATATAGAAGGCTAGATTTAGTTATAGCTTCAGCAAAATTATTTGGAGGAAGTTCAATTTTGACGTTATGCTCTAGAGCTATAAGAGCTGGGCAATTCTGCATGGAGGTGGACAAGGATAATCTAGACTCATCAGGTGTCTATCTACAAATGTTGCATATAAGCATAGGTCTACGGTAGCCAATAGTTACGGCAGTTCAATATTTGTAAAGTTAGCTTGGCCATAACATAAACAATTATCCACATTACCATACCAAACTCAATGAGCCACCCCGAGACATGGGGTAGACACCCCCTAACTATGGCATTAGTATTACATGCCAATTCTAAGTTCAACTATTACAAATGTAACACCACTCCCAAGTAAGTTTACATCAAATGTAAGAGTATTTCCTCCTTAGTTATTAGTTTAATTACATGTCAAGCCTTAGATCTCCTCCTTAGTTACATAGCTAAGCGTTAGCGAAGTTCACACAAATTACACAACGATAAGAGGAAGGTCACATGACTAGGTCTCCAAATCTAAGCAAGCAAAAAAGCCTACAATCTCAATAGTCTTCTAAACCTAGAAACTCAAATAATAAAAAGGGTTAACAACCATAAACAAGATGTTAATGTCATTGGCATGTTGCTATTTTCACTTCACATGAGCATTTACATTTTGGTCCCTCCACTAATAAATAACATCACATGTAATATTAGAGTAAGAATGAGATGATGTTTTCTAGAGAAGCATCCAATCAATTGATGGTGATGATACACCAATTGGTCTAGCCTCTAGGATGGCACAAGAAACCTTTGCCAAAGGTTTTATAGTACAACATAGTAGCCTATTCACAAGAGTCAAAACTCTAGAAACATCCAAAAAGTCATAAAAATTCACAACAATCCAACTGAGAAGCCCACAACAACGAAACTTGAAAATTAAAAAGAATAGAGTAGCTATCTCGCATTTTGCGTCAAATCCATCAGATAAACCCAAACCACGGTCCTAACAACAAGAAAACAAATCTAAAATAGTCAAATACATCAGAGAGACCCAAAAACTAGGGACCTAGGCTGAGTGTAAGACAAAGAAACTAACCATGTAATAAAGCAAGTGATCAATTACATTGAAGATCATTTACGTCGAGGGAAAAAGCTAGCACCTTTAGTACTCAACCAATCCACATTTTGATCCAATGAATTCTTCTTCTTCTTCTTGCACTAAAGTGAAAAAAATGCACAACAAAGGTTTACAAAAGTAGGAAAAAAAGACAAATATCAAGAAATAAAAAAGAAAATATTCAATACTTGCATTGAAAGTCATATAACCAAGTTGGGTTGTTATCAATGCTTCTGCATTCTCAGGAATGTAAGAGCTCCTCCACTTACTTAAAATCCTACCTCAAATGCTAAAGCTTGACTCCGAAGTAATAGAAGTGAATTAGACGCTCAAAATATCCCTAGCCAGATGAGAGATTTTACCATACTTCTCTTGATTGGTTTTTCAAAACTAACAATTCATATTCATAGTAGATTGTTGTCTAGTAAAAACTTTTGTTTAGAGAATGATCTAAAACATTCAACTCCACTTTACGCTTAATTTTGGGGTCCTCCAAATAAGTATCAAGTATTGACTTTCTACTTCCGTTCGAATACTTGCTATCATTCTCATCAAATTCCTACAACATACAAAATTACAATTAACATGTAGAAATTAGGAATACATTTTTATGACCTTCATATCATTTCAACTGGGGGGGAAAAACTCCATTGAACTTTTCAAATAGAAATCGTAGAATATTTTTTCAAACAGTAGCACAGCAGCACAAGACATTGTGTAGAATTGAGAAAAACAAATCATAGTGCAGCCCTACACACTGTATACACAGAATCACAAATACTCAACACTACTCAATGCCATAAATTATAGCAAACATTGTGTATACAAAATCATATATACTCAGCCCTTGGCATTACTCAATACCGCAAATTATGGCAAAGCATACTATGTAGCATTTTTTTTAAAAAAATAGAGTAAGATAGAATTATAGAAAACATAGCACCAGATAGTCAATTTACGTTTGTGATGTCCAATTCTTGAACCCACTCCACTAGTGTTTGATGATGGTGTTGCTGATACAATAGCAAGTGGAGGATTAGTGCTTTAGGTGTACACTCTAATAAGCATCTCCAACTTAAACTATACATCGCTCACTTTTCTAGTTGCAATTTCCTTATTTTCATTGAATTTCTCATATCATTACTTGATAAACACCAACTTACATCGAGGATGAAGAATTGTAGCAAAAGCAAATAATAAGGTATACTCACTCCAATACTTATCAACATTTGCTCTTATCTCCACAACCATGTTCTCGATAATTAGATCATCACAATCTAATTGCTCTTTCTAAAATATATCAATATTCCACACGTTTTCAAAGTTCACGTTTGATGTAGGATATTTGCTACCAAAAAACATGTTAGTTACATCACAAAAAGGTCCAAGAAGCTTATGAATTCTTTTAATCCTTTACTATTCATCATCATCTATGAGAAGAGTGTTGTACATAGTATCAATATGAGCAAGTAACTTAAAAGCATGAACATAAAGAAGTGCTCTATCAAGCATTTCGTAAGTAGAGTTCGACCTAATAGACACATCCAGCCACAAAGCCTTATTTTCCATGATCATACACCATCTGAGACCATGCTCAAAAGTCCTCATTCTAGGCTTCGATCCCTTGACATATTTCACATTTTATTTAACCTTAACAACACAATTATCAATTGTCTTCAAGCCATCTTTAACAAGAAAATTCAAAGCATGCATCGCACAACAAACATGAAAATATTCTCCATCACTTAATAAATGCTCCTTCTTATAAAGCTTGGACCTTAATTCACCTTGGATTTTATCATTGCTAGATGCATTGTCCAATGTTATTGAAAAGATGTTACGTTGAATGCCCATTCTTACAACAAGTCACACACAACACTGCACAAAATGTATCTGGTATGAGGAGGTTCTAAATGACGAAAATTTAAAACTCTAGTAGTCAACCTCCAATCAGAATCCACATAGTGAGTAGTCAAGCACAAATATCCCTTTGTTTGGAAAGATGTCCACATATCACAAGTCAAAGAAATGCATCCAACAAGTGCAAGAAGAGCTTACTTAGGTTGTTTTTCCAATTGAGCATACAACTTAAGACAATTAGCTTTCGGTATGTTTCTAGTTATATATAGTTCTAACTTCATTGTTGAAATATGTGTGAATCTCCCTATTTCCTTCATGCTCAACCCCAGAAAAACTATACCGCTGCTTTATAATTGTCCTAGCTTGCAAATCACAATAAACTTTTTGTTCAAACTTTTTCTCATCTCCTCCTTCTTAAGATGCTTTTGCGGCTTAATATGCTTTACACTTCTCCAAATGCTTCTTCATATTGCTAATCTCATATTGTGAAATATCAATAAAGGTTGCTTTGTTGCAATGCTAGAATTTCGCTCGTTTCTTGCCATCATTGAAATTTTTCCCACAATCATGAGAAACTCTAGCCACAACAAACTTTTGCTTTTATCATTTGCAACAAGGGGCTTGAGGGATGTTATCATAGAAATGGGATTCAAATTTTCATTAGTAGGTATTCCATTTCCTTATCCTTCAACATCCATAGCTCCTACATTTAATTCAATACTTAAGCATATATACTAAAACTAAGGCAGCATGTATAGACCCCTAATATTCAGCCACTTTTAGAGAAGAAAGCATGTATAAAAAGAAAATATATGTTTTCCATGTAACTAGAGGTCGATTATGTGATTCTTCTTCAAAGCATAATCAAATTGTTGTCAACCTGTTTAAAGAAAATATATGTTTTTAGGTTTCCATGGAACTGGAGGTTTCTTATCCTATCAAGTACGCGAAACACATGACCTGGCTACTGGAGTGGAGGCCAAGCCACAAACTCACACTATGATGATTACACATTGAAGAGAGAGAGAGAGACAGAGAGAGAGAGAGAGAGAGAGACAGAGAGAGATCATCAACAGAATGCAAAGCACAACAGATCAAACATTCCCAAAAATATGATGTTAAAGCTGAAAATGATATGAAAATCAATGTTTGCTCTTATGTCTTTGTAGGAGATCAAGTCTTAAAATTTTCATCAATTGAGGTATTCAATGTCTACTTATTGTTTGTAAAATTTCTCTAAAATGCATGGACAAATAATTCTATAACTAGGAATCTTATCTATATTAGCCATTATCATATGAAGGCAAGTTAGGTTGTACAATTTATGTGTTAGCGACAAGTAAAAGTTGAAAAGCTTGACATTAATCAACTTGAAATTACAAATCACGCTCAAACTTAAGAGCAAGGACAATTTGGATAGTTGACTTGATAGACATGCAAATCTTGCTCTAACCTAAGCTACTGTTATAAAATAAATGAGTGTAGCCTACCTTAAATGATCTGTGAGCTTCTTATTTTGCATCTATTTGTTCAAGCTTATGAGCTCCAAATTAAACATGTATTAACTGACTAAGAGAGTACCAGCATCAAGGATAGCAAGCAAAGGTGCCAAACATGAGAATAAGAACAAAATTAAATTAGAGCTTCAGTACAAAAGAAAAAGGATACAAAGCAAAATGGGCAAACTGTATAAAAAGCTTTCATAGTAAAGGAATAGACTAAAAGAGTACTAAAATCAAGGGAAGCAAGGGTTCCGAACAACCAAATGGGCAATGCGGTTAATTAACGTGACTGTAATGCTCAAAGGACACACCTTTAGTAAATCAAGAATGTAAAATCAACAAATTAAACTACATTAGCCTAGAAATGGAAATTGAAGGTTGAAAGTGCTCAATAAGATGAGTAGAAGACCTAAACCTAGATGAACTTGAACTTGGACAAACTAGATGAACAAGAAGAGTAGAAGAACCAAACTGAAGCTAGAAGTGGTAGTGCATAGACGACATGGGCGGTGACCTTAGCAAGGACTAGAGGGATTGCGATTAGCGAGGCACTGAGGGAGTAAGGGTTAGGTCAACTACTCCACTACTCGTGGCCATGGTCGAGTACTCAAGTCAAGGGTTTTCACTTTTTAGGTTTTGCTATTGTTAAAATTCTAAAATTATTAGATGAGACTTTTTTTTGGTTTGAGACTTTTGTGGGTAATGTTGGAATTTTTTAACCTCAATTAGTTAAGTTTAGGAGGGAAAAGAAAATAACTTAGCAGGGAAATTTTACAAATGAAATCAATGAAAAATTTAAGAGGAAAAACAAAAAAGTTAATAGTTTTTAATTTTTAATTTGATAGATGTATAGTAAAAAGACAAGAGAATAAATATTTGGTCAAAATAAGAATTAAGAAAATATAAGCATAACTAATAAATTATTATACTTATTAGGATCTAACAATCCCATTTTACTATTTAATTCACTTCACGACTTAATGAGTGCTAGGATTATAACATCATTATGTGACTACTGCTAAAAATATTGCACTACTAATCTACTATCTTAAATCATCTTCAAAACATGTTTAATTCTACATAATCATATTCGAGATTGTATGTTTGCATATGATCTCATAATAATGCGACTAATTTTGGACCATTAAATTCCTAGTTTTGAGTTTCGATAACCAATATTCACAATCACATAAATGTATTCTTAATTTGCACATACTCATCTATTGCAGCGGCTTTTGAGTTTTAACTCATTGGGCAGATGCAGATCAAAGTGTTAATCTCACACAGACAAATCTTCAAATCTGATGTATGATCACCTAATGAGCTATTAGAGAACATTGATTCGATTATTGAAAATGTCAACTTGAACCAACCTATTACCATTTACTAACTCCAAGTATGACAACATAAAGTTATGAGCAAAAGCAAGGGTCACGATAAAAATTTTATTATTTCTTCTTTCTTTTTGTCACTTTTCAAGATATATTTTGGTATTGGGCCCTACAAGTGAGACCATTAACTTATGATTTCCGTTAGGTTGGTTCACTAGTTTTGTCATTGTATGGACTTAATGAGATACTTGAAACTTGACTCAACAACCCATAATCCTTTAGATAATTGTATGGACATCTGACATGGGATCAAGGGTAACTTACTAACTTTCTTTGTAAATTTATAACTAAGCCCATAAAATTTTGCATTACTAAAACCCCTTTTAGTTTTAGTTAAACATATATATATATTTCCTATGCTGGGAGACTGGTTCTTGTAAACTCAGTCCTTTTTGGTATGTTTAGCTTCTGGGCTCAGGTTTTCATTTTGCCTCAGGCTGTTATTACAAAGGTTAGC